>CM053627.1:125791138-125831207 GCA_028646595.1 Phalanger gymnotis | reverse complement strand
GTGACAAAGAAGACCAAAACATACAGTCAGAAGAAGTTAACAAAGTCATAGAGCCTACAACGAAAACCTCCAAGAAAAACATGAACTGGTCTCAGGCCATGGAAGAACTCAAAAAGGATTTAGAAAAGCAAGTTAGAGAAGTAGAGACTACTAAAGACATCCGGGACACAACAAAAGTTGAAAAACCTCTGATTGAGAGGATGTGGGCCAGATCTGGAAAATTCAGTTATTTTTCCTTCCTCTTCCTTCTCCCCTCTCTTCAAGCATCATATATCATATCCTTTTTTTTTTTTATAGATCTCTAGGAACATACTTTTTCCTGTGAAAACAATTTTGTTATTAATTTCTTTGTTTACATTTTGCCATTAAGATTTGATTTTTGAATATGTCTTCTCTTCCTTCCCCAGAACAAAGAAAACAGGAATTAACAGGAGGGAAATGGGGACATTTAAACAATCTCTAAGAGTTTGTAGGAAACAGAAGAACTGGGACAAAGCAGAGTTGTCATGTGCAACATTTTACATAACAAACTGCTAGTTGAAGCCAATACAAATTTCTGGAACAGGAAAGATAGCAATTAGGATCATAGTAGCATAGATTTAGAGCTGCAAGGAAGATTGGAGGTCAAACAGCACAGTACCATTCATTTTATAGATGAGTGTGAGAGATACGAAGTGACTTGCTCAAAGTCACGCAGATGGCAAGGCCAGGCTTTGACCTGAGGTCCTCTGACTCCAAACCTATTGCTCTTTCAGGGTATGTTATATCTCTCAAGGAGGAGACACAAAAACTCTGATTGAATTCCTAACAAAAGACTTTTGTAACCACTTGATCAGACTTATGGAAGAAAAAGAGTGGAGAAATTATAGTTAGAAAGAAAAGAGTCATAGAGTCTTATTAAAATGAAAGTTAGAGCTTTCTAGCCTTTATCAGCTCTTTCCCTTTACGTGATTATGGGTATTGTGTAGACAAATCTCTTAGATCTATTCGTTTCATTCTGAATCAGTTCATACAAGTCTTTCCAAGTATCCTCTGAATTCATCATATACATTTTTCTTAGGAAAAATGGTAGATAACAAGGTCATAGTTTCATATCCAATTTACTTCCTGGTCTCAATTTGTTTACTAAAATATTCATGTTTGTTTAAGATTGTTAAGAAAATTTAAAAAAAAATCTGTGGCAGGAGGAAGAATACAGAGAAGTATGAAAATTCCTATGGATGGAGGCAAAGTGAAAGAAGCAGAAGAAAGAAAAGAATGTGTGTAATGATTAAAATGCTATAGATAGAACAACAGTATCATTTAGCACTTATGTGGCACTTTCAAATTTGCAAAGTGCTTTAGAAATATTATCTCATTTTATCCTCCCTACAACTATGTGAGTTATGTCCTATTATTATCCCTATTTTTCAGATGAGGAAACTAATTCAGTTTTGTTAGTTTAGTGAGTTGCTCAGGGTCACATAGCTACTAACTGTCTGAGACTGGATTTGAATTCATATCTTCTTGACCCCAAACCCAGTGATCTATCCACTGTACCACTTAGAGAATGAAAACTAAGCATAATTGTAACAATCAAATTCGGTTCCACAAAAAGGGAGAAACTGTGCCTCTCTTCCTTCATTGCAGAGGTTGAGAATTAAGGGTGGGGGGTATATTTTCAGTATGGATATCCTTCCAGATGGTGTTGATGTGTCCAGAACTTAGCATAGTGCCTGGAAGGTTGCAGGTTCTTATTAAATGTTTATTCATTGATTGATCATTAGTTTGGCTGATTGCTTATATCCCCTTTTTGTTTCTTTTTCTTTTTTTGGTACAAGGGTTACAAGGGAAGGTTACTTGAGGAAAGAAGAGAGGGAATTTGGAGATGAAGGTGATATGATAAAGATATCAATAAAATGTTTAAAATGAAAGGAAGAAGCAGAACAAAACATAAATATGAGAAGGGAGAATCCTTGGGAGTAGGACAGGTGTGCAAATGCTTATTAAGGCATAAAAGAATCAGAGGAATTTAATGGTGAAAAAGCATGATCACTGACGTTCTCTGATCCATTTTTGTCTGTAATTATATTCACAGAGCCTAGCACAGAGGTATGTCTATATACTTAGTTAATAAATGTTTATTAAATAGATTAGATTATCACAATAACCCAGAAAGGTAGGCAATGCCAGTATTATCAGGTTCATTGCAAGGGCAGAATAGTATAGAGAATAGAACGTTGGACTGCTAGTTATTAAGGCCTGGGTTCAAATCTTGCCTCATTCTTTTACTAGCTATGTAATTCTGAGAAAGTCCATTAACCTTTCTCAGCTTCAATTTTTTCACCTACAAAATAGGAATAATAATAGTAGCTCTCTCATAGAATTGTTGGGAGGACCAGATAACATACATTAATCACTTTGCAAACCCTGTTGTCATCACTACTTTCAAGATTGGGAAGCAGAGATTTAGAAATGTCAGGTGACTTCTTCACGGTCACTCAATTAATAACGGAAGTCAGGGCCCAAATGTAGGTCTTCTGACTTTAAGCTTGGTCTTCTTTCAATATTCTAGGCTGCCTAATATAATAAAAACAGCAGAGCAAAACAATGGAATGGGAAACAATTAGAATTTGAGTATGTTTAGTTTCAAAGGCATTTATTTTCAATATCTGTGAATATTTTGTTGGTTTGAGAATAGGAAATTATTGTAAATACATAAAATACATAAATATATTTTATAAGGAATAAATGAAATAATATGTGTAATTGCACTTGGAAAAATACAAATTATTATCCAAAGGCTCATCTGAAATATGGGATTTGGAGTTAATATTCACTTCCATTCCTGTTATGTATGATTGTTATTAAGTTTAGATTTTTAAAGTCTCACAGTTGCCTTGTATGTTTTATTAGGTGTTACATTCTTCGATGATGCTGAATTCATTTGAAACATATTTCTGTGAGCCCCCTAGGAATGGGGTCATATTATAAAAAGCTGAATGTCATAGCTTGCCAAAAATTTTGGATTATTGTTTTATTCAGTAATGGAATTACTCTTGGAAAAAAGAAAATGTGGCTGTTTTGAAAAGATAACATTCTTTCAAAGGTAAAAAATTTATTGACAGCCTCAATGATTGAACAGGAATTTGTCTTTAAGATAAGGCCCACATAAAAATTTTAGATATTGCCTGATGGCAGAGAGATAAATAGTTGTCAGAAAATGGAAAAGGCTCATTTTCTAAGTCTGAGTGGCAATTTTCCTACAACTCTGTCACATGGATAAAATACTCCCTATTCTGTAGCCTTACTGGCTCAGAGAGAGGGACATATGGGCCAAGATTAATGAGATCGGCCAAAATAATATTTATTTTCCAAGGCACTCTATTAACATTGCAGAATGGGCTTGCCAGAAACTCTTTTCTAGTAACATTATGTGGATGACATAGTTAAGATATCTATTAAGTTAATAGAGGTACGGAGTAGATTAGCCTTTAAGAAATGTCATCTTTAGATCTCAATTCAGAAGAAAGTGCAAGGGTCTGCTCCAACCCTCACTAGCCTGTCCCTTTCCTTTCACTTTATTTGACTCACAAAAGATTGTTTGAGAGCTGTCCACTCTCATTTCCATTTTATTCAATGTTCAATGCAGGAAACTTGGAATTTACATGGTCTCTGAATCTTAGCTTGTTTAGTTTTCTTCAAGGTTTAGCTGAAGTGCTGCCTTCTAGATGAAGTCTTCCCTGTTCCCTCCAGCTGCTGGTGCTTTACTTTGTTTTCCCCCTTTTAGTTTTCAACATTCAGTTTTAGAAGATTTTTGGTTCCAAATTTTTCTTTTTCTCTACCTTTCCTCCCCTCCCCCCTGCCCCGCCCCTGCCCAGGTAGCAAGTAATTTGATATAGGTTATATATGTAGAATCCTGTTAAACATATTTCCACATTAGTCATGTTGTGAAAGAAGAATCAGAACAAAAGGGAAAAACCATGAGAAAGAAAAAAACAATTAAAAAATTGAAAAGAGTATGCTTCAGTTTGCATTCAGACTCCATAGTTCTTTCTCTGAATGTGGATAGCAATTTCCATCATGAGTCTTTTGGAATTGTCTTGGATCAACGTATTGCTGAGAAGAGCTAAGTCTGTTATACTTGATCTTTACACAATGTGGCTATGTGTTCTCCTGATTCTGCTCACTTCACTCATCGTCAATTCATGTAAGTCTTTCCAGGATTTCTGAACTCCACTTGCATATCATTTCTTATAACACAATGGTATTCTCTTACATTCATATATACCACAACTTGGTCAGCCATTACCCAATTGATAGGCTTCCCTTCAGTTTCCAATCCTTTGCCACCACAGAAGAACTGCTACAAATATTTTTATTTATCTCTCTGCCATCGAAAAAACGCTGGGTTCTTTCCCTTTTTTTAATCATCTCTTTGGGATACAGACCTAGTAGTGGTATTGTTAGATCAAAAGGTATACACACTTTGATTACCCTTTGATCATAGTTCCAAATTGCTCTCCGGAATGGTTGGATCAGTTCACAACTCCATTAACAATGCATTGGTTTTCCGATTTTCCCACATCTCCAGCATTTATCATTTCCCTTTTCTGTCATATTAGCCAATCTGATAGGTGGGAAGTGGTACCTCAGCGTTGTTTTAATTTGCATTTCTCTGAATAAAAGTGATTTAGGGCATTTTTTTCATATGATTATCTATAGCTTTAATTTCTTCCTCCGAAAACTGCCTGTTCATATCTTTTGACTAATTATCAATTAAGGAATGAATTGTATTCTTATAAATTTGATGCAATTGTATATATATTTTAGAAATGAGTCCTTTATCGAAGCACTGGCTGTAAAATTTTTTTCCCCCAGCTTTCTGCTTTCATTCTAATCTTGGTTGCATTGGCTTTTTTTGGTGAAAACTTTTTAAATTTAATGTAATAAAATTATCCATCTTGCATTTCATAATGTTCTCTATCTCTTGTTTGGTCATAAATTCTTCCCTTTCTCATAGATCTGGCAGGCAAACTATTCCTTGCTCTCTTAATCTGCTTATGGTATCATCTTTTGTGTGTAAATCATGTACCCATTTTGATATTATCTTGGTATATGATGTGAGATATTGGTCTATGCCTAGTTTCTGCTGTACTGTTTTCCAGTTTTTCCAGAAGTTTTGGTAAATAATGAGTTCTTATTCCAGAAGTTGGAGTCTTTGGATTTATCAAACAGTAGATTACTACAGGCATTTACTACTGCGCCTTGTAAACCTAATCTATTCCACTGCTGCACTGCAATATTTCCTGGCCTCTACCAAATGGTTTTGATGATTGCTGCTTTATAATATAATTTTAGATCTAGTATGGCTACGTCACATTCATTCATATTTTTCATTAATTCTCTTGATATTCTTGATCTTTTTTCTTCCAGATGAATTTTGTTATTTTTTTTTAGTTCTATAAAATATATTTTTGGTAGTTTGATTGGTATGGCACTGAATAAGTAAATTAATTTAGGTAGAATTGTCATCTTTTATTGTATTAGCTTGACCTACCCATGCGCAATTGATATTTTTCCAATTGTTCAGATCTGATTTTATTTGTGTGAAAAATATTTTACATTTGTGTTCATATAATTCCTGCCTTTGTCTTGGCAGGTAGACTCCCAAATATTTTATATTATCTATAGCTATTTTAAATGGAATTTCTCTTTCTATCTCTTGTTGCTGGACTTTATTGGTAATATATAGAAATGTTGATGATCTATGTGGGCTTCTTTTATATCCTGCAACTTTGTTAAAGTTGTTAATTATTTCAAGTAGTTTTTAAATCGATATTCCAAGATTCACTAAGTATACCATCACATAATCTGTGAAGAGTAATAATTTTGTTTCTTCATTGCCTAGTCTAGTTCCTTCAATTTCTTTTTCTCTCATTTATAAAGCTAACATTTCTAGTACAATACTGAATAATAATGGTGACAATGGGCATCCTCTTTTTACCCTGATCTTATTGGGAACGCTTCTAGCTTATCCTTATTAGAGATAATACTTGCTTTAATGTACAAGCTGCTAAGTCTTGTGTAATCCTGACTGTGGCTCCTTGATATTTAAATTATTTCTTTCTGGCTGCTTGCAGTATTTTCTCCTTGACCTGATAACTCTAGAATTTGGCTACAATATTCCTTGGAGTTTTCATTTTGAAATTTCTTACAGAAGGTGACAGGCAGATTTTTTTTCAACGACTACTTTACCCTCTGGTTCTAGGATATCAGGGCAGTTTTCCTTGATAATTTCTTGAAAGATGCTGTCTGAGTTAATTTTTGATCATGGCTTTTAGGTAGTCCAATAATTCTTAAGTTGTCTCTTCTGGATCTATTTTCCAGGTCAGTTGTTTTGCCAATAAGTTATTTTATTTTTTTTCTATTTATTCATCCTTTTGATTTTGTTTGACTGATTTTTGATCTCTCAGAGTCATTACCTTCCCCTTGCTGAATTCTAATTTTTAAGGAATTATTTTCTTCAGTTAGCTTTTGTATCTCTCTTTTTTTAATTTGGCCAATTCTACTTTTTTAAGGAGTTGTTTTCTTCAGTGAATTTTTGCCTCCACTTGGACAATTTTATCTTTTTAAGGAATTGTTTCCTTCAGTCAATTTTTGTCCTACCTTTTCCAAGCTGTCGACTCTTTCTTGCATAAATCTCATTATTTTTCCCAATTTTTCTTCTGCCTCTTTTATTTGATTTTTATAATCCTTTTTGAGCCCTTTGAAGAAGGCTTTTTGGGCTCAAGACCAATTCATATTCCCCTTTGAGGCTTTGCATATAAGCATTTTGATATTGTTATCCTCATCTGAATTTGTGTTTTGATCTTCCTAGTTGCCATAGTTGCTTTGTATGGTCAAAGTTCTTTTCTGGTTTTTTTTACTCATTTTTTGTTTTATGACTTTTAAAGTTGAACTCTGCTCCTGGGGCACAGGGGGTACTGTCCCAAGCTTCTTGTGCTTGGGGCCAGAAGCCTGGTCACTGGCTTTCTGTGCTGCGGCTTCAGGTGCTGCAGCTTGCCCACTGCACTGGGGTGGCCTGGCCTAGTTGGGCCTATGGTACTGTGGGTTCTGGGCTGGCAGTTTGCCTTCTACATGTATACATATACATATGTATACATATACATAGACACACATATATGTATATATATTTATATTCATGTTTTCTTTGCTGGCTTGACTATATGCTCTTAAAAGGCAGAAGAATATTTGTCCTTTTATTTCCTAAGATTATCATGGTGCCTTGCCTATATTAGGCACTCAATAAATGCTTGTTGATTAGTTGATTTCATTTTCAGCTTTAATAAGTAAAGGTCTCTTTTGGATGAAAGATTAGTATTGCCAGCAGTATCTAACCCAGCAGAGATATTAGTGAAAGCTGGATGGAAAAACCAAAGTTATAGTGAAAAGGGTACAAAGGGGGTGTGTGTGATCTCTTGGATTTTGGCTCACATCCATTCTCAAAGATGGAGGATTGTTTTTAAGCCTTGCTGATAGGAGTGGAAAAATTCAGAAAAAAGTTGCTGGTGTGGGTTGACAGTATTGTCAACCATTCATGTTGTATTTTTTCTTTTTTTTTTCATATTGCCCAGCAACTGGTAAATTTCACTTCTTTTAGCTAAAGCACTAAATTGTTGACAGGAATATAAGCTAGGGCCTTATGCAACCTTAAGTAATAATAGGGAGGATGATGATGATGATGATGATGATGATGGTGGTGATGATGATGATGGTGATGACAGCTTGTCTTTACAGAGTCCTTTATAGATTATTGCTTCTCCTTGCAATCCAGGAGGAATACAAGCATTATCATCCTCATTTTACTGATTTTAATATGAGTTTATGATTGTTCAAATGGAATGAAAAAGAGCTTGATGTGATCTAGTCCAGCCATCTCATTTTACAACTAAAGAAAATGAATCCCAGGGAGATTATGTGACTTGCACATTATTGTCATTAAGTGGTGGAACCACCACTCAAATTTAAGCCTCCTGTCTGACCAGCACTCTATATGCTATACTATACTGTTTCTCCAATGTTTGAGATATTTCTTCCGAGTAGTTCATTTTATCATACATAAGCCCTCTCTCCCACCATTTAAAGTTCCCTTCAGTAAAGTAATTTCACAATAATTCAATTCATTTAAGTTCTTCTGTATTCAACACAAAAATTAATGCCATTAATATATTAGAATGAAAATCTTAATGTCATCAAACCTTGCTGAAGGGACATTTTTTCAAATCACTCAAAAGCAAATTATTACATTATTATTATGGAGCCAAGTGCCCTTGTGACACTGTTTTGCCTCGAAATGTGTTTTTGTTAAATTAGTTAATGATTATAGGCTGAATAGTTCTATAATTAATTTGTAGTGGCAAGGGATTATCTTTTTGGAAACTACCAGTTATTATACAGCCAACCTTTTGGGGGAGGAGGGTGGTTGAATTTTTAGACATTTTTATTGTTGCTGGCTCAAATTTCTTTAGTGCACAGCTGATAGAAGTACTTATCTAACAGGAATTTCATATGCCTCCTCTCTTTTGCCTTTAACTCTCGTCTTAGTTAATGTCCATTGACTTGTGCTCACAGGAAGAGCTAGAATGTTTTACCAGATTATTATTAAGCATTGCATGCCATTATGGGTGTATCTTAATGAGTCTCCCTCTTTTGCAAATGCAGAGTGCTCAAATTAAAAAAAAAGTAAAAGTGACAGATAGGACTCTAGTTTCAGTAAGGTAGTATGGCTGCAGTGGTCTTAGGGGAAGACCATCAGAGAGCAGGTGGTTTCCCTTTCTCCCTATGGGTATCTTTTATGCCTGTGGCCATGGCACCATAAAGTTCTGGAGTCTTTGCATATTTAGGATGATTTGGGAATTATCTATGATAACTATACCTTTCAGTTAGTGCCCTCCAAGATTACTTCTTCTCTTAGTCCATGACCAATAGGGGCTATATAAGTGCGTATATAGGAAGAGAAGACAAGAGAAGGGGATGTCCTCCTGTCTATTATAGCATTGCCAATAACAGTTTCAAAGAAGAAAATGGCATGTTCAATTTTAGAGCCAGGATGAGGGAAGGGAATTGGAACGAGGACAAGGGGAGGTAACTCCTGTTTTTCTCCTGATGGTTAGGGAAAATATGCAGTAATACCTGGCAGAGACTTGGAAGAATATCTAGTTCATTCCTTTTGCAGAATGAAAAAAAAAACTGCAACCAAGAGTGCTGAAGTACCTTTCCTTACAATACACTGCTCTTTCTAATACTCACTTTTTTGTTGTCTTAATTTTGCTTCTGCGTGCTTGTATCCTACTCTGAAGCTTTGTCATGGTATGAAGCTGACTCTGGCTTCTTAAAGTCTATTCCAAAAAGAATGAAACTTGGTAGGATATATTATACTGGAAAGGCTTCAAGTATAATACTAGAAACATAATGTGCCTACTTTCCAAGGACTGGCTCGGCTACGTACAGAGAAACTCATTATAGTAGGTTAAACACTTGATAAATTTTTTTTGCCTATGGCAATGAATGGAGCAAAGAAAAATACAAAATGGTCCTCAGTCCTGTCTAATCCCCTTTCTGTTTCATAATTATGGTGGCAGAGTGATAGAAAACATGGCAAAAGGTACTAAAATTGCACTATTTTTACCTGCCCACAAAATTAATTCTAATATATCATCTTTTCCCACTGACCAATGAACAGACAATCATGGAAGAATTAAGTGATATTGATCTTAGAGTTCTCAATATTAATGAAACCAGAGCACAAAAGGTAATTTCAGTGAAATGGAAGTATGGTTGAAAGATTCTCCTTGGAAATACAAGTAAAAGAATTGGTAGATATGTGTATATATACACACATCATCATCATCATCATCTAAAGGTAACAAGATGTGTCACTTCATGAGACATTTGGTGATCTCGAGTGGGAGTGGTCATAGTAAGCAACTGCAGAGGACATTTTAAAAGTAATTAAAATAATTGCAACATATGAGCCAATATCCGTTATACAGGATGAAAAAGGAGAGCTTAATGATCCTCCAAATTAGATCAACACATACTTTGGTATTTTATGACTGCCATGCAAAAGTTTGAATGATAAGAGTGGTCAAATATATATTAGAAAATATGGATCAATACTAGCCAATGATAAATGCTGGTGATTCACATATAACACTAAAATGTCATGAACATGAACATATTCTTTGAGATAAGAATCAGAAGACAATGGATTTGGTGAACATAAAATATGTTATCATTGACTCTATTTTAATGTATGAGGAATAATGTATTACTGATGTGAGAGTCATTGTATATAGTAAGACCCATAACTTATAAGAGCAAAGATCAAAATTAATATGAACCAAAGAAAAAGAATATATTTTTAAGAAAGATATGAAGTAATTTGAAAAAAATTCTAACCTGACCTATTTAAACAAGGTGTTAACTCTGAAAAATGGAAAATAGATGGAAAATACATTGGCAACCATTATAGAAATTTCATAAAGAACTTTAACTGCTGTAAATCAATTGCCATAATGAAGAGACAAAAAAACTTAAAAATTGCCTCACTCAGCAAATGCTTGACTGACTTCTTAAAGCAGAGAGTTATGGCAGCCAAGGATGGCACTAGTTGAGAATATAAACTTTTTGGCAAAATTTTACTGAGTAGGTTCCTAGAAAATTATGAGTTTTATTGACTCATAAAGCAGCAAAAAGCAGTGGAGAGTGAAAACCAGCATAAAGAAAGCTTAGGGAGAGAATCAACTAGGCAAAGTCATATTGAAGACATGTAAGAATAAGTTGGAAGTTGGGGAGCAAATAAACGAAAGATAGAAAATATCTATAAATTAGTTTTTTTAGATGACAAATTCTTTATGCTATCGAGAGCAATGGAACCATCATATTTGGACTTTATAGTCCTGCATGTCATAGGGAAATATTTTATTACATAGTGTTTGGAAAGCCTTATTTATTATATTGTTTGAACCTAGCTTCATGTAGTTAGAAAATTATCTAACCTAAAAGCTTACTATAGTGGTCAGGTTGACCTCAGAGACCATGACAACATCAGATAGCTGCAGAGAATTCTTAGTATGGCAGCAGGAAATGTATAAGATCCCAGTCAGGTCTTGTTTTGGTTTTACCGATGTGTGTGTTTTGGGTTTCTCCAATTTGAATGTTTATGCTTACTGACATGTACTTTGATAGACCTTGTCTGGGTACTGCCCTCTCTGCTAGTTCCTATGTTGATATTCTTCTCTGAACTCTGTATAATGCAAACCTTACAGAAACTCAATAGAAAACCACCCCTTCTTCCCTCTCTCTCCTTTCTCAAATTACCAAATAAGTTTCTTTCTAAAACTTTTTCAGAGTTTGGGGTTTGTTCTCCTGACCAACAATGGACCAACACAGAGAAAGTAGAAATGGTACTGAAGAAAACAAAGATGTTACGAAAACAAGATCAAGATTACATAGAAGAGGTCTGGGCATGAAGTAGCCAATTTACATACGAAGAAAAAGAATAAACTAAGTGTATGGAAAGAATCTTGGACATTATCACTAAAAATAGGTGACTGAATATCAATAATTACTGACTCATGTTATTACTTTCCTCTCTGTCTCTGTCTCTCTTTGTCTCTGTCTCTCTCTTTCTTCCTCCTGTTTATATGCATGGATAGATATTAACATATAACAATCTACACATTCATCAAGGTCATCCTTAAACAAGATATTAGAAGTGAAGAAAGGTTCACTGAGTTATGTTCCAGAATAGACCACATCTTTATCATGATGCAATTGACTGGAAGATGCGGAGAATACAACTTTCTACCCTGCTTATTGTTTATTGACTAAAGGAAAAAAAATGAGTTAGTAGATCAAAATGCTGCCTTAAAATCTTTTGACCAATCAAGATTCCTTGAAAGATGGAGAAGGATACAGTATACAGAAAGAAGAAAGTACAAAGATAATGTTCATTAACCCCAAGAGTATTAATAATAATTGTGATATAAACCAGAGAAATGAATGCCTCCAAAAGTTTCCTCTACTGTCATGAAGGAAATACGTATAAAGTCATTAAGACCTCATTGTCTTATAGATGGCAAATTATTACAAATGATCCTGTTTGTGAATAGGATAGTATAGATTAAATTATCCCATGAAATCTTGCACTCTTGAGACGTGATTTAACCTTTCACCTAGGAAAAAAAATCACACAAGTAGATAAACATGTTAATTCCCCAGATTAACATACAGTTGAAGAGGCAAGCTATACAATTTATCCATCTATCTATATGTATATATGCATATACATATAGACATATATATATACATATACATATATATGTCTTTGATAGACAATGAAAATGGAGAGCTTTATTTAGACTTGAACAGGAGGAAGAGCGTAGGCTGGGTTGCCTTTGAAAAATTGCCAGTTTCCTTTAATGACCTCAAGCATTTCCATGAAAATAAAGTACCATCTTTTTAATACCAGTATCCTTCTGTTGTTGCTATATGTCTACAATCAAAGAAATGTATGAGTGAAAAAAAATCCCAAGAAGCTAGAGACTTGGCAAGAGAGAAACAGACAGACAGCATGCTACATTGATAACCCCAAAATATCAAAAGAAGGTGAGGAAGGCCTCTAATTGTGGGTACTTTAGAGAACGTCACAGGTAAGAATTAAATAGGATGGGCAGGCACATATCATTTGTTATATGTGACGTTGGAAAGAGTAGCTACTTTAATAAAATGCCTTTGAGTATTTGAGTGAGTGTGTAAAAATATGTTTCTTTTAAGTTGAAATTTGTTTTATTTTTATGAAGATCTCTCCCTCTTAATTTCCCTCCCCATTGAGAAATCAAGAGAAACTGAACTCCTTTTAACAAACTTGTGTAGTGAAACAAAACAAATCCCTGCATCATCTATGTTAAAAAACAACATTTCAATCTGTACTCTGAGTATATTAGTCAGTCAATTAAAAGGTATTAAGTGCCTAAAATGTGGCAGAACTGTCCTAACAGCTGGGAATACAAAAAAAAAAAAACAAAAGAAAGTCCCTGCTCTCTAGGATCTCACAGCCTAATGTGGGAGACATATACATGTACTATACACGCACATACATACACACATACACACACATATATACATATACATATATATATATACATAAACATATATATATATATATACACATACATACCTATACATATATACGTACTATATGATAAATAAGAGATAATCAATAGAGAGGAAGCACTAGCATTAAGGGAGATCATGAAAGACTTCTCATAGCAGATGGGACTTGATCTGAGACTTGAAGGAAAATAGGGAATCTAGGACGTGGAGATGAGGAGGAAGAGTACTCCAAGCATCAGGAACAGTCAGCAAAAATGACTGGAGTCTGGAGATGTGGTGTCATGTGTGAGGAACATCAAGGACACCATTGTCATTGGATCAAAGAATATGTGAAGAATAAGGTCCAGGTTGCGAAGAGTTTTGGATGCCAGAGGATTTTAGATTTTATCTTTGGCTTGACAGGGAGTTACTGGAGTTCATCAAAGAAGGAGGTGACATGGTCAGATTTGCCCTTAGGAAGATCAGCTTGACTGGAGCTGGATGGAAGATGGCCTGGAGTGAAAAGGGACTTGAGTTAGAGAGGCCAACCAAAAGACTCTTTCAGCAGTGCAGGTGTGAGATGATGAGGGCCTGCAACAGGGCCACAGTGCTATAAGAGAGAACGCTATGAAGAGAGATATTATAATGAATGTTCTATGTATGAGAGAGATATCATGAAGATACAATCAATAGGACTTAATAGCTAATTGGATATAGGGTGGGAGAGAAAGTCAAGGGTCAAAGATGATATGTAAGTTGTGAGCCTGGATGACTGGGAAGATGCTGTTACCTTCGGTAGTTATAGGAAACTTCAGAAAGGGACAGCTTTTGGGGGAAAGAGGGGGAAAGACAATGTTTAGTTATTGACATGTTGAGTTTAAGAAGTCTACAGGAAATCCAACTTGAGGTATCTACTAGGCATTTGCAGATGTGAATTTGGAGGTTAGGACTTGAGAAGTAGATCTGAAAATCATTAGCACAGACATGATAATTGAAATCATGGGAGCTGATGAGATTAAGAGAGGAAATAGTATGGAAGAAGAACAGATCCAAGAAGAACAGGCCCAAGACAGAGACCTGAGGGACACCCATCTTTAGTGGTCATGACCTGGATGAGGATCTAGCAAAGGAGGCTGAGTGATCAGACAGTTAAAAGGACAACTAAGATAGAGTCTATCTTAGGCACTAGTCACTAGTGTCACAGAAACCAAGAGAAAAGAGGACATCAAGAAGAGAGTGATGGACAGTGTTAAAGTCAGTGGAGGGGTCAAGAAGGATGAGGATTGAAAAAAGGCCATTAGATTTGAAAATTAAGAGCTAATTGATGACTTCCAAGAAGTAGCTTCAGTTGAATGATAAAACTAAAAGCCTTATTATAAGAACTTAAAAAGAGAGTGAGAGGAAATGAAGTGGAGGAATAGATTACAGACAATCTTCTAAAGGTGTTTAGCCACAAATGAGAAGAGAGGTATGGGACAATAGGTAGTGGTAATGGACAGATCAAATGAAGGTTTTTTGAAGAAGGGACATAAATGGATATATTTATTGGAAATAGGGAAGCAGCCACTAGACAGGGAGGGATTGAAGATAAGTAAGAGGGTGGTGACAATGGAGAGGGCAGTCTACTAGAGAAAGCAGGATGGAGTGGGATTGCTTGTACATGTAGAAAGGTTTACCTGGGTAAGAAGAAGGGCCAATTCTTCATGTGAGACAGGGTAGAAGGGGGAGATAATGGCAAAGGGCACCTGGAATTTGTGAGATGAAGAGGAGGGGAGAAGAGGGGACACTCTGAATAGCCTTCATTTTTTCCCCACAAAATATGGGGCAGGGCTCTCAGCTGAGAGGGCAGGAGGAGGGGAAAGCATGACAAGTTTTTGAGGAAGGATGAAAGGATTTTTAAGAGCCATTGTGGTGAAGAGGATAGTGAAGCAAGTAGGGAGGTATAAAAGGTTGTCTTGCCATAGTGAAAGATTAGTTGAGATTATAAAGCATAAATTTATAGTTGACTCAGTCAGCATGGTTTCATGATGTTATCTTACTTTGTTCAGTATCGCAGGTATAAGAAAAAATGAAATAGATAGAGTGATTCAAGACCGAGACTTGGAGTAAGATTGGTGATAAAAAAAAAGAAGGAAGCAAGGGACTTGAGAAGAGGATGGTGTAGAATCGGACTGCTTCCCCTAGGAACAAGATGGAGAAGGGAGGAGAGTGTAGCTAGTGCAGGGGTGATGACAGAACTGTGTGGTCAAAGGGATTAGAGGTCACAGTGAGGATTAAAAGTGGTATAGAATTGTGAGTCAGAGGGAGAGGTGGAATGACAACAGATAATGATCAGAGAAAGGAATTTCAGAGTTCATGAACATGAACATTATGCATTTCTGAGTGATGCCAAGACTGACACTGTAACCATATCTGTGTATCTGATGAGGTGGGTGACGGAGTAGACTGGGGGAAATAAGGAGGTTGAGGAGCTGGGAAAGGGTATTTGAGAGAGAGTATTAACACATATATTGAAGTATTCTAGTATGAGGGCAATATCCCTAGTATCAAGTAGGAGAGAAAGACTTATGAGTCAGCCCCTGACTTAATCGAGGAAGTAGGGAGAGTATCTGGGGGTATGGGGTGGGAGGATGGGCAGTAGATAATGGTTACAAGATTCTTGACTGGATGAGAAGGAAGTATATTACTACCTGGAAGGATATTCCTACTCCTATTCAATAATCTCCAGAGGCTACTCAAAACTATCTTTTCTAAATTTCTGTTGATGTCTTTCACTTCTTTTTTGCTTAGTTTGGTTGGCTTTGTCTAGGCCTAAAAAGGGTTAATTGAGATCCTCACTGACACATTTTACTGTCTATTTCTCTCTCTAATTCATTTAACTCTTCCTTTAAATATCTAGATGTTATGCATTTGGTGCAAATGTGTTTAATATTGATATTAATTAATTTATTAGTATTTTTCACCAAAATTTAGTTTCTCAGTTTATCCCTCTTAAATAAGTCTAATTTTGCTGCTGCTTTATTTCCTTTTTTCTTTCTCCAGCTCTCTTTTCTTTTCTTTTTTTTTCTTCAGCTGAAGCAAAATAGATAATTTGTTTCTTGTGAACAATGTGTTCGATTCTTCTGTCAAATGTATTCTGCTGTCATCTTCCCTTTTATGGGTGAGTTCCTCTGAGTCATACTCCCAGCTATGATGGTTAATTGTGCATTTCCCTCCATCCAATTCTCTTAAACTTTTTCCTTTTCTTTGTTTCCCATCCTTTCCTTAAGAGTCTGTTTTGCTTAAGACTAATCCCTTTCTAAATTTGCCCTCCCTTTTACTGCTCCCTTTCTCTTCTCTCCTTTCTCTTTTGTTTCCCTTTTGGGTGCTGTTTCCCTTTGCCAAGACCAAAGTGGAGGGAGTGTTGGTGCATGATTTTTTGTTTGCAGATGATTGTGCACTCAGTGCAGCCTCTGAAGCTGAGATGCAACAGAATATGGATCAATTCTCTGCTGCTTGTGTTAATTTTGGCCTAACAACACCAAGAAAACATAGGTGCTCCATCAGCCACCACCACACAATCCATACGTGGAGTCATCGGTCACAACAAATGGAGAAGTTTTGAATGCTGTGGATAAGTTAATTTATCTTGGTGGTATACTTTCCAGGGATGTACACATTTGTTAATGAGGTTGATGCATGCATTGCCAGAGCTAGCTTAGTGTTTGGGAGACTCTGAAGGAAAGTATGGGAGAAGAGAGGTATTAGACTAATTATGAAACTGAAGGTCTACAGAGTCATGCTGACCTCATTTTTGTATGCCCGTGAAACCTGGACAGTCTACCAGTGCCATGCCAGGAAACTGAATCATTTCCATTTGAATTGTCTTAGGAAGATTCTGAAGATCACCTGGCAAGATAAGGTACTGAGGTCCTTACTCTAACTAAACTGCCAAGCATTCAAATTCTGCCTCAGAGAGTGAAATTTTGATGGGCTGGCCATGTTGTTTGAAAGCCAAACATACAATTGCCAAAAAGATTGTTTTATGGAGAACTCACACGGGGCCAGGGTTCACATGGTGGTCTGAAGAAGCAATACAAGGACACTCTCGAGATGTCTCTCAAGAACTTTGGAATTGATTGTGACATGGGAGACACTGGCACCAAACCACTCAGCATGGCATGCCTACATTAGAGAGGGTGTTGTGCTCTATGAGCAAAGCAGAATTGAAACAGCTCAAAGGAAACGTAGGATGGGCAAATTTAGAGTATCCACCCCAAATGTTCACACAGACTATTTGTGCCCAATCTCTGGTAGAGCATTCGTAGCTCTTATTGGTCTGATCAGCCACTGTCTGACGCGTTGAAACTTGACTCTAGCATAGATTCAAGAGAATGAAGGACAAAAACCAACCAATCAGTGCTAAACCCAGTTAAGTTTGTGTATATTTGTCCCTCTTTTGACTAATTCATATAAATGAGCTTCAAGTGTCACCTTTTCCCTTCTTCCTTCTTTGTATAGACTTCTACTTATGCACCTCAAGTACGTGAATTTCCTCCAACTTTCCTCTCCCTTCTCTTTCCATTTTTCTCTTAAGCTAACCAGAACATATAAGAATCATTCACATGTCCTCTATTTCATTAGAAACTTCCTCTATGACCCCTGATGATGGTATAGTTCCAAGAGAATAAATGTGCCACTTCCCAATATATGTAAACACCTTATCTTTATTAAGTTTCTTATGATTAGTGACCTATTTTGGCAGCAGAGTGGTTCAGTGGATAGAGCACTGGGCCTGGAGTCAGAAAGACCTGAGTTCAAATCCGACTTCAGATCCTCCCTAGTTGTGTTACCCTGGGCAAGTCACTTAGTCTCCCCCTGCCTCAATTACCTTAACTGAAAAATCAGGAATATTAAGAGAATCTATTTCCCAGGACTGTTGTGGGGATCAAATGAGGTAATCTTTGTTAAGTGCTTAGCATGATGCCTGGCACATAGTAGGCATTATATACATGCTGGCTATGATTATTACCTTTTTGGTTTTTTTCTTGATTTCTGTCAAAATTTATACTTAGCCATTTTTTTCATCAGAAATGCTTAGAAGTCCTCTATTTAGCTAAAGATCCATTCCTCCCACCCCCCACCCCCTTTTAGGATTATGCTCACTTTTGCTGGGCAAGTTATTCTTGGTTTTAAGCATATATTTTTTGCTTTCTGGAATAATATGTTCTAAACCCTCTACTCCTTGATAGTGATGACTGCTAAACTTTGTGTAATCCATATGTCTCCCTAGTGCTTAAATTCTTTTTTGGGAATTTTGGAGTTTTTATTTTGGGATTTCTTTCAGGAGATGACTTTTATATTCCTTCTATTTCTACTTTTTGCTATTGTTCTAAGAGGACTGGACAATTTCCTTTTATGATTTCTTGAAAGAAGGTGTCTAGGCTGTTTTTGGTTACAAAATTCAAGTAGTCCAGTGATTCTTCAATGATCCCTTCTGGATCCATTTGCCAGGATAGTTGTTTTTCCTCTGAAGTACCTTGAATTTTCTTTGATTTTTTTTAGTCTTGTGACTTTGTCTTTATATTTTTCATTGTCTCATGAAATCATTAGCTTTTGTTCACTCTAGTATAATTTTCAGGGAATTTGTTGCTTGGGTAAGATTTTAGACTTCTTGCTGCAGGCTGTTCATTCTCTTTCCAAATCTTTATTCTATAGCTCTTATTTTCTTTTCCCACTTTTTCCTCTAGCTCTCTCATTTGGTTTAAAATTTTTTTTAGCTCTTTTGTTCAAACTCTTCTTTCATATATTTCAGAAATTCTAGCTGAATTTGTTTCCAAGATATCTTTTCCGTTGAGCCTTTGCTTCTAGATGTTTTAGAGTCATTCTTTTCTTTTGGGTTTATGTTTTAAACATCCCTGTCACCACAAGAGCTTCTTATGATGGGATTTTCTTTTGCTCATTTTTCCAGCTTATTTCCTAACTTTGGATTTTGTGTAAGGGTCTATGTTAAGCCCAGGCTCTACATACTTCTGGGGAGAATGTCTGGATTGGATTTTTTTTTTTACTGCTTTCTTGGGGGTGGGGCATTGAGCATGGTATTATTTTAAGATCTCGAGAAAACCTCAGGCTTTAAATGTTCCTAATGTGTTCTGATTCAGGGAAAAATCTAATCACTTTTTTTCCTGGTCTAAGCTCTGCAAATTCCTTACCTGGATTTAGGTCTCAGCAATACTCTTGTGGGCTTTCCCCTTTTGGAGTTTCCAAAAACTACTGCTGGATTCAGCTATTATCAGTCAGTTGGAAAGCTTTACAGGCTCAAAATGACAGAACTGTAAGCTCCCTTTTGATCTGGGATTTCTTACCTTATGATACTAATGTAGGCTTCAAACTACATTGGATGCTAGAACTGAAATCCTGCTCAGAGCCACAGTTATTGTATGCTTCTAAACGTGTTCCTAGCTCAGTACATATCCTAGGGCAGGGGTGGGGGACTTCACAGAACAAATCCCCTTAATAAAGTTCTATAAAACTGGCACTCAGTCAAAACGCTGCACCCAAGGACCTAGAAGGCCACATGTGTCCTGAAGTCTGCAGCCCTAGGACTTAACACAGCTAGGTGCAAGTCCCTTCTTCGGTTCTCCTTGGATCTGTGACTTGGAACCTGGTAGTGAATAACAGAACTGATCATCAGCATCTGTTTCTTTATCTTGGTCCTGGAACTTTTTCTTTCCTAGGTCTTCTTTCCACTCCTGTGCGCTGGAACACTCAGTTTGTGGCACCAAACCCCACCCCCAGTGTCCATAGACCTCTCTGACTGTTTCTCTATCGGGACCTTGGCTCAACAAAGGACTCCCTTTTTTCCTTCTTGGATTTCTACATCAGGACTTGATCTGGTGCATTTTCTAGATCTTTGTTGAGAAGTTGTTGAGGGGAGTACTGTACTGCCTGTTACTAGGCCACTGTGACTCTTCTCTCCCATATAATAGCTTTGTGAAGAAAAACACGAGTAGGGGGCTTTCTGGCTGCCTGAAGAGATAAAAATGTTTGTGAAGCATGTGTAGACAGTTCACAGAATCACAGAATCTCAGAAATGAATGGCCCTTCTAGGCCATCTGGCTGTACCTGCACAGCAATACATTCTGGAACATACCAGCAAGTGACCATTTGGCCTCTGTCTGAAAATCTCGCCGGAAGGGGAATCTGTTCCTCAGAGAGGAAATTCATTTCATTCTTGGACAGAACTGAATGTTACAATATCTTTCCCTTTAATGAACTAATACCTGTCTTACCTGCCAATATCATATTTTAAAAGTTGAAAAGTAGTTAATGGTGACCAGACAAGAACCAGAGTGAAGTCTCTCTGCCTGTTTGTGCCCAGTCCTTCATTACTCTGGGCAAGTACAAGTGACTCCTTTTTTTGCTCTTTGTCTCATATGCTGCTCATTAGGTGGCTACAGTGTTTGCCAGTGTTCTTTTTGCAAGTTGATGACTGGGTGGTTGCTGCTTCTCATTATAATTGGTATAGACTCATCACTTTCTGGAAGAGTGCATGCAATTCTCTTCCCTTCGCAGAATTAACCAAGAAAGGAAGAACCTCTGTAGTATGAAGTCAGTGATGCTGATCCCGGTATAACTCACTGGATGGATCCTATTTCTTTGTGGCTTAATGATTGAGATTGTTTTTTCGAAGCTTTGAAAATAAACCCCATTCAAGATATGACTCTAACTTCTTGGGCTTTTAAAATTTTGAACAATTTTCTTTGTGTGGCCATATGTGTGGATTCCACTGGTTTGAGTTCCAGCTGGAGCTTTGCCATAAAAAAAGACTAGTCTTCATTGTGATTAAACATTTATGGTCATTAAATAATTTTTACCCAATAAAAAAAAATATTTTGGTGTGTGTGTGTGTACGCCCACCTCTGTGTGTGTGTGTATGTGTGTGTGTGTGTGTGTGTGTGTGTATGTGTATCTATGTATTTAAGGAGACAGGAAGATAATGATTTGGGGTATCATACCCAAGAATTGTCTTGATCATTCTGATTAAGTCAAAAGGATTTAAAACCAAACTGTGTCATGCCATACTATAGGTCTGCTGCTTAGTGTTATGGGTAGTGCAGCAGAAATAGAAGAAATCTGGCCTACTGTGAGATTCAGATATTGTGAGATTCTGATATAATGGGGCAATGAAAGAATTAATGGAGGATGAAACAGTGACTGAAGTTTTTCTTCTCTGCTATGCTTAAAGACCATAACAGCTGGAGTATCTTGATGAAGAGTTCTTGAGTTTTCTTATCATTATGTTTAAACATTGCTTCAAGGAAACTAGCCACAGAAAGATAGTGTATATAAATAGTTGTGTTTGTGCTTTTGACCTAGAATGAAATATCTATGTGCCCTCTGTCAATTCTAAATTTCATTGTTCATCTAGTCGATGGGGAAGATTAGTTGAATAATTTTTGAGGCTTTGTGTTGATTTTTGCATTATTGAAAATCCCAAGGTGTTATAAGTAAGTGTCCAATTTGAGATCTATGTAAAAAATGCCTTATTAAGACATACAGCCATTTATTTATAGAAGGAAGTAAAAATTTAAGCTGGGACAAAATCAAGAAACAAACCATAAATCACAACGGATTCACCTTTGCTTTGTGTTCTTATTTTGTTGATCTAATGTTCTTTTGCAGTTTTGGGGGCCAATATTTTTTAGTAATTAAGGTTCTAGTTTCCATGCAGAAACAAAAAAAAGATAGCCATTAAACTGGTATATAAGTGGCTGTTTTTAGAAATTTTGAATGTAAATAGTTCATCTTATTATAGAGCTATGGACCTGACATGACTAAAATCTTGAAATGCAATAGCTCTATTCAGTAAAAGCCTGATATAATAAGGTTTACCCAGAAGGCAGATGTTAGGCCAAATATTTTAAGGGAATTCTATTACATTAACTTTTGTTCATAAAGTAAAACTGCTTACAATATGATTTGTATTTATAATTATGGGGCTTGTGTATCTATAGTCTAGTACATATATCTGCATATACACTCATATGTGTATATATATGTGTATATGTGCATATATACACACAGGATAACTACAATATTAATAATACTAATAATCTTTGCATGAGAGGTAGCATAATGTAGTGGGAAGAGCTCTGGAACAGTCATCAGAAGAATAGAGTTTCAATTCTAACTCTTCATTATTCCTAATTTAACCTATATAAAGCTTGTTTCTACATAATTGCTTGTTTGCATGTGGTCTACCCTATTAGAGTATGAGCTTCTTGAGGGCAGGGACTGTCTTTTGTTTTTCTTTGTATCCCCAGAACTTTCCATAGTGTCTGGTACATAGTAGGTACTTAATAAATACTTATAGACTAATTGATTACTAGCTGTATGACCTTGGATGAGTAACTTAACCCCCCCCCCAGGTTTTTCCTTATCTGTAAATAGAGGTGCAGTCTCATCCATGCTTACCTCACAGGGTTGTAGGCTCAAATGAGATCACAGAGTCCCACGATAACTTCAGAGCTGGAAGGGACCTCAGTGTCCACTGGGTACAAACCTGTCATCTTTTAGAAAAAGAAATTGAGGAACAGAAAGGTTAAGTGACTTGTATAATAACTGTAATATGATTTGTAAAGCCAATATCAAACTTATTCAGAGATCAGTTAAAAGGTTATTGTGAATGTATGGTGAGAAAAAGGTTAAGCTGCTAGGATCTTGGTGTTAAGACTGAATTTTGTAGAAAAGGACTTTTTGATGGTATGATACATCTCCAGGATAACTTGAATTTCCTATTTCACTTTAACTGTATTCCAATTGACTAGCCTTTATTTCTTTAACACAGGGTAGATTGGAGTAAATCTTCTTATGGAACCAATAGATTTCTGAAGTGAATCAAGATAGTGTTCCTTCTATCCAAGAGTGATAGCTCTCTGCCAACAAGTTTGCCACATCCTTATCTTCTTCCCTTTATGCTGGAGCAAACAGTGTATAAATTGCCCTCTAAGGAATAGCAAGAGTGCTGACTCATCCCTTCTCCATGTCATTACAATAAATATGAGATGTCTTCAGTCTCATTTCCTATGAAGTACATAGAGCTATTAGGACACTAGCTTTCTTTCTGCTGATTTAAATTCAGTGTATGCTCTTGATTGGGCTCTAAAGCTCACCCCTACCTCATTAAGGCCATGCGAAAGTGTGGGGAAAGCCCTATAGAGGCAGTGCTCTATTATAGCTGTTTGCTTGATTACGTGTAAGCTCATTTAATAAAATTCACTGATTATCTAATAAAGGGCTGAATATTTATATATTCTTCCATTCTACAGTTTGCATTCTGCAAGGCCAAGAAATCATAGTAGGAGGACAGAAAGCAGGGACTCATAATGTGGGCAAGGAAGTGCTAGCCAAACATCTGGTGACTTTCCATATTCTTTTGGAAATGATGTAAATCCACAGAATCAATTTTAGGTGTGAACTCTCTTCACAAACTCAAATTGAGTCATAGATAAGCCCTAGTAAGTCACATGAAGCAAATAGAATCTAAGTCACTTTTTCTGGGGCCACATAGCTACTGTTTCCTTCCTTCCTTCCATCCTTCCTTCCTTCCTTCCTTCCTTCCTTCCTTCCTTCCTTCCTTCCATCCTTCTTTCCTTCCTTCCTTCCTTCCTTCCTTCCTTCCTTCCTTCCTTCCTTTCTCTCTCCTTCCCTTCCTTTGTTCCTCTCTCTCCCCCTTCCTTCATTCCCTCCCTCCCTCTGTCCACATGGGGAATCATACACTTACATGTGAGTGCCTTGCCCAAAGGAATATACATTTTGATCACTTAAACTTCACAAGATAGATTGGGGGTTTGGGGGATAGATTTTTCTCTTCTCTACTTGTATATTCTATCATTTAAAAAAAACTGGGACAATTAATTCTTCTGTCCCATGTAGCTTCATTTATAATTTGTTGAAATGGAGATCTGGAAAACCAGGCTTTCATAAAGCCCATTGGGATTCAAATGGAGCGACTTGACTATGCCTTAAACCCAAGTCTCTCACTGATTGGCCAATAATAGGTCCCAGACTAAGCCTCGCTTAGTCATTGTTTGGGTTTTGATGGCGCAGAGTGAGTGTAAATAGCAATTGTTTCTATTCTGACCAGAAACTGTAGGGTTCTTCCCCCCCCCCCCCACTGATTTTTTTGGGCAAACTAGGCCATCTTTTGTCTCATTTCTTACCTAGTCTTAAATCACTGAATGGGTGCTGCCTCAATCAAACTGAGTCTTGGGAAAGACTTAACTTAAAAAGGCCAAGGTCTCCTATTGCATCTGGGTCCATCTCTGGTCATCTTGACCTAAGTTTTGCCACTGGACTCAGATGATTAGAAAAGAGAGTGAGGCTGATGACTTTGCACAGCCTTTCCTCACTTAAATACAATTCACTTGCAAATCAAGACATCACCCTCCTGATGTCATTGGTCCTCTTCAAGAAAGAAGAATGAACAACAGCAACAAGTGTCAGAGACAGTATTTGAACCTGTCTTCTTGACTCTAAGCCCAGTTCACTATTCATTATGCTGTGCTGGTCTTGAAAATATTGATTAAAATAATTCTCTAGAATTATTAGCTGCTAATTAATCAACTTCGCCCATGGTCCTGAGTGCCAGGAATTGTGCTGAGTGTAAAAAAAAAAACCATAATGCTTAGATCCATCACTGCATGATTTTTGAATGAGCAGAATTTAACCCAATCTCTTCATCATACATACCAATCAATAACATATCTGAGAGCAGTGAACATTAGTAGTTTTACCAACTAGTATTACAAAAATATGAATTATATTCTTTGGTTTTAGTGAAAATCCATTCTAATTTCTTTATGATACAAAAAATTTTGAGAGTTATGAGTACTCAGGCTAATAATATGTCACATTTATGTAATGTTTTGAGGTTTGCAATGTGCTTTCCAAATATTATCTCATTTGATACACACATACACTAACCTGGGAAGTAGGTGCTATTATTATCCCTATTTTCTGGGTGAGAAAACTGAGCCAGATGGAGGGTAATTACTTTGCCCAGGATCACACACCTAGTAATGTTGGAGGTCAGATTTGAACTTCCTCCTTCCTGACTCTATTCACTGCATCATCACTGCCTGTTGAATTGATGTGTGGGTCTATTGTACCTCAATAATTTTAAGATTATTAAATCTCCCATCAGAATTTTCATTATTTTGATTTTCTGTGTATAAAATATACTACCAAATTCAGGTAGATATGTAACATAGTAATTGTTTGGTATTAACAAAACATGAGAAGGGAAAATAAGATTATTTTTTATTATTAGAGGAGAATAAGTCCTTTTCCCTTTAATGATAGAACATATTTAGTAATCATGCATAATATGATCTCTTGATGCCAGAAAAAGCAGACCAGATCTTAGATCTGAGATAGCTCAGTGGATTGGGAGCTAGGGTACAGAAATTCTTTAATATCTTAAAATAGATAACCCCCTTTTTAAAAGAAGAAGAAGCAACCCAATGGGTTCTTCTAAATTTTTTTTTTTGCTAAAGATGCATATCATTGTTACCTGGATATTAACAAAACAGGATGTGTTTTAAAGTTATGAAAATACCCTGAATGGTGGCCCCAACATATTGCCTTTCCTTAAGTATTAGTTACCAACTCCCTTGTTTTGCTACTTGGACCTTATTATGATTTTTGCACTATCTTCCTTTTAATCAGTTTGCATGTAGGAAATATTTGGAAAAGGTGAATCCTTAATGTCAAACCATCCTGTAGTATAACAAGGATAATTTAATATTCCACATTAGATGTGTTGTTCAATAGCTCAGCACTTTGCCAACTGCTTATTCAGTCCTAACAATCAGCTCATTGTGTATTAATAACTGATTCCTATTGATTACTGAGTTGAGCAATTTCTTTTACAATGGCATGAGTAACATTTTTGTTTATTTTATGGCAAGCATTGAATGTATAATAGCTGCATTGTAAATAGGGCTGCTATTAGGAAAAATCATATTTTTTCACCTCTATGTGTTGGAGAAATGTCAAATTTCCACTAGTGGTGATAAGAATTAAGTAATTAATAATCTTTTTTTCTGGCTGGTAGTGTATGAATCTTGAAAAATGTTTAAAAATGGATCATAATAGCTGAATGTTTTCTGAACTGGTCCCTCACCCCAGCTTGCTACAAGTTAGTACTGGGAGATCTAATAGTAAGTCACAGAATCATAAAATTGCAGGGCTTGAAGGGATCATTTAATCCAATTACTCTTATTTCACACATGAGGAAACCAAGGTCCATTAACTGTTTCTTATGCTGTGACTTCTGTCCATGCTCTGTTTTCCTTCCTAACTAAGAAGGTAAGGGGGCTCAATCAACAGTTCTCTGCTTTCTGGGTTATCAGAGGAGAATGAAAATTTAAAAAAAATGAAAAAGGTACTTCAAAGTGAGGAGGAAAAAGAGGAGAGGTGAAAGGGAATCCTTAAAATGTGTCAGAAAGTTGGAGGAAAAAAGGAAGAAGGACTACTTTATGCTTACTTGTCTTAAGTAATAGACATAGTGCCCTTCCTACTAAGAAGGAAGCTGGAACCTCTAAAGAGGAAGCAGCTGTTTTCACTTTAAGGAATGAGAATTTGAATCCACAAGTGCCACTAGGAGAGAGGTCATTCACTAAAGGTACAAAGAAAAAGAGCTTAGTGGTAGTGATTAGTAACTCCTTTGGTGGGGGGAGAGAAACACTGAAGCGTTTATTTATGGACCTGATTTAATGATGGCCTATATCTGGGGAAGGATGGAGAACTTCCCAGACTCATGAAACCTGATGACTACCAGCCCTTATAATGATTTATGTGGGGACAAATGATGCTCCCAAAGGAATATAGAGAGTGCCAAGGAGTATTGTGAAATCCTGGGCAAGATATCAAAGAGGTACAGGTAGCATTTACATCAGCATTGCTGATCAAAGGCCATGCATTCAGAAGAGAAAGGTTGGTGTGGTAAGTACATAGTGTCTAAGAAAATGGTATCCGAGAACAGGATTTTGGTTTATGGGCCACAGTAATGGGTGCCTTGGACAGGGACAGCATCCCTAATGAGGGATTGCAGTGTGTGTGTGTGTGTGTGTGTGTGTGTGTGTGTGTGTGTGTATGTGACACATATTCATATTCAAAGATCACCAATGGAGCCTAAGCAATAAAATCCAACCATTCTTTCAGTATTTTGGCCTTTTGTTTATTCATTCAAACTTCATGACTTAAGTTTTTCTGTATAGCTACTGCCCTCATATCCTCTTCCCTAAGTTTCAAAACCTTATTAGTTATCACATACACATATCTGGCACACACACACACACACACACACACACACACACACACACACCACATACACATACATATACGCACATAACTTTGGTTAGTGAAATTTTGAATTATGGAATCATAAAACTGGAAAGCTTAAAGCGATCGTTTAGTCCATAGCTTCCCAAAGAGGATGATACTGCCCACTGGGGAGCATTGGGATGATCTAGCGGGGTGGTAGTAGCCTCAGGTGCAAATGGGGCCCGTTGAATAAAAGTAACTGGACAGTAGAAGCATAAGGAAAGAAGAGAAGAGAATTTTGAAAAACTTTGTATATGTTTCATCTGTTGTATAACAGAGTTAAAGTTGTAGTGATTACATTATTTTCCAAGTAAATACACAAAATGCAAGTTACAACCCATCAGTGGTCAAGTCCATGGACAAGTCGTAAGCAAATGTTGGCAAGAGAGTGTGTTGTGCATTGTGGGGAAGTCCTGCATTGGCAGGAACATGTGCATGTAATGACTTTACAATACAGTACTATATGGTTTCATGATACAATATTGCATCATCAAAATTTCAATGCAGGAACCCTCCCCCCCAATTTAAAATAAATTATTAATTTTAAGATGCATCATTTTAAAAAATTACATCATTTTGAAATGATGCAAATAAAACAAGATTAAAGTATTAAAGTAGATTTACAAGGGGGTGCTGAGTAATTTTTTTTGAAAAGTGGGGGGTAGGCCAAATAAGTTTAGGAACCTCTGATTTACTCTAACCATTCATTTTACAGATGAGGAAAATTGAGGTCAAGTAATGAAATTCTATATTGTGAATTTTGTGCATGCTTTGGTATCCCTCCTAGAAGAGAAGGTATTAGCCTGGGTATTCAAGGAAACCCTTTGCATATGTATGTACATATGTGTATATATGTGTGTTTGTATTTGTCCACATAATATATGTATATGTATGTATACAGATATACACATATAAATGAATGATCCCTTATAATGGAATATTGCAAATCTAATTAAAGGGTCTTTACATACATGAAACACTTTGTAAACCTCAAAGCTATGTAAATGTTAGATTAATAATAACAATAATAAACTGAAGGGGGCATAAAATTGCTTCCAATTGAGAATAAAAATATCTGCCAATTGAGAAGCCGCACTATAAGAAAAATAGCAATAGAAATCCCTAATACTTCTCAGAAGACAAAATCCAAGGAAATAGCAGCAATAAAAGCCAGTGCCTTAGATGCTAATATACTTAAAGTCAAAATAACAAGTAAAATTTATTAGAGATCCTAATGTAAGGAGGCAAATTTGACTTCGCAGATATCAAAGAAGCTTGGTAGAATGAGACCCATGATTGGAATAGGACCCCAGAAGGGCCTTATTCAAGAGGAACAGAATAGGCAAGGGTGGGGGTGGGGTGGGTGGAGAGAGGGAGGAATTATTCTCATATTAAGGAGATATTTTCAAAGTGTGGATTTGGGGATGGCAGATTTGCAAAGGTTCTGAGAAAGGAGATAGGTGGGAGCCCATGGACAAAATTTCTGAAGAGAAATTCAAATTGGGAGCAATGAGAAACTTTCAGGAATGAGGCAGAAGAGAGAAAAAAATTCCAATGAAGAAGAGTGAAGCTGTTTAAAGAAATCAGTGTGAATGTTTAGGTAACTCAGTGGCCAACTTAGATTGATGGATATGTATACAAAAGAAGAAAGCAAAGGTCGGTAATGGAGCTGGGGCACAGAAGCATAAGATGGTCCTATAAATATAAAGTAAGGATTGGTAAAACTCAGAATGAATAATGCTAAGGGCAAAAGAAAGTTTTTTTAAAAAATCATTTCGGAAAAAAAGGTAATCAAAGAAAGGGTAGGACTTTTTTGCATAGATGGATAGAATGATGATTACAGTTGATGGAGGGAAGGCATAACTATCCAAAACTTATTTTGCTTCTGTGTTGCTGCCAAGTGGATTTAGACTGAAATGGACAAAACAAACATGAGTAATAAAGCACTGAAACTTAAAGAAGAAGATAATATGAGAGCATGTAGCTGTAGGGGATGAGTTCTAGTTACTAGGATTGAATGAATGAACTATAGGCCAAAAGTACTGAAAGAATAAGTGGGTTTGATTGCTTCGTCAGTGATCTTTGAAGAACTGAAGAGAACAGTAGTGAGTTCTCAGGACAACTGAAGGGAAAATGTTTTCCTAAATTTTGAAAAAGGAGAAAAGAATGAGGTTTGTAAATTCAATGTCAGTGAGTTTGACTTCTTTAATGCCAAAAATCCAGTATATTGTTCTAAAGAATGGTTAATTAAAATCTAGAGAAAAAGAGATGGTGATCATAAAGGCAGAAATAGGTTCCTCCAGAACAGGCAACAACAGATTAACATCATTTGTTGTTTTTCCACAGGATTGTTAGATTGGCTAATCTTATCAGGGGAATTCTTGACATATAGGTTATCTAGATTTTAGAAAGTTATTTGGAAAAGAAAATCCCTTAGATAATATTACAACACAATTAGTTGGATTCATAATTGGTAGCAAACTCTGTGCTGGTCAGCTTAACTTTCATTTGTGACAAAATTCCATAACATGTTTCTGGAATTATGTAGCCATTAATAGCTTCATTTAAAGAGGTAAAGATGTTTCAAGTGAAGTGTGTTCTTAGTTATATACTAGTCAATATTTGTGTCAGTGGCTTATGTAAAGACATAGCTGGTAACCTTATTAAATTTCCTGATGAGAAAAAGCTGGGAGGTATGGCTAACATTTTCACTGTCAAAATCAGGATCCAAATGGCATAGACAAGCTTGAATATTAGGCTGAATCTATTAAGATAAATTTTAATAAGGATAAATGTTGGGTTCAAAACCAATTTGGTTTGGGTTAAAAAAATCAACTTTGCAAATATAACATGGAAGAGGTATGTCAAGGTAACATTTCATTAAAAGACACTTCAGGATATTAGTTTATGGTAAACTCAAGAGGAGTAAAAAATGAAATATGGCAGCCAGAAAAGCTAATGAAATTTTAGCCTGCATTACAAAATAAGGATGATGCCCAGAACACAGGAGATGATAGTCCCACTATAGTCAGACCACTTTTGGAGTATGATGCTAAATTCTGAGTGCCACATTTTAAGAAAGTAAATTGAAAACATAGAGAGCACCCAGAGGGGCACAACTAGGATGATGGGAGTGGGGTGGGGCTTGAGGTTGTATCACATAAGGATTAGTTGAAGGTACTGGGAATGTATACCTAGGAGAAGAGAAAGCTAAGGGAGTACATGGCATATAATAGCTGACTGAAAATATTTGAAGGATGGGTGGGTGGAAGATACATTAATTTTTTTTTTCTCTGTTTGGCTCCGGTAGGCATTACTTGAAGGAATGGTTGGAAATTGCAGTGGGGCTGATTTCAGCTGTTGTAAAAGAAAAAAAAAACTCCCAACAATTAGAGCTATCCAAACATGGAAAAATCTACCATGGGAAATAGCAGGTTGCCTCTCACTACATGTCTTCTAGTGAGGTCTGGATGAGCAATCCAGTGACGACGATGTAATTGACATTCTTGTTCAGGAAAAAACTGAACTAACATAATGTCCCTGATGTTATTTCCAACTTTGAAATTCTGTGATTCTACAAAAGGTGAGGTGTCTTACCTAAGGTTATACAATCAGTAGGTTGCAGAGATAGGACTAGAATTCAATTCTTCTAACTCTTCTAATTGGGCAGCGGCCCAGTGCTCAATCTGCTACAAATGCTCCTTTGTGTATGAGATTCAGATTTCAATCTGGTAGGCACAAAAAGGAATACAAAAACATGTCACAGCTACCAGATTATTTTCTCTGTAGAACCACATGGCCATTGCTTGGTACTGTAATCCAAGTAAAACTAGAGTTGTTCCTAAATGTAGGATTATTAATTTGGGTTCTGTAGCTGAAGGAATGGGAGCCAAGAAACATGGATGCTCCAGGAAGATGGGCTTAGTTTCTCAATTTAGAATCAGAGAATTTTAGAAATAAAGGGGGATTTAGAGACCACTAAAACAACTTATTAAGGAAAAGGTTGTCCACCCTCAGAAAAATAGAGGATAAATAAGTATAATAAGGTAGAAATAGGTTCTTCCACAACAGGCAATGACCAATTAACCTCATTTCATTTTTATAGGATTGCTAAGTTGGCTAATTTTATAAGGGAAATTCTTGACATGTAGGTCATCTAGATATTAGCAAATTATTTGAATACATAGATGCATATGAATGTATATTTCTATGTATGAGTTTGATTATATATATCTAAGTATATGTTTGTGTATATGTATGTATATCTCTTTGTATATGTGCATGTATGTACATGTATATGCATGTCTCTGTGTATATATACATATATGTATATGTGTATACATAATATATATCTGTGCTTAATTATAGCCTTCATGGGGCAGGATGATAGGAAGAGGAAAAAAGAACAAAATTAAAAAAAAAAACAAAGTAAATGAGCAGTAAGAACAAAAGAAAACTTACAAAGAAACAAAGAAAAGAGACAGCTCTGAACAAAATGTACAGTATTTATTATACGCTGCCTTGAAATAGAACTTGATTGCTGTATATTTTGAATCCTCTTTTTACGTTCTGCTGTGTACATAGCAATGCTTTCCCCTCTTTTTATTTTATATTTGTTTTAATATTTAAGTTTATAATATATTTTTCTTTTCTTATTGTGCATTTAAGCTTTAATATTCAAGTTTAAAATAAATTAATTAAAAAGGGGAAAAAAGAAATAAAGGGGCTTTAGAGATCACCAAAACAACACAGACATTTCACTGAATTTGTCATTGAGTTGTAGTAGCAGTTTGTTCATCCACACACACACACACACACACACACGTTACACACTTGGGCAGCTAAGTGGTGAAGTGGATAGAGTGCCAGGCCTATAGTAAGGAAGACTCATCTTCCTGAGTTCAAATATAGCCTCAGACACTCTTGGACAAGTCACTTAACCCTGTTTACCTCAGTTTCCTCATCTGCCAAATGAACTAGAGAAGAAAATGGCAAACCACTGTAGTATCTTTGCCAAGGAAACCCCAAATGCGGTCATAAAGAGTCACAACTGAAATGACTGGACAACACCACACACACAATATATAGATATATGTATGTCATGCACACATGTATAGACATGCGTGTATACATACATGTGTATACCTGTGTATAAGCTTTTGTTTTTGAAGGGTAGCGAGGTGGTACAGTGGATAGAGTCCTTGGCCTGGAGTCAGGAAAACTTAAGCTCAAATCTGACCTCAGATACTCACTAGCTGTATGGCACTGGGAAAGTCACTTAATGCTGTTTGTCTCAGTTTTCTCATCTGTAAAATGTGCTAGAGAAGGAAATGGCAAACCACTTTAGTGTTTTTGCCAAGAAAACCCCAAATGGGGTCACCAGGAGTCAGGCGTGACTGAAATGACTGAACAACACAACTTTTTCTTTGAGCTATAAGTGATGGTGAGCACAGATTGAAGGATGGATGGATTATAACCTCTCCAGAACTCCTTGACCCACCGCATGTGTCTTCCTGCTCTTTCTCCTTTTATTCACCCAAGGAAAGTATATCTGACAGTCTAGGAGTACCTACCCGATGTGAACTTTGATACAACCAAAACAGGAGCTCAATAATGTATACTGAGAGCCTAGAGAGACTGCTGAGCCAGACCTCATGTTTCTTGTTGGAGTGCATTTGCAAATTTGATTTCCTTGGGAAGGGCTTGGTGTACTGCTAACTGTGAAAATTGCCACATCTCTTTATCAGTTACATTTTTCTTGCTCAGCCTGTAACTTTTAATACTTCATGTTCTACAAATCCCCATGTGCTGCACAGAAGGAAAGCACTCTTTGAAAAGCACTCTCTCTCTACTCACTGGCTTTTTGATGACCTTTCGTTGTTTCATGAATTTATAGCTGGAAAGGACCTCAGAGGTCGTCTAGTCCAACTTCCTCATTTTATGGATGTGGACACTGAAGGGATGAATGAATGATAGCATTTATTAAACAGTATGTGGTAAGTACTGTGCAAAGCACTGGGGATACAAATACAATATATAAATCAAAGACAATCCTTGCCCTAGAGAGCTTACACTCTAATGGAGTAGATGGTATACATAGACGAGTTTTGACCAGTGAAGGATATTTTGGTCTGGGAAGTTGTGCTTGTCCTTTGTTCTCAAAGAGGACCATGACATTGGGGAAATGATGAAATGACTTGCAGTTGACTTTGATTTGTGTGAGGGAGGGCTGTGCAAGGTCACCAGCCTCACTTTCTCCTCCAGAGCTATCTGGGTCCAATGGCCTCAAAATCACCAGGACCACTGGAGATGGCCCAGCATGTATTGCAATACATTGGCCCCTTTTATGCTAAGGTCTTTTCAGGTTCTCACTTCAAGTGAGGTAACATCCATTCAGTGAATAGGCCTCTTTAAGAAGTTAATCAAGGGATGGCCCCTTTAATCAAAACTCAAAAAAAAATCAAACTGGGAGGGGAAGATCCTCAGGGTTTCTGGCCAAAAGAAAAACAGTTACTATATTCACAGTGAATATAGTTGTGCAAGGAGGGCAGGGACCTATTGTCCAATCTATAAGCTCCAGAGTGAATTGGGTTTAAGGCTTGGTTTTTGAGAAAGAAATCTAGCCAGAGTTGAGGAAGCCTTCAGCCATTGATATGTACCTTCTTTTGGGCACAGGAGGGAGAGGGATAGGAATGATGCGTGGAGCCATAGAGGAATAGATTGACACAATCTTTCCAGAAGCAATGACAAAGTTGACTTGATTATGACTTTAGAAATGGCAGTGATGGTGGTGAGGCTGGGGGGAGGGGAATGGTAAATATCTGATCAGTGCATGACTATTTATGAGAAGCACTAGATGAAATAAAGTATCATTGAATCTCAGGCCTAGAAATAGTGGGTGACTGAAGCAACCACTCATCAAGACAGTAGACTCCAAAGGTGAGAGTTTCTAATGTGAAAGTCCTTCATTAATTGGTTTCTGGACAATTGAGTGATTTGTTTATACAAATTACACAGCTTGCAAGAGGTAGAATGGGGACTAGATCATCTGACTCCAAAGCCATGTTCTTTTCTTAACAAGGACAAAGTAGATGGTCAGGGCCTCATTTGGCAAACTTGCATAAAGTCTTAGGAAGCATCAGTGTCTTAAACATGACATCCACCTCCTTGGGCTTGAGCCCTAATGCAGCTGATCAAATGAAATCTCTCTTCTTGTCAAGTTTTTTTTGACAATGGAGCATCCTGAGCACTTTGGACAAGAGTTGCTTTTAGGTTCTAGTCGTCACTTAATCACTGAGGCAATGCTCACAGCAAATCACCTGTGCTGAGAGGAAGCCAGAGAAATTGTTGCATGATGAACTGAAGCAAGACAATTGTGCCTAAGATGAGAGGAGAAAGTGCTTTCAGGGAATTCTGCAGCTCAGTCTGAATTAGTTCTGAAAGGTGGGAGACAATAACTCAGACGACTCATATTGATGGGAGGATGAGTGACTGATCAGAACAAATGTCATGTTGACTCAGCTTGAAGCAGAGACTGAGATGATGTCTGGCCTTGTGGAGAATAGGAAAGTATGTGCCTGTGGGGGAGGGTAGAATTTTTTTTTTAAATGAAATGTTTTTAAAATTCCAAAGAGATGAAGTATGATGCAGTAGATGGATAGCTGACTTTGTAGTCAAGAAGACGAGTTCAATTTATTTTTTGACACATACTGGCTGTGGGTCCCAGAGCAAATCACACTGTTTCAAAGGTTCCAGGGAATTCTGTAAGACGATAAGCTTCAGAGAAGGTACTGATCTGCACTGGTAGAGTGATTTTCCTTACCAGGGATATTTTAGGTGGTGAAATCTAAGTTTTTGTTTTTTAAAAATATCCAGAAAAACTAGTGAAGATATTTAGCAAGAAATAGTTTTTTGACCTTTCATGGACTTTTAAAACAACTTGTAAGTGTTAAGAAGATAACAGATGCAATCTTCAAATATGTTGATTTTTGTATGCTTCATTCTCATGGGAGAATGGGGTCAAAATCAAATCCCTCTTTCTCTTAAAAACTTGATTCTCTGGGTCAAGGGATTAAATAGTGGATTGGTCTCTGGATAATGATTTCTAGCTTTCTGTGCTCCATACATTGAGGAAAATAATTCCACATCCTCAATCAATAAACATTTTATTAAGTTCCTATATTTGCCAGGCACTGTGCGAACCACGAGGTGACACAGACAAAAGAGAAACTGTCTCTATGCTCTAAGAGCTTAGATTTTAGCTAAGAGATAATGTGCACATACAAGTGTTGTGAGAAAGATATGATAGATATAAGGTGACTTTAGAGAGGAAAGCACTTGCAGATGGGGGATAAGAAAGCTGTCTGTAGAAGGTGGAACTTGAACTGAGTTTTAGGGAAAACAAGGGATTCTGGGAAGTAGAGGTGAGGAGGGAGAATATTCTAGGTGTAGGGGATAGACAATGAAAGGCAAGACAGAAGGAGCACTATATATGAGGAATAGCAAGAAGGTCAGTATTGCTGACTGATGTAGATAGTGCGGAGGGGAATAATGTATACAAAAACTGAAAAAGTAGGAAAAGATCAGGTTGTAAAGATGTTTGAATGCAAAGGAGAAAAGTTTATATTTATCCTAGTAGGGGTTCTTAACCTGGGTTCTGTATACTTTAAAACATATATTTTGATTATTTCAATATAAATAATTTCCTTTATATTCTATATATTTTTATGCATTGAAAAACATTATTCTGAGAAGAAGTTTATAGGCTTTCCCAGTCTACCAAAGGAGTCCATGACATAAGAAATGTTAAGAACCCTTAATCCTAGAACTAATAATAAGGAGTGATTGGAGTTAATTAAGTAGGGTGCTGGCATGGTAAGAATTGTACTCCGGAGAATCACTTTGGTAGCTATGTGGAAGACAGACTGGAGTGGAAAGAGATTTGAGACAGGGAGACCATTTAGAAGGCCATTGTAATAGGCTTGGCAGGAGATGATGAGGGGCAGTGGCTGTCAGAGTGGAGAGAAATGTAAATAGATGGAAGTCTTTGTGGAAATAGAAAAGGCAAGATTTGGTAATTGATTGGATATGTGAAGTGGATAATGAGGAGATGAGGTTGAATACAACGTTTTTAACACACATAGCTGGAGAGACAGTGATATCTTCAACAAAAGAGGGAAAATCAAAAGAAGGGAGGGCTTTGGGGAAAATAAAATCAGTTCTGTTTCAGATACCTTGTATTTGAGATGCATGTGAGAGACCCAGTTCGAAATATCCAATAAGCAGTTGGTACTCTGGGACTGTCTTTCAGGACAGAGACTAGGGCTGTTATCTGCGTAGAGATAATAAATGAACCTTTGGGAACCATTGAGATCACCAAATGAGATTGCAGAGATAAAAGAGAAGGAACCCAGGATAGAGCCTAGGGGTGCACTGCCAGTTGGTGTGTATGACAGTTCACTTGCCTCTGATTAGCTTCAGGTGGTTTCTGTTGATTAGCACCTGCTGACTCACTGACTGAGCAGATTGTTTAGTTTTCATGAATCTTCATTTTAACCTTTATAATATGAATATTAGAAAACTGAGTCACATGTAGTAAGACTACTGATGAATAACTAGCCAAAAGGATTATAAAGTGCTCTACAAATATTAGATTCTCATGAACTGGCAAATCTCAGGTAAATACCATTGGAACTAACTTTACCATACAAAATTGTGTATCTAATATAGATTCTTCTAATGTCTACATCTAGTTTGCCCTCTATGAATTGCTGCCCTGTTTATTTGCCCTTTTGGTGGATAAAAATTGCATTTTCAAAAGAAAACAACTCCCTTGTTTTCAATGGAATTGAATAAACATTTACTGTGTACTGCATGCAAAGTACAATGCTAGATTCCAAAATATAAAAATAAAAACTAGGATAAGTACCTGCTCTCAAGAAGTTTATATTCTAATAAGGAATATCCTTACTATATGATGAAATGTACACAAATAGTTATTTTTGGGGTCAGATTTTGGGAGAGTGGTTCAGTTGTGAAAGAATTCACTTAGACCTTCTCTGTAGCCATTGGGAGGTTTATTACATGAAATGCATGGGCCTCCTTAGCAAGAAAGCTAAGTGAGACCCTGATATTTGGGGGAGTTATGCTTATATACAGGTTTCAGAGTGATGATATAGTTTTTGAGGTTTTTATGGGGGTTAAAGATTAAAGACAGGACAAGAAAGGATTTTATAATATAGGATGAGGGAGACAAAGGTTTATGGTTTAAAGATTTAAGGGCAGGGCAGAGGGACACAGGTTGAAGATGAAAGGACTGGGGGAATACAGGATAAGGGAGACAAAAGCAATTCTTTTGGTACGGGTTCAAGAAAAGGGGGAAAGGACTTTAATACACCCTCAAGTCACAGGATAAGCTATAGGGCTTCACAAAGTACTGGAAAAGCAGCCCTTAATATTCTGCTTAACCCTTAGGGTGCCATTTGTATCCATATCAGTTATGATACAAGGTCAAACGTACTAAGGACAAAAAAATGGTCAAATAAATTTCTAACAGAAATTTGAAGAGGAAGAGTTCACTTTCAACTAGGGGCAGCAAAATCTAATAGAAGACACAGTATTTGAGTGAGTCTTGGTGTCCTAAACATGTTATAAATGCCTCATTTCGAAATCTGAACTCATTATCTTTTCCCCTAAACCCTTTCCCTCTTTCAAACATCCCTATTTGTATTAAAGGAACCACTATTCTTCCAGTATCCCAAGTTCGTGATTCTGGGTTCCTCACTCTCCCTCACCTAACATATCCAATCAGTTTTCTAGTCTTGCCATTCCTATGATTCTAATAACTTTTACATATATTGCCTTCTCTCCACTCACACAGCATCCAAGTTGGTAGACCAGCTCTCCCACCACCTCTTACCTAAATTGTTTCAACAGCCACCTAATTAACCTCCTTGCCTCAAGTCTCTCCTTACTCTGGTCCATCCTATGTATTGCTGCCAAAGTAATTTTCCTTAAGCCACAGATTTAAGCTTGTGACTGCTCCACACAATCAATTGCACTGGCTTCCTTTCACAATATAAACTCCTATGTTCAGTTTTTAAAGCTTTAGGTAAGTGGACCCCAACCTATCATTCCCAGACTCATTGGATATCACTCTTCCTCCTACTTTCTGTGATTCAACCAAACCGGTCTTCTCCCTATTCCTTATATATGACACCCATCTCCCACTACTAAGCCTTTACATCATCTATTCTCTATGCATGGAATACAATCCCTCCTTATTACTACCACATTACTACCCTTTCTTCCTTCAAGATGCAGTTCAAGCACCATCTTTATGGAGCCTTTCCTGATCCCACCAATTGTTAGTGCCTTCCCTTACAAACTATCTTCTATTTAGTAATTTTGTATATATTTGAATTTATTCACTTTATTTTTATGCTGTACATATTTTTGCATGTATTTTTTGTTTTCCCTATTAGAATGTAAGTTCATGGGGGCAGAGCCAAGATGGCGGCTGGAAAGCAGGGACTTGCTTAGGGCTCTCCCCCAGGACCCTCCAAACATTGATAAAAAATGGCTCTGAACAAATTCTAGAACTTCAGAACCCACAAAATAGCACAAGGAAGCAGGGCTCTAGTCCAAGATAGCCTGGATGGTCGCTGGGTAAGGTCTATCATGCATGGAGCTGCGAGTGGAGCAGAGGAGAGCCCAGCATGGGCTGCACCCAGACCAACCAGACCGGGAGCTGGGCAGGACAGGCCCTGGCAGCCTGAATCAGTGAGCTGTGGCAGTTACCATATTTCTCAACCCACAAACACCAAAGACAACAGAGAAGGTTAGTGGGAAAAGCTGTAGGGGACAGAGTGAAAGGAGTTCGTGGTTCAGCCACTGCCCCAGGCAGTTGGGGTGGTGCAGTTACAGAACTACAGCTGCAGTTGCTTCCAGCCTCAGGCTCACCTGGTGGGAGGAATTAAGTGGGGGATCAGAGCAGGAGTGCAAAGCCTGCTTAAGATCTGTGTCTGTCCAGGTTGGTGGTTCTTGGGGGAGGAGGAGCACTGGTGTGGCAGAGCTTGCTGTATAGAAATAGCTCTGAAAACGACAGTGCATCCACTCAATCTTGGAACAAAGTATTCTCTACTCTACAAGCAGTCATACCCCACTGAAAAACTTAAGAGTCAAGTAATTGGCTGGGAACATGGCTAGGCAGTGAAAACAGACTCAGATTCAGACTCAGACTTTGGAATCTTGCTTTGGTGACAAAGAAGACCAAAACATACAGCCAGAAGAAGTCAACAAAGTCAAAGAGCCTACATCAAAAGCCTTCAAGAAAAACATGAACTGGTCTCAGGCCATGGAATACCTCAAAAAAGATTTGGAAAAGCAAGTTAGAGAAGTAGAGGAAAAATTGGGAAGGGAAGTGAGAATGGTGTGAGAAAACCTTGAAAAACAAGTCAATGTCTTGCTAAAGGAGACCCAAAAAATACTGAAGAAAATAACACCTTAAAAATAGACTAGCTGAAATGGCAAAAGAGCTCCAAAAAGCCAATGAGGAGAA
>CM053627.1:125766419-125790638 GCA_028646595.1 Phalanger gymnotis | reverse complement strand
GAATCAAGAGAAGCACGAAAAGGTAAACAAGAAAGAGAAATCACAAGGGATTTACTAAAGTTGAACTGTTTTGTTCACATTCCTACATGGAAAGGTCATGTGTATAATTCATGAGACCTCAGTAGTAGGGCAGCTGAAGGGAATATACATACATACATACATACATATATATATAGGCAGAGGGCACAGGGTGAGTTGAATATGAAGCGATGATATCTAAAAAAATATAATTAAGGGATGAGAGAGGAATATATTGAGAGAGGGAGAAAGGGAGAGATAGAATGGCATAAATTATCTTGTATAAAAATGGTAAAAAAATCAGTTCTGTTGGGAGGGAAGAGGGGGAAGGTGAGGGGGCATGAGTGAATCTTGCTCTCATCTGATTTGCCCTGAGGAGGGAATAACATACACACTCAATTGTGTATTTTACCCCACAGGCAAAAAGGAGGAAGGAGATAAAAAGGGGGGAGAGAGGGGATGGTATAAGGGAGGGCAGATGGGGGAAGAGGTAATCAAAAGCAAACACTTTGAAAACGGACAGGGTCAAGGGAGAAAATTGGATAAAGGGGGATAGGATAGGAAGGAGCAAAATATAGTTCGTCTTTCACAACATGAGTTTTGTGGAAGGTTTTTGCATAATGATACACATGTGGCCTATGTTGAGTTGCTTGCCTTCTTGGGGAGGATGGGTGGGGAGGGAAGAGGGGAGAGAATTTGGAACTCAAAGTTTTAAAAGCAGATGCTCAAAAAAAGTTTTTGCATGAACCTAGGAAATAAGATATACAGGCAATGGGGCATAGAAATCTATCTTGCCCTACAAGAAAGTAAGTGAAAACCGGATGGGGCAGGGTGTGGGGTGACAGAAGGGAGGGCTGACAGGGGAATGGGGCAATCAGAATACATGACATCTTGGAGTTGGGGGGCAGGGTAGAAATGGGGAGAAAATTTGTAATTTAAACTCTTGTGAAAATCAATGCTGAAAACTAAAAATATTAAATTAAAAGAAAGAGAACCATGAAAAGGTAAACAAGAAAGAGAAAAGATAAAGGACTTACTAAAATGGAACTATTTTGTTTACATTCCAACAAGGAAAGATGATGCTTGCAATTCATGAGACGTTTGTCAGTATTAGGTTAGTTGAAGGGAATATATGTACATATAGACAGAGGGCACAGGGTGAGTTGAATATGAAGGGATGATATCTAAAAAATAAAATAAATATTAAGGGGTGAGAGAGGAATGTATTAAGAGAAGGAGGAAAGGAGAGATAGAATGGAGTAAATTATCTCACATAAAAGTGGCAAGAAAAAACCGTTGTGTTGGAAGGGAAGAGGAGGCAGGTGAGGGGGAATGAGTAAATCTTGCTCTCATTGGATTTGACTTGAGGAGGGAATACCATACACACTCAGTTGGGTATCTTACCCCACAGGAAAGTTGGAGGGAGGGGGATAAGAGAGGGGGGATGATAGAAAGGAGGGCAGATAGGGGGAGGAGGTAATGAAAAGCAAACACTTTTGAAAAGGGACAGGGCCAAGGGAGAAAATTGAATAAAGGGGGATAGGATAGGATGGAGGGAAATATAGTTAGTCTTTTATAACATGATTATCATGGAAGTGTTTTGCATATTGATACATGTATGACTTATGTTGAATTGCTTGCCTTCTTAAGGAGGGAAGAGGGGAGAGAATTTGGAACTCAAAGTTGTAAAAGTTGTTTTTGCATACAACTGGGAAATAAGATATACAGGAAATGGGGTATAGAAATCTATCTTGCCCTACAAGAAAGTAATGGGAAAGGGAATTGGGGAGGGGAGAGAGGAGTGACAGAAAGGAGGGCTCACTGGGCAACAGGGCAATCAGGATATATGCCATTTTGGAGTGGGGGACGGTAGAAATGGGGAGAAAATTTGTAACTAAAAATCTTGTGGAAATCAATGTTGAAAACTAAAAATATTAAATAATAAAATATGAAGAATCAGTAAAAAAATAAAGAATGTAAGTTCATTACAACTAGGAATTTTTTAATTTTTAACTTGCATCTCCAGCACCTAGCACTGCATGTGGCACACAGTACATATGTAATATATTCTCTTTGATAGATTTATTTTAATAGAAATTTAACATACATGATAAGAACACTTAACAAGTACACAAAGGCAAGGGGCAGGGTGAGGTATAAGAATGGATTATAATTCAGCTTGACTGAAGTGTAGGAAAGATGAAAAATAATTGTGAAATAGTGCTGGAAGGAGTCATATTGGAATAATATTCAATCAATCAATTGATATACATGTATTAAGCACTTATATACTGGACACTATACATTGGAGTTAACAATGAAAAAGCAAAAACAATCTATGTCTTCAAGGAACTTATATTCCAATGAAGGAGACAATGTAAAATATGTCAAGAATTTGAACTCAGGTGTTAGGAGTGGAAATGAGAGAATAAGTGTTAGTGATATTTCAGGGCTAGAATAAACAAGACTTGGATGTAGACAGTGAGGGAGAGGAAAGAAAGATAATTCTGGAATTTCAGGACTGGGTGATAAGAAAGGTCATGATACTGCCAACATGAGTAGAGAAGTTGAGAAAATAAAGCATTTTTGTTGGGGGAAAGAAAAGTATGTTTTGGGCATATTGAGTTTGACACACCTCATAAATTTGGAATAAAAATTATAACGGCCTCTAAAAACTTAGAGGTAAAGGGAACAACATTGACCTGAGAGTTCAGGGATTTAGGATGTAGTTCTAGCTCTAACACAAATTGTATAACCTTAGACAAGTCATTGTATCTTGGCTTCTTCATGTGTAAAGTGAAGAGGTGACTAGATAACTTCTAAGGTCCTTTCCATCGCCAACATTCTATGTTCTATTTTGATTCTATTTGACTTTTTAAAAATTAATTTCTTGCATGGGCAATATTAGGGGGAGGAAAATTGCTAAATAATTAGGTGTTGTTTAAAAACTTGTATTTTTCATGAAATGGCCATTTTCATCTCTACTTTTAACTTCACCATTTGGCAACTTTCCTTCGACATTTTTGTTTATTCTCCAGAGGTTGTACTTACCTCTACCTGTATTGTGGTATTAATCCTTTTGGTAATGGATTAAAGGTAATGATTAACCACCATAGATATAGGAAAGCTGCTAAATAGGAAAAGAGTGCCCTTGGAACTGACTTTTTTGGATTTAATCAAGTTGGCACAAGCCCATCAAATTCTTCCGGATCAGTCAATGTGGATTACTGAGCATGAGAAAATTCATACTTGGAACTCCAGCAATGTTTGTGCTACATCAAACTCCCGTAGCATCTCCAATATATTTAGGTTTTATGCTTCATTCTTAATAGAAAATCTATTCAGATAACATAATTAACTTTTGCGTAAAGGTAATACCGAGCCCCTTCATTTTTGTAAAGTCTAAAGTGGGGCTCGGGTACTTCAAGTCCCTCTAAGAATCTCTCTTCTAGATATGACTTCTACTCCCATCTATTCAGCTAAAGTAACAAAAACAAAAAAACCCAAAACCCAACAAAAAGTGATTGTATAAGGATTTTTCTTTTCCTAGTCAGATTTCTTGTCTGCTGTCCAAGGTACTGCTAAAAATGTTACCAGAAAGCAAGGATGCACACCCGGCTGAATGGTATGAGCTGAGGGTACAGTTTTTTATACCTACTGTTACAGTTTATGTGATGTTCAAATGGTAGATTGACTAGTTTCAGATTCTGTATTAAAGTATGCAGCCTCAGTTTCCATTGTCTAGGAAAAATTGGGAAGAAATCAGACAAAAACATCTGGCTAGAAGCAAAAAACAATCTATGATTAACTTCATTGTTGGATAGTAGTAATGTCCTCATTGCAACTTTTCCACAGCAAAATTAATCCAGACAGTGAAATAAGGTGATTTTAATAGAGCTTCCTTAATAAGCTTCCAAATATATTGCATTTTATCCCATATAGAAAATGTAAACAACAATAACAGCATAACTGGAATTGAAATAAATAATTCTCGGTTATTCAGAAAAATCTTCACTTTTAATGGGAAATGACACAAAGGAGTAATAATAACAATAAATTTTAATGAGAACCAATTACATAATTAAATATATACATATGTGCATATATTAAATTATATAATATATAATGGATAGGAGGCTAACTTTGGAGTCAGGAAGACCTAGGTTCAAGTGCTACTTCTGATATTTACTGTTTGTCTAAGCATCAGTATGCCACTTACATTTCACTCTCCCTGAATGATCTCTAAGAATCAGCGGCAGGAGTTTTCACACTGGGAATTCCTCATAGTGATGAAATAAGGACTAGACTATTACCCCCCCCCCCAAAAAAAAACACAAAACTTCAATGTATTCATAATCACATCCATATGGGCACTCATTCTAAGGGGTATAGATCACAACCCATGTGGCTCTTTTCATATTTCATTAATTTTGTCTAAATTCTCCCATAAATTCTCCATAATGGCCCCACTCTGTGTGCTGGAGACTTACCTTTTTGTCTTTTGTTCATATGTGAATAACAGGGCAGTACTCAGTATGTCCACCCCTCAGACTATGCATAATTAGCTAACCTCTCCAACTATATCTCTCCTAATAATGATACCTCAAATTTATACAATAACTTAAAGTTTGCAAAGTAATTTAAAAACATTATTTCGTTAAACTCCCATGTCACTCCTGTGTGGCAGTGTAAATATTATTATCCCAATTCTAAAGATGAGGAAACTGAGAAGTGAAGTTAGTGTCCTGTTTTTTTTAAAAAATCAGGTAAAGCCTAAACTCAAAGAATTCTCCATTGTGAGTGCACATTTAGACTCATCTTTTAAACCAACACCTATTCAGGGTGTGATGACCCTGAGTTAGTTTCAGCTCTTCAATCATAACATGCAGTTAGGTGGCTCACTGGATAGAGCACTGACCCTGGAGTCCTGAGGACCTGAGTTCAAATCCAGCCTAAGACATTCAACAGTTGTATGACCCTGGGTAAGTCACTTAATCCAGATTGCCTCAAAAAATTTAAAAAAATCAAAAAAGAAATGTTTAGTATGCTTACTAATGTTAAAAAAAGGACAACTATATTTTAGAACAGTGATCAATCACAAGAGTTTATTTTTAAGGATTTTGTCTCTTTTTGGATCATTCTAGTTAAAGTTTTTCTAATTGTTCAAATCTATGATTTCATTGTTGTGGGAGAAATTCTTCTATGGAAATTCTCTCCAAGGATGCAGACCAGCAACTTGTTTGCAACTTACCATTTTAGAGAGCTACCTGTAGTCTTGAGTTTTTTTGAATGACATGCTCATGTCACACATCCTGTATATGTCAGAGGAAGGACTTGAACCCACCCCACTCACTCAAGGTTTTGCTTTCTTTCTTTTTTTTCTCCTGAGGGTACCCTTAACACATGTGCTTCTTTCTGCGAATGAAGCTTTGAGGTCAATGCTGAAGATTTAGGCATCTATGTTGGCAGTCCAGACTTTTTCATAAAAGAAGGCAAAATATACCTCCCAAAAGTTTTACTTAAGGTTTTGATTAATATGTGACAACTCATTCATACAATAAGCTCAATATTAGATTAGTCTTGTTTTATACAATGATTATTTTCAATAGCTTTTCACTGGGAAAATAAAAATTAAGGCAAAAACCTCATATTATTTGAAACACTAAAACAGTATTGCTCTTTGGTGATTTTGTTTTTTTGCTTTTGGCTATGTAGAAAACAACATTTTAAAAAGGAACGGAATCCTAGATTATATACAGAATCATACACTGAGCTTTTCTCTCTCTTCAGAGTCTTATTTCACCAATAACATCAATCAGTCTTTCAGGCTACTCTTTTTAAAAGTCTTCTCAAATTACCTTCTTTATAGTCATTGGCTCTTAACCTTAGCTTTAGAGTTTTCATTTAATATACTCTATCTCTGGAGAAAATTCTATATTTCATTTTGATTGGGAAGAAGAGTGTTTTCATCACTTAGTTTTAGAATGTTGTCCCAGTTTATGTGCAGACTCATACCAGGCACATTGTGCTCATATCTAGGCCTCTGTGTCCTTCTTGGCTGCCAAGAGATAGGATCACACATAATTACGGGGACTTGAACAACTCAGCTTCAACCAAAACAGGGATCCAGCCTTCTTTGTCTCTGACCCCAAAGCATTATTTTAGACTATTAATGTTTGTCTAACCTGTGCTTTATTAATACTTTAGTATTCTCAAATCTATGACAGATATAGAGAGATTTTTTTTCGAAGAACTGAGGAACACTTTTTTTTGCTGAGATTTTTAGATTCTTGCCTGAGATCCTAAAGACAAAATAGGATTGATAATAAAATGCATTTTGATGATTTTTATTTTAGCTTATGTAGATATAGGTTTTAAATATTATGCAATTATTTAGCCATATTACTTGATTTTCTTCCTTCTATGTAATTGCTAATTTATAATAAAAACTCAATTCATTGGAATGTATGTGATTTGGAAGTAATCTGATTAATTGAATTTTGAGATTAACAAAGAATTCACCAGAAAATTCTTTGCCATAGGTAAGTTTCCCATCTTTTGGGTAGGTTTCCCTCAAGATCTGTGGAACCAGTACCAAAAGTGGAATATAGGCTCTTTGGGGGCAGGCTCACAGCCACAGAGTGAGCATCATCAGAAACAGACACCATAAGAGTAAAAACCAATAGTTCTACGTTATTTTTTGTACATTGAATTTCAAAGCACTATTACAGTATTTTGTTGGTGCCTTACAATGAACCTGTGAGCTAGGTAGGGTAGGATTCTGTGGTTGGTTTTAGAGAAATTCTCAGAATACTTCCATCATTTTCCAGGCCCAAATCTTTGATCCATAGTATTTTGGTGTGCAGAAGAACATCCAAGGTCCTTAATTTTTGTGAAACTAGAATAGGTGGAAACCTATCTCTTCTTTCTTTTTAGGAGAAGGCTTTAATGATGGTAGAAGAGAGCACAAGGCAGACTTCCTTTGGCTTTCTTTTGTTTCAACCCTTGTGGCAGCAATATTTCTGAAAATGCATTAGTGCACTTTTTGGCCTTAGGAGGTAGAGTATGTAGAGCATAATTAGATATTTTTTTCTATTGATAGAAGGTCTTGCATCGCTTCCTGGGTCTTTTCTTTGAACATCAATGATTCAAAGGAACATCCAATGTAGGAGAATGAGCAAAATCTTTACCAAGCCAGATCTATCTTGGAAGGATTTTTCCCTCTTAGCAATGTATCATCAGTTTGTTTTCTTATCCTTTTGCACATTTTTGAAAATGAAGAAAAAAATGCACCTCCTAAAAGTTTTAATTTAGGTTTTGATATATCTGTGACAGCTCATTCATATAGTGCTTTAAAGACTATAAAGAGATTTTGTTACAACAATACTTTGAAATAGGTAGTGTGCTTTATAAATAAGGAAACCGTGACTCAGAGACATTAAATGACTTAGTCATGTAGCTACTACTAATATTAGGTAGAATTTGAACCCAAGTCTCTGGAGGCTACACTTTCCTAATTGATAACTACCTCACCCAGACATCCATTTTATAAGGCTATGTTGGTAAGCAAAATGGCCTTTGTTTTGTTTGAGTAATTCAGTGTATTTCATTGAGCCTTACTAGGTGCTAAGCCCCAGGCCAAAACCCCTATTAGGTACAAATCCTCTGTGGATGTGGATTGGCAACTAAGGTGGGGCCCAAGGTGGGGCTAACTCCAGGGAGGGCCTAGTTTACATGTCTAGGACAGCAGAGGCTCTTAGACCAAGTGGGTTTAAGTCGCCTCTTTGTGACGATTTTAGGTCACATGGGTGAGTCGCATGTGCGACTCACCCTTGACTCTGAAAAAGATATAAAACCAGGGCTTGGCCTCCTCTTCCTTGCAGCTCTTTGCCACAGCAGTGGTGGCGCGTGTGACTCTGGGCCAACCCTTGTTCCGAGCTCCTGGGCTGAACCTAGATGTTGGTAACTATGAATCTGTATTGGGTCCATCTGTTAATGTTTGTAATTTGTTTGTAATTTGCTCTGAAGTTCAGTGTGCTGGTCTCTTCCCCTGAACTAAGTGAATGATATTTGTCTGCTGAATTAAAGTAAGCTTGTCAAACCCTTTAAAGTTGCTTTCCTTACTTTCCTTAGTTAAGCAGATCAAAAGAACCTGTGCTTTCGCAGTGTGCTGGCAGCTTTCTGGGTGCTGGTTGTAGGTGGATCTTACACCTCCACAGAAGCTGCTAGCTGCATTGTTGAAACAAAGGGCCCCAGCCATGCTTATTTCTGACTTCATTTATTCTCCTCTCCAGCTTCTTTTCCCCATGGAATACCTCCTCCCATCTTTTCTAGTTCCCCTTTATGTGTTTTCTATTCCCTCCATTAGAATGTAAAGTTCTTGAGGGGACTGCCATGCTTGCTTGTATTTATATACTCAGTGCTTAGCCTGATGCCTGGCATATAATTAGTATTTAACAAATGCTTTATCCATCAATACATTGTCCATCCATCCATCCTCATCTGTCTCTATATTATATCAATTGTATCAATTAATTGATTTTTCTCTCTCTCCCTCTCTCTCTCCCTCTCTTTCCCTCTCCCCTCATGCTACCTTGTGCTCTTTCTACTATGTTGTACTGCCTCCCATAAATAATCCTAATGGCAGTTTTACTATATTTGGAATTTGATTTATTTAAATTAATTTTCCTGGGGAGGAGATAGTTATAAAATATTTTTTCTTTGTATATGGTTGAGAGAAAAACTGAAATATCCCGAAGAGATTCAATAAGATATTAAATGTGAAGTTGGTGGCATTTCTGCTTTGTTTAATATTGATGCTTCTACAGCTCTGGGGAATGCCTTGAAGAAGTCTGTGAGCTGTGTGATCTCTTTTTGAGGCAGAATTTCAATCATTGTTGCTCCCCACAAATAGAAAAAAATTACCTGTAACCTAATTTTGCACAGCAACCTCTGGCTTGAAATCTATCTTTCTTGGATGCCTGTCAGCCTGCCTATTTTCATCTCTGGGGTGAAAGGCTCTTTCAGAGAGAAGCAATCTCAAAACGCTTATCTCCATGTCTCACTCATCTAGAAGCAGTTATGAGTCAAAGGGGATTGCTCATAAGATGTCAATGAATATCTTTGCCATAGGTAAGTTTCCCATCTTTTGGGTAGGTTTCCCTCAAGATCTGTGGAACCAGTACCAAAAGTGGAATATAGGCTCTTTGGGGGCAGGCTCACAGCCACGGAATGAGCATCATCAGAAACAGACACCATAAGAGTGAAAACTAATAGTTCTACATTATTTTTTGTACATTGACTTTCAAAGCACTATTACATTATTTTGTTGGTGCCTTACAATGAACCTGTGAGCTAGGTAGGGTAGGATTCTGTGGTTGGTTTTAGAGAAATTTTCAGAATACTTCCATCCTTTTCCAGGCCGAAATCTTTGATCCATAGTATTTTGGTGTGTAGAAGAACAAACAAGTTCCTTAATTTTTGTGAAACTAGAATAGGTGGAAACCTATCTCTTCTTTCTTTTTAGGAGAAGGCATTAATGATGGTAGAAGAGAGCACAAGGCAGGCTTTCTTTGAGTTTCTTCAAGAGTTGTTGCATAGTAGAAAAAAATACCAGGTTCAGAATCAGGACACCTGAGTTTGAATCTCCGCTCTGTGATTTATGAGGTATCTGTCTTTTTTTTCCTGGGACTAGAGTTTTCTCATCTGTAAAAGTCAGAGGTTTGGAGGGATCATTTTGTAAGGCCCTTTCCAATTCTAAATTGTTGTTACTTCCTGCAGTCTACTTATCATGGCCTCACTCTCTTCCTCATTGGAAACTTGGACTGCTTCCCCCCACCTTCTACTTTCCCATCCCCTATTGTTCCTCCTCCTGGCAAATGTTGAGTTTTTGCCTTATTTTTGTCAGGCATCAGGCCTCCATACACTGCCTCTTCTGGTAGTCTCGTCCACTTCTACTTCTAGAGTAGGTTTTTCTACTCTAGCTTTCTAGTACCCCTTTATGTGTTGACTTTCCACATTTGAATGTAAATTCCTTGAGATCAATGAATTAAAAAAATTTTTTTTTCTCTTTGTATTCTCAGAACTTAGCCCATTTCCTGGGGCACATTAACTACTTAACAAATGCTCAAGCTACATCTCTCTCTCTCTCTCTTTCTCTCTCTATCCTTCCCTTTCTCTCTCCCTCCCTTCCTTCCTTCCTTTGTTCCTTCCTCCCTCCCTCCCTCTCCTATGATTGATCTTTGGATTCTATAACTCTATAATATCTGTTTAAAGAACTCCATGAGGGCAGACACTATTTTAAAAATTTTTGTTGGACTCTTTATTGTGGTACTTTGCACATAGAAGGTGATTAACAAATGCACATTTGATGTTAAATCTGGAATCAGAGGATTTTATTTTATTTGGAGGGGGGAAGGCAGGGCAATGGGGTTTAAGTGACTTGCCTAAGGTCACACAGCTAATAAGTATGTCAAGTGTTTGAGGCTGGATTTGAACTCAGGTCCTCTTGACTCCAGGGCCAGTGCTCTACTCACTGTACCACCTAGCTCCACAATAAGGATTTGATTTTAAATCTTGGTTCTACTACTTAGTCATTTTGTGGACTTGGATAGGTCACTTATAGCTTCAGAACTTTGGTTTTCTCCTCTGCAAAATTGTTAGAATACTGACTGTCTGCCCTCATAATGTGGTGAGCAGCCAGTGAGACAGTATCTATCAAGTACCATGCTTCACAGGAGAGTGAGCTAAATTTCTAAAAACTTCTGGATCTGCGTTGGAATAACTACCCAGAAGGTGAGATATGATCCTTAGATCAAGTAAAGCAGTTTGAAAGGTGACAGATAAATGTAACTTGTCACATTGATGTTTTCTTTAAAAAAAACTTTATCAGAAACCAAAAGCAGTTTAAAAGCACTCTTGAGTTTTCTTCATTTCAACATTTTTAAAATTATACATGAGAGCAGCTGGGTTGTAAGATGGGGATAATAATGCCCAGAGAACCTCCTTCAAAAGATCAAATGAAATAAAGCAGAGAACTTTGCAAACTTTAAAGTGCTCCACAAAATGCCTGCTGCCACCGTCATCATCATAGCTATGGTGATGGGCATCCCAGGAAGACAGGCACTGAGGCAGAAACCCAGTAGGAAGTCTGAGTCTGGTCATGCTTCTCAGGCCTTAATAAGATTTCAAAAAGAACCTCAAACACCCCTCTCCCCTAAACACGAGTTACGAAAGAGGACTATACAGTGTACCGTATGAGTTCAATGAAATGGTTTCCCTTACATCCAGCTCACTAGACAAGTCTAGGTCAGTTTTTATCATCAGAAAAATCTGGAGCCTAAGGATCACAGGCGCAAGAGACTTTTCACCATTCAGTTTAGTTTCTGCAGGCAGAATGTTACTACGTTGGAATTAGCCAGAAGAAATTTGTGAAGTCAAACTTCACAAACTTTGTAAGATTGGGCTCCCAGTGGGGTCTGTAAGAAATATGGATAAAAGCCTGGTACTCATTACTAGGAGAGGCACAGGGTAACAGGGTTTAGTCAGTCACCCATCAAACAGTCTCCATTTTGTTTCCTTTTATAATCCAGGGAAGTCACTTAACAGGAGCTTCCCAGGTACCCTTTTTTAGACTTCAAACTATTTCTTTCTCTGTTTGTCTGTCTCTTAATCCAGATCAGAACTAGATCTGTGCAGATCTCTATCTAGATCTAGCTATATTTATACAACCATAGAGAGAAAAGAACAGAGAGACACAAATGCTCGCAGCATATTCACTTAGTGGATAGAGTGCTAAACTTGGAGTTGGGAGGACCTGACTTCAGATCTCTCCCCTGACATAGCTGTGAGACTGTGGGAAAATCACTTAACCTTAGTGTTAATTTCCCCCTTGGTAAAAATCAGGAGCTTGACTACATGGCCTCCAAGATTTCTTCTAGCTCAAAATCTTTAATCCTACAATTTTATTTTTTTTTATACATGAGTTTTTAAATGTGTCTCTGCTGCCTAGAAAAATTGAACCAGGACCACTTCGGCTGTCTTTTAGCATGGAGTAAAAGGGTAGTCTCTAGAAGTCTTTTTCTTTCTGTTCCTCCTTCAGTTTCTACCCCCCCCATCCCTCCACCCCACCTCCACTCTCCTCCCCTACAACATAAAAGTATTACAGAAGTATCAGATCACTTAATCCTCTACATTTCATGCAAATGAATTAAGGCCCCTAAAGGTTTATTAAATATATAAGGTTAAGTGACTTGCCCAAGGTCAAGCAGCTAGGAAGGGATTGGGGTGGGATTTGAACTCAGGGCCAGTGCTCTATCTGCTGCCCATGGCCACATATTTTTGGAATCAAATAAATCAATATTTATTTAAGGAGGACATAATGGAAGATGGGCAAGCAGAAAATTTTTGCATCTACAGCTCTTGCACATTACAATTAAAACTATACAGGTCATGGTATATAAACACACCTGAGATGAAGATGAAGGGTTCTGAAATAAAGGCAAATTATCAAAACTTCTAAAAGGGCATAGGGGATACGCTCATTTCCTTTTTTGGTCAGTCAATGTGGGGAAAACCCATTGCTTGGATATAACAATGAAGAATGAGCCCATTTTTTTCTCCCTTTCTGCTTTCCTTGTAAAAGCTTTGCTTGATAACATTAATTTTGGAGGCAAGCAGTGTATTTTCTTGATCTTTGGAGCCAATTGTCAATTCTGAAGAGCTTAAATTCTAGACTTACCTTTTGACTTGTTTGAGATATAAAAACCATTTCTTTGCATGAAAAATTAAGTCTGTTCTTAAGATTCAATGTATACAGTTGATTTTGTTTTTGTAGAGGTGGTGGCATATAGGATGGTCACTTTTGTCTCCCATGCCTATTTTTATTCCAAGCATTTTAACCATATGCAAAATCAATTACTAAATTAATATTTCGACAATTTAAAATGTGCCAAATAGCATTGTCCTGTCATTACGTTGATTAAGATGTTGCCTTACATACAGTAACTGCTTAATTGTTGAATTGATTAATGATAATAGCATTTATATAGCATTTGCCGTATTCCAGGCACTGTGCTAAGTACTTAAAATTATTGTTTCATTTGATCCTTACAGCAATCCTGGGAGATAGGTGCTATTATTATTATTCCCATTTTATAGATGCGGAAAATGAGGCAAAGATTTAGCGATTTGCCTGGGAATAAATAATTAATAAGTGACTGAGTCCAGATTTGAACTTGCATCTTCCCGACTCCAGTCCACATGGTTTATGTACAAGCTGCTAAAGAGGATGAAACTGTGAAATCTCATAGAGTTAGAGGACCTGGGCTCAAATCTTGTTTGATATTTATTATTTGCTTGTACTTTAGCAGGTCATTAAACTTTCTTGGACCTTAGTTTTTAAAATTTTCTTGTCTGTAAAATGGTGGAGTAGACTGGACAGTCTTTTCAGGTCCAATCTGGTTCTATTTTTCTAGTACAGCAGTGGAGAACCTGCACCCTCAAGGCCACGTGTGGCCCTCTAGTTCCTCAAGTGTGGCTCTTTGACTGAATCCAAACTTCATAGAACAAATCCCCTAGATCCTAGTCCAACTAGGAGCTGAATAAGGATCCTTTCAACAGCAGCCCCAAAAAGTGGTCGTACTGCTTTTAAAGAGTTCAAATATGGTAGAACCTACTACCTCATGAGAAAACCATTGTACTGTATGACACTCTGTTCTCTTCTGAGTTGTTTTCTGACATCTAGCCCAGCTACATTCTTTTTGCAAACAAAGAAAGGGGTGGAATGTCCTTATTTCTCCTGATCTTCCCACCAGACTTTAATGATGTTGTTATCTATGTATTTAAGAGATAAGAGATTCTATATTCTCTGGAACTTTAATCCTGCTTCATCAGGAACTGCTGGTTCACCACAAACAGATTTTGTAGCCTGTACATTATTCCATCTGTCCAAAGGAGCTGCTTCCAGTACCGTCCTCTATTTGCTGGGTATTAAGTTCACAATGAAGCAATATAAAGTTGCCCTCAACCATTAGCTACGGAGAAAAAACTCTTGTGTTTTACATCAGTGAATCTGGAAAGGGCAATATATTTAGTTACCTGTGTGTGAGGTGATTATGCAATTGCTCTGTGTCTTTTTATGTCATGATCAATTGCAAGGGCTTGAAAAGCTTATTTGAATTTATTGCTGCTGCTGAGCCCTCTCCCTGCTTTATATCAAGCCAGGTAAACAGGGTGAACTCACACATGTGGGCTTCGTGTTTGACAACTTGTTCATCTTGGCAAACATCAATGACTGCTCTCTAGTCATGCAGTATGAAAATGCTGATTAGTAGCATCGAAAAGAGCTTAGCTGTCTCTCTACTAGGAGCTTCCCCCTAATCAATGCCGCTCTAGGGGCTAATGTCCCAACGATGCCGCCTGCATACTCTGTGGAACCTATAGACCGCCTGCCACCATACATTCTGCTGCCACTGTTGGGAGGCACAAGCACAGTAATTTGCAATTTGTTTCTGAACATGCCAGGTGAAGAGGTTGGCCCTCCAGGGCTCTTTCTCTGAGACAGCTAAAAGTTATTCAGCAAATTAGGCCAAAGCATTGATTTTCTTTTATTCTCTTTCTTTTTTTCCCCCCTCAGGGAGGTGTTGGGCATAGAAACAAATGCCCTTCATTTCACCTGCACAGGGGAATGTGTTCATGTCTTATATGAAAGTATTAATATACAAAAGCAGGTATTGCTATTGCCCAGAGAAAGGAGGGTCAAAAGCACTGAGGGGCATTTTCTTGGGATTTGGGTTCCATTGACTGGTACAATTAGAGAGTCTAATAACTTTTATTAACTCGAAAGAACTTCAGGGGAGTCTGTATAATCTGTACTCAAAGCTGCCCTAGGCAGGATCATTGCTGGTTATTCCTAAGAGACTGATGGAACCAAGAAGACTCCCAGGGGATAATCAAAGGATTTTCCCCTTTTGGCTACATATAAGAATATGATGGTTTCTGTTCAGGCCTTTGCCCTGAGATAGAGAGATGAATGGGAAGAAATGGATTAAAAAGCCATCTTTAGGAGACAGTGCAGCATAGTGGATTGGCTTCTCTAAGGTTAGAGAGCCAGTCTGAGGATCAGGAAGACCTGATTGCAAATCTGGCTTCTGGGAATTCTGTCTGTGTGACTCTGGGTACATCACTTAACCCTTTTGTGTTTCAAGTAAGAGAAAGCTACAGAGCAGGGGTCCCATCTGTACTGGTAGAAGGAATTTCATCACTGAGAATGCCTGTCAGTCAGTCAGTGAGCTGACTAACTTTTATTATCAAGCACTTGCTATGTGCTGGGAATAAAAAGGGGAAAAAAGGCCCTGCTTTTGAGTAATTCACAAGATATGATATTGCGAATGACAATAGCTAGCATGTTCACAGTTTGTGAAATGCTATCGATGTTATTTCATTTGATTTGCATGACAGCCCTTCAAGGTAGGTGCTATTATTGTCCCCATTTCACAGATAAGGAAATGGAGACAGAGAAAAATGACTTGTATAAGGTCATGTAGTTAGCAGGTATCTGAGGTGCGTTTTGAACTCAGGCTTTCCAAAGTCAGCACTCATCCACTGAGCCATGAAGGCCAATGAAATCACGGGCCCAATCCAGAAATAGCAGTGAATAAATGCTTTTTTATACTCTACCAAATTTTTATCAACCTTTATCCTACTTACTGTACTGAGTACATTAGGATTATAGAGCTGGGGGAAAAAAAAACAACCTTAGAGACCATCTTATCCAACATACCCATTTTTATAGATGAGGAAGCCACGGAACAGAGGCCAGAGGAAGGAGGCAGCTTGTATTTTATTCTCTAACTCATTTAAATGCTATCTGCCAAAGATCACACAGAGGGTAAGTAGCAGAGTCAGGTTTTGAACCCATCTCCTCTTATTCCAAATTCAGTGCTCCATTGCTATCCTAAGTATAAAACAGTTGTCTTGGAGTGTGAGAGAATTGCTGAGCTTACTGGTAATGCAAGTGGTCTGAAGAAATACTGTTAATATTATAGTCTAAGTCACAAAATTTAGAGCCAAAAAATGACCTTAGAGTTGATATGGGCTAACATTTTCATGCTATAGATAGCGAAGCTGAGACCTAGAGAGATAGTCACCTTATTAAGTTAAATTGCCCCAAATCACACAGGTAGTCCTCCAATCCTAAGGCTGTTTCCCTATAACATTCTGACTCTCTTAACTCTTAGCAACTTTGAATTTGCTTCTGTGTGATTACTTTGTGGTCAAACCTAATTTCTTTTAGATTTTCATTTACCTGACCTGGTTTATGATTGAGCAGTTTCTTCTTATTGATGGGGTAGTTTCCTTCACCTTTTTTTTTTCCTTATTAAGGAAGCCTCTCCTCCTAGAGGAAAATCTGCACCAGGCTTTGGAAGTACAAGTGTGTCTATGACTCTCATCAAGGTCATTGTCAGATGCATTCTGCTACTTTTGCTGTCGGCCCTGTCCCAGAAAGATTGTCACAAGGGGAAATGAATTAAGACTTTTCAACTGGTCTGTGGGGAGGGAGCAATCTCATTTAATGTGCTACATGGTATCATAACTCAGTGAGAGCAGTACCTATATGACTCTAATCTGGCATTAATGCTGGCATTAAAATCTTAATGTTTCCCTCACACACCTTCAGAAGAGTTGCGTGTTATTAAGGGATTTTGACTGGGGAATCAATATGTTTCTGGAGGTGAGAGTGGGGCATAGACATTCCTGTCCTAGATCTGTCTTCATGAAATCCACTGAAGTTGACAGTATCTTTTAGTTCTTACCATTCGTTGACGTAAGTGGTGCCAGTAGCATCTTGGAAACTATGGACTGATCCTTACGCATTTCATGAGGGAATTGGACTCAATGGTCTCTAATGTTCTTTTCAGCTCTAAATCTATTGTCATATGATCCCATGACTTTAATGTAATACCCTTCAGCCTCTGAAAACAGTATCTGCATTTCCTGCTTATCAGGCATATGAATAATCAGCCTCATAAATAAGAACAAAGAATGACCTCCCAACTCCTTTTTAAAAAAATTAAAAACTGTTAATCTCCTCCATGTAGTCCTGGAGTCATTCTGGTAATAAAATACATCAAATTTTTATTTTTTGCATCTTCCTAACTTTATGCTTGAGATAGGAATGGATGTCTGAGTTCATTTCATTCATTTCTGATGAGAAATTCCCTCCTAGTGCCAAACAGTGACCTGCTCAGGAATTAATAATATATACAGTTGCCTGGGAGCATTTTAAGATTAAGTGACCTGCCCAGGATCACACAACCAATATATATGAGAGGCTGAGTTTAAACCTAGGCCATCTTGATTTCAAGGCTGGCTTTCTACCCACTATTTTATACTTTGTACTTGCCCAAGCAAAACAGGTAAGTGATGATTCCCAAAGCTGGATGACAAAACTGTATTAATAGTGGGGAAAGCTTTCCATTTTTTTTCAAGGGCTATACTGATGGTCTGAAAGGACAAGGATTTTGTAAGGAAAACATTTCAGAGGAAAAAAGTTCTAGCCATCAAACACGGTGCAAGTCTTAATTAAGGCATTCCCCCCCCCCCATAGTAATTAAGGAGGATACATTTATAACAATTAACATCTATGCAATGCCAGCCTTAATGTACACTTACTAGATGTAACAGAATTTGGAAAATATCCCACCCCAAATCTGTACAGTATTGACAAAGGACTATCTGAAGGTAGCCATAGAAAGAATAAATTTGCTCATTAATTAATAGGCACTTTTACAACATGTGTAAATAGATAAAAAAGTATGGAAATGCATTTGGAAGAAGTCAATATTGCTCTGCTGACCAAAAGAATAGGCAGATGCCATTGGATTTTTTGAATAGAATAAAGGTGGTTTACTCATTTAAGCTCTCTGTGAAGTTCATATGACAGCTAAAATCCAAGTGAAAAATCAAAAGTTTCTCCATGGACAATATCCACATGACTCCAGCCAACAACATGTCAACAAACAAATGACTGAGACATTCAGATTTGTTTTTGGAAACACTGAGGTTTATAATGGCAGTCCAGGATCAGGACACGATGACCAGAAATTCTAGTAAGCCTAGACTTAATGATTCACGTAGATTATATGGTGAAAGAATAGAATCTACAACACATTAATGTGGACTATGAAAATTTAATACTTTCTAAATGCCTAGAAATATATGAACTACTTTTGTGAATTTTATGTCAGAAACTTCCTTCCTTCCTTCCTTCCTTCCTTCCTTCCTTCCTTCCTTCCTTCCTTCCTTCCTTCCTTCCTTCCTTCCTTCCTTCCTTCCTTCCTTCTTCCTTCCTTCCTTCCTCTCTCTCTCTCTTTCTTTTTATTTTTTGAAACATTCATTTTTTTAAATGTTTTTGAGTTTCAATTTTTTGTCCCTCCTTCCCTCCTCTCCCTCCTCCCTAAGACAGTAAGCAATTTGACATAGGTTATATGTGTGCAATCATGTAAATTGTAAAACATCTTTCTATATTAGTCATGTTGTGAAAGAAGAAACAGAACAAAGGAAAAAATAGTGAAAATAGTATGCTTTAATCTGCATTCAGACTTCATCAATTCTCTCTCTGGATGTGGATTTTGTTTTTTGTTTTAGTTGTGTCTGAGTCTTTGTTACACCATTTGGGGTTTTCTTGGCAGAGATACTGAAATGGTTTGTAATTTCCTTATCTAGCTCATATTACAGATGAGGAACTTAGACAAAAAGGGTAAAGTGACTTGCCCAGGGTCACAGAGCTTGTAAGTGTCTGAGGTTGGATTTGAACTCAAGGCTTCCTGATTCCAGGCCTGGCACTCTATGTAGTGTACTACCTAGCTATCCCCTTGCTTTCTTTCATGAATTAACAAATGTCAAATCCCCATAGTAGAAATACAGATCTCAAAATGTCCTGATAAACTCAACCTATAAAGTGAACTAGAGCATTATCAGTCTGGATTGTTGTCCACAAAAATCTGAATTTAACATTGAACCACACGCACTTTTGAACAATGTTTTAAATACATATCTCCATATGAAACACTCAATTTCCAGGTTATATGGCATAAGAAATTTTCGCCTAGAAGAAGAAATTAAAATTATGTGGGAATAGGACGAGCTCCTCCTTTGTCACTCTTTCTCGAATGGGGTTATCCCAAAGATGCTTTCAATGAACCTATTATTTTTATTCACAAAAGCAGGTATTTTATGCATATTTATAATAGTCTGTAGAATATCAAATACAAAGGAATAATAGCAAGATAGAAACTTGTCCTAGGACCATTTCTGTCTAAACTCCATTGACCAAGCCACTACTGTCTTCTCTTCTGGTTATCATTGGGTGAGTTTTCTATCCTGAAGCAGAATCCTTTACTGCTCTGTAATCTCTGCTTCGCTGATAGATGTGTGTACTGCTGCTGCTTTCTGCTACCATCTCCTAATTTTCAGCTACTAGGAATCCTGTGTGTGCAGGGTGGGTGGGTGGGGGTAGAAGGGGAAAGTGTTTGTTGTCTCTTTTACTTTTATGGTGCCAAGGGCCATAAATAAGATTAACAAGGTTATACATTTGTGATGCCAACCTCCCCACCTGATCCATTCAGCCACCTAGCTAAAGAAGTCAATCTTTTTTTTTTTTGCAGGGGGGAAGACAAGGCAATTGGGGTTAAGCGACTCACTCAAGGTCACACAGCTAGTAAGTGTGTCAAGTGTCAGAGCCTGGATTCGAACTCAGGTCCTCCTGACTCCAGGGGCAGTGCTCTACTCACTGCTCTACCTAGCTGCCCCTAAAGAAGCCAATCTTAAGAACACAATCTAAAGTGTTTTTTTTAAAACTCTCTCAGCCTAACTCTTATTCGAACTTAGAAAATTCCTTTTAATTCCTATCATACACCTGTTCTAGGCAAAGCATTACCAGGAACTCCACCTAGTAAAAGTACAAAGGATGTGGATGATGAAATTATGGCAAGGGGACTCTTCTCAATTTCTATCTTTCTCTGCTCCCTTCACATTAAGCCTCTTCAGTTAAATGTAAATCACGGTGACTAGTTGCAAGAGAGCAGACCGAAAATGCCAACCTTCGCTAGCTTCCCGGCGGCAGCTCAAATCTCTCTGCTCCCTAGGTAAGCCCAAGGCATTAAATGTATAAGGAAAGGAATGGGTAGATGAAAGAAGATTGGAGTGGACATGATAACTGTCTTTAAGCATTTGAAGAACTATATTGAAAAGGAATTAGACTTACTTAGCTTGGCTCCAGAGGGAAGAACTAGGAGCAGTGGGTGAAAATGCAAAATGAGAAATTTCCTATAAGGAAAACACTTCCTAAGAAGTGTAACTATCAAAAGGGAAATGGTGCTGCTGAAGGAAGTGGTAGATTCACTCTTATTAAAGATTTTTCAGCATAGGCTAATTGACGGCATATTGATTCTGCAGACAAGAGTCTCAGGTAGGTTGGCCTAAACGACTGCTGAGAGTCTTTGCAATTCTGAGTTTCTGTGATTTGTTTCAAGGTCTGGGGCTAGGAAGGAGCAAGTTGTTTTGCCTAAAGAGAAGAGGGAGGATTTTAGGCATGAAGAGCTATGACCTGTATCTCGGACCACTCTAAAATATGCTTAAAAATAGAGTTCCCAGGTTATAGTTTTCACAGATGCATTTCAAGATTACTCACTGCAAAATGGCTGCCTGGAGCCAAATTCAGATTCAGAATGTTGAAGTAATGCAGCTTTGGAGTAAGGCAAGGTTTTTCCAATATTTGATTTAGTAGACTGGCCTTAATGTTTGCTATATCTAGGTTTTCTGGAACAGATTCTATTCTCAACAGGAATAGGGTTCAACCTTTCAACCAACCAAAGTGGTACGTGATAAGGATGACACCATAAAAAAAGACTTAAGAGCTTTTACCTGAATCCTGTGAGAATTCACTATCTGATGGAGCTTTTTGTAATGGGTTTTGACCAAATTAAATTCATCCTCAAATAGTCCTTTTCCTCCTTCTTCCTGGCCATCATTAGGTCCTGTACTGTTTCCCCACATTTCCTTTCCCTCTGAAAGGGTTGCATTTTATTGGCCAAAGTAAATGAGCGGGATTCTGAGAAATGATTTAAGATGAAATGCTATCTATCAATCCAAAATGCCATCAAGAGATTTATTGGTTGTCTGCCTGTCCCTTCTAGCACCTTTGCTTCCTGAAGTGTTTTTATTCCATTTCTACTTTATTTCTATCTACCACAGGAAAGAACAAAGATACAGCTTTTCCCTAGAGTTGTTTGGCAGTGGCTTCCATGGTTCTCTGAGCAGTCTTACAGAGGAATTAACTTCTTCAATGTCTCCCCTGACAGACATAAGAGCACATGTTCCTGTTTCAATCTAGGATTTCTGGTCCTGGTGACAAGTTCTCACTCCCTCCCCACCCACACACTCCACCCCCTCCCAAAAAAAGAACAGGGAACTACCCCCAAACCAGTGTGCCTCCCAAACTGCAAAGAACCAAAACAAAAGAAACCACAGGGGATTCTCCAAGCTGCTGGGAATGTACATCAGTGCTGTTATCAGAGCAGCCTTTGTGTTTACAGCCTGGAATGAAAGGTAGCCTGGCTGGAAGTGTTTGCTAGGGATATGCTGTTAAATATTCTCCACCTTTTAATTTGGAAAGTAAGCCACCAGGATAATAATGAATTCATCAGATATGCTACTAAAACTCAGACAATTCATCTAGTGGTTAGGTTTGACTGATTAATCTCACCTTTAATGAAATATTTTATTTGTTAGTATTGAATGGCAAGCTTTATAAAATCATCCTCTTTCCCTCCCAACAAACATAATCTTGCCATTGTGAATTTGTTGTAAATTGTTGTGATCATCCAGAAAGATGCTGAGTTCTCTGAGCCTAGCCTTTCTGGTGAGAGGCTATCTCTGTTTTAAACATGCCCCTTTCCTCCCATTGGATATCCCCTTTCTTGTGCCTTGCCTGTTTGCTGAACAATGCTTGCCCCTTCTCCTCCCCCCATCTCCTCCCCCTTTCCATAATCTAGAATTTTTATGCAGGAAACTTCCAGCTTCCCAGCAAATTGGCATTTATCTAATGGTAATGTTATAAATATAATTAGTCTAGGAATAAACAATACTTGTTGGAAAGACAGGAAGGTTTTCATTATAGTTTACATTTATTTGTTCTGAATAAATGCATTAAGTACGCTGAACAGAGTACAGGAGAGTACAAGACTCAGCCAAGTGCCAGTCCTTTTATTGACTCCCAGTTCGAATCTCCCACCTGGCTCTTCATTGGCCAGATGTAACCCACTGAACTTCCCACTTCACACCTCCCTCAAACAGCTTGTTAAGCATGCACACAAGGCTCTAACTTTTCATCCCATCAGAAGTCTGGTTTCAGCTAAATCACAGCTCTGATAAGAACCAGTTGCCTGACTTACATTCTACTAAAGCTTGGGGGGTGGGAGTGCTTTTAATCCTGTGGAAACAAAACTCCTTCCATAGGTTTCCCACAGTAACATCAGAGGTAAGAAATAAACTGGAAGTGCCTGAGAGACTCTGACTTTCCAGACATATAGGGAGGTGAGCCATAGTGCTAATGTTAAAATAAGTCTAATAATATATTGACATACTACTTCATAGTTTTCAAAGTTAGGTGGTACAGTGGATAGAGTGCTGGGCCTGGAGTCAGAAAGCCCTGAATTCAAATTAAGCCCCAGACACTTAGTATGTCATCCTTCTGTTGCATGGGACTAACCCAGGTGTACCCTTCAGCAAAGTGTGGAGTAATGAGAGCCTGGTACAACCTATACATCGCCTTTAGAGAGTGCTTCTCACATGCTAATTAGTCTTCTTTCTCCTCCTGTCATCAGACTTGAGATCATCTCATTGAAGTCTTTGATTTTCCTGAGGATGTATCCTGTCCCTTTGGAGAGTGGGTTATATCCTTGCCTCTTAAGTAACTAAATTCTAATGTTGTCTTTCCCTTTTTTCCTCTTCCCTCTCCATTTCCTGCATCTGCACCCCGCCAATATCTGAAGAGCCTTCCCTTGTGCAAGGTAAAATGTACCCATAAGAAAAGCCTACCACTATTTAGCATTACTAGTGGGTTTGCCTCTTTCATGGAAATGCCTAAATCCCTCAAAGTAGCTACAATGGATTGTAAAAATGTTCATTTTGTGTCAGGCATTTGACATGGAATTGTCTCCCTTGTAGCCTGGAAGCTTGGACACGTACCCGATGGAAGTGTCTCAGGGATTTTCTCTACCATAATTGCATCCTTATTTTTAGTTGACTTCCAAGCCAGATTCTTTATGCAATCAATAGTGTTGGAAGGACTTCATTGATTGAAGCTCTGACCTGGTTATAAGAATTCAAAAGCTTAGGTGATTAACCAGAACCTAAAGGAACTTAATCACATTGCTTCGGTCAGGGAAAAAAGCCAGAAATCTCAGAATCAGCTTTTTAAGTAAGATATCTTATAGATCATTCTTGGTGTGAAAGAAGTGAAAGAGATCACCCAATTGGCCTCTTTCCAGAGCAGGTAATGGTGTGTTTAGGAGCTTGACAATTAGATATTGTACTTGTATAGGGAGGTGAGCCATAGTGCTAATGTTAAAATAAGTCTAATAATAATTTATATTAACATATAACTTTGTAGTTTTCAAAGCTAGGTGGTATAGTGGATAGTGGACGGGGCCTGGAGTCAGAAGACCTGAGTTCAAATTCAGCCCCATACACTTAGTAGCTGTGCGACCTGGGCAAATCATTTAACCCTGTTTGCCTCAGTTTTTTCATCTGTAAAATGAGTTGGAGAAGGAAATTACAAACCTCCAATACCTTTTCCAAGAAAATCCGAAGTGGGGTCATGAAGAGTCGGACATGACTAAAACAACTGAACAACATCTAATTTGATCCTCACGAGTTTAGATGAACTCTTAAAAATATTTCCAAGAGTCAATACCTGAAAAATCTTGATATAATTGCTAAATTATCCAAATGATTTCACTATCCAACCAAGTAATTATGCTTATTGCCTTTGGGGTTTTATGAAGTTTTTTTTTTCCTCTCAGAAAAAGTTGAATTTGCTTTTGGAATAAATGTAGGAGAAACACTAAGCTATTTTATTAGGACCAGCTATCAGTCTCAGGGTGGGTTTAAACTACAAAGTGGAAAGGACCCTGGATT
>CM053627.1:125741300-125757255 GCA_028646595.1 Phalanger gymnotis | reverse complement strand
CCTACAAGAAAGGAAGGGAAAGGGGGACGGGAGGGGATTGGGGCGATGGAGGGGAGGGTAGACTGGGGAACAGGGCAACCAGAGTGTACGCCATCTTGGAGTGGGGGAGAGGAAATGGGGAGAAAATTTGTAATTCAAATGCCTGTGAAAATCAATGCTGAAAACCAAACATGTCAAAAATAAATTAAAGTAAAAGATTAAAAAAAAAAAGAATTCCATAACATTTAAAGATATCAAGCCTGAAAACACAGCTCATAAATTTTCAACAAATAATTGTTTTTGTAATGCTCCTGAAGAAATATTTTCATACTTTTGTTAGCCTGGTGCTAACTGTGACTTCACTATGACCAGAAATTTTGGAAGAGATCAATATTATGAAAACTCAGGGAAATTCCCACACTAGGATATAGGCTCCTTGAGATCAGGGGCCATTTCCTTTTTATCTTTGTATCTTTAGTGCCTTCCATAGCTTCTTGTACCTTGTACTCGACAAATGTTTAAGTGAATTTAAAATATGTGGTATATACAACAGTGTATTAGATATAAAGAGGAGAGACAAATTACACAAGCTATTAGTCTCATAAGAATTATAGTCCATAGCTTGGATGAAGGCGTAGATGGCAATTCTTATCACATATACATATAACAGAAGCTCAGAGAAATAGCTAATACATTGGATGACAAAGTCAAGATTGAGATCTTAACAGGCTGGAACAAGGTTGTAAAGGCTAGGGCTTTCAACCTATTTCTGAGACTGATATGGCACCTGTCTGGGGTTCTGTCTCATCAGGGATGCAACCGTAAGTTATCTCAGGAAAGTCCAATCATATTAGAATCTTCTTTTAATAGAAGACTTAGCCCCAGTCTCTAGAATAGAATTAAGCAAGGCCACATCATGCAAAATACCTAGGGATAGGGGAGACAAAAACAGCTTCTCTGTTCACCTTTCCTGACATCCAGGGAGAGACACAAAGTGCCTGTCATACAGAGACATAGTGACAGCCACATGAGTGGAGAAGTGTTCTGCAGAACCCCGACAATGGTGGCTGCGGGGGTATCCAGAGCCAAGATGGCAGAGTAAAAGTAGTGACTTGCTTGAGCTCTGCCCCAAACCCCTCCAAATATCTGTAAAAATGACTCTAAAAAAGTTCTACAGCAGCAGAACCCACAAAATGACATAGTGAAACAAATTTCCAACCCAAGACAACCTGGGTGGCCGACAGGAAAGGTCTATTATACCAGTCTGAGAAAAGAGCGCAGTCCAGCATGGGCCAGGATGGCACAGATGGGGCTGGGGCAGGCCTCAGGGGACTGAATCACTGGCAGCTGTGGCAGTTTCCAGACTTCTCAACCCACAAACACCAAACACAACTTAGAAAGTCAGTAGGAAAGGTCTATTGGACCTAGTGAGATAGGAGCATGATTCAGCCCCAGCCCCAAGGCAGCAGAGGTGGCAGAGGTGACAGTAGATGTGGCAGTGGCAGCAGTGACTGCTTCTGGAACTCTCAGCCCATAGATGGTCAGGGGATAGAGTGTCTGCTTATAGGGAGATTTCAAAGATCTCTCTGCTGGTACTAAGGCAGGATTGTCTTGCTTTGCCCGTGCTTGGATCTGGGTTGCAGTCTTGGGGCAAGGAGGAGTGCTGGTGTGGTGGGGCTTGTAGTGGTGGAGAAGCAATCCTCCTCACAGTTCCAAGGCAGAAAAGAGTGCTTGTGGTCACTCATAGACCAGAGTGCAGACCAGGAGAGGAGTAAACAGTTCTCCTTTGATCATATAACCTTAGGAGAACTGAAAATTTACAGTTCCCCAGAAATATCTCTAAAAACAGCTACAGAAAACCTCTGAAGCATGGGACAGTACACTCTCCACACTGGAAGCAGAGTCCTAGCTTAACAAAGAGCTTAAAAGTCAAGAAATTCCTGGGAAAATGGGCAATCCACAGAGAAAAACTCAGACTATAGAATCTTACTTTGGTGACAAAGATCAAAACACACAACCAGAAGAAGACAAAAAAGTCAAAGCTCTTACATCTAAAGCCTCCAAGAAAAATATGATCTGGTCATGGGCCACAGAAGGGCTCAAAAAGGATTTTGAAAATCAAGTAAGAGAAGTAGAGGAAAAATTGGGAAGAGAATGAGACCGATACAAGAAAACCGTGAAAAAAAATGAGTCAACAGCTTACTAAAGTAGACCTTCCCCCAAAATATATACACATCTCTGTGTGAATATATATATATATATACATATATGTACTATATATACATATATCTGTATGCATATAGGTATATATATGTATGTGTATACATATATGGGTGTATTATATAAGTGTGTATACACACACATACACAGACAGAGGGCACAGGATCAGTTGAATATGAAGGGATGACATCTAAAAAATAAAATTAAGAGGTGAAAGAGGAATGTATTGGGAGAAGGAGAAAGGTAGAGGTAGAATGGGGTTACAGAAATCTATCTTGCCCTACAGGAAAATAAAAGGGAAGGGGATAAGAGTAGGGGGTGATGACAGAAGGGAGGGCAGATGGGGGGAAGGAGTAATCAGAATGCATGCTGTTTTGGGGTGGGGGGAAGGGAGAGATGGGGAGAAAATTTGGAACTCAAGATCTTGTGGAAGTGAATGTTTAAAACTAAAAATACGTTAATCAATTTGAAAAAAAAAAGAAGCAAGACAATGTAACCATACTCTACCCCAATCCCAGATCATGACACCTTCTCCTACGGTTCGACAACAGTGGCCAGTCTACATCTACCAGCAGAGTCTATTTTTCTTCTCAGGTAAAATCCTCATTGCATGCAGGCACAAATTCACATAACGGCATCAAAAGACTGACTCAGCTCCCAATCTTATCCTTCCTGATATCCCTGTTGACAGTATCCCCTTCCTACAGTTTTCTCCCTCTCTTCCAAATTTCCTCCAAAAGAAGGTGGTTAGGGCATCTCTGGGTGTCTTTGATGAAATTCTTGAAGGTGGAGTACACATAACCAACTTTCATGTACAGTTCTCTAGTCTGTACCCCTGCTGGTCAATCAGATAAAAGCACCTGCCATTTATAAAGCCCTCTTAACATTTGGTAAAGCACTTTAGTATTATCCTCATTTTTACAGAAGAGGAAACAGGCTCGTGAAGTTTATGTAACTTGACCATTGCCATATAAGTAATAAGTATCTGAAGCAGAATTTGAACCCAGGTCTTCTGACTCAAAGTCCAGCTCTCTACCTTTTAGGTGACACTGTCTCTCAATACCACATCCCTGCTTATGTCAGTAGCCCAAGAGCTCCTAAAATTCATATTTAACATTTGGACTCACATAGTGTCTAATACTCTGCTATTACTGTGGAAATTTTGGAGTGGATGCTTGAACTTTAGATTTGAAATATGAAAAATTGGATGGCAAAACTAGCTGCCATAACAATGTGTTCAGGTGCAAAGTATTGGTGCACTATCCATAATATCCATTGTCCAAAGTTCTCTGCTCAGTGTTCCCACAAGATCTTATTCACTCTCAGTCTTCCTTATTTAGAAAGGCTGGCATTTGCTGCATCTCTGGTATATCTGCCAGATATACTCGTAGAGAGAAATAAAAAACCACCTGAAAGCCTGAAAGCTTGAGCACCTGACCATAGAATATAGGAGAGATGGCGGTGACAGTGAATGGAGCTTTGGCCTAGAGTCAGCAGTAATGACTAGCATCAAATCTTTCCTTAGGTACCTCATAGCTTTGTGACTCTAGGTAACTGATCTCACCTCTCTGAGTCTCAGTTGCCTTATTTGTAAACAAAATGGAGACAAGAGCATCTACATTACAGATGAGGATCAAATGATATAATGTAAGTAAATTACCTTGTATTAATTTTAGATTTACTTATATGTATACATATTGTTTCTCCTATTAAAATGTGCCCCAAGACTAGGTGGTATTAGACAGAATCAATGAGTTACAGCAATGAGTAGGAAGATACCCATAGTTCATGACTTCACTGATAATGTGATATGGTTATGGGAGTGTTAAATTTTTTCCCTTATATCCCCATTAATGTGCCAAGAAATGGAGTTTTTGCACACACACACACACACACACACACACACACACATACACAAAGAAATAGTCCCATGAGCCTTAAGCTTATATTCTGTTGGGGGAAACAGCACATATACATATAAGTATATAAAAAATAGGCATTTAATACTTTTTAAAAATAGCTATGAAGACCTGAGTTCAAGTTCTGCCTTGAACACATACTTGCTATGATCCTAGACAAGTCACTTAACTTGTCAGTGCTCTAGCCTCTAAAGCTATAATTTGAAAAGAAGGTACTGACCTGCATTGGTAGAAGGAATTTTCTCAGACGGGAGTTCCCTATACCAAATAAATATCAGTTCCAATTCCAGTTACCTTCCTTTAACTCCTGAAGCTAGTATAGTGCCTAAGACCTAATAATTGCTTTAAAAATTGTGGTTGATTTACTGAAAGTGCTCTGGTAATCTTAAAGCACCATATGTATGTCAGCTATTATTATCATTACATTGTTTTTAAGAAAATGAGACTGTCAGTAGTAATCAGAGAAAGTACTACTATTTTGGTTATTCATAGATTCCCATAAATGTTAGAGGTCCATAAATACCAACCATGGGTTCTTAACTTGGGATCTGTGAAGTTTCCTTCTTTCCTTCCTCCCTCTTTCCCTTCCTTCCTCTCTCCTTTCCTCCTTCTCTTCTTCCCTTCCTCCCTCTCTCCCTCCCTTCCTCCTTTCTCTCCTTCCCTCTCTCTTTCTCTTTTTATTTCTTATTTTCATAACTGTATTTTAATATAATTGGTTTTCCTTATTATCTCATGTATTTTATATTAGGAATTTGAGAACGTTTTCTGACAAGGGGCCCATAGGGTTCACCAGGCATCCAAAGAGGTTGGTGTATACACAAAAAACTTAAGAACCCCAACATTAACCAGACTCTCAACTTCTCCTGTAGCCTTTCAGTAATTTTGTAGTAAACTCTGAACACCTATCTGAAATAATCTGCATAGGAAGCCCATGCAAGAAAGACTCCTCTTTTAAAAAATATGCCAGGAGTTGTGAAGAGAGAGTTTGGGCCATGAGACCAGGTGTCATGTTTTGGGAAATGATACAGAATGCTCATGCTCTCCTGTGAAGAAGGGAAATCTGTTCTAAAGTCAATCTTTATACAATAGGTGGTCAAAGAAGCACTGCCAATGATTCTAGAAGATAACCACGAATTTCATTGACTTCTTTTTCTGTATTGGTACCACTCACATAAAGCTAGACTGGTTTCCTCTGGATGTTCAGCTAACAAAAATATTGAGATAAACCTCTATTGGGATCTAAGGTGGCGTATCGTAAGCAATTGAAGAATAAATTTTTGTTGACTTGGTATAGTGGATACACTACTGGATTTAGAGACAAATGCTTGGGTTTAAATGCTGCCTCAAGCACCCTATCAGTGTATCTGTGTGAGCCTGGGCAAGATACCTAACCTGACTAGATCTCACTTTCCTTATCTGTAAAGTGGGGATAATAATAGCACTTGCCTGGCAGGATTGTTTTGAACTTCAAATGAGATAATAGATGTAAAGTACTTTTACAGCCTTAAGGTGCCATATAAATGTCAGCTATTATTATTAGTGTGTTAGTATCACAGCTCACCCCAGAAAGCACAATCAATCAACAAACATTTATTAAATGATTGCTATGTAGGCACTTACACTGTAAGTATAGTGCTAAGTACCAGTGACACAAAGAAAAAGTGAAAAATCCCAACTCTCAAGGAGCTTACATTCTAATGGATGAAACAACATGTGCATAATGAGAGGGAGGGTTAAGGAGAAGGGAATAGGAATTTATACACCACCTACTATGTATTCTGTGCTGTGCCATGCAAAGTAGGTGCTTTTACTATCCCAATTTTACAGGTGAGGAAACTGAGGCAAATGGAGGTAAAATGACTTGGCCAGAGACACACAGCTAGAGAGTGTCTGAAGCTGGATTTGAATTCAGGTCTTCCTGACTCCAGGCCCTGGGCTCCATCCACTGTGGCATCTAGCTCCTCATAGGGATATCAAGATAAAGAATAGATACAGAGTAACCTTATAAGGAAAGGTGGTTGCTGCTAGGGGAATGGGAAAAGCCTTCTTCAAGGAGTGACATTTGAATGGAGTCTTAAAGGAAACAAGAGATTCTAAGAAGTGAAGGTGAGAAGGGAGGTCGTTTTGGGCACAAAGACCAGTACGAAGTCAAAAGATGAGAGATGGAGAGACAGCAAGTATACCAGTACAGGACTGGAGTATACCATAGAGCTTATGGAGAGGAGTAATGTACACTAATGATGGAAAAATAGGAAGCAACTAGGTTGTGATTGTTTTAAATGCCAGACAGAGGCAGTTATATATAATACTAGAGTTAATAGAGAGACAGTGTGATGAGGTGGCTAGAGCTGTCCTCAGAGCTAGGAAGACCTAGGTTCAAGTCTCACCTCTGGGGACAAGTCACAATTACTGGTTTTGTGACTGATGACATCATTTAACCTCTCTGTGCTCTAGGCAACTCTGGAAAATAAGAAGTTGCAAAAGAGGTGCTCGTGGGCATAATTAGGGGGAATTTCTTCACCAGGGAGTTTCCAATGTCAATGAAACTTCGGGTCTGTTTCCTGGTCCTCTTCCTAGAGATAAGAGTAAGCCACTAGTTGTTGATTAGGGGGAAATGGTTGGATCTACACTTTAGGAAAATTATTTTGCCAGTTGCATGGGAGGTGAATGGTAGCAGAGAGATGATTGAAGCTGGGAGACCAATTAGGATACCGTTACAATAGTCTAATCAAGGATGGGGAACCTACAGCCTTGAGACCACATGTGCCACTTTAGGTCCTCATGTGTAGCCCTTTGATTGAATCCAAACTCCACAGAACAAATCTCCTTAATGAACGGATTTGTTTTGTGAAACTTGAGCTCAGTCAAAAGGCTGCACTCAAGGACTTAGAAGGCCACATGTGGACCTGAGGCCACAGATTCCCCACTCCTGGTCTAATTCATGGTAGGGCCCAATTTTTGGCCTGTGGACAACAGTTTGCTGACTTGTGTGTAGTCTTGACCATAGGTATTGAAGACTTGTGTTAGGTGGTAGCCCTGTGAGTAGAGAAATGGGAACGTAGGTGAAAAATGGAAACAAGATGTGACAGCTGATTGGATATGCAGAGTTAGGGATGCAGAGACAAGGATGATGCTGAGATTATAAACCTGGGTGGCTGGGAGGATGGTAGGATCTTGACAGTAATAGGGAAGTTTGGAAGAGAGCTGAGTTTTTGAGGAAAGATAATGAGTCCAATTTTTTGATGTGTTGAGTTTGAGATACCTATGGCACAGGCAGTTCAGAATATGTGACAGAATAATAGATTAACAGCTGAAAGGGCCCTTTGAGATCCAGCTCCTTTATGTACAGTGGAAAAAACTGAGTCTTGGAGGTGATTCGCTCAAGATCACAAAAGCAGTGAAGTGAGATTTGAATCCAGGTTCTCTTTCTAATGTGCCATGCCTTCACATTGGTGACATGGGACTGAAGATAGAAAGAGACACCAAGGATAGATAGGCAGATCTGGTCAGTCTTCTGCACAGAGATGATAATTGTACTCATGTAAGCCGATGATGTCAACAAGTAAGTATAGCAAAGGGTACCCAGGACACAATATCACCCACAATTAGCTTTTCCAACAGGGTAGACTAAGAATTGGAGAGATGGATCTGCTCTTAGTGCCTCTTAAAGATGTGTCAGACTGTGACAACAGGTTCAGGTCAGGGTTGGGCTACAGCCATTTGAAGTTCATGGGACCTGAATGGGCCAATGCTGCTGTTATGTTACCGTAGCAATAATCCCTGCAACTAGCACATCTTCTTCTAAAACTAACATCTGATAAGTACTTAGCCCTCTGATTAGAAAGATGATGGAATTCATGTTGCTGGGTTATGTCTGGCACTCTCACATCATTCCTCAGGTTGATGGGATCAGAGTCTCAGGTGTCATATTAGTGATTGAATGAAAAAGCCTTTTTAACTGTGTATTATGTACCAGGCACCATGCTAAATACTAAGGCTATGCATTTAAAAGAGAAATAGTATCTACCCTCGAGAAACTTGCATTCTTTTTTTGGAGGGGCGGGGGAGGATAGGGTAATTGGGGTTAAGTGACTTTCCCAAAGTCACACAGCTAGTAAGTGTGTCAAGTATCTGAGGTCAGATTTGAACTCAGGTCCTCCTGACTCTAGCGCCAGTACTCTACTAACTGTGCCACCTAGCTGCCCCAAGAAACTTGCATTCTTATACGGGAAAATAGTACATATATATATGGAGTAGTATTCAGGGATATGTGAAGTCACATGGAAACATAGCACAGTCAAATGATTTGCCCTTTCTGGAAGCAATAGTAGTATCGATGTGAGTATTTTCCCAAATGAAGAAGTGGAAAACTGAGGGGGGTGGGTAGAAATACATACATGGTTGGATGGCAGGCGGAGGGTATAGTTGGATGTCAGGGGTTGAATACATGCCACAAGTTCTCACTAATCAACATGGCTCTGGGATAGGAACTAGAGCTCCAATTGGGAAGGAACATAGTAGAAGGAACAGGTTAGCACAGCAGGAAGTACTATAGCGAGACAGTTGTAGGATACTTTCGTTATAAGAAATGTCTGACCACCAGCTGATGTGAAGATATCAATCACAGTTTAAACATAAAAGATGCCCAGTAGAGCTTAGTCAATCAGAGAGAAGCCTCAGAGGATACTCAGAGATTCTTACTCTCTGGAGGGAGGCCTGTAGGACCCCTAATCCTTAAAGCCTTACTGGGAAAAGCCATCTGTGTAAAAGAATTACATGGCCCTGGGAGAGGATAGAAACATGCTCCAGGAAGTGAAGCAAGAAAGAGTAATATCAGAAAGTCCAGGGATGAAAGAATATCAAAGGAGGGATGTGTGTGTGTGTGTGTGTGTATGCGTGTGTGTGTGCGCGCGCATGCGAGTGTGCATGTGTCTGCCTGTCTGTCTGTCTGCCTGTCTGTCTGTTGGTGTGTGCACAGGAGTACTAAGTACTAAGGTTAGGGGTTTGGAAGTCTAAAGGAAAGATAAGCAGTGTCGTAGGCTATTGAGTGGTCAAGAAGAATGAGTACTGAGAAAAGGCCTCTTTTATCAGAGTCAACAATTTTCTACTCTCAGAGTCGACAACAAAGAGATCATTGAAACTTTGGAGAGAACGTTACTTGGGTGATGAGGATGGAAGCCAAACTACAAAGGATGGAGAAATGAATAATAATAGCTGGCATTTATATAGTACTAAGGTTTACAAAGCACTTTATAAATATCTCATTTTATCCTTGTAAGAACCCTAGGAGGTAGGTGCTTATCCCCATCACCCCCATTTTACAGAAGAGGACACTGAGGCAGAGGTTAATGAATTGCTCAGGGTCATGCTGTTAGGGAGTATCTGAGGTCATATTCTTTATGGCTCCAGGATGTTCTATCCATTATTCCACTGGAGAGGAGAGAAAGTGAGAATAAGGGATGTAGATGACTTTTTCTAGGAGTTTGGCCTTATTGGCTACAACATGAGAGATGATAGCATCAAAGGAAATCTTGTTAAGGATTGGTTGTGGGGGTTGAGAATTGAAAATATTGCTAATGATAGCAAAGGAGTCATCAGATAGGGAGAAACTGAAGATGAGACAGAAAAAGGGTATGATTGTAGGGACCAACTGACTGAAGAGATGAGACTTCCCAAGAAAGCATCAGGAAATGTCTATACAGGAATCCAGATGCTGAGGTTTTTGAAGAATACAAAAATAGAATGTGTTTTTAGGATAATTCTAAGGTCACATGTTTTCTTTAGGTGTGTGTGCATCACGTCACTCATATGACCATCATTTATGAAGGCTGCATCTTTGTTAATGATTGATAAGAATTTGAAGTACATTTTGTAATTCTTTGAAAAACACAAGTGATAGGGATCTAAGATGAGAGATTAAGTGCATAGCAACTACATTAAACAGCAGGCAAAAACAATGTCGACTCATGGATATTTTGCAGCTCAGTTAGGGATGAAGTAAGTAAGATTTTAGGGATTCAGTTTTTGAATCAGAGAGATATAGGATTAACTTAGAAAGCAAAAATAAAGCAAGCATTGGAGTTAGCAGATATGATTTAGAAAGTGTCTTATTTGAACTGAGTGCCGTTGATTAAAGGATCTCTAGGAAGAGAATTACAAGTATTCCTTTGTGATGCGTGTGGATTTACAAACTTACTATTAGTTTGTTCTGGTTTTCTTCACAGCAGCCTTTTTGTTTTTTGGGGGTAAAAGTACAAATGGCAAAGTTTTATAATCTACTGGAAAAGATGATTTACATTAGAGTTGTCAAAGCTTCATTTTTTTGTGGAGTCAATAATCTTCCATAGCCACAGGTCTGACCCACGTATCTCTTCTCAAAAATCTGCAATGACTTGCAACATATCAGAGTTGGAAGGGCTCTCTGAGACCATTTGATAAAATCCAGGCCTGAGAAACAATCCCTTCTCCAATATATTTGGCAAGTGGTCATCCATCTTTTGCTTGAAGATTTCCAGTAAGGAGTAACCTACTACTACTGCCTAAGGCAGCCCATTCCATTTTGGGAGAACTCACATTGTTAAGAAGTTTTTTTCTTGCATCAAGCCTAGATTTATCTCCTTGTGACTTCCATCTGTTAATCCTAGTTTTACCCTCTGGGGACAAGCAAAACAAGTCTTATTCATTTTTTCATATGACAGCCTTTCAAATCCTTTAAGATAGCAATCGTGTCTCCCCCAAGTCTTCTCAAAGTGAAGCATCCCCAGCTCCTTCAACTGATTCAAAAATAGTATGATCTCAGGGAGCTTCACCATACTAATTTCTGTTCCATGAACATCAACTACTTGTAAATAACCTTCCTAAAAGGTGGCACCCAGAATTAAACAACATAATAAATATGATCTGACCAGGGAAGAGAATAGTAGGACTATGTATTATGTCCCTATTTCCAGATTCCAAATCTCTCAATGCAACCTAAGATAATGATAAATTTGTTAGCTGTTGTATCACTCTGTTGACTCATATTTACCTTGCCCTCCACTAAAGCCCTCAAATCTTTTTTTTTTTTTGGTGACCTCCTCCCTGGCTAAGATGTCCCCATTGTGTACCAGTAAAATTGATTTTTAACAAAAGTATAAGACTTTAATTTTTCCTTATTAAATTTTCATCTTATTGTATTTTACCCATGCCTTTGTATAAGCCTGCCTTTATACGAAATATTGATAAAAATGTCAAATAGTCCAGAACCAAGCACAGATCCCTCATGCACTCTATTAGAAATGTGCCTTCTGGGTTGCCATTGAATCATTATTGACTACTCTTTTTGTCCTAGCATTCAGCCAGTTTCAGATCCACTTAATTGTACCTGTTCCTAGTCTGTATATTTCTACCTTTTCTGCCTAACTGGGTCAGGCCATAACTCCCTATTGCCTCTATGATAACGTGCCATGTGAGTTTCCTTATCTTTAAAAGGAAGATAATACTTGTGTTACCAATATTTTAGGGTCATTATGAAGGAAGCATATAATACCAGGTATTATATAAATGGAGGATATCAAATGTAAAAAGGCTGAGGGGATTTTACAGATATGAACTATAAAATCCTGGAGTTCAGATAATGCAATATTAGAAGCATGTTCTTACCTCCTCTTCCTCCCCACTGCCTACAAATGATTCTTATGACTTATCATCAGTATGGTATGTAAGCTGGGTTGATTGTAGGAATAGCCAGAGTAGAGGATATGCCATGTAACTCACTTGACTAAAATGTCTCCCCTACAATCATAGCTAACATTTAAATAGTTCTTTTATATTTTAAAAATCTTTTACATATACTATCCAGGTAGGTTCTATTATTATCTCTATTTTAAAGCTATGGAAACTGAGTTTGAGAGAGGTTAGTATCTTACTCAGGGTTACACTGCTAGTAAATATTTGAAGTGGAATTTGCATTTAGGTCTTTATTCTACCTTTCCATCTCCTACCATCAGAATCTATATAGACTGGGGACAGGTGCCTTTCTTTTCACAATGATTTCTCCCTTCTCTGACTATTATTTATTGCCTAGTTCAATCATTCAGTTATGCCTTTTTCTATAGGAGGTACTCAAGGAGTCATGACTTCATTGTTTTCATCCTTTCCCTGTAGTGCAGGAGCTACCCAGTCCCCTAACACTTTAATGAGATCAGTAGCTATTAGCAAAGCCACCTTTCCACCAGTGTGATTATCATGCCTTTACCTTTTCTTCTAATAGGATTATATGGATCTCAAATTTGGATTATCTAGTCCAGCTTTTAAGTGGATTTGGAACTAGTTGAAAGTTCAGACCTAAAGATTAGTCCTTAATAAGTTGTGAACTTTCAAGGAGGTTTCTAGTGAAATGCTCCAGGGATCTCTGAGGACAATGAGGGACCAAAGGAACATTTTTCACAACTAAGAATCAGCAGATTTGGGATATGACTCCTGGTCCCCTGACTTCCAGGTCAGTGTTTTGAGAAGCTACAAGGACAAGCTGGGGTCTAGTGACTTTGTGAACTTGGCAAAGTCATTTGGTTTCTTTGGCTCTCATTTTCCTTATAGATTCCTGGAGCAGCCTTTCTATCAATCAATAAACACTGATTAAGTACTTTGTGCCAGCAACTGTGCTGTGTAATAAGTATAACAAAGACAAGGGAGAAATAATACCTGCCTTCAAGGAGATCGCATACATACGTGAAGGAGACTTTAATTAGCTTTATTTTCTATTTCTACCTATCATCTTCCTTTTTTGAAAAAAAACATTGTTATTCCAATTCTTTCCTTTTTTAAAGCATGGGAATGTTGCTAACTTGTTTTTCAGGTGATAGAGCCCATCAGGACTCAAAGACGAACACTTTAAAACTGCTAGCCTGGGTGAGGTTATGAATAGAGACAAGAACAGAGGAGTTTTGAAGAAGGCCTACCTATATGTGCAGGACTGGAGTGATTTAAATGTGGAGAGGGGTAATTGAGCATAGTCAGTAATCTTTGAGCTTCCTTTATTTATAAACCAGAATCTCAGCTGTTTTATTAGAGACTGGATATGAAAACTGAAGTGCTTCCCCAGTACAGACATCAAAAGCATCTAATTGTATTCCCCACCCCCCACCTCCCATATAGTTGAGTTTTTTTTTCTTTGTCCTTGATATCAGTCATGGAGAGTGCCAGAATAGAATGCCTCACACCTCTAAGATTAAACACCTTCTCAGCTGGTATTTCTGTTTCAGCTTCATTTTTTGCCACCTTATATCACACACCCTTTGCTCCATGCTATGCATTCTTTTGGTTCTCTGGGAGCAGATAGACAGTGTTCTTCAAAGGTATTTCTCTGCTATTACATACTCTACCTTGTCTTTGAGGTGAGCTTATTGGTTGAATGAATGCTTTGTTGCAAAAATCTCATTGCAGATTATAACAGCGTCTATAATAATGATGCCCGTCAAGAGGAGTGGGGTTGCTGTTATTCTTGAGACAGTTTGGTTTGTAAATCAGGCTGGATTTCCCAGAGCTTAAGTTATAAATACCACTATGGCTGTGGTAGAAGTTTAAATCCTGCACTCTTCAGTAAAGCATTCATTCAGAAAGAGCTGCCTTTCCTTTTGTCAGCTGCACAATTTACAGATTAAAGCAGAGAGAGTTCTTCCCATTCTCTTCTCTTTTCCCTGTGATACAGTCTACAGCTTGCCCTTCAGGGTTCTAGGGTACACTGAAAGGTTTGTGAGTGTCTCTTTTCTACTTCTAGCAGCTTAAGCCCCTGATGGATGTTTCTCCCATTGTTAAGAGTCAGTGACCAGTGCTCAGGTCCATTTAACCACTTGATATCAAGTAGCTTTTACAAAGATATATTTACTCCAAAGAGCAAGAATAAATATACAAAAATTTTCTCTTCCCCTATACCTTATGGACTTACTCTCTCCCTATACCACTGTGGTATATGGAGGTAATAAGCTCAAAGCTTAGCTCACTTCCTACACAACATTGGTCTAATCAAATTTGTGTTCAAATATGGCATGACTGCTGGATGAGTCCTTGTCCCAGATTCCACTAGCATAGTTCCAGAAAGTCACTCTTTGCTCCATGAGGCATCAATACTGGGCTGGCTATAAAACCCAATGCTAGGATACTGAAGCACCCTTCGGAATGCTAGGATGTTGAGGAGTTTTCTAGACTTTTTTGAAACTTACAAGGTCATGGATGCTCTACTCCCTTTACCTAAACAGAAAAGAAGAAATGCAAAGTTCAAGGACTGAGGCCTATTCTTGGGCCACATGACCTGAGAAGGGAGAATTAACTAAAGCTAATTAACTAAAACTGACTCCTCTTACTGAATGGCCTCTTACTAGATACTGTGGACAAAAAAGTCACACCACCAGGAACAAAATAGCTAAAAGGTCTGAAGCAAGAGAGAGATGATGGAAGGTAGCTAGACCTTTCAAATGCTTACACATTCAGTCCTGCTTGCTATGTGATTAGCTGACTGGATCTCATTAATACAATGTCTACAATGCTCTACAATCTTTACAAGATACTTGTTTTATGCAAAATAATAACTCTCCCAGAAACAGACTTTCTAACCTCTCCATGTGGGGAGTTTGCATCAGCCTAGCAAGATGTTAGGGTCTGTGCATGCACTGGACCCTGGTTACACCTGCATTTCGGGAGCTGCTCTGGGAGGCAGCATGGTATAGCAGAAGGATTGTGGGCTCTGGAGTCATGGCCCCTGGGTTAAGATACTGACTGATATTTTCTTGGGTGAATCATATGCTAGGCCCTTGTGTCCTAATCTTTAAAATGAAGAGGCTGGATTAGAAGGCCTCTGACCTCTCTTTCTAATCTAGATCTATAATACTGTGGTCCTATGTCACTGAACGGGAAACTGAGAGACTTAGGTCCTATTTTCAGTCCAATGACTATAATAATAATAGCTAATGTTTATATAGTGCTTACTATGTGCCAAGAACTGTGCTAAGTGCTCTACAAATGTTATCTCATTTTATCCTCACAAGAACCCTGGGGTGGGGTAGGTAATATTATCATCCCCATTTTACAAATGAGGGAAACTTGAGCAGACAGAGGTTAAGTGGCTTGCTTAGGGTCACACAGCTAGTAAGTTTCACAGGCAGCATTTGAATTCAGGTCTTCCTGACTCCAGGCCTGGCACTCTGTTCACTGCACCACCTATCTGTCCAGCTAACAAGCTGTGTAACCTTGCCAACAGAGCTTGAGAGCCTTCAGCTTTATCTCTTCTACCTGTACCACTCTGCTTCCTTACCCCCAGGGTTCCATGGCACACACTCCTTTTATTTGGTATCTTTCCCACTGAAAGGTGCTGGTCCCTAATGGTCCTCCTGCTCTGATGACCTATGCTGCATGAGATATTCAAAATCAGCAGAAGGGGGGGCGGAGCCAAGATGGCAGCTAGAAAGCAGGGACTAGCGTGAGCTCCCCACCAAGTCCCTCCAAAAACCTATAAAAATGGTTCTGAACCAATTCTAGAACTGCAGAACCCACAAAATAGCATAGGGAAGCAGGGCTGTAGTCCAGGACAGCCTGGATGGTCTCTGGGTAAGGTCTATCCCGCACGGAGCTGGGAGCGGAGGGGAGCGGAGCTGAGCAGAGGAGAGCCCAGCTTAGGTGGCACAGACCAACCAGACCAGGAGCCGGGAGGATCTTGCCCTATCGCCCTGAATCAGTGAGCTGTGGTAGTTACCAGACTTCTCAACCCACAAACACCAAGGACAACAGAGTAGGTTAGTGGGAGAAGCTGTTGGGGACTGGGATAAAGTTTGCGGGTTGGCCACTGCCCCTGGGGCAGCAGAGGT
>CM053627.1:125706645-125740800 GCA_028646595.1 Phalanger gymnotis | reverse complement strand
ATGGAAGGGGAGTGGGGTGACAGAAGGGAGGGCTGACTGGGGAACAGGACAACCATAATATACGCCATCTTGGAGTGGGGGGGGAGAGTAGAAATGGGGAGAAAATTTGTAATTCAAACTCCTGTGAAAATCAAGGCTGAAAACTTAATATATTAGATAATAAAAAAACAAACAAGCGAACAAACAAACAAAAAGAAAATCAGCAGAAGGATCGGCAGCATTCTCTCTAAAACTCATTCCTCCTTGCTCCCTGGTTAATATGGCCTTCTATCCTCTCTTTCTTCTGCACCCTTGGAAATCTTCCTGCACAGTTTAAGGAAAAAAAAAACACCAAAAAAATCCCACCCCCGAACAAAAACAAAACTTCCCTTCAGTCCTTATCTCTTCCTGGCATGTTCCTTCCATCTTTTGTTGCTCACTGAAACCATTTTTTTTCCCTGATGATATCAGCATTTTTTGGCACCTTCACCAAAGTTGGGACTCCTCTCAAACTCCCTGATGCCCAGGCCAGAGAAGTTGGCATACTCTTTAATCTCCAATGCTACTTTTATGTCCTCTTTTTTTTATCACTTAACAACCACCTTCACTTAACAATCACTTGTCCTCTAATTTTAAAATTCACTCCATTACATCTAGAAATGGTTCATAGTCTTCTTCACTTCAACCTGCACCCACTCTGAGCACACCAAATACCAACTCCTACAATTTCTATCAGCAAACCATGTCAACCATTCATAGGGCTAGTTACCATCATCTCATACTACCCAACCCCTTCTGACCCCTCAGCTAAATTTGTCAATGATGAAATTCCTATTATGGCCATGAGCCATCTCCTCTATAGGCTTCAATTTTCTTGTATGTAAGGTGAGAGTTCTGGACTGAATAGTTCCTAAGACTCCTTCCAATTTTGACTGGAATCCCAAAGCTAGTATTTTACATGTGTATACCCATGTGTACACTTTTTTTTTTTTTTTGCAAAAGCCATTTTTCACATTTATCCTGCATATGCAGTTTTGTTTTGGTTTTATTTCTTTGTCTTCTTGACCAATTCCATAGTAAACAACAAAAGGGAGGAACTGAATATTATGGAGTAGAAGTGGAGCACAGAAATAAGACAGCAGAGCAGGGGGATTTTTAAATAATATACATGTCAAAACTGGATCTTTCCCACAAGCTGCCTTCTGCAGTAGATGCATCACTGAAGTCAACCTTAAGTTAATCACATCTGATTGACATAATTTAAAAGATGCTTTAATTTTAAGAAAACTTATAAAATAATAACAACCTTGTGAAGATAAAAAACTTTGAAAGACCCAAGAACTCTGATCAATTTAATGACCAATGTAATTCTAGAAGACTGGTGATGAAGCATGCTACCCACATCCTGACAGGAAGGGGATAGCCTCGGATTGGAATGAGATATATAATTTTTGGACATAACCAATGTGAGGATTTTTTAAACTGCATATTTGTAGTAAAAAGTTTTTTTCTTTTTAAACATTTTTTGGGGAAGAGGTTATAGAAAGAATATAGATTTTTAACTAAAATTATCATTTAAAAATAATCATATTTTATTGATAATAATTATTTTCATATCACATTTTTTTCTTAATAGAGCCCTCCTCCTCCCCCCTTACTCAGTAAGCTATCTCTTGAAACCATGATTTTAAAAAAACAGGAAAAAATAAGCAGTTTAAAAGCTTCATCTTGGGGCAGCTAGGTGGTGCAGTGAGTAGAGCACTGGTCCTGCAGTCAGGAGGACCTGAGTTCAAATCGGCCCTCAGACACTTGACACACTTATTAGCTGTGTGACCTTGGGGAAGTCACTTAACTCTAATTGCCCTGCCTTTCTCCCTCCCAACATATCTATATATAGATATACACATATATGTGTGTGTGTGTGTGTGTGTGTGTAAGCTTCATCTTTCATAATAAATGAAAGTTTTCATTTCAGTTGATGGTCTTTCAATTGGTGAGAAGACACTTCAATTTAAAAAAAAAAGTTTCTCTTTTTTAATCCTTTCTTCAAAGCTCATCTGTTAGAAAGAGTTCCTCAGCCAATGAGTATAGGATATGCAAAACTTCATTTGATAGTCAGTTATTTGGAACTCAGAGCACATTTCTCCATAGAAATCACATTATATATGGTGATTAGGTTCCCAGGATAGTTCACAAAAGCTTATTTAGGCTAAAATGTACAGAAGTGTAGTCTCAAGGATGGCCCTGACCTTGGGGAAAAAAGAGTTCTTCCCCACCATCTGTCTCCTCCTCCTCTCCCACATGGGCACCTGAGCCTTAGTGTAAGCAGAAGGGGGAGAAGTAACCCCTTCCCTTTCACATAGGGCTCACTTGCCACTTACCTCCTATGAGATCTGTCACTGGTGCTAGAAGCTAACATTATTAGAACATTGTTTTTATGTGAAAAACGTTTCTGTAGGCTGGTTACATTCCAAGATGCCAGGAATGAATGTCAACTCTCCTGCTAAAGCCACAGTAGGGGATCGAGGATTCTCTTTCCTCCCAGGGAATGGGCCCTCAGTGGCAGAAGGGAGAAGGGAATCTACAGCAGTTGTACAGAGTAGATAGGAAAGTCTGGAGAATGTGTCAGAGAGGTCAAATCCCACTGGGCCAGGTGTTCACATGCAAAAAACATGCATTAAGTCAGGAATTTGTGGTTTGGAATAACTAGCACATATTTGAGGAGTTCTTTATTTTTAAAAGAAACCTAGGGAGAATCCCTTTTTAAGATAAGAATGCTTTGGTAACATGAATAATCACCTTTTAATAAATGCTTGTTGACTTGACTTATGACTTTCCCAGGGTCACAGAGTTAATGAGTTTCTTTGTGGGGATTTGACTTTGGTCTTCCTGACTCCAAGTCTAGTATTCTATCCACTATGCATATTCAATCATTTTGTTTTGTTTTAAAACAGATATAACCCTTGGTTTAAAGCTGTGTATTGTTTTATAGAAATAAAAACACTCTAAAAGCTATGGAGCAACCAAAGGGATTTTAAAAAATCCCCAAAGTTTGCAAAGCACTCATGTTAAGGAACAACATAAATTCTATTACTCTAGTGCAGCAGTTTGAACAGTGAACACTATCAGTCATCTTCTCTCTCATATCACAACTCATTACAAGAGACAGTCAGCATTAACAAACCCAAAGAGGTTTCTGGAGGAGAATTTATAACATATTGAAATGTGCACTAATAGCTGTCCTTCAAAGCCACAGCTGAAGAAACATATCTAGAAAGACTGATGAGGACAGATGAGATCTACCATTCTCATGGCAACTACTATTTGGAGAGCGATGATCTTACTTGAAAGCGATCACTATTTATAGCTGAAAGAGAGAACTTCTTGACAGGTCCCCATGTAGATCTCTCTAGTTTTTCATTTGAAGAAATGGTAATGTGAGCTCTGACTATTAAAATAATAAGAAAGGATTTTATTAAATAGCCAGAGTTTGAATATGGGACAATCTCTATTTATTTTTGTGTCTGTAAACTACAAATATCAAGGACCATTTTCAGGAATTTAAAATTGTTACTGAATACAGAACAAGAAGCAAGTCAAGTTTACCTTCTTGGCCCCACAACTTTTATTTTAACTCTTCTTTCTCATATTCTCAGGAGTCCAATGCCTTCATTGCTGCTTTCTGGCTAATCAGGACCCCATAAAGCAGCAGTCTCCTTGGGTCCAGTGTACTAATACTCCACACTCCTTTGCCACCTGTCATAAAAATGTAACTCTTCCGTTTCCTTGTATTTTTTCTCTCTGCTAATGGGATAATGGATGCTGGTAAGTTAGAGTGTTTCTCAGTTCCTTTTTTTTAGTGGAAATTTGGTGAACTAGAAGGGAATTCAGAACACTCAACTACGAACAAAGATGACAGGTTAAGTCCAAATTCTACCAATTATCTATGTGACCTTGAAAAGTCACTGTACCTCTACAGGATAAATCTTTTTATTAAGGGGATTTGTTCTGTGAATCTTGGATTCTGTCAAAGGGCTGCATTTGAGGACCTAGGCCACATGTGGCCTCGAGGTCACAGGTTCCCCACCCCTTGCCTAGGTCTTTCTGACACTCAAGCTAGCTCTGTATCTACTATGTCATACAACACATTCATGTGTTAGTAAATATGAAGTATATATAAAGTCATTTGAAGAGTAACTGCTAATAAATATGGAATGTTAAGGAAAGGTAGTCGGTTTTGATTGGAATAGAGAGCTTATGAAAGGGAGAAATGTACCATAAAACTGTAAAAAGTAGGTAGAAGTTAGATTGTAAAGGGATTTAAATACCAGGCTGAAACTTTTGTATTTTTTTTTCTGAGAAGTAATAGGGAACCACTGAATATTTTTGACTAAAGGAGTGAAATGGTCAGATAGATTTTTTAAAGGAATATCAGTGGTAAATATCTTAGAATTTTTCCTGTGATGAGAAATGAATAGGCAGCATAACCCCTGGTCCATAATTGTTTTGTCTTTAATTAAAGAAATAAAGTTTATTTTATTTTCAGGTTCACATTCTCTCCCTACCATATTTTCTTTCCGCTTTTGAGAAAGCAAGGAAAATAAAACCCATTACAAACATGTAGTCAAGTGAAATGAATCCCTGCATTATTGACCATAAGAGTTGATCAAAAAATATTTGGTGACTGATTTATAGGATCCACAAATCAGCCCCTTGTCTATTCCTTCCATGGAGAGAGACTATCGTTGTCACCAGACTTCTTCATCTCTTTGCTCCTGAATGAATCGTAAGTTGGAAAAATATCACATTTTCAGAAGAAGCATTGGCAAATTTCTTGGCAAACCTAGCTTGATTTCTCAAGATAGGTCATTTTTCCATGTATATGTGGCCTGTATCCATGGCTTAGTTTGATCTGTAGTTAGCTATACTTAAATTACCTTTATAAAGGCCTTGACGAGCCAACAGAAATGTCAAGAGAGAAAAAGAAATTATGGGGTATCGTGGTCCTTTGTCTTCTAGTTGACGAGTATCCATCAGCCACAGCTCAAGGTGAATGGAGGGATGGTGGCATTCACAGTAGTTCTCTCTGAAACAAGCTCCTGGTACATTTAATTTAGATTTTTCCTTTTCAGTCTCCCTGGGCCAGTTTGTCCTCTTCTTGTCTCACTGCATGCCTGTTAAAATAAAAAATTGAACTCAGCTCTATTCCGAAGCTACTCATTACTTCCTGTTCTCATCTAATCAGTAAGCTTTGTTGTCCCTCTGTTGTTTCAGTCATGCTCAACTCTTTGTGATCTCATTTCAGGTTTTGTGGTATGTTTTTTTTTGTTTGCTTTTTTTTTGGCAGAGATACTGGAATGACTTGCTGTTTCCTTCTCCAGCTCATTTTACAGATGAGGAACTGAGGCAATCAGGGTTAAGTGACTTGCCCAGGGTCACACAGCTGGTAAGTGTCTGAGACCAAATTTGAATTCCTAGAGTCTTCCTGACTCCAGGGACAATGCTCTATCTGCTGTGCCACCTAGCTGCCCCAGTCAGTAAGTTACTAGATGTAACTGATTATCTCAGAATGGCATATTTAAATCATGACAAAATATGATACTTTCTCAGAACTAAAAGACTCACTTTGATTACAACATATATAAATAGGAGGATTATCTAGTAAAACTGCTGCATCATGGGATACTTTAGAGCATCTGGTGGGAGGATCCCCTCTCTAGGCTTTTCAATTTAATGTTCTATGTGAGGATTTGATTCAAAAGCTTGTTTTTTTTCATTATGATATAATTAACGTCTAATAGGAGTCTTGGATAAACCCCAAATGAATTAATTTCTTTTCAATGAAACTTTTATTAGCTTGAAGATAGTCTTAATTTTCAAGCAATCTGCAGGCTACCAGTGGAAAAAAAGGAAATAGTCAAATGGTGCTGAGGAGGTGATTTTCTTTGACAAGTTGGAAAAGGGGCCCACCTTCCCATCACCATGTTAACTATGTTCACATGTTAATATCATCATTGTTAACTATGAGACTGTTAGACTGAGAGTCCAGGAGTAATGGGGTACCCTAGACCACTGGTTCTGCTTCCATTCTAGCCATCTTCCCAGGAAGCTACTCCCTGTGCAGATATGGCCTGGCAGTACCTTCAGAAAGTGCTATAACCATAGCTACTAGAAACAACAAAAAGAAAGTTCTTGGCATTTTCAAATGATTCAGTATCAGAAGCAGATATGATTTCATCGTTGGAAATTACTTTAAGGAGGTGTTTTATATCAATTTGCCTTTTCATCCTAAGGACCATGGGACCTAATTTCCATCTGATTTACAGCTGAAATTTTCTATATGTATTGTTTCCTCCATTAGAATGTGAACTACTTGCAAGAAAGGACTGTTTCACTTTTATATTTCTAGGGCATATAGTCCAGCTGATTAAATTTTTCTTTTTCTCCCTTCTCTTCCCTCTCCCTCTGCCTCCTTCTCCCTCTGTCTCCACCTCTCTCTCTACTCTAACTCTCCCTCTCCTTCTCCCTCTCCCTCTCCCTCTTCCTCTTCCCTTCCCTACTTTCTCCCTATCTCATCTTCCCTTTTCCTCTCCTTCTCTATTTCTTCTTTTTCATATTTTTTCTTCTTCATCATGAAATGGCATTTACTAGAGTATGCCTCGTAACATGCTTTAGATGAATAAACATGCCAATTTTATCATGAGCCATCATTAAGATCTCAGTGCAGTGTATATTATCCCAGTGGAAAGTTATGAAACAACAATGTCATGGTCTGTCAGGTTGGATGATTTAGTTTCCAAACCCAGGATAAGCAGAGCAGTATCCTATCAGGAGTTTCTGTGAATTTAAACCCTTTATCTGATTGAACATTATGAGCGCCAGTTTCCATGGGCATACTGGAGCCACTTTTGAAACTTTTATCTCTCTCCTTTATTCAAAGTCATTTGCCATCGTATCAAGAGGCACCCATCCACAGAGACGTTAAATGTTTCTAGAATTTATTTTCTTTTAAAAAATGACAAACACATGTAAATGTTTAACTTCAATAATGACGGTTGAATCCAAGGCATAGAAGGTAAATACAGTAGTATCTTATTTTGAACTGCTAACAAACTCATCCATTCTGCATACTACATTTATCCCTGAAACAAATGAAAAATGTCTATGCAAATGTGAAATAATAGTCACAGAATCTTGGCTCTAAAGGAATGTGCTTTATTCACAACCTGAGGTCTTCACACCAAGTTACTAAAAATATACATGTATGAATAAGCTTGTTTGTGTTTTCCCAGTCCCTAGAAAATTTTTATAATGGTAAAGGATACTTATCTAAGAATAAAGAGAACTAGCCTTTATTTAGCCCTTTAGGGGTTCTCAAGTGTGTTATATGCATTATTTTATTTGTTCCTCATAATAATCCTGGGAGGTAGGCATTGCAGGTTATTCTTATCTCTTTTAAAGATGAGAAGAATGAAGCTGATGAAGGTTACATAACTGACTAGCTTTCTATTAGAAGTAGAATTCAAAACTATTTCTCCTCATTCCAAGACCAGTTCACCTACAACATGTCACAAAATAAAATGCAAACTCTGAGGCAGCATGGTAAAGTAAATGGATTTGGAATCAGGAAGACATGTTCAAATCTTGTTTCAGACACTTAATATCTGTGTGAGCCAGAGCTTACAGAGTTCTTACTTAACTATTCTGGGCCTCAGTTTCTTCATCTGTAGAATGATGGGATTGCATACAATGCCATTAAAGGGTCCTTATATCTTTAAATCCATTATTCCATGAACTAAGCTAACTGCATTTACTATATCATGCTATGTATGGTATAATCATAGATGCTCAGAATCCTTATATTCATATATATAGTCTTTGAGTCTTTGAGGAAAGTTTATTTTATCTTTCTTGTTCAGCTATTTTGGTTATGTATGGCTCTTTGTGATCCCATCCGGGGTTTTCTTGGCAAAGCTACTGGAGTGGTTTGCCGTTTCCTTCTCCAGCTCATTTTACAGATGAGGAAACTGAGGCAAAGAGGGTTAAGTGACTTGCCCGGGGTAATACAGCTAGTAAATGTCTGAGGCTGGATTTGAATTTAGGTCTTCCTGACCTCAGGCTGGCACTCTGTCCATTGTGCCACTATTTCATCTTTAGAAAACTTAATCTGAAAGGAAAGTTCATGGGGCAGCTAGGTGGCATAGTGAATAGAGCACTGGCCCTGGAGTCAGGAGGAATTGAGTTCAAACCTGACCTCTGAAACTTGACATTTACTAGCTGTGTGACATTGGTCAAGTTACTTAACTGCCTTCCCCCTCTAAAACAGCAACAAAAGTTCGTTTATGTTTTATAGAATCATGGAATATCATATTTGGAAGAGATTTCAGAGATCATATACTCTAACTCCTGCCTAAAATGTGTAACTCCTTTACTCTGGATCTTTTTGACTCAAAGAGAAGCATGCTCGTATTGTAATGGGGATTGGTTATCCTTGGTGCATTCCTTAGAAAGAGTTCCTTGCAAGGGTGAAGGGCAAAGCATTCCTGAAGGTGGGATGCTGAACCCGCCTCATCCACCATTCCCACTCCCTTGCCACATTTGGCTCAGGAATCCAGAATTTGATTTTATCTTTACTTATTACTTCAGCAGAATAATGATCTTCCTTTCTAGGTTCACTCTGTGCATTCCATCTCTGGGTTCCAGCTAACAAAAACAACAATAATCGTAGTTAGCATTTTTATACAACTTTAATGTTTGCAAAGTACTTTGACAAATATTAGTTTATTTTATCCTTATAATAACTCTAGAAGATAAGTGCTTTATCAGCATTCTCATTTTAGTGAAGCAGATGGCAGTTAAGTGACTTGTCCGGGGTCACACATTTAACACGTGTACTAGGCAGGATTTGAACTCAGATCTTTCTGAATCCACATGGAGGGCTCTATCTCCTGTGTTATCTCACTCCTAAAGCTACAATAGTCCATTATAAAGGCTAGAGTGAATAGCTTCATGTAGTGAAAGGACTGGGAAATTCTAAAGAAAAGATGTGTATATGCAAGAATCTGAACTATCTCCAATGGTTAACATTAAAACTTATTTTTTAGTATTTAAAGGGATAAATTATTGTGATACCTCTTATTCTGTGAATATAAGTGATACACAAGCATATTTGAAATGCTCTTTTTGCAGTAAATTACATGTAACCTAGCGGGATCACCCAAAGAATTCTGGATGACTGTATTAGAACATTTGTCCTTCAATAAAAAAGAAAAGCTTTTAGAGACAACATGGCACAGTGGAAAAGGTATTGGTTTAGGAATTAGGAGACCTGGATTTAATTCCTGTGTGATTTTGTACAAGACTATGCAACTCTTTGAACCTCTGTTTTATATACTGTAAAAAATGAAGCAGTTTGCAGATCCTTGAGGTATTTTCTAATGATAGAATTTTGGCATCTCTGACTCTGCTCCTAACTAGCTACGTGATTTTGGGCAAGTTAATTCAGTTATCTGTGTTTCAATTTCATCTATAAAGTGAGGAGCTTGGATAAACTGGTCTCTAAGGTACTTTTGAGTTTCCCCAAATTGATAATTTTGTGATATTTACATATTCACCACTGCTGACAAACTGTCAAGTGTACTGATGAGTCATAGAGGCATGTATCCCTTAGCCCACATCTCCAGGAAGTTCAGGTGCCAACTTGGCCGGTTGCTAAGCTAGCTTGGCTTCCTTCAGCAGCGTTCTGGATGTTCCAAGCTTCTCTAGGAGGCCCTTGAATGTTACTCATTCAACTAAGCCTCTATTTGAAAAAAAGGAAAACACATACTCCAAAGAATCTGGGCTCTCATTGGTCTGATTTTTCATTCCAAAACTGAACATTGAAACACATTCATGCCTGCCGGTCCTGTGCCATTTTCCTCCCTGGCTTTTACAAGCTAGTTGTATGGATTCTGCCCTGAATAAGGATTATTTTCAGTTTTCACATTTTCTTCTTTTTCTTAAAGTTTCATTGATATCTTTTGTAATGTTACATATATTTCCCAATGTGTTTCTCCCTACCCTTCACCCGAGAATTGTTACAAGAAAGAATAAAAAAGTAGAAAACAAGCCTAAATTCATAAAAGTAATCAACATATCTTCCCCAAATCTGACATTGTACACATTGGTACACATTTATTGTTTGGTACCTCTGTAAAGAAGCAGGAGAATATGACTTTTTCTATCTCGGGGAGCCTAAACTTGTTCATTAGGGGGCACCTAGGTGGTGCATTGGCATCAGAAAGGCTCATCTTCATGAATTCACATCCAGCCTCAAACACTTCCTAGCTGTGCAGCCTTGGGTAAGTCACTTAACCTCAATTCCTCATCCGTAAAATGAGAACTCAGTTTGCTTCAGTTCTTCATCTGTGAAATGAGATGGAGAAGGAAATGGTAAATCGCTCCAATATCTTGGCCAAGTAAACCCAAAATGTGGCTATGAAGAGTGAGATATGACGTAGATGGCTCAACAACACCAAATTGGTCATTAGAATTTCAGGGTTTAGTTTTCATTGTTTCATTTTGTTATTGCTCTTTCTTTGTACATTGTTGTACTCAGTGTGTCATTTTCCTAGGTGGGCTTATTTTACTTGCTAACAGTTCCCATAAATCCAAGGAATGAAAACTGCAAATTAATCCTTACTCAGGGCCTTTTGTCTTGGTTCATTTGGCACATGTGACTGTTAGCCATTATGATGATTATTCACTAGGTGTGGGGAACTTCCAGTAACATGAAAGAGGGTATAGCAAAAACCAAAAACCAAGCCAGTTTCTTGCAGATAAAGTTATAAAGACAGCCAGAGTTGCTTAATGAGACTGGCAAAGAGTTGAAAATCAAATCTAACCTGGGCGTCACTTACTTCTACGTAAATAGAAGTAACATCCAGCACAGTATGTGTAGCCACTTGAGAAACTTTTTATCTTTCCTTTTCTTTCAAATTTTCCTTTGTGAAAGCCTATGAGAAAAAATGTCTGAGAGCAATAGATAAGTGACATTAAGTTGTTTTCCCAGGACTCCTATTTAACAATAGGCAGTTAACCTCCCCCCTACATGTTTTTTATGTAGTGATACAACTGAAGAAAACTGAGAAAATGACACTAGCATGTGTCACTCATGTATTTGCTCAGAAAATGTTAATTCTTCAATCTTGAGAGTGGTGGGCTTTCCCAAGCAGTGCTGTGCGAACTCCTGGGATTTGTCAGTGTCTGTGCCCTAACAAGTGGTCAAATTTAGCAGCATGTCACTATCACACCTAAAACTTGGCATCACAGACAATTACTTACATTTCTGAAACCAGTCAACTACTATGTACTGTGAAGGCCAAGAGACTTCATAGGTATTTTGAATCAAAGTATTTTAAAGTCTGCCCTTTTAATAGAAAGAAACGGTATACTCAGTATCCATAAGCCATATGATTTCATATTGTCAGAGATATTCTTCTGCTTTTTTGGGGGTTTGTTGCTTAGTTATTTTTCAGTTGTTTCAAACTCTTCGTGACCCTATTTGGGGTCTTCATGGCAAAGATAATGGAATGATTCATCATTTACTTCTTCAACTCATTTTACGGATGAGGAAACTGAGGCAAGCAAAGTTAAGTGACTTGCCCAGAGTCACACAGCTAGTTAGTGTCTGAGACCAGATTTGTACTTAGGGAGATGACTCCAGGCCTGGCACTATCCACAGCATCACTTAGCTGCCAGCTTTTTTGGTTATAATGCTATTAAATTCTAATTTAGTTGTGTCCTTGCACAGATTATTTAATGTGGATTATTTAACTCGGTAGAACCACATGGCCAGAGGTATGCTTTCTTCTCCCATTTTCTTTCCTCTGATTCCTCCTTCCCTTGTTGTCTTTTATGTACTTTTTTCTGCCTTCTGTTTGCTTTCCTTATGCACCTTTACTAATTTTCCTTCTCCTTTCTTTCATCCATTTAATCTACTCTTTTCATCTTGGTCTACTCTTTTCATCTTGATCCCTATGAAATCTCCTATGCTCACTTTTCTCTTAACCCTTCTCTTTTTCTCTCAGATCTCTTTCTCATTATATATGTTCTAGAATCAAATAGATATGACGAGAAAGGAGATGAATGGCAATAAAGGAAAGGATCACTGGTGGCAAAGGTTACCAAGCAGGGTCACCTACTATGTTTTTCATGAGCTTAACTGATTTTTGCTTGCTTTTCAGAAATAAGAACTAACCCAGGATTCAGATGAGGTAAGTTTCAATTGCAAGAGTATACACGATAGTAGGTTAAAAAGTTAAAGTGACAGAGATACTATAGTCTGGTAGGAACTGGGACTGGGGTCCCTCAGGTATGCATGAAAGTAAACCAATTTCCTTTAAATGCCAGAGTCAATTTTCATCTTTTTCCTAACTTCAGCTTATTTTGTGACTCCTTGTCAAACTGCTGTACCAAGCCCATTGTCTTGAACAAATCACACCCTTCTTTCACATTCTTCAGTAGATGAAATACCCTTGATCTGCCCCAACCTCTTCAGCACTTGCTTTCAGTTTTTTTGATGTTTGGCCACACCCACCAGCTTTTCTTTGCTCTCCTACTTCAGAGTCTTTGAGCAAGCTTTTCCCATAACTGAAATAGTTTCTGTGGCTCAACCCCCAACTCTCGCTCAGAAACTTCTTGTTATTTTCGTCAGGTTAAGTAAGGGATGTTTGCAATGATCAATTATATAACTCTTGGCCCCAACTCTCTTCTAGTATACTCTTTATTGGAAGATCATAACATAATAGATATGCAGATATCAAAGAAGGTGAATTTGTTTAAGATATGAAGTAATAGAAATAATAAGGAAGGGTACTACTTTTCTGCACATGCAACCAAATGGGTGCAAGGTCATGCACTTCTTTAAATTGTGACAGAAAAGAACATTTCTAGGGTAACATTATAAAAGGATGGAGAATGAGAAAACTATTCTTTAGACCATGGATGCTTAGGGACAGAAAGCTGTCAAATAGTCTTCATCTTCTCTTAGTACACTTTTAGTGATCAGCAAATAGCTGGATCAGAGAATACATGGAGGATAGTACAGTGTAAGAAGACTGGAAAGATGGGTAGAGACCAGGTTGTGAGAATTTGAGTACTAAAGACAGAATTTTGTATTGGATCCTGGAGTTAATAGGAAGCCAGTGGAGTTTATTGAGTAGGAATATCCCTTTGGCAGCTTAGTTGAGGATGCTTTTAAGTAGGGACAGACAAGCTAGAAGACCAATTAGAAGGCTATTAAAATAGCAATTAAGACCCTCCACCAGGATGGCTGTGTGATTGGAGAGAAAAGGAAGTACAAAAGAGGTGAGATGAAGATAGAAATAACAAGACTTGAAAACAGATTATGTCATTGTGAGTGAGAAATTGAGTCATTGTGACTCAGTTCGTCATTGTGACCAGATTTGTCATTCTGAGTGAGGACTTGAGGATGATATCAGGAATGCAAGTCTGAATGACTGGGAGAGTGGTAGTGTCCTTGATAGTAATGAAAGTTTGAAAGAGGGGAGGATTTGTAGGGAAAGACATATTCTGTTTGGGACATGTTCAGTTTGAGATGTCTATTGCAATTCATGAGATATTAGGGCTGAAAATATAGGTCTGAGAATCATCTGCATAGAGATGATAATTGAATTCATTGGAGCTGATAAGATTACCAAGCAAGATACTTAAGAACAAGCAAAGAGGAGGGCCCAAAATAGACATTTAGAAGACAATCATGGTTAGTGTGCATGACCTGAATGAACTAAAAGAAGGTGATTGGCAATATCAAAGGACGCAAAGAAGTCAAGAAGGATGAAGATGGAGAAAAAAACCATTAGATTTGTCAACTAAGAAATCATTGATAATTTTAAGGAGAGTAATCTCAGTTGAAAGATGAGTTCATAAGCCACATAACTGAGTTTAGAATCAAATGAGAGGGGAGGAAGCAGAGGTACCTAGTGTAGACAGCTTTCTTAAGGAGTTTAGCTGAGAAGGGGAGGAAAGATAAAGGATGATGGGTAGGTGGTATGGCAAAGTGAGGGTTTGCTTTTTTTTTTTACAGATGGTAGAAAGGGAGAAATAAATGAATTTACAGTAACAGGGTAGGGATCAGTAGATTACGAAAAATCTAAGACCTTGGGGAGGTTTTTTTTTTTTTGTGAGGGGGCTGTCAGCCAAAGGATGTCTCTCAGCTTTTATGATGAAACTCAAGGTCCATCTCTCCCAAGAAATATTCCTGGATAAATGCAGTACTTTGTGTAGTCTACAGATTTTCAGCACTAGTGTTACTGTTAAAGTTTAGTTATTATGATCTCTATACATACAAACTTGCGTTCCATGTTTGTTTACTTACTAGACCACAAATTCTTTGAATATAACTAACTAAGCTTCAAAAATGTGCTGTTTATTTTCAATAAATACTTGTTTATGATGACAATGGAATTTCCCTTTGGATCACTTTATGGGAATAAAAATACCCACAATACTGATGTGTCAGTTTATAAATTCTACTTTAGACAACAATTCTGAGAATTTATATTCATGATTTTCTAAGGTTAGATCTTTGTTATCTTAGAAAAGACTTTTCTTATTAGTGTCTTCATCCAGTGAGCTGCCATGTAGTTCCTCTTTCTAAGTGTGTCATGCTAGTAGTTTGTAATGACCATCAGGATAAAAGCAACACCTGCTCAGTGTCGGTTGTTTTGGATGGGCATGCATTTCTATCTAAGGGCCTCTTGTTTTCATCCAATTCTTTGTATCAGTTTCTGGCTTTATTTAAACATCACTATCACATGGGTATTGAAAGCACCTTAGTGAATACCTCACTTGGGGAAGCCAGATGTTTGGGCGTCATGCCTGACGAGTTTTATTCTCTGATGTTGTGCACATGCTGGATTTCTCAAATCACCTGCTATTGAAGTAATTAATATTTATTCAGAACTGAGAATTCAATGTATTACTCTGCTTATATTATACCCCTAGGATGGACATATGGATTATTCATTTTTCCAATTCGTTATGTATTTATTATTTTGGCTTAACATTCTCTATGCATTTGAACCTATTCTAATTGCTCTTCTGCACGATTTCTTCTTGATTTTGTATAAGCTTGGTCTTTTGGTTAAATCTTCAATTTTCTGCTCACACATCCATTTTCCTTTTCCATCTTAGGGACTTATAGGAATAGAAATGAAAGTCATTTTAGAGGGTAACTAGTCCAATACCATTTTACAGATTGGAAAAGCAAACCTCAAAAAGATTGAGTGACTCATCTAAGGTTATATGGGTGATAAGTAGCAAGGCTGAGATTTGCACCCAGGTCATCTGATTGGAGACCAGTGTTCATTTCACTATGTCTCACTGAAATGAGCTATACTGTTAAAAAAGCAGTCCCTGCCATGTTTTAATCTCTACCATAATGGGAACAGTAATCAGCTCTTGGGTAGTAAATACACCAACATTAGGAGATTTGCAGGGCACACCATTTGAAGGTATGAACTACTGCCTAGAACACATTTGGATGTACCTCATCCTGAAACAGAGGCAATTTACTTTTTCTTATATTTCCTTCATAGGCAGAAAATGGGCTTCGGACTTGACATTTTCAAGCAAGTAGCTCTGGCTGATTAAGGAGAGGGTAGCATATCCATGGAAAGCATCCTTGTTAATTTGGGGTGTTAAGGCACTATCTGCAGAAGGAGATGAAGAATAGGCACCAAACCTGTGATTTTATTGATAGAGAGAGTTCTTATGGGATGAAAATCTCTCTACCAGTTCAGGTTGGTGCCTTCTTTGCAATTTATAGTCTTAGAGGATTACCTAAGTGACTTGTCCGGAGTCATAAGACAGTATGTATCAGAGGTGAAACTTTAACCCTGGTTTCCCTGACTCTGAGGCTGACTCTCTAGCCCACGGGTGGGGAACCGGTAGCCTCAAGGCCACATGTAGCCTTTTAGGTTCTTGGGTGAGGCCTTTTAACCGAATCCAAATTTTACAAAAGAAATCCTTTTATTAAGGGGATTTGTTCGGTGCAGTTTGGATTCCAAGGATCTAGCGGGCCACATGTGACCTCGAGGCCCCAGGTTCCCCGTCCGTGCTCTAGCCATTAAACTACACTGTCCATCAAGCTGAGACGATGTAAAAGGGCTGACGTTTAAGTATGTTGAAGGGTAAAAATAATGAAAATTGTGGCCAGGTTGGCATTAGATGAGTGGAGGTTGAAGTAAGGGAGGAATGCTGGCTGGAGGTATCTTTTTCTATTCTTGACCTTTGGGTCTATTTCACTGTTCCACTAGCAGTGATGGAAGGGGTCAACAAAACTCAGCCAATAGGTCCAGGACTCAAAGGTTGTAGCTAGGGACAGACAGAAGAAAATCAGATGCATCAGGAGCTAGTCCTGCTTCCAAAGTTACGGCAACTCAGTGGACTTTAGTCCTTTGGAAAACCATGAGTGGAAAAGCAATAAGATGGTTGTCATTTCCCCCTGGGAGGATAGGCAACTGTTTCCTGCTCAGAGGGCTCAGTTTGCTCCTCTTCAAGATCTTCATATCTGTTACTTAGATTCAAGTGTTGAAAGGTCTTTCTTTCCTTTCTTCTCTGAATTACATTTTTCTACCCTTGAAACTCCTCACTGCTACCCTCTGCTCCTTTGGATGCCTCTTCTTCAATTTCATGTAGAAGCCCTTCTTCCAGAAAACTTACAACGATGAGAGATGTTCTTTGAGGATCTTAACCTGTTTTGAAAGGGAGACCAGATTATACTTTGAGCATTGATAGCAAACACCTTGCCATGACAGAAAGATACACTTTGTAATCTATGGAGAAGTTACAAAATTCCTACTGCTTCTCATACTTCATCCTTAGTCCCTTACTCTTGTTAAAGGCTCTTATGGCCAGCTCCCCAGGGGAAATTTCTTTCTTTTGTTAGCAGCATATTACCTCATTAGCCCCTTAACAGCCTCATCCACCAAACTCCTCACCGTTTTCCTACCATATTCCTTATTACTCATCCTCAAGTTTTTTTTTAATTTTCCAGTCACCTTTCTGATAAAATAATTTCTCCTTCTTCCACTCCTCCATCTCCTTGAACCTTCCATCTTGTCCTGAGTCCTTCTTCCATAGCTCAAGTCCTCCTCTTTGAATCCTACCAAATTTCTCCTTCCCTATTAAGTCTTTTCCCCCTTTCCCTACAATTCCCAAACTCTCAAAATCTTCATATTCTTCTTTTTTAGCTCAAGTTATTCTGCTACCTTTTGTCTCATCTAATCTTATCTGATAAAAGATAGAAGCAGAAAAATTAATTTATATTGTCATCAGCAAAATTTGCGAGTTTTAGGGAAGAAAATAACATTTATATAGCACCTACTGTATACTAGGCCCTATGCTAAGCACTTTTTACAAATATTATTTCATTTGGCACTCCTAACAGCCCTGGGAGGTAGGTGCTTTCATTATCCCCACTTTACAGTTGAGGAAACTGAGGTAAACACATTAAATGACTTGCCCAGGGTAATACAGCTAATAAGTGAACAAGGCTGGGTTTGAACTCTGGTCCAGAGCTCTATGCATTGCACAACCTAATTCAAAATGAATCGATAATGTGACACGAAGGCCTCAAATACTAAGGACATTTTGACTGTATTAAGAGAGCTACAACATTCAAGACTAGGAAGCCAGTAGTCTAGACTCTGCCCTTGTCATGCCTCATCTGGAAAATTGTGCTTAGTTCTGGGCACCATATTTTGGGAGTGGTATTATTGAGCTGAAGAATATTCACAGGACAGAACACAGGATGGCGTATAGTATCAGTAGCACATCATATGAGGAGTGGTTGAAGGAGCTGGGGATGTTTTGCCTGGAGATGAGAGGCTGTGGCTGAGAAGAATGATAGCTCTTTTTAAGTACATGAAGGGCTGTCATGTGTAGGATAGATTAGACTTGTTTTGCTGGCCCCAGAAGGCAGAGCTAAGAGAAACTGGTGGAAATTGCAGAGATAGATTCAGACTCAATCTCGAGGGGAATAATTTTCTAAAATCTAGAGCAATCCAAAAAATAGAATAGGTTGTCTTGGAAGATGATAGCTTTCCCTGTTATGAGGTTCTTCAAAGTCTAGATGAACACTTGTTGGGGATACTGTAGACAGAGGAATTCTTGTTTAGGTATGAGTTAGACGATGTCTTTGGAGTGTGTAAAGATAGAAATTAATATATCCTCTGGTTTCTACTGTATTGATTTTACAATGTAATTGATTTTATGCCATATTGATTTTTATAATGGTTAGCATCTGCCTGAACTCACACAGCTCAAAAACATAGTCTCTCCCACTTAGAATTGGCTTAAAGGTCTGATTGAAAGGGAATAATATGATCACTCCTGAAACCAGCCCCTGGGACATTTGCTTGCTAACCAATTTAACCTGGGACTTCTTTTAATAGCTATAAACAAACCACCAACTTAAGCTGGAGCCCCCCTCCAGAAAAAAAAAAACAGACAATTCTTTTGCTCTTGTCTGTATTTGTGAAATTAGGATGGTTCGTGGGGATCAAACCAGGTTGTTCTTGTCTCCTAGCCAAGTTTACAAGAGGCAGACAAATCCAGTAAAGTAATTAATATTCCTTAATTGTTAGAGGGGCATGATCATTCACATCTGAAGGCCAACTTACCTTTCCCAGCTGTAGCCAATTCCCCAGCCACTCAGAACTCCTGTCTTGCACCTCTGTAAAAAAAGATTTTCCCCTTCTCATCAGGGTTTCTGGCCTGACTGAAGGAGTTTGTTTGACTCACTTTAACAGCTATATGCCTCACTGTTAATAAACTGATCTTGCTTTGAGAAACATGCCTCAGTTTTCCTGCTATTGCATTTTACTTGTTATAGATTCCTTCCAACTGATGCTGTACTTCTGTTATAACAAAACCAAATGAAATTAAATGAATGAAATATTACTGTCGCAAGTTGTAGAAAAAAGTGGGAAAATGCCATGAAGAATGTAGAAACAGGTACAAACTATAACCTCACTACTAGTCTCCCTCCTCTTATCCCTATCTCCACTATAACTGATTCATCTTAGGGTATAAAGCCATATATGTAGGTTCTCAATATCACTAAAATGAAAAATTTGAGAATATCTAAAAAGAGACAGTATTGTGTCAGTGTTGCACATAGTTGACAGGAAAGCCTTGGGTTTAAGTACTGTCTCATGCTAGCTAGCTACCTGTGTGATTATGGGAAAATCATTTAATGCCCTGAGCCTCAATTTCCTCATCTGTGAAATGAAGATAATAATACTTACACTATCCTCAAGGTGGAGGTGAGGAAAGTATTTTGTAAACCATGAAGCACTATGTAAATGTTAGTTATTTTTATGAAGGAAACTTTGAAGGTAATAGGAGGAAAGAGTATCAATTTATAATGCAGTATGGTAGCAGGGAAGTTATTTGAAGGTATATATGAAGGATCATTATAGCCCCAAGTGCTTCTCGCCCAATTTGGTTACAATGCACAAGACAGCACATTTACTGGTAGATTTCTCAATTGCAGCACATTATAAAGCAGTGATGGGGTATGAAGAAGGACACCTAGTAACTAAGTAAAAGGAAAAATGCCAGAATACGAAAATGAAATATTGGAAGATTTTGTTTTTACTCTGCTCAAAGAAGATATCAGAACAGAAATTTCAAAATGGCTTTTCAAGCAGATAATATTGAAAGAATTACATGGACTTTATAAGGAAAACATTATCAGAATAATAAGTAAAAGGCCCTGTCCATGAGAACTTTGCTTCTTTCTTAAGAAAGAAAAGAGGGAAGATAGAAAGAGGTGCACACCTGAACTATTACTGTAGGTGAAGTCTGACATGTTTCCTTATAGAACTCATTCTCATATAAGACTTTGTTTATTGAACTGTAACTGCATCTCAGAAAGGACCCTGGAAATGAGGGTGCAGGTGTTACCTCACAACACTTATGCTTCCACCAGGAGAGTTGTTAAGTTGCGCTTTGGTGGAAGCATGTTTTTTGAACTCAAGAAACCCATTCATGGATTGTGTGACATTCAAGTTTAATTACAATGTAATTTCTTCACAGTGGGTATTTTCTAAGATAAAGGAGTTGGAGTACTGTGCCAATTGATAGAGGTAACTACTTTTGAATATGTCTATTTCAGTTACCAGCTTAAATTTAAAATTAACTGGTTTATGTGCACAGATGTAGTAGAGCTTTAAAAAAAAATCTGAATTGCCAGTGCTATATCTTAAGTTACATGAATGAAGCAAACACAAATTGGTTTTAGTAAAATACTCATTTTCCCTGTGAGTTGGTATGCTCTTCATTCAGATGGTCAACAAACGTCCATTAAGTACTTACTATGTGTTAGGGACTGTGCTAAGTGCAGGAGATACAAAGAAAGGCAAAAACAATCACTGGCCTCAAGGAACTTACATTCTAATTGAGGAACCAATATATAAATAACACCTTGTAGGTTCCTTACAAAATATATGCAGAGGTGATGGGAGGCAATCTGAAAGGGAAGGGTGTTAGCAGATGGGAGGCCTCGAAAAAGGTTTTCTCCAAAAGGTGTCTTCTGAGCTGAGTCTTGAAGGAATCCAGGGAATGAAGGTGAAAGGGCAGAGCGTTCCACACATGGGGATAGCCAGTGAGATGGCATAGAGATGGAAATAAACTTTTTTGTGTGTTTACTGAACTAATAGGTCAGTGTTTTAGGATTTAACTCTAGCATTATATTTGGCATAACTTTGCTCTCACTATTTAATAATAACAACAACAAAATCTCATCAAAAATCCTTATATGCCTGTCCAATTAGACAATTTCAATATTTTTCTTTTCATCACTATCAAATCAAAAAATGAAATTACATATATTTTGTATACAGCTATTTCATGTGTTTAAAGAAGGATAAATTCCCTTAAACAAATGAGTACTTGATAATTTTTCCTTCAAATCATATATATATATACGTATATAATATGCCTTTATACAACATATTATATACTCTTTAAAAGCAAGACATTTAATTTAATTCAATTTAACAAGCACTTATTAACCTCTTACTGTGCATTAGGCATTGTGCTAGCTATTAGAGATACAAAGACAAAATCAAAACATTCCTGTCCTTAAGAAGCTTACATTCTATTTTAATGAAATAATGTGTTTATAGAAAATTAAACACAAACTATGTACAAAGTAATGTTGAGCAAATGACACTAGAACTTGTGTGGATCAGGATAGAATGAGGTGGAAGAGGCCGAGATGATGATTTTGATGATGATAAAAACAGTAAAGATATGATTGTGATTCTGGCTTCTCAAGCAGCAAGCAGTCCACAGTGGCTGTGTTTCATTTGAGAAATCACTGGGCTGCCTCAGTGGCAAAAGATAGCTGTATTTACCTTGGGTGAGATGCCTGTCATGGCAGAGACTTAAAATTGTTGTCTCTTGCTGTCAGACAGTTGAAACTCATTTGCCCTGAAGTACCTTCTCCATTTTCACTCCTCAGAACAGACTGCATCAGCACCCCTAGAGACTTTTACATCTTCCCTAATAAATGAAAAGTTTGAATCTGAAGTCAGGTAACATTTTTGCCTTAAAGCACCATCTTAAATGGATTTTTCTTTCCTGCTTAAAAGAAAGTTAGTGAAGATTTATTATAAATGCTCCCTAGGGATACCTCTTCTAAAACTCTTCCCCTTAAAGAGGAAGTCACAAAAATTAGTGCTAGACTCTATATACCTCTTTGTGTGCTTGGGATAAAGTTGATTTTAAAAAATTACTGCTATATTTTGCTTTTTTACATCACTTTCATTCCTCAATGTATTTCTCATCTCTCCACCTCCCAGAGGACCTTTTGGGGTGCATTTGAATACAATACATATTCTACCTGGAGCTTTGGGATGAAATTAATAGCCATTCATTTTTTAATGGACTAATTCCTAAATTAAGAAAAAAAGTACATGCTAAAAGGTAACTTTCCATATCGAATTATCTTAATAGGTTACTACAGTTTAAAGATCCTTATCATTGTAAGACATAACTTGACCAATATTTGAGATATATTTATAAATTACATTTTATTTAGAAGACTATTTTCGTGTAAATTTAAATAACCTAAATAGGATAATCAAAAGAAGATGACTTTGTTTACTTTTTTTTTGGAGACACTTCTTTTTGCAGTCTTCCTAGATTTACAATTAGGGGAGATTATAGGGACAACTTAGTTTCTCTACCCTCTAACCCTTTCCCCACCACCCAATTACAGATGGGGAAAGTGAGGCCTAGAGAGAGTAAGATGCCTTGGTCCTGAAGCTAGTAAGTGACTTAGTGGACTCAAACCTAGGTCTTCTGCCTGACTTAACCAGGGCACGTTTCTGTGGGCAATGTACTCAAATTTCAGACAAGCTTTCAGCTTTTTGTTCACGGCAAGTTGGACAGACCTTATTTCTTACTTCTTGTTTTTTTCCTCTGGTACCTTTAAGTTGGATGTTAATAAAAAGTGTCCTTATGTGTGAAGAAATCTTGGGAAAGCCACTTAGATTCTTGGAGCATCAGTTGCTTTTTCTGTAAAGTGAAGGAGTTGGATTAGATCAGGGCTTCCTAACCTGGAGTTTGTGGGCAGATTTCCACAGGGTTAAGAACTTAGATTGGAAAAAAAATTGAAAAAAATGCGTATCTTCATCTTACTAAACTTTGGTTTCCTTTATAATCCTACATATTGTTTTTAAAAACCTTATTCAGAGAAAGACCCATAAGCTTTACCAAACTGCTCTAGGAATCCATTATACACAAAAAAGGCTAAGAACCCTTGGACTTGATGGCGTGAAAAGCTTTTCTCATGTTTCTGTGCTATAGCTAAATTTTATCAGCTGGTAGTGCTAATTGAGGATATAAAGTTCAGACATTCTGATCATATTGACATTCTTTTAGAAACCTAATAGTTGATTTTATTGATCTCCAAATTTGGAGTGGAGAGGCCAAGAACCTTTGAAGACCCATAGCACTCAGGCATTGCTTGCCCAGCCAGTTGGGTTGATACACAACTTCAGGAATTGTTTACAGCATAATTCCGCCGTCCGGTTCAATTATTATTGCTCCATACTCTCCCACTCTGTCCTTTGTCACTATTACTATGCAAACTCCTAATCTCCTTCCTTTAATAGAAGGTGTTAGTGCCTTGGGAGTGATTATAATCCAACTATGACAGACACCTGGAGCTGATAAGCCAATACTGCTGGGAAAATCCCCTCTCCTCCCCAGATTATTCACATCTTGCCTCTAGATTACATTTCTGGTGGTTTTGACAGATACTCTTCAGCTCCTCTAGGGCTCCTTGACAGTGGTTGGTAAGTACTCTGTGGCCTCCTTATGACCTCTCCTAATCCTGACCTTTCATTTTTGATGAGATAGAGAATCAATAAGCTTGCAAACTTCTTCTTAAACTTCCCTATTACTTCTTATCATTTTTAGTCACTCAGGTTCATTCTTGATTTCTTAATCTTACTCATCCAATCAGCTGCCAAATACTCTTTTCTCGACCTCCCACAACATCTCTTACATCCTTCCCTTTCTTTGTATTCATACTATATCCTAGTTCAGACCCTTGGCACCTGTCACCTGGGCTACTGCAATAGCCTTTGAATTGGTCTCATCGTCTCAAGTTTCTTCCCTCCTTAGTCCATCTTCCAGATAGCTGCCAAAGCAATTTCCCCAAAGGCTAGTGGGCCTGACCACATCACTTCTGTACTCAATGAACTCTAGGGACTCTCTGCTGACTCTTGGATCAAATATAGACTTCTCTGTTTGGCATTTAAAGCCCTCAACAACCTAGCTCCAACTTACCTTTCCACGCTTCTTACACCTTACTCCCTTTTCTGTATGTTGAGATCCAACTAAAATAGCCTTTTTGCTGTTCTTCACACAAGACACTCCTTTTGTTTCTGTGCCTTTGAATTGACCATACTCTGTTCTATGCATGCATTCTCCCCTCACCTTTGCCTCTTAGAATCTCTTGTTTGCTTTAAGACATAGCTCAAGTACCACTTCCTACAGGCAGCATTTCTTGATTACCTCACCTCCTCCTAGTATCCTTCCTCCCAAAGTTGTCATGTATTTATTTTGTATATATTTGGTATATAATTATTTATGGACTATATATATATGTGCATATACATATACATACACACATATGTATATATATATATAGTATGTATACCGAACATGGCATATATACTTTTTCTTGGTATGTATTTATTTACATATATATTTATCTCTTTGAGTATATAATTTTCTTGAGGTCATAAACTGTTTAATTTTTTTTGTAGCCTTAATACCTCACAAAGGGCTGGCAAATTTTAGAGCCTAAATAAGTATCTGCTGCTTGATTGACTTATCATTGAAGGGAATTCAAAATTGAAGCACTCGCAGATCTATTTGGGCATTTGAGTATTTGAAAGAATCACTTTCTTGGTTTCGACATCTAGAGATTTAGTTTAATCTCCAGATTAATGAAGCAAGCCATGGGAAGAATAAGGCATGCATCTGAAAAGAAAGATATGAGAAAATATATGCAATACACTGCAAATATATTTGAAGACTTCTAGAGTCAATTATTTGAAAAATGCAAATATTTCGCCATGAAATATTTATTTGGAAAGTCCTGCCAAAAAAACAACAAAACAAACAAAAGACTTTAACTCTTCCAAAACCAATCTTTACCCGCCAAAGATTACATGTGCCATCATTTTCTCCATACAGAAATTCACTGTTAGAAATAGTGGAACTTAAAGGCACAATACATTTTTTATTTATTTTACAAAAAGCAAGTTTCCCTATTTGCTGACCTATTGTATAATGAATGGCTTACAGTAGTATTCTGTGTAGCAGATATTTCAAAATAACTTCAATCTCTTCTTTCACAGCAAAAGCAACGTTTAATATCTTTTTCATATCACCTTAATTTCCTATTTCTCTCTCTCATCTTTCCCTAAAATGAGAGTCATCCAAAATAACAAAAATAGAAAATTCATGGAGATTGGGGAGAATAGTTCAACATCGATCAAGTCTTACAGTATATTCAGTGTTCTGCTTTCATGGTTACCTACCTCTGCAAAGAAGAGAGGTAAGTGCATTCTCAGACCTCCATTTCAGGGACAAGTTTAGTCATTATATTTGCACAGTATTCAGTTTTTATTTTGTTGTTTTCATACTTTCTGATTTCATTGTTGTAGTTATTATGTGTATTATTTTCCTGGTATAAAAAAGAAACTGGGAAGCCTTTCTGGGCAAAGAAACCAACCTGTATTAAGAGAAACAGTCTACAGTCTGCCCAGTATGGTCTGAGACCCCCCCAACCTATAAGATTCACAGTTATTTGTAGTTCTTTTGATTCATGTTTGGTATAACAGGGCTAGGTGTGGCTCTATTAGCAGATGTGTCTTTTTTTTATTGAAGATTTGCCCTTTTGCATCACTTAGCTTGTCATGGTCACAAACATCTTTTACACAATTAGGGCATCTGTTTACAACATGAACCCAGGGCAGCTCAGTATATTTTAATATAAAGATGATTATTATGATTACATACTTTAATAATTGTAATTCTTTCCTAAGGTTAACACAGATATTTACCTGGGACTATAGCATGTCGTTTACACAGGTTTTTACCCAGGACCATGTTCTTACTATATATCACACAGTTACTTCTTATCCTAATGATTATAGCTGATAAAACATCAGCAAGGCAATACAGAGCAAAGCACTCAAAGGCATTGATTATCGATCTTTTTCCATTCGCTGGTTATGCTTATTTCAACTTGCACCAGTTCTTATAAATCTTTCCATACCTCCTTGTATTTTTTGTATTTGTGCATTACATTTATACAGTAAAATCTATTTAGCCATTCTTCAACAGATGATAAGCATATACTATTTTTGCTAGTCCTTTGTTACTATAAAAAGTGCTACTCTAAATATTTTGTTGTATGTTGGACCTTTCTTTTTTATATTTGATCCCCTTGGGGTATGTGCCTATCAGTGGGATATTTGAATCAAAGGGCATGGACTTTTTAGTCACTGTCAACATATTCCAAATTGTTTTCCAGAATGGTTGGACCAAATCAGAGTTCTGCCATAATGTATTAATGCCACTATTTCTTACAGCTCTTCCAACGATGATTATTTCTATCTTTTACCATCTTTGCCAATTTGCTGTGTATGAGGTAAAAGGTGAATTGTTTGATCTTTATTTCTCTTGTTAAAAGCAACACTTCACATTGTTAATAGTTTGAAGTTTTCTTTTGAGGACTTTTTGTTCATATTCTTTTACCATTTATCCATTGAGAATGGCTTTTGACTTTATATATTTATGTTGGTTTCTTATATATCTTGAATACCAGACAAAGATGACATTTTCACAATGAATGATAAAGCATATACTTTTTGAAGGAAACTTATACTATAAAGAGAACATTTAAAAATGAGTCTTTAGAGATGTTTTCATTGTTGTGTATATTTTTATTATGAAAAAGAGATGAACAAAATCCAAAAAGCTTCCATATCTGTGTACTTTAAAAACTTGGAAAGAAACAAAAAAACCCCTAAACTTCTTACAGATTTTTCAGGATAAGAGTGTCAGTGTATTTTGAACAATTTATAAAAAATGTGATTTTATATTAGGGAAGATGAAAAAATTATTAGTTGTATTTTAACAAAAACTTTTAAAATAATTATTGGATCTAATTGAAAAAGGAAAATCATGATCTAGTAAATGTAACCATGTATCTTTTTGAAATATCTATTTCAGCTATGACAACCATTAATGCAATTGCTTAAATTATATTATATTTATATAACATTTATAAATATCTATAATAAATAACATTTGTATAACATGAGTGTAATTTACAAAAGTAATTATATATAATTTACAAATAAATATACATATGTTGGATTACATATTAAAAATATTTTTACTGAAATCAATGCCTCATTAAAAAAGTTTGGAGACCACCATTTATTGGACAAATTAGAATTAGGTATGGACTAATAGCCCTTATTATATTGTTAGTTCCTTGAGAGAAGAGTTTCTTTTATAGAATAGGCTTAATATTTGTAGAATTAGACTTGAGATTACAAAGTTTTTGATTATAAAGACTTGAGATTGTAAAGTATTCTACAAATCTCAACATACTATATAAATATTAGCTATTACTAATACTGCTGATGTTGCTGTTGCTGCTGCTACTATTATTTTATTGCCTTTTATTCTTTGGTTATTCCACCTTATTATTTTAAAATAATTTTTTGAATTAAATCATTGGATGGTAAATATTGTTTGTCCTTCATTTCAAAGAGGACCAATGACATGAGAAAAAGCTTTTGACAAAATACAACACCAATTCCTGTTAAAAACACTAGAGAGCATAGGAATAAATGGAGTCTTCCTTGAATAATAGGTAGCATCTATCTAAAACCATCAGCAAGCATTACATTTAATGGGAATAAGCTAGAAGTATTTCCAACTAGATTGGGGATGAACAAGTATGTCCATTATCACCATTGTTATTCAGTATTGCACTAGAAATGTTAGCTTTAGCACTAAGAGAAGAAAAAGAAATTGAAGGAATTGGAATAGGCAAAGAAGAAACAGAGCTATGACTTTTGTGGTTGATATGATGATATACTGAAAGAATCTTAGAGAATCAAATAAAAAATTACTTGAAATAATAAACAACTTTAGTAAAGTTGCAGGATATAAAATAAACCCACAAAATCATTGGCATTTTTATATATTACTAACAAAGCACAATAACAAGAGATAGGAAGAGAAATTCCATTTAAAGTTATTGTAGACATTATAAAATACTTGGGAATATACCTGCCAAACTATGTGAAGACAATTACAAAACACTTCACACAAGTGAAAACCTAAATAATTGGGAAAATGTCAGTTGCTCATGGACAAGCTGAGCTAATATAATAAAATGACAGTTCTACCTAAATTAATTTACTTGTTCAGTGCTATACCAATTAAACTACCAAAATTATTTTATAGAGCTAGAAAAAAACAGTAACAAAATTCATCTAGAAGAATAAAAGTTTCAGAATACCAAGGGAATTAATGAAAAGAAGTGCTAAGGAAAGTGGCCTAGCTGCACCAGATATTAAATTGTATTATAAGGCAGAAATCATCAAAACTACTTGATACTGGCTAAGAAATAGAGTGATGGATCAGTGGAATTGATTTGATACACAAGACACAGTAGTCAATGACTGTAGTAAACTACTGTTTGATAAACCCAAAGACTTCAGCTTCTGAGATAAGAACTCATTATTTGACAAAAACTGCTGGGTAAACTGGAAAATAGTATGGCCAAAATAAGGCATAGACCAACATCTTACACCATATACCAAAATAAAGTCAAAATGGGTACATGATTTAGATATAAGGACTGATGCTATAAACAAACTAGGAGAGCAAGGACTACTTTACCTGTAAGATCTGTGGAGAAGGGAAGAATTTATAACCAAATGAGCATTATGAAATGGAAAAAAGGATAATTTTGATTACATTAAGTTGAAAAGTTTTTGTACAAACAAAGCTAAGGCAACCAAGATTAGAAGGGAAGCAGAAAGCTGGGGAATAATTTTTACAACCAGTGTCTCTGATAAAGGCCTCATTTTTAAAATATATAGAGAACTGAGTCAAATTTATAAGAATACGAGTAATTTCTCAATTGATGAATGGTCAAAGGATATGAACAGGTAGTTTTCCGAGGAAGAAATTGAAACTATCTATAATTATATGAAAAAATGCTCTCTCTATTGATTAGAGAAATGCAAATCAAAAAACCTCTGAAGTGGTCATCACACCTATCAGATTGGCTAACATGACAAAACAGGAAAATGATAAATACTGGAGAAAAATGTGGGAAAATTGCATTGTTGGTGGAGCAGTGAACTGATCCATTTTGGAGGGCATTTTGGAACTATGAACAAACGGCTATAAAGCCGTGCATACTCTTTGACTCAGCAATACCACTTCTAGGTCTGTATCCCAAAGAGATCATAGAAATGGGAAAACGACCCTCAGGTACAAAAATATTTATAGTAGCTCTTTTTTGTGGTGGCCAAGAATTGGAAATTGAGGGGATATCCATGAATTGAAGAATGCCTGAACAAGTTGTGGTTTATGGATGGAATGGAATACTACTCTGCTATAAGAAATGATGAGCAGGTAGACCTCAGAAAAACCTGGAAAGACTTGCATGAACTGATGCTGAGTGAAGTGTGCAGAACCAGGAGAACACTACACAAAGTAAAACCACATTATGAAATGGCTGACTTTGATAGACAGCTCTTCTCAGCAATGCAAGAATCTAAGACCACTCCAAAAGACTTACGATGGAAAATTCTATCCACATGCAGATGGAAGTCTGAATGCAGACGGAAGCATATTATTTGCTCTCTTTTTCTTTTGTTGTTTTGTCTTGTTTCTTCTTTCTTGTGGTTCCTCCCATTAGTTATAATTCTTCTTTACGTCATGACTAATGTGAAAATATGTTTAATATGAATGTATAAGCAGATCTATCAAATTTCATGCCACATTAGGGAGGGGGAGAAAATTTAAAACCCAAAATCTTATGGAAGTGAATGTTGAAAACTAAAAATAAATAAATTATATATATATACACACATACATACACACATATATATGCACACACACACACACACACACACACACACACATATATATATATATACATACATAAAATCGTGATGGAGATAGAAGAATATACTCACAGTTTCATCTATTTCCTGTCATGGAATCGTGAACCTTGCTTCATGATTCAACCCTACTGATCATCATTATCAAGGATCTTCTCCCTTGCTCAGTTCATTAAGTAGGTATAAGCTCTATAATTCAGAGTTACTATCTACCAAGGTGAACTTTTTTCCCTTTCTACTTGTTCCATTTTCATGTATATCCAGCTCAGCTTAACCTTTCCCTAATCTCAGTCTTCCACTGATTTTTTTTTACTGTGCCTTTTAGAAACCTCAATTTATTATTAAGAAGTTCCCTTTAATAGAAAGGAAAAGGACAAGGTTGGGGTGTGTGTGGTAGAAGGGAAGGCAGATTGGAGGAAGGGGTAATCAGAATGCACACTGTCTTGGGTTGGGAAGGTGGGAGAGATGGTGAGAAAATTTAGAACTAAAAATATCGTGGAAATGAATGTTGAAAACTAAAAAAATTAATTACTAAATAAAATAAAGTTAAAAAAGTTCCCTTTCATCCAGATATCTTCCCCTCACAATCTTTTCACCTTTCCTTCATAAAAACTTGGCTTCTCCTGAAGACACCTTATTCTAGCCTTTCCTGCCTTGAGTTTCCTATTCTTCCCCAAAACAGTAAGTTAAGAGGAGAGAGCATGTTTCTTGTTCCCCTCTGACATGTTTAGACTTTCTTTCATTGTTATCAATCAGCATTTTTTCCCCTTGAGATTCACCCTATCTGTATCAGGCTTTCCAGATTTTTGTTGCTACCATCTGCTATTCTCCTGTTGACTCTCACTTTTTCCAAAGAGTTCAGTGCCCAGATGACAATTTTATTCTCTGCTTCAACCCTTTAGTGATGTCACCTTTGGTGACTTCAACATTCAAACAGATTACTCTTTAAAAAACTTCAAGTACAAGTGAATCAGCAACCTCATTTACCCACAGGAGTGGTTAAACTGTAGTGGCTAAATCTCACTGTCACCTAAAAATGGCCCACCTCCACGATCTTGAAGAACAAAGGCTTTCTCTGCCCGCAAATGATAGCCATCTTTGTCATTTCCTGCCTTCCTAATTCTAACCCATCCCCCCACCGTGTACGTGTTGCATCTTCCTCATTAAAGACGAGTTCATTAAGAGCAAGGAATGTCTTTCTTTCTATCCATTATGCCTAGAATGATGACTTGTATATTAGTAAACTATTGTCAAGGTCAGTAGCTATAATCCAAGTTGGACAAGGATAGCTAGAAACCTTTTTTTTTCCTCATCAGAGGGATTAGGAAAGACTATAAAAAAGTTCTTTATTTTCTCATGCATTCAGTCTAAACTCTCTTACAGTACTTTACTTTCAAGGTCTTTTATAATTTGGTCCCACCCTGCCTATTTCCCACTGCTATTTGATACACATCATCTACTCTAGTCAACCTGGTTTCCTCACTGACCTAGTAGTAAACCATTCTTATTCATACCTCCATGCCTTAATATTTTCTCTTGAACATGAAACATCTTCCTCTCCTATCCATGTCCTACTCAAACCATAACGCCTAGCTCAAATTCCAAATGCTCCATGAAGCTTTTCCCTTAGTTACCCTGTTATGTTCAACATTTTTATCAATGACTTAGATGATGATGATTACAATAATACCTAGCATTTGTAGAGAGCATTAAGTTTACAAAGCACTTCATGAATATTATCTCATTTTTTCCCCTTATAATAAACTTGTGAAGTTGGTGTATTACTGTCCTCAGCTAATAAACAAGAAAGGGACTTCCAGTGCTAAGATGACAGAGTGAGGAAGGAACCCCCTGAAGCCCTCCAAAATTCCCCTTCAAACAAATAGAAAACCTGCTCAAAATTGATGTAGGAGCAGGGAAGTAGCTTAATAGCATATGAAGAAATGTCTTTCTCGGGGATCAAAGTCCAAGAATAGCAGCAGCAGCCAGCCTCACAGCGGGGTGCCATACAGCAAGCAAGCCTGGTGCAATCTACCTTCCAGGCCCTGCTCTCCTGCAAACCATCAGCTCCTTAGGCAAGCAAATCCCCACCTCAGTGATCTCAACCTCAGCAAAAGCCATCAGCTAGGCCTTGATTCCATTACTAACCAGTAGTGAAGCCTTGCATGGGGCAGACCAACAGCAAGACCCTGCCCCTGGACCTACCAGCTAGAGATACTGTTTCCATAGCAACTCAGCAATGTGGCCCCACCCACAGAGCAGACCAGCAACAATATCCTTCATCCAGGCCCAGCCACCAGAAAGATTCTGTTATAACAGTAAAGAACTGGAGGGCTTGGAATATGATATACCAGAAAGCAAATGAATTACAACTAAGAATCACCTATCCAACAAAACTGAATGAAATATTTCAGGGAAAAATTGATGTTTAATGAAGCAGAGGACTTTTAAGCATTTCTAATTAGAAAACCAGAGTTGAATAAAAAATTCGATCTCTAAATACAAGACTCAAGTGAAACAGAAAAAGGTAAAACAAAGAAGTAAAAAAGAGAAGACATAAGAAATTCAATAAGGTTAAACTGTTTCTATTTCTACATGGCAAGATAATATTTGTAACTCTTAGCAATGTTATTATCAGCCACGAGGAGTATATATAGGCAGAGGTTGTGGATATAAGGTAACTTTGATGGGATGATACCCCAAAAAACAAAATAAATGGGTAAGAGAAAATTGCCCTGAAAGGAGGATTGGGGAGATTGAATGGGGATAAATTATTCCACATAAAAGATGCACGCAAGAGCTATCATAATGGAGGGAAAGACAGAGGAGGGTGTGGCAGGCAAAGTTGAAGTTTTACTCTCATTGAAATTGGCTCAAAGGGGGAATAACACACATACCCACACTCACTTAGATTTAGAAGCCTATCTTACCCTATAAGGAAGTAAAAAGGAATGAGAATAATAGGAGAGGGGGGACTGATAAAAGGGAGGGTATATTGAGGAAAGAAGTGATCAGATGTAAAACACTTGTGAGGAGGGAAAGGTAGGGAGTAAGAGAGAGGGGGCTGAACAAACAAAAAATAGCATGCAAGGAAATACATAGTTATCATAACTATAAATATGAATGGGATAAACTCACCTATAAAACAGAAGTGGATATCACAATGGATTTTAAAAACAGAATCCTATAATATGTTGTTTACCAGAAACACATCTGAGTGGAGAAGTGCACACAGAGTAAAGGTAAAGAGCTGGAGCAGAATCTATTATGCTTCAGCTGAAGCAAAGAAATCCAGGTAGCAATCATTATCCCAGACAAAGCAAAAGCAAAAATAGATCTAATTAAAAGAGATAAAGAAGGAAACTTTATCTTGCTGAGAGGTGCCATAGACAATGAAGCCATAACAATACTAAACATATATACACCAAATAGTATAGCACCTAAATTTTTGGAAAAAGTGAATGAGTTACAAGAGGAAATAGAAAATAAAACAATACTAGTGGGGAACCTCAACTTTCCCCTCTCGGAACTAGATAAATCTAATGAAAAAGTAAATAGTAAAGAAATTAAAGAGGTAATAAAATTCTGGAAAAGTTAGCTATGATAAATCTCTGGAGAAAATTTAATAGGAATAGAAATGAATATTCCTTTTTCTCAACAGTTCATGGCACCTACACAAAAATTGACTGTGTATTAGCACATAAAAACCTCACAACCAAATGTAGAAAAGCAGAAATAGTAAACACTTCCTTTTCAGATTATAATGCAATAAAAATCACATTAAATAATGGACAATGGAGAGAGATTAAAAATTAATCAGAAATTAAATAATCTAATCCTAAAAACAAGTGAGCCAAAGAACTAATCATAGAAACAATTGACAATTTCATTAAGGAAAATTACAACAATGATACAACATACCAAAATTTGGGAGATGTAGCCAAAGTGGTATGTAGGGGAAAATTCATATCTCTAATTGCTTACCTCAGTAAAATAGAGAAAAAGTAGAACAATTAATTGGGCATGCAACTAAGAAAAGAAACTAGAAAAAGAACAAATTAAAAATCCCCAACTAAACACCAAATTGGAAATCCTGAAAATCAAAGGAGAGATGAATGAAATTGAAAGTGAGAAAACCATTGAACTAATAAAAAAACCCTTGAAGCTGGTTTTGTGAAAAAAAAAAAAACCCAATAAAATAGATAAACCATTGCCTGGTTTTATTTCTTTTTTTGCAGAAGGTAAGTTTTTTGTTAATTAAAATAATAATGGTAAGTGATATATTTTGCATTGTTCTTGCTTTTAGGACAAGAAGTTTAATAGACAGTAGCTATTAGACAAAACACTTGGAAAATTGCTACCTACTTTTTAGGAAGAGGTTAAAGAGGGCTCCATACAGAATAAGCTATTCTTTTTTTTT
>CM053627.1:125680169-125698646 GCA_028646595.1 Phalanger gymnotis | reverse complement strand
GTATTGGGATTTGAATCAGACAAGGTCTGTCTGTTGATGTTTGTAATTTGTTTGTATTTGCTTTGAAGTTCAGGGTGCTGGCTTTTTCACCCTGAATGATGTCTGTATGCTGGATTAAAGTAAGCTTGTTAACCCCTTAACATTGCTTTCCTTAGTAAAGCAGATCAAAAGAACCTCTGCTGGCAGAGTTCTTGTTGTTGGGCTTGTGTTGGTTTTTCACCCCCACAGCAGTTACTAGCCAGATTGTTGCAACACACTAGAGGAAACTTTCTGTTGGGATTGATAGAGTGTCATGGGGAAAGTTTCCCAGTCTCTAACGTAGCTATGGCCCCAGTGTGATATTTCTTGGGATCAAGCTTTATGGTACAGTGGATAGTATTAGACTTGGAGTCGAGGATAATGCTAGCAATTGCATGGCACTTTATGAATTTTACAAAGTGCTATATAAACATTATGCCATTTTATTCTCACAAAAACTCTTAGAGGCAGGTACTATTCCTACTTTACAAATGAGGGAAGTGAGGCAGAGAGAGGATAAATGATTTACCCAGGGTCATGCAGAGTGTCTGCAACTTGACTTGAGCTCAGATTTTCTAGCTTCTAGGTCTGGCACTTTATCTACTTTACCACCTAGGTGCCTCAGGGAGAGCTAAAGTCAAATTCTGCCTTTTACACTAGCTGTGGGACCCTGGAACAGCTGTGAGGGGTTAAAGAACAGAAGTGAAATATACCAAAGAGGTAGGCAGGTGGCACAGAGCATAGATCCCTAGTTAGGAAGACCTTAGTTCAAACCCAGTCTCTAACAATTACTAGTTCTCTGACCTTGGGTAAGGCACTTAACCTCTTTTAGCCTCATTTTCCTCATCTACATAATAGGAATAATAACAATAATGTCTGCTTCTCCGGGTTGTTGTGAGTTGAATGATATAATGTATATAAAGTCTTTTGTAAACCTTAAAATACAAGAAAAAATGCTAGCTCTCATTATTCTTCAGATGTGTTTGTTATGTGACATTTAGCTTAATAAATAGCAAAAATTAATATTGTAGGGTCTGCGACTATAAGACTTGTACATTGCCCCATTTGTGTAACCATTCGTAGCAGGCTTCTTTTGGTGGGCAACAACTCACAGTTGAGAGAATTTGCTTATGATAAACCACTTGGCTTATGTTACTTCAAATTAGATCAGATCAATTTTCTTCATTCTTAATTCCTTCCACATCCCATCCTGACGCTACTGGAATGAGATGCCTGTAAACAGAGCCTGCTCCTTTAGGGAGATGAACAAATATGAGCACAAATGTCAAACAGGTTTTTGGGAAGGGAGCTCTTTCTTTAGGAGAACAATCAGCCAGGAGAATGCAGACTTTTTTATTGGGAATACTTGGGGAAAGAAAAAAAAAGAATAAAACAAAAGCAGAGTATGTCGCTATTCTTTGCCAAAGCAATTTAGAATTTTTGGTGCCACAAACTTGCCAGACCTTTATTTTAACCTCTATGAAAAAGCTTCTGTCACTTCAAATAAACAAAAAGGCTCTGCATGCAAACATATGCTTAGGTTATTAAGAAGATGGGAAGCTAAGTAATTGGTACAACACTTGTAGGCCACCTATAGGTATATTAATTCATAAAGTTGATTTCCTATGCGTATATGTCAGTACACATGAATGCACATGCAGATCGGCTGGGCCATCTGTTAGAGCTTTTAAATGCCAGGAAATGTTGATATAAATTTCCTTGACCATGCTGCTTTAGTGACAATCTGTGACTCTTCACAACCTTCTGAACAGAAAAATAAAGACAAGGGAGTGTAATTAGGAAGCCTCTCATGAAATGTAAGTACTTTGTTTGAGGAAAGTCTTATTGGTATATCTTCTCTCTTTAAACTCGCAAAGTACTATCGATTATACCACCTACCACATACTGCTTTCCATTTTTAGTGTGTATGTTTTAACCTGTGGATATCTTACAATTTATTTAGAATCATCAAGTATTAAAGCTGGTAGGAATCTTTGACATCACTTAGCCCAAACCTTTCATTTGACAGATGAGGAAAATTAGCCCCTGACAGTTAAAGTGTCATGCCCAAAATCACACAGCTAGTAGCAGATCTGGGACTAGAACTGTGGTTTCCTAACTCCTAATTCAGTGTTCTTGCCCTACATGTTCAATTGTAAGCCCCCTTGAATGCAAGGGTTATATTTAAAACTCTTTCTCTCTGTGATTGCATTTCTTACAGTGTCTAGTAGTCCCTCTTTCATCATGTATGTTAAATTCTGTTCACATGTGCCCAAAGCTGTGCCAGAGACTGCTGTAGACACACAGAGTAGATCAGATGCAAGTCCTACTCTTATGTATCTTATACTCTAGTGGGGATATCTGACCCATTGATAAGTATCGATAATGTAATTTTTATCTTTGCTTTCCCTAGTTCCTAGCAAATTGTTTTATTTATCTTAGTCACTTACTAAATGTTGAATTAAATTGAATTAGGTAGAAATGGGAAGATGCATTAAGTCAGCAAGACATTTATTATTCCTGGATGCATTGCACAGTATAGGTCTCATTAGTAATTATATGTTATTCATTAAATCAAATGTGGACATTGACCAGTTTTTGTGGTAAGATGAAAAAGATACAATGGAAAAGTCTTGTAGCTCAGGAACCCATGGTTGATTAGATTAGCAGACCTGTCAAGAAGACTTTAAATTTTAAAGAGTTTTTTAATAAATTTTTTAAGGAGACAATTCAAAGGTCAACATGGGAAAAGCAGCAAACATTAAAAATCCATGATTTGGCCCTTCTCATGCACTAGGGGATACTTTCTATGTGATTTGGACCACTGCTACCAGGCACAGGGAAAGACAATGAGATGTCTTTTTAAAATTGAGTCAATAAAGTTTTTCAAGGTATGTTTTGATTTACCTGTTGTCTCATTTCCGAAGAACAGTCTTTGCCCTTCTTTTAAGAGCAAATGTAAATTGATTACATGGTTTTTTATTGGCAGCTGAATATGGCGGAATATACCTAGATAAAGTAGTATTTTCTTTGCAACCACCTTGTGAAATAGATAGTACAAGTATTATCCCAATTTTATAGATGAGAAAATTAGTCTAGGGTACACAGTTTGATATGCTACATTTCTCCCTATCCTTCTCCCTCCCATCTCCTTCCTCCTCTTCTCCCTCCTCCCTTTTCCTTCCTCCCATTTCTGTTCCTCTTCTCTCCTTCTGCACATTCCAATACATGCTCCACATTATTATCAGTGATTTTCCTTAAGTGCGCCCATGTGCGCACGCACACACACACATATACACACACACATATACGCACACACTCACACTCACATTCATACACATTGTTCAGTCATTTCAGTTGTGTCCAACCCTTTGTGAACAGATTTGAGGTTTTCTTAGCAAAGATGCTGGAGTGGTTTGACATTTGCTTCTCCAGCTCATTTTACTGAGGAAGAAACTGAAACAAACAGGCTGAAGTGACTTGCCCAGAGTTAGTCACATAGCTGAAGTCAGATTTGAGCTCAGGAAGATGAGTCTTCCTGATTCTAGGCCCTGTGCTGTATCCACTAAGCCACCTAAATGCCCCCCCACCCCCTATAATATTATATATATATGTATATGCTTTAATGTTTGTACCGCCAGCAGCTAGTACATAATAAGTGCTAATAAATTCTCATTATTTGAATTTTTTCTTCCTTTTCTCCTTCCATTCATTAATCATACATCTCTCTCTGTCAAAACAAAGGGAAAAAACCTCAAAACAACGGTGCAACATGATATATAATGCAGGCTCAAGCTAAAATCAGCATATGATCTCTTTATTTAGTCAATGCAGTCTAAGATTAACCACATTGCTAGGCCCAAGTGGCCCTCACCCTAAGGGACCCTCTGTTCTTGATCCACATTTCGGACTATATCACTTTCAGTTCTGATGGAACTAGTCCTCCTCCTCTAATGAGACGCCTTAGGCTCACTTCTGTCATACTCTTGGACTTGTTATATTGGCCGCCTCCTTCACCACCCTGCTCTAATCAGTGCTCCAGTGAAAAATTACTTGTAACCTAGATTTTGGCTCATATCCATATTGTCTTTCAAAGTCAGGGGAGTAAAAAGATACTCAACATACAATGTAAATCAGGTATGGGACAGCTATCTTTACTCCTTCCTACCACACAAACAAAATGCTAATAGACACAAAAGACTCATAATAAGTTGAGTAAACAACCAAAAAGCATGTCTTTTAGATAGCATGTGCTCACAGCTACACAGTTACTAGGGATGGGATAGGTCAAGTCACCAATTCCACCTCCTCACTTTGGAAGAAGTGGTTTGGAATAGATCTAGAACTGGAAGGGAAGAGAACACTAAGGGGTCTGTCATTCCCTTTTAAATATCCGCTGAGATATGAACTCTTCCTACTTAATGGCCAATAAAGGCCTGCCTCTTCATTCCAAAGTTGAAGCAGGTACATGTGGTTGGTTAGAAGCAGAAAGGTCAGCTATGCATGTGCTCTTTTCAACCCATGTTAGTCAACACAATCTAAAAGCTCCAATGGTGAGGTTAGTCTCTGATATATAGTAGGTATTCAATCAATATTTGATGACTAAGATCAGGCCACATATACTTTGAGAGCTATTTGAAGGATTCCCTGGAAACAAAATTACGGATCCTAGAAATGAGCATCAGATAGTTTATGAGGAAAGCTAAGAAACCAGGTCTGTCCAAGAGAATATGGATTTTGATGAGATTTTTTTCTGAGCTATAGAAAGACAGCAGGATTGCTTATTTTTACAGCAAATGGTTTGTTAGACTTTAGCTTAATTAACCGGCCTCCTCCTGGATCTCTGTGTGGTTGTTAGCCACTTCTACTGTGTGAATGACCCTGAGAATTGCATTGGATTCATATACAGCTGGCAACATATATTGTGTGGATTCACGTTATATCTATTTAGGAGGAGAGTGGTTTCCAGCATCTGTTTTAGACAGTTTTTAAAAGCTTTGTTTCCCTTTATACTTCTAAGTAACATCTTTATTCTACCTCATTGACACCTTCTGTGACTAGAAACTGATATTTGTTCTTAGTTCAGTGAAATTCTATGATCATAATACATTTGTTTGTGTAGTTCAAGAATATTGGAGTCTTCGTTTTTTCTACTGGTACAGTGTGTAATGAAATCCCCATGTTTAGTATCTGGTGATGGACTTTAATTAGCTCAATTTCATCTAAAAGCAACATAACATGTCTACCAGAAGTTAAACTGTGTATATTAATAATGGTACTAACCAATGAATAGATGACTGCTACCTGTATCTTCCTGTTTTTTTTTAATAATTCCATTTCCTGACCTGGAATTCTCTTCTCATTCATCTCTAATTTTTGCCCTTTGACATCTTACCCATGACCTCTATTACCGTCATTGATCCTTCTAGGTAGAATGAATTTTTCTTTTCAAATTTCTTATTGCATTCTATACTATAATAATTTTATTGTTTATTGTTGTGAACACATTTGCACTTGCAAGTGTGTATTTATGTATATGTGCATGTAATATTTGTGTCTAAAGAGGTGGCAATGTGTAGGCAAGGAAGTCTGGAGTTGGAGTCCACAAGGTTCAGTTTCATTGTTGCCTCAGTACTTTTTAATTGTATGATCTGGGCAAATTGCTTCATCAGTCTGCGCTTCATATTTTTTTTTATCTCTAAAATGAAACTAATAATGGCTACTTTAAAGGATCAAGTGAGATAGTATGTAAGAACTTTGCAAACCTTAAAGCATTATGTAAACGTGAATTATTATAATGATATAATGATTATTCTTTTTGATAGATTATAAGCTCCATCAGGGCAGGATGGAATGCACCTTCCTTATCTTTGTGACGTACACAGTACCTATAGAAAGGAATTACCCATAATAAGCCCAGAATATGTGATTCTTGAATGAATGGATGACTATTTGAATTGTTTCTAGGCTTTGTTGTGGAAACAATGTATACTTAACTAAATGAAAGTCTACTTTTCTCAAGAGCTTGCAATTAAAAACACACATATACACAATCTTTCCAAGAGCAAGGCAGTAAATTAGATCAGGATGCTTTATTACTGATTCAATCACATTGTTTCTTTCCATTTTGATTTTTATTTATTCTGATCTTTCCTCTGTCCAATTAGACTTAGTAAAAAGCAAGGAAAAAATGTTAATAATTAGAAAAATATAAAGTTTTCAATTGTGACAGCTCAGTACTGAACCCGGAAATGGATAACAGAGATATCATGGACAGTGTCTATGATAATTTTATGTGGAAGTTTAATCAATGTAAATCTATTGCCACAACAGCAACAAAAAAAAAACAAACAAAAAACAAAAAGATCCCAGAAAGCACCTTAGTGAGTAAACTTGTCATTTGCTTGCCAAGCAAAATGAGATGGCAGCCAAAGACAAAAACAGGTTAGAATATGAAATCATTTGTAAAATTGTGAACAATGGACAGTTATGAACACTGTCACATCATAAAACAGAGAGAAGCAATGGAGGATAAAGAAAAGCTTGGCAAGAGATTTAATGTCATACGAAGCACATTTAAGGATGAAAATAGATTAAACAAAAAAGAAGAAAAATGGGAAAATATGTATAGGATAACAAACTTTTCACTGTCAAGAATACTAAATGGGGCAGCTAGGTGACACAGTGAGTAGAGCACTGGCTCTGGAGTCGGGAGCATCTGAGTTCAAATCCAGCCTCAAGCACTTTGACACACTTACTAGCTGTGTGACCTTGGACAAGTCACTTAACCCCAATTGCCCTGCCTTCCCCCGTCCAAAAAAAAGAAAAAAAAAAGAAAACTAGAACAATTGTGTTTGACCTCTGTCATCACAGTCCAAGAAGGGATTATGGGTGAGGTAGAAGTGTCAATGAAGAAGGAAAACTCCACTGCCTACTGCCTTATTCTCACCTCTCTCACTCCAACTTCTTCAGTCCCAATACCCTACTTTAAAGGTGTCCATACTATCAACTATGCTCTTTGGACTTCCCTGTACCCTTGCTTCAATGGTCTGGCCCTTATGACTGATTGACATGCATGTATGAAGGAGAACTGTGTTGGATGTGACATAATTAATAGTTTTTTGAGGGGTCAATATACAAGGTATCTGGGGTAGAGGAAGATATAAAAGCTGAGTTAAAAAAAACAAACTCAAACTTTATGAATACAATAAAAGAGACAAAGGAAATATCAACAAACAGCAGTCTTATGCAGGGTCAATATAGGAAATGACAGCATCCTCAATGAGGATATTAGTAGTAAATAAGTACCCCTTATAAGTTAGCCTATGTTTATATTTATTGTTTGTTGATTAGGGAAAAAGATGGTTTTAAAAATATAAAATATTGTTTTAATGTTTTTTTCCCCAAGCAGGGGTATTTTACCCATACAACAAAAGCTTTCAAGGTTCTTTGAATTATGTAACAGTAGAAACAATCCTGTTCAATAACTGATCATGAACTTAAGACAAGACATAAAATGGAGATGTATGTTTGACAAAATTGTTTGCCATTATTGTGGAAGACATGCAATACAAAGTTTAAGTGGAAGAAGGATCCCTTATGGATGGCATGGTCCTTGAGATGTTCCTCTGTGCAGATGTCAATTTGCTAAGTGCATCAAGTTCTGAAACATTTCAGAGGCTCCTAGAATATATCTGTAATCAGTCAAAAATTGTTTTATCTTTCCACATAGAAAGGGCAATGTGAGTGAATGTGTATTTCCCAGATTATGCTATGTATGGATGGAAAATCTAAATATTATCTATCTATCTATCTATCTATCTATCTATCTATCTATCTATCTATCTATCTATCTATCTGTCTGTCTGTCTGTCTGTCTGTCTGTCTGTCTGTCTATCTACCTATTTATCTATCCATCTATCAATCTATCTAATCTATAGGACAGGCAATATAGATGGACTGTGAATTGGGCCCAGAGTTAAACAGGAGGAGAGTGGTTTAGACTACTATCAGGAAATTACAGAGTCCCTTTAATGATGCCTAATCTTCTCCCAGAAGTGTAGGCCCATCTTTTTAATACCAACCTCCTATTGGTATTTATATATGACTGGAATAAAATAAATACAACAGTTTCCAAGGCATATATAATGAATATCACACAGCTGACAATAGAGAGGCTTATAGCAGGCATGGAAAGGCTGTAATATACAACCAATGAGAAACTTTGAAGAATTAGATTAAAAGATGTCATATATGACAGACAGGGAATTTGGGGCTGTTCACATGGTAAGGGAAAGGAATAACAAGTAGATAATCTGGACTCTTCTGTGGTACACTTTTCATGTCAGGAGAAAGTGAGGAAGGGTGACAGTGTGTTCAGTGGATCTCCTGTGGTGAACTTCTGGGAGGAACAGACAAATCATGTAGGATGGATAGGCATAGATGAATTGTATTCTGATCACTGGAGTGAACTTCTAATCAATGACATCACAGACCTATTTGACATCTTCTGGACATTGTTGAATTGAGGGATGGTTATTTGTTAGATTTGTTTAAGATTACCTCTATATTTGTCCTTCAAATTAGCTGGGTACTTTAGCCAATATGACATGTACTAACGTTTCTGCTTTCTATTTTATCTTTTATTTTTCTTAGAATGTAAATATTTTGCAATGCGTTTCACCATAGGAGTATTTGACACTAAACTGGTAAACATTTTTGTCATTTGTGATTGTACCTTTTGTCCATTTTCACCTTTCCTATTTCAGATGTGGATTGTACACACCTGTGTTGACAATCCAATTAGAACTATCATAACTTAAATTTTTAGTTATGCCCCATGGGTCAGAATTTTCATTATTTACTATCACTTTGAGTTTCCTGTTTATTTTGCACGCACTGTCAGATGGCGCATAGACATAAAGCACACTAATTAAAAATGGAATGGGGTCTACCCTGTCTTGCGGAATAACTTCATTTTCTGTCTTATTTTTTATGTGCTGGGAATAATAACTGATGTGTTTGTTAAGCAAAAAAGAAAATTTATTTTTCTGTCTCCTACCAGCTGTCCTCTCAACATTCTTACTGATTTAGTTTGGAAACTTCATGTCAAGCCCTGATGGTTTTGAACTCAAAAAGTCTGGTATGTAGTGTACTAGACTTAGCCACCATCTAGTGTAGGCCATTTGATTCAAGTAACTGATTCTCCCTTTCAAAAGACATCTGTCACATTGGACGACAAAGGTACTCTCCCTTTTCCCCCTTGCTTAGTATGGATATCAGGTGTCTAGTCAGAAACTGCTGTCTCAGGTTCTATCTTTCAGTGCCATCCTCATCACAGGCGTATTTTGTTTGTTAATTCCACCATCAAAGTTTCCTACCAGATAAAGCCCCCTATTCTAATATAGATAGACAAGTGAAGTTTCATAAATGGATCCTACTTTCTCAGAGAATAGAAGGTTTGTCCTGGCTGAGACCCAAAGGCCACTGCCTGCAACAATGGCCATCTTGCTATCACGCCTCCCTGACTGTGTTATGGATGGAACTTTTTCGAGCTGTGCTTTCCTGATTGGTGAGAGCTCATTATATCTAGCTGGCTCCATAACTCAGATCATACTTGACCCCTGGCCATCTTTCTTCCCTGCTATCTATACATCTCTATCTTTTTTCTCTGCTGACCCTGCCAACCTGCCAACACACTATCCATTTCTTACTCCGGGAATAGTAATTAAATCAGCATTACCTTTACTTCTGGAAAAGGCATGTGGATCAAGTTTCTTCACTTATTACCCCTGGAACTTGATAGAACAAACAAATAAACAACCACCACAACAAAAACTCAACCTCTTTTCTAGCTTCTAATTCCCTACTTAAGCTATTTCTCCTCTCTCATTAAAACATAATCTCTTTGAGGCCAGGGACTCTATTTCTTATTTGTATCCCTAGAGCTTAGTTTACTGCCTGGAGAATAATAAGTTGTTAATAAATATTTTTCATTTATTTACTCATTCAGCTATTTGTTTAGGACAAATAGACTCCACAGTGAAAAAAACTGGATTGAATCCCCAACTGCTATAAATTGAAGAGGTCAGGAGCCTAAAATTCAGATTTTAAACTATGTCACAAAACAGGCTGACAGCATAACATAAGAGAGGGAGAAAAAAGATTTTTCTGTTTCTCAACAAACGTCGACTATTATTTCCAGTACATAAAAATAAGACAAAAGGTGAAGTTATTCTGCAAGACATGGTAGACCCCATTCCTCTGCTAACAATAGCATACAGCTGTGGCTGATGCCATCCAAAGTCATTGTAGTGGACCAGAGAGTAGCTCAGCCTTAAAATGAGAAAATAACTAGGGCCAAGAGAGTCCTCCAGCTCCCTTCAGGTTATTTACAGTAGCACTGCCTCAGGGCAAGTGGTGCTGCTTTAATTTCCCTAGAGGAACAGAGAACATTCCTGGATATAAGTATGGCTTGGCCTAGTCTAAACTGGAGGTTAGGAGGTTCATAGAGTGGTTGGAATGAACCCCCAAAATTCTGGCAGGAATATTGCTGACAGCATATAACACTGTTGTCCATCACTGTGGGCCAATACTGGTGGCTAAAAAAATTGGAATTAGCCCCACAGAATCCAGAATGCATGGTAGTGACATGTCCATAAGACTTCTTTGGAACAGTAAGGCCAAATCACTCCCCATCCCAGAAGTACTTGAGACATGAAGGAGAATAAATCCATAGATAAGGCATGAAGACTGATGATGCAAAGAGACCTATTTCACCTTAAATGCTTGAATGTTTTTATCGCCACAGTGAGAGACAAAGAAATTGAGGTCGGGGGTAGGAAGGGAGAGGAGACATAGAAGTAGGAAAGCAGAAGCTACAATAAATAGACAAAAACATTGAACATTTATTAAGTATTTATTATGTAGCAGGCAATGGATTAAGCTCAGTAGACCTAATGGTTGGGGTATTGGTATTGTTCTCACTCAGTGTCAAAGTAACTGAGAGTCAGAAGGTGTCTTGCACTTAAAATCAAAGAATAATAGATATAATAGCCTTGCCACTTTTTGTTTATGTGTGGTGGACCCCTTGGCATTGTGATTAAGTCTTGTGGACCCCTTCTCAGAATAATGTTTTATTTAGATAATTGAAGGAAATGCTGAATTTTAGGTATAAAAAAACATGTAATTTTTTTTCCCATCCAAGTTTTTGAGCCCCATGAAATGTATTCGCAAACCCCAGGGTAAAGACTCCTGATTTAGTAAAATCTTATATGTCATAAAGTCCAACTCTTTCATTTTAGAGATTCAAAAACTGAGACACATAGATGTTAAGCAACCTGCTTAGTACATAGCTAGTAAGAATTTGAACATGGAGCTTCCTGACTCCAAGTCCACTTCCCTGCCCACAACCCCATCTAGTTCCTGAGCAAGGCCAATTAACATCTCTTTAAGCCCCTCCATTAATGGTGCACACACAATGTCCTGAAGCTTCCTCTTTCACCTTTGATAGCTTTTATTGAGAAGAAGTTTTTCCTTATATCCAGCTGTCATCTGTGTCTCTGAAACTTTGGCAACTCATTCAATTTAGAAAACACTTAGCAATGGCCTCCTATGTACAAGATACTGAGAACATAAAAGTGAAAAAAAGAGCTCCAAGGAATTTATGATCTACTAGTCTTGGACAGATTAAATCTGAGGTTTCGGTGTGAAATTCAGATGGATATTTTGAGGAGAATCACAGAATTTTAGAGTTGGAAGAACAACTGGGAGATCTAGAACTAGGGCTTTGAGAATAGAATCTGATTAGATATAAAAATTTGGGTGCCATTAGCCTAGTGAGTTAACAGATTAAGGAGCGGAGTGATATCCCCATTGTCTGACGGTGCATGGGAGACAGACTTTTCTTGGGTAAGAAAGAATGTTGTGGTGACAAAGAATTCTTGGTGAGAATTGAATGGATATTGTGGTGAGAGTGACTTAATATGCTTTATTAATGATGAGAATTGAATAGATGTTGTGGTGAGAGTCACCTAATAAGCATTTGTTAATCATCTGCTACGGACCCTTTATTGTGCTAAGAACTGGGGATAAAAGACAAAAGGAATATGATTCCCAGCAGAAATGAGCTTGCATTTTCCTGGAGAATGTCGATAAGATATGGGTAGAGCCTGAGAGGTGCCATGTGGTAGCCATATCCACGTGTGGTCCTGTCTCTACAGCTCTCGTCATTGTGGTATGTGGGTACAATAATAGATACCTGTGTTTTTCTGGATTGCATCTTGTGTTGCTGTTGAGCCTACACATAGAACACCCAAGTAGTAATGTTGTCTCCTATGACCTCTTTAGTATTTTGTTATTGTTGTTCAGTTACATATCATTTTTACTGAATCACTGGGGATATTTTTGGGGAAAGATACTGATGTAGTTTGCCATTTTCTTCTTTTTAAAAAATATTTTTAATTTATGGAATAAAACCAACATTCCCATAACATAGTACAATAAAAAAGATGATTGTATATGAAACTGCAAGTCTATTATACACAACTTGCTGTTCCTTTAAAATATACAGCAAAATTATCATGTAAATTTATTTTTTTCTTTCTGCCTGCCCCCAGAGATGGCTACCATTAGACACAAATAGGTATATATGTATACGTATATACATATGTATATGTATAAGTATATATATAACACATACATGTATACATGTAAAATTATTCTATACATACTTCTATTTGTCCATTCTTTCTCTGGATGCAGATAGTGTCTTTCTTCATATGTCCTTTATAGTTAATTTGGGTATTTATAATAGAGAAAATAACTTATTCAAAGTCATTCAGTTACATTAAATTAAAAACTTTTTGTACAGATAAAACAAACATAGCCAAGATTAGAAGGAAAGTAGAAAATTGGGGGAAAATTATAAAGAGTTTGTCAGATAAAGGTCTCATCTAAAACATATAAAGAACTTTATCAAATATATAAGAATATGCATTATTCCCCAATTGATAAATGGTCAAAGGATATGAACAGGCAGTTTTCCAATGAAGAAATCAAAGCCATTTATGGTCATATACAAATTCTCTAAACCATTACTGATTAGAGAAGAGTAGATTAAAACAACCTTCAGATATCATTTTATACCTACCAGATTGGCTAAAATATTAGAAGAGGAAAGCAAATGTTGGAGAGGATATGGAAAAATTGGAACACTAAATTATTGTTGGTGGAATTGTGAACCGATCTAACCATTTTGGAAAGCAATTTGGAATTATGCCCAAAGAGTTATTGACCTATCTATACCCTTTGACCTAGAAATACCTCTATTTGGTCTATTTCCAAAGATGACAAGAGAAAAAAAGAAAAGAACCTATATGTTCTAAAATGTTTATAGCAGCTCTGTGGTAGCAAAGAACTGGAAATAGCAGGGATGCCCATCAATTGGGGAATGGCTGAACAAGTTGTGGTATATGATTGTGATAGAATACTACTATGCTAAAAGAAATGATGAGTTCAGTAATTTTAGAAAAACATGGAAAGACTTGCATGAAATACTGAAGAGTGAAATGAACAGAACAAAGAGAACATTATATATAGTAACAGCAACATTATTTTAAGAATGACTTTGAGCCATTCTCTTTTCTAGATCATTTTACAGAAGAGAAGCTGGGACAAACAGGTTTAAGTGACTTGTCCAGGGTCACATAGCCAATAAGTGTCTAAGGTTAGATTTGAACTCAGGAAGATGAGTCTTTCTGACTCCAGGTCCAGCCTAGCTGTCCTTTAGTATAGCCTCTTATAAAGTCATATTTGATTATTATATGTAAAAATATATTATACATATATTATACATGATATATATGTATCTATTCTTTTTTAGAGGGAAGAAGGCAGGGCAATTGGGGTTAAGTGACTTGCCCAAGGTCACGCAGCTAGTAAGTGTGTCAAGTGCCTGAGGCCACATTTGAACTCAAGTCCTCCTGATTCCAGGGCCAGTGCTCTACTCACTGTGCCACTTAGCAGCCCCTGTACATATATATTCTAAGTGGACTCCTACCCTCCAACTTCTTTCCAGTTGAATGAATTCTACAGATGCGCACACAGACACAGACATATACACACATATACAGACATACCCAGACACACACACACACACACACACACACAGAGTTTCCCTGCCTTAGGTACCTCTCCGCGCTAATTCACACTCCAATTAGACACCAAACTGTTTTTTCTAAAACGTAAGTCCACTGTCTCCTTGCTATGCCCCACCAATTCAATAACCTCGCCTTGCCCCTGACTACCACCACTATGAAGTTCTTTTGCTTCTAAAGCTCTTCATAATCTGGACTTTTCCTATTTTTCCAGTTTTCTTACATTTTATTCTTATACACTCAATGATTTAGCTACACTGATCTATTCGCCATTCCTTGCACATGATACTCTTTTCCCCTTCTCTTTCACTTTGCAAATAGCACATGGTAACTGGAAGTGAGAACCTAACAATACCTTAGCCTGAAGGGGCCAGGGTCTTGCAAATGCATCCTGGGCCATCTCCAGTCATCCTGGTGTATATTCGGCCACTGGACCCAGATTGTTCTGGAGGAGAAAGTGAGGCTGGTAACCTTGCACAGCCTTCTCTCACTCAAATCCAAGTCAACTGCAAGTCATGTCATCATTTCCCTGATTTCATGGTCCTCTTCAAAAACAAAGGACAAACACAACCTCTGAGTAGCCTCCTCAGCCTCCTCTCCATGCTTCATTTCAATGGCTGAAGGCTTCCTCCTTAACTTTGGGTAACTGGCTAGATTTCTTTCTCAAAAAGCAAGCCTTAAGCCCAGTTCACTCTGGAGCTCATAGACTGCCCTCCTAGTACAGAGTGAATGTAAACACCAAATAGTAACTGTTTTTCTCTTGGCCAGGAACCCTGAGCATCTTCCATTCCCAGAGTTTTGATTAAAGGGGACATCCCTTGATTAACTTCTCAAAGAGGCCTTTTAAATTAAAAAAAAAAACTAAAATAAAAGAGGCCTATTCACTGAATGGGAGTCACCTCACTCAAAGTGAGAACCTGAAAAGACTTTAGCCTGAAAGGGCCAGGGTCTTGCAATGCATCCTGGGCCATCTCCAGTCATCTTGGTGAATATCTGGCCACTGGACCCAGATGGCTTCCCTTCCTACTCATCTCCCACCTGCTGCTAATTCCTTCTCTCTCAGATTACCTTTCATCTACTCTGTATATATCACGTATGACCATAGTTATTTTACATGTTATCTCTCTCATTACAATGTAAGCTTCTCGAAGGCAGGAAGTTGTTTTGCCTTTCTTTGTATACTTAGGGATATCAGAGTACCCAAGTGCTTAATAAGTGTTTTTTAATTGATTGATAGCGCCTGCATGGTTAGATGTTCGTTGTATGTTTGTGATAAGGCTGATGCTGATGCTGTTGACCCAGGAGCTTTGGCCCTGTAACTGTAATGCTGCCCTAGGAAAGACTGGCAACTCAGAGTAGTGGCGTTTGGCTTGCTCTGAGATCCTCTTGACTTAACTTAGACCGGCTTTGTAGGCTGTTATAAATCTTACCTGAAGGTAGATTGGCTGTTCCTGATGATACTGATGATGATCTCTGGGGGATGAATTGGATAATTTTCAGAATATGCTTTGGCTTCCTTTTTGATGATTTTTCTTCTACCTTGTTCTTTCGTGGGTGGTAAGCTGTGTTCTATAATTTTCCACATTAGGTATATCTAGGATCAGAATCATGTTGGTACACATGAAAGGTTCATTGAATATTATTTGATATTATGATTCAGGTGGTGTTTTTTATTCCAGTAATTTTCTTGTATTTACTATGACAGGCTCTGAAATTCTATTAATATTTTTTTTTCTTTTTGAAAGAGACTTCTAACTGGCCTCCCTGTCTTTAATCCAGTCTAACCAGCTAGCAGATTCATCCGTCTATGTAATTATACAGGAATGAAGTATATCCAGATGTTTTGACCTACCCCCACATATTTAAGTAGCTAAAAATTTGCGAGAAGGATCTGTAAATACAGACAAAATCATTGATTCTCATATTAAGCTCTGAAAAGTAACTGACAAAATGAAAGTATGAGCCCTGGACACCTACCTGGTTCTCTGAAGGATGGGAAATCACCAGAATTATACTTTTTGGGTGAAAGTTTTATTGATGTTATTTGTATTTGATCCTCCCAATAAACTCACCCTTCCCTTCCCTCCCATTAAAAAAAATCTAAGCAGTTAAATTAAACTGCCTATTAGAGTGTTCCTGGCTACACTTGCAAATTTCCATTTTTGTAGTTTGTTGTTTGTTAACAGAAAGGAAGCATTTGTACTTTAAATTTAGTCATTTGGAACAAGCGTCACCCATTGCATTTGGCCTGTTTTCTTGTCTTTTAGCCATAGCTTCATTTATATTGCCACAGTCACAGTTCTCATTGTTATTTCTATCTATTTTCTTCTCTCAGTTTGGTTCAGTAGAATGATGACTTGGGTTCATATCTCACTTCTAATACACCTTGTGTGACCTTGGAGAAATAGCTTGTCCTCTCTGGACCTCAGTTCCTTAAACTATAAAAGGAGAGGTGTGGATTAGTTGTCATTTGAGGTCCCTTCCAGCTTTAGAGCTATTATCTTTCTTGTTGGTCATGCAGTTTGTTTTTCAGCTTTTTGTCCTCAAAGATAGTGTTTCTGGGAATAGTTTAGTACTTATGGGCCCTTTCTGTCACTGATCATCTTAGAATATATTAGTAGTGGGGTTGTTATATCCAAGGGAATAAACAGTATAGTAATTTTTAAACTTAATTCCAAATATCTTATTCTTTTGCAGAGCGTGCCTCATTGCTAAGAACCAAAAAGAGTATACACGAGGCATTCAATAAGCCCTTTCTGACTGATATTTCATAAAATGTATACCTGTTAAAGAGTCCAGTAAAATGCCTTTTATAACCCCCTCCCCAATCCTGATCCTGAGTGATCAATGAGACAATAGCTCTTACAGATTTGGGGGATGTTGTGCCCCTCCAGCCAGGACAGAGCTCCAGTTTTTAATAAGTTTTTAGTAAAGGTTTTAGCTTTATTAAGGAGCCCTTCCCTCCTTTCCAACTTGCTTCATGCCCTATCCTTATATACCTAGCTTTGACTTCTAGCTTGCCAGAACAAGTTTATCTTACCTTTCAATTTAAGTAGTCAACTTTAATCCCTAAGAGCCAGACATGCCATTCATATTTTTATGCTTCCACTCACAACTTCAGCTAGCTCAACCTTGCTCCCTTTACTCTGGGCAAGAATGGACCCATCTTGGATAATTCTGACAACCTCCCATCCTGCTAGATTTATCTAACCTTCTTTTCTTGAATTGTTGATCTAGAAGAAATTACAAGTATTGTGATTTCCCTTATCTCCATCTCCAAGCCCTCTTAGCTATCACCACCATCTACCTCTTCCTAACTAGTAATAAGAGCATTAAAAAGAGTCTGGCTGTGATATTTTTATGCCTTTAATTGGCAATATATACTTATATTATTTCAAACTAAAGTGTTTTATGGCTTTTGGTGGTCCTGGCCTGTCTGGGGGAATCATTTCAGCTATGTATTAGGAATCCATTCAGTTCAACAATGATACCAACAATGAATACTTGTGCTAGCAATAACCTGAGAATCATGCTTTAGTCCAAAGCCCCATTGGGAAGTCTGGTAGAGCCCTGGTTGCTCTTAGTCTAGAGAACCCTGAAGTATCAAGAAAGAGTTTAAGAATCCTCTAGGAACTGAGGTACAACTTGAGTGTTGAAGAAGTCATAGGAACCAGTTTGGGCACACACACACACACACACACACACACACACACACACACACATATCTCATACCATATGGTAGGTACCTCATAGCCTGGCAGCTTGCTATGTAGTTCACAGCAAATGCTGGCTTCTGCCCCCCCCCCCACACATACTAAGGACCTACGATTTGTTACCTCCTGCACTTAGCATTGATCTGGATCTAGTCAGAGTTTAAGAGGTATATTAGGGTAGGGTTTAGACTAGGGATATATGTCATTCCTTGGATTTGTACCAAATTTCAGAGAAAAGCACTGAATTTGGGGACCTTTTGTAAGTCTGTAGATCCTATTTGCTGATGCCTGATCTGCTTTAATCTCTTGTGTGACTTGGCTTTCTTTCCTTATAGTAACTTTTAAGTCATGTCAAAAACAGTCAAGTAGTTTACTCCTCAGACTTCAAAGTAACTTGTTTGTCTCTGCTGTCTATAGAAAGATAATGAGAAATCGTCTACTAAGATATGACAATTATCCAGGTTACTTGCCTATTTTATAATGGCAAGTTGAATTTATTTTCATTTAAAAGAATGAGCTGTGAAGTATGCTAAGCTGGACAACTGGGGATGTTTTAATTCATTTCAAAGCCACTTAATTGAATAAAAACA
>CM053627.1:125624130-125679669 GCA_028646595.1 Phalanger gymnotis | reverse complement strand
CTTACCTTGGATTTGATTCCAAGCCCATGTAGCATGGCAGATAGAGCATTGGACCTCAATTTAGGAAGATCTGGGTTTAAATCCATTCTGAGACATGTAATAGCTTTGTGAGTTCTGGGGAAGCAACTTAACCTCTCTGTTCCTGAATTTCCTCACCTGTGAAGTAAGGGAGCTAGACTCAAATTACTTTATAAGTTTGTTGTGAAGATCAAATCATATAATATTTATGAACTGTTTAGCATACTTCCTGGCACACAGTAGGTACTTACTACAAGCTTGTTCTTCCCCCCCCCCATCTTCCTCCTCCTCTAAGTTCCTTTGTAGCTGTAAATCTATGATCCTATTAAATTCCCTCAAGATTAATCTAAAATAGGGCAGCATCATGCAATCCCTTCCAAAATCTTCCCTTCACTCTTCAGGTTTTCACTGTAAGGCTAATCCATTCCCATTCTTTCTTGAAAATATCCTTGTCTCAGAGGCATGGAAAAAGAATGGAGAAAATTTACCTGGTTTGCAGAAGTCCTTCAGTAGAGTGATGCCCAAAGGCCCTGCTCATATTATCCTTAAGAATATGCCCAAACAATCCTGTGTTCTGTTTAGATGAAGCCACAGACTGACTCCAAAACACTAGGCAAATTTCCTTTTTCTTTTGGATTCTAGGCTTTCATACAGTATTGTCAGAAGACCAAAGTTAAGCAGGCATGCTATGCTTCCTGCTCATCTAAGAATAGGCTACAGACTGGTATGCCTCGTCTCATGGCAACTTGTCTCCACTATGATTGAACTTCTTCTGTGGGGCTTCTTCATGCCTTCTCTCCCCATTTTCTTGTCTTTATTTTTCTTTTCCCTTGCCTTGTTTTACCCCATGTCCAATCTACTCCAGCTTGTTCCTTTCAATTTAACATATCTGGTTCTTTGCTTACCCCATAGTCTGGCTTACCAAAGAAACTGTTACCCACTCTTGGACTCCTTGGTTTCCACTCCACTCCATGTTATCCAGATATTTCCACAGTCTGGCTAGCAGCTTCTGTGGGGGGGTCCAGATCCACCCACAGCCAGCACCCAGAAAGCTGCCGGACAGCCAGAAAGCCCAGGTTCTTTTGATCTACCTTAATAAGGAGAGCAAGGTAAAGTGGTTGGCAAGCTTACTTTAATTTAGCACACAAACATCATTCACTTAGTTCGGGGGAAAAAACCAGCACCCTGAACTTCAGAGCAATTTACAAACAAATTACAAACATCAACAGACAGACCTTGTCTTATTCAAATCCCAATACATAGTTACCAGAGTTCAGCAAAGTCTCAGCATCCGGGTTTACAAGCTGTAGGGCTCCTTAGTTACAGCTGCCTGGAGTTTCATCATCAACACCATCTCGAGAGCCCTTAAACAAATTACAAACAGACAGACCCAATACAATTCATAGTTACCAATACCAACATCTGGGTTTCAAAGCTGGGGGGCAGTTTGCAGCTTGCCCAGAGTCTCAACACTCCTTACATGAGTGTGCCCCAAAAATCAAATGCCAAGCTCTCCCCAGTTATATCCAGTTTGGAGCCCTGAAAGCTTTGACCTCACCAAGGCTGGGTCTGGGAAAGTTCTCCATCCCCAGAATCACCTCATATACAAATCAATAACTCCTACTTGTCTCAGTGCTGAGAAATACACCAAGACAAAAAGATCCCACTTTGTCTGCTCCATTCATACAAAGGCCAGAATCATTAAAGACACTTAAGAGAAGAAAAGCAAAATGTGCCACCTTAATTACTGTTACATAATAATGTCAATGTTACACCTAATAGGGGTTTGGGCCTGGAGCTTAGCACTTAGTAAGATACAATGAAATAGCTGAATTACTCAAATCAAACAAAAGCCAAACTCTTCAAGGGCACTTATTGAACTAAGTGCTAAGGAGCCCATTTTGCTTCCCAACATACCAGACTTCAACAACTCTTTGGTCTGCTATTTATTTTTCTTTGTAGAAAGGAAGGGGGGAAAGATAGAAGACTATTCCTTTCATATGATTCATGGATGCTGGGATGATTCTGATCTTAAATATTACCATTTTTCCTACTTCTGTTCAATAATCTTTGAAAAATTGGTGATTATTTTCCTATTACGGTATAAGTAGATGATCTTTTTCCCAGGCAATAGTAATGTTGGATCTCATGTGGTTTTTTTTCCATTATTATTAAACTCATATCTTTTTGATTGCTTGAGGTTTGTTTTGGTCCATAAATGATCATTTATGTAGAGCACCTTATTGAGAGCATCTGTCAAAAGAAAGGCAAGTTCCTTTCCAAGGCTGTGTTTAGAATTCTACGGTGTTCCCATCTGGGCTGAAGGCCTTTTTTTTCTTGATCTTGTCTTTATTGTTTATGCTTCTTTTGTCAGCTCAATAGTGACTATTAATGATTCCACCTGATCTTTGCTTATGTTGGGGGATATAATCTAAATTATTCAAAGAAAACCTGTCAACTTTTGCTTCTAAGTCTTGCCTCGAGTATCTTCTGAATTTTAATATCTGCTAAACTTTACTTAGCAGATGCCTCTAGCATCCTCTCCATGGTTTCTTTTGTTGATGAAGTTTTATGGCAGTGTGCATTTGATGACAGATAGCTGTGGTTTTTTTAGTCAGTAATCAAGCCCACAGCCCCTGCTATCAACTTCATTTTATCTTCATCAAAGCTGTTTGACTTTTCAAATAACTTTGTTATTGACTAGGCTGGATCCCAACTGTAAAGTCTTTGGATTTTTTCTCTCAATTTTTCTTGTAAGTGAATCCCTTTGTGTGGGTCCAAGAACCTGCATTATAGTGAATTCTGAGCTTTGGAGACATGAAATTTTCGTGGCACTCTCATTGAAGTCTAGTCACTCTGTCTTATAATCCATTCATAAATGATACTTAATTTAACTCAGAGTAAATCTGACTCAGAAGAGTTGATGCCTTAGATGAACTTGCCCTTGGTTTGTACTTTCTTTTGATAGGCAAGAGAATTACATTTCGATATGATGTTTGGAGAGAGATGGTGTGGCATAATGGTATACTTGAGTCAGGAAGATCTGGGTTAAAATTCTCCTTTTGACATATTTTGACTATGTGATGACATAGTGATGGAATCCTAATAAAGCTGCCCCAGACCCAATATTCTAACTTCCTTACAGGCCCCACTGAACAGCAGGCCCACTGCCCCTACCTAGCCACTCACCCCACCTCAATATCCTAACTTCCTCATATATGCCCCACTGCTCACTAGAACAACAGGTGTGTCCATGAACTCATATTTCTCACAGAAACAGCAGGCATGTCCATGCACTCAATCACAACCACATCTATGTAGTCTCAGACAGGACCACAATACGCAGCTAATCAGAGAGCACCACCACCTGGATGGCCAAGCAGGATGTAGAACCAAAACTGGTAGAAGGGACTTTCCCTGAGTAGGCACCTGCACAGTAATAGCAAAGCTATCCTTTAGGTAAACTTGTGACAAAGAGAGGCTTTTGTAATGTCATTATCATTAATATATCCCCCTCCAAGTGGGTTTTTCTATGTGCATTGTGGGTAATTGCATGCACAGTTCCACTGAGGCTATTACTCAATCCCTTAACAAACCCCTCCTGCCTTTTTAATATTCATAATTTCTGTTATGTAATTGCATCTTTACACTATCAAAATCTGTCTTGCTTTCTCTGAAGTTTCTGGTTCCTCTTGGAACTTAGCCCACTTCATGAGAGTTGTCAACCTCAATAAATGCCTATACTTGGATTAGAGGTGGTCTGACTGAATTCTTTGAGATGGTTCTGCCACAACACATGAAACTGTAACAATAGGGAAGTTAAAATTTGTTGGCTCCTTAAGCAGCTGTCTAAGATGATAAGTTACATATGGGCTGAGATCTGCTTCAGTGAATCCCCCACTGCAAGTTTCCATACCCACTATGTGCCAGGTACTGGTATACAGATACAATAAATTCATGGATCTTTGACTTACACTGTTTGAAATACAATCCTTCTGTTTAGTTCCACCGTTCCTTCACAGTTCTGTGCAAGTCTTCCATACCTGGGTTAACAAGCAAGCAAGTCTATTTCCTCAGTCAAGTCTTTTTGGAGATCATATCTACAGAAGCAATAAAAGCACTATTGCTTGATTGAGATCTCTAGTAATTTTTTAACTGTCTCATACCTTATTTGGTGGGTCTGCAATCTAAATTATCCCCCCAAAGTCTCCCTCCTGAATTCCTTGCACAGTTCCTTCTTTTTATCATTCTCAGCTTCATTATCTTTTTGCTAATATTTCAATTCTTAAAAATGGCTGAAATTTTTTTTGGCACTTTGAGGAATTACAAATTCACAGTGTGTTTTATTAGGTTTTATTAGCTATTCACATGACTAAAGAGGTAAGTATGGAATCAGAAACTTCTATTGATTTTATGTGCTATGATTCGACGCTTAGGACAGTGGTGGACACATAGGAGGTAAATACTCAGTCAATGTGGTTGATATGGCTTACATGTACTTATTAATGCTTCAACTTATGAGCAAGGTAATTGATTTTTCTCCTAGTTTGTGCATGAGAAAAAAAATGTAATTTAAAACGTCTGTGCAATTCATTTATCAACATTTAGTTAATTGTGACTATACTTCATTAATCTTTAATTGTTTTGTCATTTTCTCCAAACTCTCTTGCTATTTCTTCATTCAGTCCTCTCTGGGAGAGTTCCATCCTTCAGTGTTGCTTGGCATCTTCACTGCAATTTTCTAGATTCTTGCCTGGGCCTAGATGTGATGGCAACCATGTGACCTCAATGGGTGGAGCTAGCTTCAATCCTACTTGGATTACATCATATCTCTCTAACAGTCATCCTAGTACTGCTGTTACTTATTTCAAAATTCTTACCTTCTGTTAGACTGCCCCCTAATATCCTATTTCATTTCTGAAGGATGTCCTTATCTGTAATCTCATTTGCAGAATTACAATGCTTGACATACCTTGTATTTGATGTTTATGCATTTTAAAAAATTAAATTTAAAATTTTTATTTATTTTGTTAAATATTTCCCGAATACATTAAGGAGTTTTTATTATTCATTTTTTTTTAATTTTGAGTTCTAAATTCTCTCCCTCCCTCCAGGGCCTCCCACCAACTCTTGAGAATGCGAGAAATAACATATCAATTATACATCATGCAAAGCATATTTCCTTGTTAGCTATGTGGCAAAAGAAAAACATGCACACACACACACGCACACAAACAAGAAAAAATAAGAAAGTGAAAAAAGCATGTTTCAATCTGCCTACAGAGTTCATTATTTCTTTCTCTGGAGGTGGATAGCATTTTTCATCATGGGTCCTTTGGAATTGTCTTGGATCATTGTCTTGTTCAGAGCGATGCTTATATACTTCAAGCTTTGGTATTCAAGTCCACCTTTTTTTTCCAGGTTGTCTTTGAAGATTCACTAGGATCCCTGTCTTGTCCAACACACACACACACACATTCACACACACTCTCAGGGCTACCACTACTACTACTACCACCACCCATCTCAAGGGAAGTATAGCACTTAATAAATGTTGATTGATTAATTGAAGTGACACACTTCAACAGAACATACATTATATATACAATAACAGCTTCAGTTGTAAAGAGTTGTTTCTGCATGTAAGTTGCACTAGATTCATTGTGTCCAGTATTCCCATTGTTCAGTTCCCTCTTATTTATACAGCTTTAGTAGCTTAAAGTCACACTAAGACTTTTGGAATACCCCAAATAGATATACAGGCAGCCCATTCTTGGGTGGACAATAGTCAATGGCTGAAAAGGATTAGGAGTTATAATAGCTGACATCCACATAGGGTTTTAAAGTTTGCAAAAGTGAATTATATTTTAAATTTCATTTCATCTTCACAACAATCATCTGGGAAGTACTACAGGTAAAATAGTCCCCATTATAGACAGAGAAACCGAGTCTCAGAAGCTTTCCCTTAGACATGACTAACAAATGTCGGACGGTGAATTTTCTCCCAGGTCTTCTTCGCCACAAATCTAGCACTCTAACTACTACACCAAGCTTCCTTTAATTTATCCTACTTTACTTATACTGTCTGACTTTTCTTACCTATGAGCAAGGCAATTTGAATGCAGTAGAAAAAATACAATGTTTTTGATCATCTATCTATAGAATAAAATATCCTTTATATTGGAATGAGTTTTTCTTATAGATGTAATGCCACAAATGAGAAAGAAAAACCCAGAATGATCAACTCTCTCCTGGTATGTCTCTTTCTTTCATTTTATAACTTAATTTCTTAAGGTTAATACAAATCTCTAGCAAAACAAGGAGACAGAAACTTGTACGTTCAATATACATCTGCTTTCCATTTCTGTTTGTGCGCTGTCCATTTTGACTCCCAGCAACTGAAAAGGACAGATCTTATTTCCCCAACCTTGGCATAGCAGTTCTTAATAGGCTAATGAGAAGTTGAAGTAGTGAAAAGAATCAAGGCTGGAGGTTTGTGTGACCTCTGATGAAAGCAACATTGTGAGGAAGGCCATTTCATACAATAAAGAGAAGTTTTTAAAAATTCTCTTTTATGTAGAAGTCAGATAGAATCATGGCTGGTATATGGTTCTTTGCAAATACACTAAAAGCCTCTTAAGTCCCTGCTATGTGCCAGCCATTATGTTAAGTTCTGGGGATACAAAGAAAAGCAAAAATCAGTTTCTGCTTTCAAGTAATTCAGTCTGCTGAGTGGACAACATGTGAATCTGGCCATCAAAGTGATGGAAGCAGGTGCCGTGGAACATTTAGAACTTGGTCAGACACTGAAAATGCCAAGGTCATCTACTGCATCCTGAGCTGTCTTGACTTTTCTCTTGCCACTGGACTCTGATGACACTGGAAGAGAGAGTGAGGCTGATGACTTTGAGCAACTCTGCCTCACTTAAATTCAATTTATACTCGAGTCAAAAGGTACTTGCTAATAATAGGAAAGTTAGAACTATAGAAAGGTTTGAGGGAAGAGAATTAGTTAAGTTTTAGACGTGTTGAGGTTAAGATGTTGGTGGGGCATCCAGTTCAGGCTGTGCAATAGGTGGTTAGAGACAGACTGGAGGTCAAGATTGATATTAAAGCTAGACAAAAAGATGTAAGAATCATCTGTAAAGAGGTGATAATTGGGTGCATGAGAGTAATGGGATCATCAGGCAAAATTGGATAGAGAAGAGTAGAAGAGGACCCAGAACAGAGACCTGTGGGATACTAGCAGTTAGTGGATGTAACCTGAATAAAGAACCAGAAAATGAGATTGAAGAGTGGTCAGACAGACAGAAGGAGAACTATGATAGAGCAGTGTCATAAAAACCCAGAAAGGAAGGAGAGTTTCAAGGAGAAGTGGGTAACCAGCAGTGTCAGAGACTTTAGAGAGGTCAAAAAGACTGAGGACTGAAGAAAAACATATATTTTGCAATTAAGAGATCATTATTAATGATGTTGGACCATTCTATCATTGGATAGGAAGCAACGAGAGATTTTAGGAGGGATAAAAAGGTTTGGAAACAATGTTGTTTTGACTGGGAGAGTGAATTGATTAGGAAGGTATAAAAGGATTGCCTGGCTACATTGAGGAGTCAGGTGGGATTTATGTAACAAATTTTTAATGGACCCCATTGCCATGGTTTCATGATTTTCACTTTTTTTTTAGCAGCATATGAGACACATTGAAGAAAGTGTGGATGGTGGGAGTAGCCATGGCTAAGGCTTGGCCAAGAAAGATTTTGATAGGATAAGGTGGTAATGTACTAAGAGAGTGTGGACAATATAAAGTTGACTTGGTTTACTAAATGGTGAAGATATAGTAGGGAGGAGAGGGTAGCCAATACAAGGATGATAGCCTAGGAAAGAATTGAGTGGTATAGGGAATGAAGGTCATGGCGAGGATAAAGAAAAGAATTTGGAGTTGCAATGCAGAAGGAGAGATGGAATGACAACATTGCCACTACACGAGGGGATTTCAGAGTTTATGAACATAGAAGCAGTACATTTTTGGGTGATGGCAAGATCTATGATATGACTATCTCATTCTTTAGCTAAGGTGGTGTGGAGTAGGTAATGTGAAATGAGGAAGTTGAGGGAACTGTGAGTTTAGGCATTTGAGAAAGTATCATTATATATGTTGAAGTCCCCTAGTATAAGGGGAGCTGGGGAGTATATGACTCCAAGGCAAGAAGTGAACTCATTGAGAAAGGAAAGAGAGTGCCCTGGAGGTAGACACCAGCTAGCAGAATCTTAATAAGCTGATAAATATGGATTCATGTACCCCTAGAGAGCTGGGCTTACTGAGTGATCATGGTAGAAGAAGATCCTGTAAGTAGAAATAAGAAGCATGCAAATCCACCTACTCCACCTTTGATCACTAAGTTGTGGTATTTTAGTTAAAAAAAAAAAAACAACCAGTGCTGGAAAGGGTGTTCTGGAAAGGGTGTGCAAGAAAACTGTTAGCAGGAGAGACTGAATTTTCGAGTTCAAGAAGATGAAGGGACTGAGAGAGGAAGAAGTTTAAAACGAATGCTAGTTTGTTACCTATGGAACAGGATTTCCAGAGAAACACACACACACACACACACACACACACACACACACACACACATGTTTAGAAAGTAAGCTCATTGGGAGTAGGGATTGTTTAATCCTTTGTACTTACTTGTATCCTCAGCATCTACCATGGTATCCAGAACACTGGTGTTTAATAAATACTGGTTGATTGATTTTTTTCTTATCTTTACTTTACATCAAATGTGTTAGTAAAATTTTAAATCTTAATTTCTTACAAGAAGGTACTAAACTAATACAAGTTTGTTTTCCTCAAGAGATGAAGCCATCTAATTTATTTTGGAATTTGCTAAGAAAATTTCTTCAAATTCATAACTTTATAACTTCAAATTCACACTTTCTCTCACTTCTTCTATTCTTTCCAAAATTTTGACTTCCTTTAAAATTTGCTCTATAAACAGAATATATTCATAAGAAATAACAACAGATAATAGTTATTTTGTTTTCTACAATTTGTTTCTTTGCATACTTAATTGTGAAGAAATGTTACTTCATACAATTTTGCTTGGTGATCTCAGCTCTCGTGGATTTAATTATATTATCTCTAAGTTGATAATTCTCGAATCTACCTATCCTGCCCCAAACTCTCTAGCTTGAGTCTTCAGGCATCTCAAACTATGTCCAGTAGACATTTAAATTCAATATGTCCACCATGGAACTTACTATTTTTTCCCCTAAATCCTCCATACCTCCTACATTTCCTATTACTATAGAGGGCAAAACCATCCTCCTAGTCCCTCAGGGTCACAATCTATGTGTAATCCTCCACTTCTCGCTCTCTCTTACTACCATATCCTGTCTATTATGAAGGCCTTTCTATTTCACCTTTGTAATATCGCTTGTATAGACCTCCTTCTCTCCTTCAACCTCCACTTTGGTGCAGGGCCTCATCACTTCATGCTTATACTATTGTAATAGACTGTTGGTGCATCTACCTGTCTCAAGTCTCTCCTCACTGCCATCCATCCCTCATTCAGCCACCAGTGCTTTTCCTAAAGTGCAGGTCTGATCATCTCACTTCCCTACTAAATAAACTACAGTAGCTCCCTATTACCTCCAGGATAAAATACAAAATGCTCTGTTTGACTTTCAAAGCCCTTCATAACCTAGCCTTCTATTACCTATCCAGTATGCTTATACCTAACTCTTCAACTCATACTCTTCAATCCAGTGACACTGTCCTCCTGGCTATTCTACAAACAAGATATCTTTCAGTTCCAGGCATTTTCTTGGGCTGTCTCCCAGGCCTGGAATGCTCTTTCTCCTCATCTTCACCTATTGACTTTCCTGACTTCTTTTACATCCCAATTAAAATCCCATGCTTTACTGGAAGCCTCCCCCAGCCCTTCTTAATTGCAATACTCTCTCTATTGCCTCCTATTTATCCTATATATAACTTACTTTGTATGTATTTATTTATATATTGTCTCCCCTACTAGACTGTAATTTCCTTGAAGGCAGATTGTCTCTTGCCTCTTTTTATTCCCAGCACTTATCACAGTGCTTGATACTTAGTGGGCACTGAATGAAAGTTTGTTGATTAATTGGTTGATACTGGCCTCCTAGATGTTCCAAGAACAAAACAGTTTATCTCTCAGCTCTTGGTATGTTCTCTGGCTGTCCTCCATGCCTAAAATGCTCTCCCTCCACAGTTATACCTATTGACTTTCCTGGCTTCCTTTACATCCCAATTAAAATCCCATCTTTTACTGGAAGCCTTCCCTAGCCCTGCTTAATTCCTTCTCCCTGTTGATTATCTGCTATTTATCCTGTATATAGCTTGCTTTGCATATGTTTGTTTACTTGTTGTCTCCTTCATTAAATTTTAATCCTTCTGAGGGCAGAAGGTATTTTTTGTTTCTGTTTGTATCCCTAACATTTAGCACAGTGCTGATACAAAGGTACTTAAAATAATTATCGTTTGGATTAAAATAGGGAAAATTGCAATAATTCCCAATTCAATAATGCACCTTTTCTCCCCTTTTTATGAATAAAAAAATTCAGTAGAATATTGACTTTAACTGTCTGAATTTCCAACCTTCAGTAGTCTGTATTTTTAAAATTACACTGTGAACTTTTTATTCATTTCCTTACTGCTCACTGAAGCCCACTTGAATCACTGATGTCTTTTCCAAAATGTTTCTGCTACCTTTTCTCCCCATAAATACCACCAGTGGTCTCTTTGAGGGTACCTATTAACCTTTTAACATTTTATTACCTGTTAAACAGCTGGAGTTTCATCTAACAGCAAAATCGAACAAGACAAAAATGTTCCATGGTTGTTGACCTTAAAGATAGTATTTGCTGTTCTGTAATTTTGACCTCAGTGAATAAGCGGTAATGTTTTCCTGCTCATGAAGTCATATTTTCCATTGAGAAGAAGGCTTTACTTAATATGAAATGCATATATTGCGATAGCTACCTTCTAACAGAATAGCATGCTACTGATGTAAGTATGAGTGCCCAGCTATCTTAGTTGGTTACATAAGAGAATGATGCAAATGAAGTGAATATACAGAGTTCAGTGAATAAAAAGACCCAACAAGCTTCATTCTAGTCTATGACCATAGACTCTAATTCAGACTTTAACCAGCCATCTTCTATCATTGACCCTAAGGTGGTAGGGAGGGGAAAAGGGGCCAGATAAGTGAGTGAAACAATTTGTGGAACTATATTCCTTAAAAAATTGAAAAAAACAGCTTAAAATATTCAATTCCACACCAATGGTGTTAGCTTTTCCCCCTTTTTGTACAAAGAATAACAATATTGTTTCATGGAATCAAAGATTCTTAGAGTTGAAAAGGACACCAGAGCCATAATGAATAATTTCGACCTCTCCAAGGGTAAGCAAATTCATTCTTATGCCAGGCACAAGCTGTGGGAATTGTGCCTAGGACTAGCAACACAAAATGGGCCCACAACTCACATATATAATTCATGATATGGAGATAATACAAAAAGTAATTAAGACACAATCAGTTAGGTGGAAGGGGGAATAGTTTATATATTGCTGAAGGAATGCTCGTGTGTTACATTTTGCAGTCTTTAAACTTCAGCATCCTGGGAAAAATCCTAGTTACTTCTAGTTTTAATTTTCTAGTTTCAATTCTGTTCAGAGGTTACCTGATACAATATACCCAGGAGCAGGACCTGACCAAGGGCAAAGTAGCATGACCATAATATGTCTTGCATTTACTTTTGTAATGATTTATACAAAATATTTTTGTACACTTAGGGAGGGGGAGAACTAGGAAGGGAGTTTCAGAAAATGAGATTGACGAAAAAGATGCTTTGACTTCCAAAAGCAATGAGTACAGAAGGTACTCAATAAAGACTACTCGATGGTGAAAAGAATGAGGCTCTTGGTGTTTTTGTTCAACTTTAAATCCCTGACAATGTCTTATTCTTCTGTTATGCTCTTTCATTATTTCCCCTTTGGAGCAATTGTCATTTGTAGAAGCTGACAATTTCTACTTTCTCATTGTTGTTTATCCCACCCAGCATTCTGAGTTGAGTTTTAACAGCATTTTTTTCAAGTGAGATGTTTTTAAACTAAGTAGAGGAAACAAAAACAGCAACAAAAACAAGAGAACAAAATTTTCTTTGCAGTTACCTGATTCTGATGTTTGACACTGGAAACAATACATTAGTATGTGGGAAAACAATTCTGTTGAAATTTAAAAATACCTTTCCCTTTAGGAGGGCCTAAATTTAGAATCTGAGTGCAAGTAGGGTTATTTCTTGTCTGACTTCATTTGCAAAGAAGGGAACTTTAAGAGGACTTGAAGATATGTTTTGATTTTTTATTCCATGTATATGAATTTTGCACTTTTCCCTTTTTTTCCCCTTGTTATATCCTGGCAAATCTTCTGGCTTTGAAGCTCACACCATCTTTTTACCTTTTTGTTTATGGACAAAAGGATGTGCCCTTAAATTTTCAGTTCTTCACAGTAGATTAGTAGGAAGATATCTCTGTATGTACATATATAAATATCCGTTGGACTTTGAGGTTAGGTTGCTAAAGATCAACAGAGTCTAAAGACTTGGGTCCTGGGTTGAGAGGGATGTTGTGGTATAGGGGAATAGAGTCAGCCAAAAGATCTGGGTTTGAAGCTCTGCTCTGCTATTTACAAGCCATAAGACCTTGTGCTAGGCACTATGACAATCAAGCCTTACAAAATTCTAGAGCTTAAAGGGGCCTTTGGGGACATAGTCCAACCTCTACCTGAATAGCCATCCTCTCAGTAAACACTCCTGAAAAGTTCTCATTTAGCTTTTGCTGGGAAATATCTAAGGTGAAACTTGCTACCTCCAAAGGTATCCCATTAGCCTTTTGGACAGCTCCAGTTGTTGGGAGGTTTTCCTTCATATGAGTCCCAAATCTTCCTAACTACCCCAGTTCCTTCCTCTAGATAATTGGAATAGTTTTATTTGTATTTCTTTTCTCATAATGTTGTTGTGCAAGCTGGTCAAAATAATGTATATTAAGTGATTTTTAAATCTTCAAGTATGACATATGTGTGAACTATCAGTATCTTTTGTTCCTGGGGATGATAGTTACCATGATTCTAGATAGATAAGGACTTTATGGATTCCTCCGGTTGCTTTTTGCTCTATCACCACACCCTTCATAATAATTTCTGGAGAAAATGGCAAGATCAACTTTAAGTCTCAGATAAGTAAAACCTAGAATGAGATATCAGGAACCAGGGTCGTATAAGACATAGATTCCTAAAAACATTTGCATGTAATTTCCATGCCAACAGAGTAGCTAAATAAGCACACTGTATTGTCAAACTGTCCACTTCATGATGAATGCTTTTATATCACCTTTCAATAAATAGAAGGATGTGCCCTTAAATTTTTGATTCTTCAAAATATAGCCCTCATTTTTTCTAGCTACTTTCTACTTCCTTTTAAGTTTAGCATTATCTCTGAAATTACAAAAAAAGGAATGTATGCATAATTTTATCTGAAATCACAGAAACTCAAAATTTTCTTCTGAATTCTTTTCCAAAATATCCTTGTTATTTCCTTTTTTTTACTGCCTGGTAGTCACCTTAGTATAGTTTTTCTAACTCTGTATTCAATTCATGTCTACAAACATATACTAACTGCCTGCTATGTTTAAGATTTAAATAGGAAGAGGAAAGTGGGCTGGATTGCTTTGAAAACTGCAAATTTCTTTCAATGACCCCAGGCTTCTTCATGAAAGAATCCCCTCCACCTTTTAACATAGGCATTCCACCAGTGATGTTGTAAGACTGTAAGTCATAGACTATAGTCTCTAAAGATCAGAGAATGTGCAACACCCAAGGGGAAATGGAGAGGTGCATTTTGGATGTGAGCAGGCTTCAAAGCATTACAAACAAGAAATTATTCAGAAATAGTATAAAAGATGTCATCAGGAAAATGTATTATCAAAAGCTGAAAATTAATTAATCAGTCAATACGCATTTAGTAGACACCAGCTATGTGTCAGGCACTGGAAATACAAAAACAAAAATGAAATTGTCCCCAATCACTAGCAGTAAGGATAACTAATGAGTGGCCCATGTACTCCACTGGTATCATCATAATGTCAGGAGAATATAAAGACACTGCCTAGAACATTGAGTCAACTGCCTGTGTTTTAATTTTCAAGACATAATTAGAGTTGTAAGAGAGTGACAGACAAAATGTTATTTGCCTCTGTGGCAGGAGTATACACATATTGGAGATCACAGATCCATTGGACTATTGGAAAACTGACTTCTGAACCTCTTTATTGGAATAGAAGTAAACCACTAGGTGCTGGTGCTAGGTGCTAATGCAAAGATAAAGAAAGATATAGTTCTTGCTCTCAATGATCTTACAAGAAGGGGGATGATACATAAACAGATAAATAGAATACAAGATCAAATGGGATAGGGTCAGAAACGATATCCAATTTGCTTAAGGAAAATTTGAAGGTGAAGAGAATACTTTTATGTGGAACAATCAGAGAAGCTTTACAGAGGAAGTGGTGGCTGAGTAAGGCCATTAAGAAGGTCACAGATAGAGATGAGGAGACAATGCATTTCAGAGGTGAAGGAAATTGGAATGGAGACCAGGAGAGATTAGGTGAGGAAAATTAAGTAGTTTGATCTATCTGAGATGTTGAGTTTGTGAAAGGGAGTAAAGTGAAAGAAGTCTGGAAAGGTAATGTACTTTGAGGTCCAGTTGTTTAAGGCTGAGGAGTTTGGATTCTGTTATAGGGAGTTCTTGGAGATGTTTTTAAAATTGGAGCAATATGGTCAGACCCATACATTAGGTATATTATTTTAACCATTTTGTGAAGGGGTGGGGTTTAGAGAGGGGAGAGACTATAAGGAAGGGGACCTCTCCGCTGAGTTTCAGTCTTGCATCTTCAATTGGGTATTGGATATATCCACCTTGAGATCCCAGAGTCATCTCAAACTCAACACAACCAAAATGGAACTCTCAAACCTTCCTGTCTTCTAAACTTCTCTATTTTTGTTGAAGGGACCAACATCCTTTCAATCTCTCTCTGTAACCTGAGCACCATCCTTGACTACTTACTCTCTCATTCCACATAGCGTATCAGTTACTAAATCTTGCCATTTTTAATGTCGCAATGCCTCTTTCATCTTAAACTTACTCTTTAGGTCAGTCCTCATCACCTTTCTCCTACCACTGAAACAGTCTTTTAGTTAGTGTCTCTGACTCTTCTCTAACTACTCCAGTTTATTCTGCGCACTGTTGTGAAAGCAATTTTCTTTAAGATCAGATATGACCAGGTGATTCTAGTATTCAATCAATTCCTGTGTCTTCCTATTACTTCTAGGGTAAAATATATCTAAAGGAGGCTGGCCGATGAAGGCTTATATGCCTTATACCTTATACCATATGCAATATGCTTTTCTCGCTTCTTGAAAAAGAATAACAAAGGATTGGCTCTTTACGTTCTCAGTTCACAGAATGAGCATCCTATCCTATGACTGTTTCCTATTGGCTTAACATTTAGTGATGAAAAGCCCTTTAATTGGCTTCTGAGCTGGAACTGAATATGCATACTACAGGCTTGAATACATGGAATTGATGTTTCTTCCATTGTGGCAAGATGAGGGCAGAGCTACTCAAAGCTATGAGTGGGATTAGAGGTAGGAGAGGTGGAAGTGACAATGCTTCTTGATCCCTGCTCCCAGCTGTCAGCTGCATTTTTGTACCTTTCAGACCACTAGATGGTTATGAATGTATTATGTTACTTTTTTATCTCTGTCTTATTTATAATAATAATAATAGCTAACATTTATATAGCACCTATAATATTCCAATCATTGTGTTAAGCATTTAAATATTAATTTATTTGATCTTCACAACAAACCTTGTGAGGTAGGTGTTATTGTTATTCCCCATTTTACAGTTGAAGAAATTGAGCCTGAGATTAAGTGATTAGCCCTGGGTTACACAGCTAATGAGTGCCTGAGGTCAGTTTTGAACTCAGGTCTTCCTAACCCCAGGCCCAGTGCTTTATCCACTGAACCATCTAGCTGCCACTGAACAATGCAACATAGTCCAGAGAAATTGATCTCTTTTCCTCAGACATAATACTTCATCTCCCATCTTTGTGGCTTTGCATACCCTTCCCACATGCTTGTATTCTTTTCATCTCCACTTTGCAAATTGGTGATTTTAAGTGGATGACTACTAGAGATACATGAGTAAGATTATGACTTTAGGAGCTTTAAAACGTTGGAAAAGCAACCAGAACCAAAGCAACTGGAGTTTTAGTAAACTGTACAATAGCCCAACAGCAAAGCCCAGTGAAGTGGGATGTTTTTGTATTTTTCAGCACTGAGACAATTGGGAGTCATTGATTGATTGGTATCTGATGTGATATTGGGGAAGGGGAACTTTTCCATGCCCAACCTGGGTGAGGTTGGGGCCCTCGGGGCCCTGAACAGGATATTTAAGTGCAGAGGTTAACGTTCTCTCTTGGAGCTCTGCGCCACAGCAGGAGTGGCGCGTGACTCTGGGCCAGTCATTGTGAGCTCCTCAGCTGAACACTCAGATGTTGATAACTACGAATTATATTTGGTCTGTAATTCAGGGTGCTGGTTTTTTCCCCTGAACTAAGTAAATGATATTTGTATGCTGGATTAAAGTAAGATTGTTAACCCTTTAATGTTGTCGAAGAGGACCATGACATCAGGAACATGAAGCCATGGCTTGCAAGCCAATTAGATTTAAGTGAGGGAAGGCTATACAAAGTCACCACCCTTACTTTCTCCCCCAGAGCCATCTGGGTCCAGTGGCCAGATACAGATCAGGACAACTGGAGATGGGCCAGCACTTGGGCCCTATAGAAGAAGGAAGAGTACAGGAGGACTAAGGTTTTAAGCCTGGGTTATTGGAAGATAGCGAGGCCCTACACAGAAGGAGTTTTCGTTTGACTGGTCCAGCTCCTTTAATATTTCATCTTTTTTGGTTAAGTTCTATTTCTGAGATTGAATTCTCAGCCTTAAAACTGAAGAAGTGGCCACACTCCTATTTTTCTTCATTCTGTCCTGTACATAATTCACAGCATGTGTTGTCACTGTGCTACACTTGGTAACTGAGTGACTGAGTAGCAGATGAGCTGTTTTCCTCTTATTGCATCATATTCTCTAGCTATCTAGTGTTTTTTCCAGTGGGAGATCTGAGATTCTACATTGTTGCAAGTAATTCAAATCTCTCTTTTTCTGAGATTGAGTAGCTTGAGTTAAATCTTTTGGTGGTGCCTCTCCCATGTTAGCAAAGTAACTCATTAGTAACAGATATCCAAAATGGATTTTGGGAAACAGACAAATTCTACTGCAATAGCTACAATATACAGAGTATGAGTAGAGGTTCTGCGGAAAATATTAATTATGAGAAATTATACCTACTTTCAAGCTGTCAAAAATCTACTTGGAACTATCTTTCCAAGTAGATTTTTGACAGCTTGAAAGTAGTAGATAGAAAAAATTAAATAGCAATACAATCTAATAAGCATTTATTGCTTACCTACTTCATGTATAACATTGGGGATTTAAATTTATTTATCTGAATCTGTCAATGTATGCATGTATGTATGTATGTATGTATGTATGTATGTATGTATGTAACTGTCTATCTATTTCCAGATATATGATTTTGTTAGTCCAGATATATTGCAGAAACTGCAGGCATCTATACAGACAATTCTTCTTCAACTTGAGGTCTTACACGGTTTCTTAGAGGTCCTAAAAGATTTAGTGACTTGCCCAGGGTCACACAGAGAAAAACATGTATATGTGTATGTGTGTATATGTGTATATATGTATGTATACGTTTATATATGTGTATATGTATACACACATATATATGAGAGACTTGAACACATATCTTTTTAAGAGTCCATCTGTCTGTCTCTCTGTGTTTCTGTCCCTGCCTTTCCCCCATGCCACTCCTCACTGTGTTGTGGTTCTTTTCATGTGTTCGGAATACAAAGACAAAATGAAATTGAAAAAAAAAACACTAGTTCTTTCCCTGAAGGAGCTTTCATTCTACTAGATAAGATATGGTGATTTGAGAGTGGAGAAAGAAAGTGAAGAATCAATAAATTTACAAACTAAATCTTTCTTAATATATCATGGATTCTGCTTGGTACTAGGTATAAAAAGGCAAAAATGACACATTCCTTATCCTCGAAGAGCTTACATTCTACTTGGGGAAATAACACATACAAATAAATACGAAATAAATGTAAGATATAAAAAATATATTTGCATGTATACATGTATAGACACATACATAATACATACATACATGCATGCATGCATATATACATATATATCCAGCCATTCAGCCCCTTCTACTGGATGAAACCTTGCCCTCATGTATGTGGGAAGGGATGGAGGGGAATATTTACTATAGAAATTATTACAATTCTGTTTATAAATCCCAAGTGACTGGACAAAAAGAGTATGAAGGTAGTATATAATAAACCTTGGAAAGGTGGGATTTAGCCAAGTTGTATAACGCTTTAAGCTAGAAATAATAGGAACTACTGAAATGTATTGCCAAATACTGAGAAAAGGTCATACTATTGGACAATTAATAGGGCCTTAGTAACTTTGGAGTGTTAAGGTCAAATGACCCATTGATCAATGTTTGGGACTCAGGTTAGTAAAAAAAAAAAAAAAAGTTTTGTTAATGTTACAAGACATGGCAGAGAAAGGTCAGCTATCTCACAGGGGAAATTTACATCAGTTAAAAGAGATATGAATACAAGTTGTTTCCTCACAAATATATAAAATAAAATGAAGAGAAAAGCAAGAACAGCCATGTTGTATAGTGAATTTTACTAAGTACCAGATAATAATGGTACATACAGGAAGGATGAAAATAGAATATGCATTTCTCAGACATGGCCTTATGACAGCTCATAACCTTGCTCACTTCGATGATAAGAAAGACCCTGTTGTTTATGAAAATATGAAAAGCCTTGAAAAAAGACCAAAAGGATAGGAAAAACCCAAATTCAAGGGGTTATATTTGTCTTGCCAATTTTCAATGACGTTGAGGCTAATTCTAAAATGGAGTCATAAATGTCAATGAAAGGTCAATATAAAACCCCTCACTCCTTGCTTGCATAGAAAAAAACATTTCAGTCCAGTTTAGTAAAGATGTCAGAAGAAAGATGGCTGATTGAGAAGTGAATCAGAAGAGAGCACGTAGAACCTATGACGATAGATTTTTCTGGGAGTTTGGTTAATGAATGGGAACAAAGGTACAGGACAATAGCTCATGGCTATAGTAGGGTTAAATGAAAGATTTAGATATATTTGTAACCAGCAGGAAGGAGCTAATATTTAAGAAACAATTATAGATTCTAGAAGAGAAATGATTGTAAGACAATCTGTTAGAGAAGGAGTGATTAAATGGAATCATGTAGACAAGCCAAGGAGATTGCCTTGGCCAGTAGAAAGGTGACCCCTCCTCAGAGACTGAGGCAATGGAGGAGAGAATGAGAGTTGTTGACAAGCGGTTTTTAGGTGTATGGTAGGGGGAAATTGGAATTCACTTATAATAGTTTCTATTTTCTCAGTAAAGTGTGAACTAAAGTCTTCTGTTGAGAGGGAGGGGTTCTGAGGGATGTTTGAAGAGAGAAGAAAAGGTTTGGACATCCTTTATATGGAATGGGAAAGAATAAATTAGGGAAGAGGAAAAAGATTGGCTTGTGGTGTAGCAGTACTGGCTGAGATTATATAACAAAAATTTGTAGTGGACTTAGTTTTGTTGTGTGACTTTCTCCAGCAATGTTCAGCAGTGCAAAAGAAGGAAAATCAATTGACTAACCAACAAGCATTTATTAAATGCCTATAATGTACCATGCTTCTTATTGTGTGCTTTAAATACATATTCCAATTCGTTGGTTGAAAGGTAGTGCATACATATATGTATGTATATGTGCATATATGTACATATCTGTGTGTGTATCCAGTCATAACCAAAACATCATCCCTGTGCCTGGACTCCTCCAAACTGAGGCCATTAAAATTGAATTATCCTTTTTGTATATTAAATACTTTTATCAAGTAATAATGGAATATTTGTATATTAAATGCTATCTCCCTACGCTCTCCCCCCAACGCATGAACACTATTTTCTCCAGCACTGTTTCATTTAATCTGTGACTAGAGCACTACTTGGAGTACTATATTTAGATGAACCACCAGGTAACAGTCTAAGTTCGGGGTGAATCAGCTCACTCAACTGTGGAGGTATTTGTGCCCCTGGCTGTTCCTAGCCTTCCTAACCTTTATAATTTCTTAGTTGTTATCTAAGATTTCTATCTAGGCTATGAATTAATTCCCTCAAAATAATACCCAGTGGCTCTGGCCCCTGTTCTTACTTAATTCCCTAATTTTTCTTTCTTTTCTTTGCATGGTCCCCATTTTCATTTTGTGAATTTACTTAGTTTACTTTTAGTTAAAGTACATTTATTCCATTGAAAGTAAAAGTAAGACCTGAAGTGGTTGGGGATACTGGGTTGAACTTTCCTCATTCACTTATACGTTGTGCCTGTTGCAGGGTTGGCAGACCAGCGCAAAAAAATATTTTGAGATTTGCTTATCCTGCTGGCAATCAATGTCATAGAATGAATCCAACTGATTTACCATGTCCCAGGTCATCACCGACAGCCCTGCTTACTCCTTTCATATAAACTACACACAGTTACTAGCCAATCAACCAACCAATCAACCAACCAACAAACATTTATTAAGCACTAATTATTGGTAAGACATTGTGCTACGTTCTGGGGATACAGTGAAAAAACAACAAAAAAAAACAACTCCTGCCTTCAATGGTTGATGGACATAAATCATAATATACAAGATAAATGCAGAATCACGGAAGGGATTCATAGAAAGGGTGGCACAAGCAATTGGCGGGATCAGAAAAGGTCACCTGGAGTAGGTGGCTCATGTGCTGAATCTTAAAGGAATCCCAGTGATTCTAGGAGTCAGAGGTTAAGAGAAGGAGTATTATAAACATGAGGAAAAGCCAGCTTGCCAAGATACAGAAATGGAAGATGAAATATGGTTTGAGAGTAATGGCAAGTATGCTAGGATGGCTGGAAAATAAAGTTTGTAGTGGGCAAAAGAATGGAAGAATGTTGGAAAGATAGGAAGGGGTTATGATGGGAAGAGTTAAGTCAACAAGCATTTAAACATTTACTCTATGCCCAGCATTGTCCTAGGTGTTGGAGACACAAATAGAAACCAAAGAAAAACCGCCTTCATCCTTGAGGAACTTATATTTAACTGAGGAAGAAATCACAGAAAAGGAAGCCGAAAAGAAGAGTGGGGGAAGTACTATGGAGGAGCATGGTGGAGAAAGAAGTATGGATAGTCAGAAGCAGGGTTGAGAGAAGAATGAAGGACTGTACCCGGTTGGCTTGGGGCCCCTTCCTTAAAATGAAAGTTCTGGGAGGAAACAATCATGCAGAGGAAAGGGCAGCAGGGGCTGAGGCATCATCTATCACAAAAAGGGTGTAGGAGTGAAGTGATCTTTTAGGACAAGCAGACTACTGGAGCATAGTAGCAAAGGTGAGGCTTTATATTAAGCTCATGAGAAAAACTATGGGGATGGTAATACAATCAGACTTAACATGTGCTAGTGAACTGTGGCTACAGGGGAATCCTGAAATTGGTTCCAAGAACTGATATTATAACAGGGTTCTGACACAGATCTTCCACACTGGAAAGTGAGCATGTTTCAAGGAAGCTGTGAATGATTTTCAGGGAAGATCTCATTTGTAGGGAGAGGAAGGAACTTCAATACAAGAAAAATACAGCTGGAGAATAACTAGGTATTAGGAGGTTAAAAGTGAACTGAAATTGTAGCAGTATCTAAGACTAAGAGAAAGGAGCAGAGGCATTCCTGGGCTCTGTAAACAGAGGGATGGCCCAGCACCTGCACTTCAGTCTGTAAAAGCAGCACCTTTGTTATCATACTCTTCTTGGAACATAAAGGAAAGAACCGTGTGTACAGAATCAGGGGTGGAGAACCTGAGGCCTCAGGGCCACATGTGGCCCGCTAGGTCCTCACGTGAGGCTTTTGAAGGAATCCAAACTTCACGGAACAATGGAAGTTTGGATTCTGTCAAAGGGACACACTTGAGGACCCAAAGGACCACATGTGGCCTTGGGGCCGCAGGTTCCCCACCGCTGATGCAGATTATTTATGACAAAGAATGGTTCTTCCTCAAATGGCCTTCTTTTATATCACATCATCCAAGCTATCATTTGCTTCTTCTATCTAATGAAAGCAGAGTGTAGTTTTTGGTACCCTTATTGAACACAGAGCTGTTTCTCAATTACCTAATTATTGATCATTTTCTGCAGTACTTTTTTTTGTTTGTTTTACAAATGAAAAAGAAAAAAACATTTTTCAGGAGGTCAAAATTAGGAATTTTTTTTTTCCTTTTGGATGAGCTTTGGCAGTTAATCTAAAATTGTCTGGCTGACAGCTCAGGATCTTCTGAATTTATAATCTTGAAAAAAAATCAGTTTAATTTTGTGCGTGTTAATCTTTCACTGTTATCTGCAAGATAAGCAAAATCTCCTGCTGCAGTCTACCTACCTCTTTGCCTGCAAGATAGACCCCTGAGGTCTAACAGAACCTAAAAATAAACAAATAAGCTGGCATTCCAGGAAAACAGACCTCTTTAAGAAGGTCATATTCCTTGTATTTTACTTAATATTTCTTTGTAGGCTGCATACCTAAAGCAGGCCTGTATTCTTAGTGGTAAAAGTGTTCTTATATAACTCCATAAAGTATTAGTCACTCTTCCAGTGAATAGCTATTTGGCAAAGAGAAGAATAATTAACATTTAGGGCAACATTAAAAGGAAATGCAGTTTATTCATTGGAAAGGAGAAGTAATCCTGTCTTTCTTTTTTGAAGTTTTTTTCCCTCCTCTCTCTAGCTTTATCTCTGTTATATACTTGGAGAAATAAACAGCCTGCTTCCCTGTGGGAGACTAGATTGTACGTGTCTTATTTTATTTTCTTGTAAGAAGAGAAACTGAAAATTCTGAGATTTTTGAGATTTCAGCAGCAGGGCTCTGAGAACTGTACAGGGTAGCATCATAAAGTTCTGTGACCCACTCTGTAGATAATGCCATTTCTGTGGTGATGAGAATTAGACTGATGACTTTCAACATATTATTTCTTCGATTATCTTGTAATTTTTTTTATTTAGATGTCAACACAGTCCCCTATAGATTATAGGTATGATCACAATGATTAAAAATAAATTTAATAATACGTAGCTGTCAAATGATGAAACATAGAATGAAGGAATAATAATGCTAATCAAATGATGTCAAGAGAAAGTACAGATGATAGTATGGCACCTTCATGGGGAGAAATGACAGCTTTCTTATTTGTCAGTGAGGCGTCTTGATTCCTACACTTGTTAAACAACAGAAAATTTAAAGGATCCCACGTATGGCTGCAGTCAAGAGGGTGGCAATGTTGGGGTCCACTTCATGGCCTAAACACCAGACAGATATTTGAAGAACTGAGGTGTCTAAGAAACAATAGCATTTGGAAAACATAAAAACAATCTTCAGCCATCTAAAGGATTGTTGCAGCAGTGAGGTATTAAACTTATTCATCTTGGACCCAGAGAACAGAACTAGGGGCTGTAGGTAGAGGCTACAGATAGATAGATTTTGGCTACATGTAAAGAAAAGCTTGATAAAAAGTAGAGTTGGAATGCCTGCCTAAGGGAAATAAGGGTTTCCTCCTCACTGGAACTCTTCATGTAGAAAGGAAGTTTGTAAAGAGTATTGCTACTCAGACAAAGGTTGGACTTGACCTCTAAAATTCAGTGAATCTATGATCTTGTGACTAAGTATGATCAACCTGTCTCCCCCACATTCTAGGAGAACTGGTGCTTAGCTCTGTTCAGCAGTACCAAATGAATAATGTGCAACTAGAAAATCACATACCATTATAAAGAGATTCAGGAAAATGGAATCGATGAGTCAAAAGTAGTTATCTACCTTCCTTGCATGTACTCTTCACCTTGTTATATGCTGCAAAATGCATTATGTTTTACTAATGGCTACTGGTTATCCATATGGTATGAATTCAGGTATTAATAATGCTTCCTGACTTTTGAGAAATGCACCCATTTAAGTGTAACTGAGGTGGTAATTTTAAGAGAGAAATAGTAGTGACAAATAGTTTCCTTATCCATACTATAACAACTGTAGGATATATTCCAAAATAAAATGGCAGTTTCATGACTCACTTTTTTAATGAAAAACATTTTGGACAGATGTAGGGACAATGACATAGCTCTATCAATTTGTTTTTTTTCTTCACACATAAAAAAGATAAGTATTTTTCTATGTCCCCATTCTTCTCCATTGATCCATCTATTTGAGAAAACATACTGTTTGAGAAATTAATTGTTAATGTCTTTTTAGGCATATGGGGAGTAACCATGCAATGATGTAAAGAAATGAATCATGTCCGTAAGGAATTTATACACTCCCTGAAAGCATGTGGATAATCTTAGCTCTCTATAAACAAAAGGAAACAGCAGATATGCCAAGGATGTCAAAATGAGTAGATAGAATCAATGTGGGAAAAAGTAGAAGAGGAAGAGTATGACATTAAAGTGTAAACATATTTACTGAGTCAGTGAAATAGAAAGTTGCCTCCCTTCAAAAAAAATCCTCTCCCTTAATTCAGAACAATTGAAGGAATTCCAGTCTCCATTAATAAAGTATGAATCTTAAAATTATTTAACGTATTTTATTATTTTCAAATGCAGTGCATATTATCTCCTGATATAAAAGCAAGTTAATGAAAATAACAGAATAGGACTACATCGCTTAATATAATAACCATTAGAGTCTAATAAATAAACAGTATCTTGCATATAGTTACCACTTAATATATGCTTGTTTCATTTAATTGAATTGAAGAATTGATTGCCAAGACAAATTAAAGAAATGTTTCAGTAACCCTTAATTTCTTGGGCTCTTGTTCAATAAAAAGCTACTAATATTAGAAGGGATTTCCCTCAGTCATGTGTAGGATCCTGATTATGGAGAAACATTTTTTTTATAATTCTTTAGTTAATAAGAATCATAGCTATAGTGTATGAATTAATCAAATTCTGATTAAATTGAGTCCAAGTAACTGAAGTTGTAGAATAAACTGAGCTGGGCAATGCATTTATTTACCTCCATGATGAACCTAGATTTAATAATTTATTGAAGATTATAAAGGAATTTGGGATGTTAATTATGTTGCTGAAACATGCATCTTTAGATAGAAGTTTTTAGCCATGTTCTTTGCTAGTTATTCATTTACTTAAGAGTTTGGAAAACCTTTAGAGAGCCACCAGGAATAGCTTCTGTTCATTTTGCACAGGAAGCTAGGATACAAGGCAGAATTAGCAGCACTTTCCAGAGATACCAGAAAAGGGAGGACATCTTAATCCACCTCTCCCCGATGAGTTATGAAGGCTCATTAAGAACAATTAACCCAACAGCAATGATCCAAAGGGTGATGGAATAACATATGGTGAGCATAAAGAGTCTCTAATATATTATCAGTGGTTATTTGCATGTAAGAGATGCCATAAAAGATATCAAACCAACTGTGAAAGGATTTGCTACTCTGATCAATACTATGATCCAAAGGACTCATCATGAAAAATGCTGTCTACCTCCAGAAAGAGAACTGATGAATTCTTAGTGCAAATTGAAGTATTATTATTTTGTTTTATTTTTCTTGCCTTTTTTTGTACGATGGCTAACATAGAAATACATTTTTCCTGATTCCACATGTATAATCGATATATCACTTGCCTTCTCGATGGGTGGAGGAAATGGAGAAAGGGAAAGAATTTGGAACTCAAAATTAAAAAAAAATGTTAGGAATAAATAATAAATTTTAAAAAAGTTATCATCAAGGAAATGTGACCAGAAAAGGAGATGGATCAGATATTTCTTTTGGAGCATAATGGACAGCCTGAGCAATATTTAGCACCCTTGAAATTATAAGAGGACAAGAGAAGGTAGTTGGGATCATGTGATTAGAAAATAGAGGAATAGTTGTCTAAACCTCCACAAAAAGAATTATATGACAAATATAGATTAGCTAAAGCTCAAGTCAAAAGATAAGAAGAAGGAAACATCACATGGGAAAAACCTCATGGAAGAAACTTCAGAGAACTTAATACTTACGGCTCCAACCTACCATCTCTTCTTTGTCCTCCAGGCATTGAAAGTGCCAGTAACCTCACAGGCTTGTGATGGCAATGTTTTGCTGTGGAGATATCTGCTTGGTCCCTCTATGGAAGTGACTCATACTGAATTGCCCTTACTATACAATAAATGGCAGACATTGAGTGCCCAAGTTGGGTGAAGTAAAAATGTTGATGATGATGATGATACTTAACACACACACACACACACACACACACACGTGTATATATATCACTTTCAGGTATGTAAATGGCTTTCTATACATAATCTCATTCAATCCTCATAATAACTCTATTATGTGTATGTTATTATTATCCTTCTTTTACAAAGAATGAAACTAAGGATGAGAGAAGTTAAGTGACTAATCAAGGGTCACAAAGTAAGTAGAATTTGAAATTAGATATTACTTATTTCAAGTCCAGCGTTCTATTCACTGTACCACATATAGATAACAACTGGAGGAGAGTGGCAGAAAATATGGGTTATCTAGACTACAATCCAAAGCTTTACTTTTAAGGGAAAAGAAATTTCATGATGCAGGGAAAGGAGACTAGAAACAAAGTTGAGGTTAGCATAGTTTCCTCTGGGAAAGGCTTAGGGCTGCACTTCCAAACCCTTCAGTAACAGGTCATTAAAATGACCAGAATTCTCAGTCAGATGTCTATACCTCATTGAAAGGGCAAGGGGTGAAAGAATGAGGAGGGAAACCAGAGACATGTGGCTGTGAATATTAGAAAAAACCTGAGAGATAGAAAGTTCAAGGATGTAAATGTGAATGAAAATTTTGCTCATAAGTAGCTAGACTAACAGAGAAGATCATAAAGACAGAAGAAAGAAAGCATGAAACCTCAAGAGAGTCCAAGACGTTATGAACTTACACTATGAAGGACAATGAAATTGTAATTGGGATTCCCAGAAACAGAAATAGAAGAAAATGGCCTTGTGATTAGAAGCCAATCATAATAAAGGCAAAGAAAAGGAATAGGCCTTAGGGTTTCTTTTTTTTTTTTTAAAAAAAACAAACTTAATTTTATTTTAAACTCTGAATTTTTTTTGCCCCCTCTTATGTCCCCCTGTTCTCCACCCACAATTATGAAAACAAGAAAAACACAACCTGTTATAGACATGTATGGTCAAGCAAAACAAATCCCCTCATTAGACATGCCAGTTACCACCCCCTGGCCCCAGAAAAAAAGCCCTAATCCATATTCTGAGTCTATTGGCTCTCCATTTGGAGGTGAATAACATTTTTCATCATGAGTCTTCTGGAATTGTGGTTGGTCATTTTCTTTGTCAGAGTTCATAAATCTTTCAAAGTTGTTTTTCTTTACAATATCGTTATCACCTAAAATGTTCTCTTGATTCTACTCATTTCATATCAGGTCATGTAAGTATGCTCTAATTTTTTTATGAAGCCATTCCCTTCATGTTTTCTTATAGGACAATAGTATTCTATTACAGTCAAATACCACAACTCGTTCAGTCATTCCCCAGTTGATAGGTTATGAATAGGCCATTTTCAGAAGAAAACATCTAAACTTCAATAGCTATATAAAAAATGCTCTGTCATTGAAAATAAGACAAATGCAAATTAAAACAGCTTATGTACCATCTCGCACTCATTAGACTGATGAAGTTGACAAAAATGGAAAATACTGGAAAGACTATGGGAAAACTGTACATTAATGCGTTGTTGGTGGAGCTATGAACTAGTCCAGCCATCCTCAAAATCAATTTTATTGATTAATATTGATGATGTTGCAAAGATATTTATAGGAAATCTTTTTAATAGTGTCAAAGAATTAGAAATTGACAGACATCATAATTTCAACACAGAATGATTCCTAACACAAAATATAGCTTTCATCTGATATTGGTACTCTTATTAATCAATAATTCTCAGAATGAAGCACAGTAGAAACACGGAAAATAGAGGTAAGATCTACAAAGACAATGACATACAAATTAGATAGTAGAAGGTCAAATCAGCTACCTCAAAAATTTTATCCTTAAGAGGGTGTAAGGTTAATAGAATAGGAAGATCTTCCCCACCCATTAATAGATCTCATGTGCAGTGCATTAAGGAAAACTTGATTAGGGGAGGCTTGTTTGTAGGAAGGCTCACACCTGTTGCTAATTTCTAATTAGGCACTGGATCTAGGGTTGTGATGCCCTCTGGATCTGAGAAGTGTATATATACTCTGAGGATAGCATTTTGCTTTGAGGTTCACTCATTGGAAGAGCGTTCCTGTGATTTGGCCAGATGAGACTCTGGGTAGCCAAAGAGGAGCTTCCCCCGCCTTCCCCACCCTGGCTTTGAAAACCCAGATGTTGGTGCTTCTCTCTCTGGTAACTATGTACGTATTGCTTTGGTCAGACAGTTGGATCTGTTTGTTAATCTGTGCTATTTTCTCTGCTTGTAATTTCTGCTTATAATCTTTGTATTTACTCTGAAGTTCAGGGTGCTGACTTTTCCCCTGAACTAAGTGAAAGATATTTTTGTTTAATTAAAGTAAGATTGTTGACCCCTTTAGAGTTGCTTTCCTTTAGAAAAGCAGATCAAAGAACCTGTGCTAGCAGCCATCCCAGGTTTGCCAGTGTGGTTGCTGTTACAGAGGGACACAAATAAAGTAAAGAAGGAAGAAAGGAGGCTGAAGAACTAGAGAATAAAATTGAGCATAAACTATAAGGGAAGATAAATTAGAAGGGTGGGTGGGTGGAGGACAACAAAGAAAAACCTCTTGGAAAAAGGAGCAATAAAAAATGTTACATACAGTAGTTATGACGTTTATTGTATTGGATTAAAACCAATTAAATTCCTTTGGTAGCTTAATGTTCTCTTATCTTCCCTTCCTTCTCTGAGTTACATTTTTCTGTTGTCCAACTTCTTGATACAGCTTAGAATTCCTCTCAGACTCTTTGAATTTCTATATCTCTTTTTTCTTGAAGCATTTCTATTTTTTTAAAGACATACTTTATTCTCCCTAATAATCTTAAGAGTAGGAAATTATTCTTTGACACAGTGTAGAGGTTTTCCTTTACTCTGGTGATTTATTAAAAATGTTAAATAAGAATAGTCACATTACTAGGTCATCCTCCCACTGTTTAAACTTCTATAATAAGAAAAGTAGCTATTTATTCCTATATTTCACCTTCTTTATGAATCAGCTTTTATCTCTGGTCAAGCAACAAATACATATCAAGCTTCTGCTTTGTGTAATGCATCTGGCACATTAGATACTGGGGAGGTAAAATGATAAACAAGTCAAAGTTCACCAAAATCCCTCCAAACAGCTCTAGAAAATGAACCAAACTAAATCCTGAGAATAAATTCCGTGAAAATAACAATGAATCATTTTTATAGGTGGGTTGGTTTAGGGAGATAGAGTAGTCTACAGATATTGGGAATATGATATGGCCAGAAAAAAACCAAAAACCAAGCAAACATGAAGAGCATTCCACTGCAGGGGGAGGCTATGCACCAAGGAAAAAGAGCCCTAGATCCAGAAAAGCAGAATCGATATTTATCCAGGGTGCATGCATATGTACAGACTAGCAGCACTGTTGCTCCCCTATTTCCAGGTGACAGATTCATTGCTGACTGAAAAGGAGACCTGCATCTGGAGGGTGGTATTTCAGTATAATGAGCAGTCATAGGGCCTAGGCTTTGTGCTGATCATGGAGTAAATTCTGAGGTAAGCAGCAGCCATGTGGCCTGGGTTCCAGAAATGAACTGGGGTCTTATTTCTAGCTTCTGGCCTTGTATGAAGCCTGAAGAAGAATAATTAGGGCAGAAATACCAGACCAAAGACCTGAAGTTCTGTCATTCTGGACCACCACAGCTGTCCAGCTGACTGATAGTGGCTGAATCTAGACTTGACTTTGAAACAAAGTTGAAAGACAAAAAAGGAAGATAACTTAAGCTATCTCATAGCAAAAACAATTAATCCAAAAATAGATTGAGGACAGATAATTTAAGAATTATTGAACTACCTGAAAAACACGATCATAATGAGCCTAGACATCAAATTTCAAGAAAGAATGAAAGTAAACTGCCCAGATATTTTAGAACCAGAGAACAAAGTGGACATAGAACCCACTGGTTATCTCCTGGAAGAAATATCAAAAATAATTACTTCCAGCAACATTATACAGAGATTAGAGGCCAAAGTAAAAATACTGAAAGCGACTAAAAAGGAGGGATTCCAGTCCTTATGCCCCAGTCAGGATCATACCAGATGTTGTAACTACAAGTATTAAAGATGCGGAGAACTTGGAATACACTATTATAGAATGCAAAGGGTAGAGACTTACAACCAAGGATAACTTACCCAGTAAAACTAAGTATGATCCTATTGGGGAAATATGGAACTTTAATGAAATTTCATTTCTCTATGAAACCAGCAAAACTATAGAAAAGCTTTGAAATGTAAACACAGCAATTAAGAGAAACATAAAAGGTAAATGTGAGCAAAAATAATAAGGGATTAAATGATGATAAACTCTTTACATTCTAATATGAGAATATAATATATATATATATGTCCTGTCTGAATCCTATCATCATTACTGATCCTAAGAGGAATGTAATTAGACAGAGGATATGTCAATGACTCTGTTATATCCTGATGATCTTAAAAGAATAATATAAAATGGAGAGAAAAGGAATACATTGGGGTAGAGGAAAGAAGAGGAAGGTTAGGGCAAATTCTTATATATCTGGGTTATTAGAAAAACATATATACACATTAGGTACAGGAATACATATCACTCAACAGGGAAAAAGAATGGAGGAAAAGGGACTGAGGAAAATAAGTGAAAGGGTTAATTAAGGGGGGGATATTAGTTCAAAGCAGAACAAACTCTAACCAAGGATGTACAGAAATGATTATAGCAGCTCTTTTTGGAATGGCAAGGAATTGGAAACTGGTGGGGGTGTCCAACATTGATGGAAAAGCTGAAGTTGTGGCATATGGGAATGATGAAGACGTTGATTTCAGAGAAACCTGGAAAGACTTTTACGAACTGATGCTGAGAAGTGAACAGAACCAGGAAGACAAAGTACACAATTTGTAAAGACAGATAACTTTGAAAGACCTAGGAACAGTGATCATTGCAATGATCTCCTTTCATTCCCAAGGACTTCATTAAACATGATACCCACTCAAAATGAAGAATCACATACACATGTATTTCCATCTTTATATCTACAGCTATTGCTGCGCCTGTCTGTCTCTCTTCATCTATCTATGATGTGTCCAATTTGGGAATGTATTTATTTTCTATATTTGTTTATAATAGGGATTTTATTTTTCTTTCTCATTTTTTGAGGGATGTGGGAAGGTGAGAAGTCAGATTTTTTCTGACAAAAATTTATTTTAGAAGACAGTTTACCCTTCAGGTAAATTTACAGCTTAAAAAAGACTCCTCTAATCCCATGATAATTCAATTAAAAATAGTCCATGGTTTGATATCTTAACAGACTTTTTCAGAGTCCATTAACAACTTCATATTTTTTCATCTTCTTAAAGAACTTTGGTAGAGAGTCATCTTCCCATAATGGCTTTCCTTAACTGATTGTTTGCTTATACACTTAACTAGCTTTCCTCATATAGAAATGGTATAATCTAGTCTTTTGTTTGCAGAATCTTCCCTGGAATTTGTCTTAATGATGGAAGCCACATTTGCAATTCACAAGTTCTGCACAGTGATCATTAGTAATAAGGGTTACATGTGACATCATATGAGTCAAGAAAGAAGTGAAATTTATCTGAGAGGTGAGAAGAGAACTCAGCTTTTTCCAGTCTTAAAAACTGCTACATTTACTTATGACTCTTGAATATTTCCCATTGAAATGTACAGTAGCCAGATTGGGAGGATGTCTCAAATGGGATTTAAATTGCATTGAGCGATTTGAGAAAAGATTTGAGGAAACACTGAGATTTTGCTACAGCTTGTGGAATTCACTAAAATTGGCTACAATAGAGTTGATTTGAAAATTGATAATAATGGGCTAAGGTAAGCAAGGGAATGACTTAGCTTGAATACATTTTTATACCCAAATTAAAAAAAAACTTGGAAAAATAAACATGAAGCAATAATGGAGAAAAAAGAGATTATGCTTTAGTGCATATAATTGAAATGTAGTGAGAGGATTCTCATAATGATAGTCAAAATTAATAGGTACAGTCTGTGTGGGAGAGAATGAAAGGGAAGAAGGGTGGCACTCTGTGCCAAAAATATTTACTAAGCTATTGAGAGACATTTAGAAATATAAAAGGAGAAAATAGTTTGAATAAGCACAGTAGTTAAAGAAAAAAACATACCAGCTACTAAGATCTAAGAGGGTTATGGAGCACGATTCTTTGCTGTTGAGTAACACTATCTGCAGGAATAGGGAAAAGCACCTAGTCTGCTTTCCATCAACTTCCAGGACCTCAATGGAATGAGACAGCTGTTCTCTTCACTGTGTGAAAAGATAGGCCTAGGTTAAAAAAGGAAAGTGTCTAACAGCATTCTTTGGAGAATCCCAAACTATTTTGATCTCTTCTCCTTATTGCCAGTGCCTTCTCTCTGTGATTATCTTCAATTTATTCTGTATATAAGTTGTTTGTTTGTAGCTGATTGCATGTTGTATCCCTCATCTGACTGGGAACTTCTTGAGATCGGGGATTGCTTTCTTTCACTTTTTTTTGCCTTTCTTTGAATATTGAGTCTCTAACATGTGGCACATATCTGATGCATAGTAGGTGTTGCACAAATCCTTCTTGACTTTCTATTGTTTTTTCATCCTTTTTTGCCTTCTGGTGTTGGAGACATGCCAGGATTCCTGCTAGAGCAAAGAAGTTATGTTTTTTCATTCATCTAAAAATTCAGCTCACTTTCTGTCTAAAACCTTGTGTGGTTACTCCATCTGCTAATGTCACCCCCCCCCCCCGCTCCTTGCCCAACTTCTTTTTATTCTCTTTATATTTATTCAGTATATACTTATACCTGAAAGAGGCAGTGCTGTGTAATAGAGAGATCCTGCCTAATCAAGTAACTTAAAACTCTCAGAGCTTTAGGTTACTCTCTGACTATAAATTGAAGAGAAGTTTCTGATCTTCATTGATAGAGGTATATCCTCATCTGGGAGTTCCTAAACTAACAAAATCACAGGTTAGTTCTTATCCCTATACTTATATATGGATACATTGTCTTCTCTAATGCCATCATTTCATTCATCATAACAGTATTCTTTATGCCTAACACTGTACCTGGATATACCAAACAGCTACTAAAGGCTTATTGATTAATAAATAGATCTCTATTTCTTGAATAAATGAAAATTTCCCTGAACCAATGTAGTTCAATTCTTCATTATCTCACACCTAGGTTGTTATTATTTATGAGTATAAAACATTTTTAAATCTTATTTTTACTTCTATATTTTGTTTTAATATCAACTTTATTTCTGAATATATTTCCCTCTATCCAGAGAATTAAACCTTGATAACAATTTTTTTAAAAAAAAGAAAAAAAAACAAATTTAGTAAAACTAACAGAGCCATCATGTCTGATAATATATGTCCATATTCCCTCTCCCCATCCAACTCTGCAAAGAGGTCACAGCAGGATTACTTTAGCAACTTCCTGAGAGGAGAAAACTGGTTTAGAATTTATCTGTATAATCAGATTTACCTAGATCTTCTACTGTCAAGTTTTCACCCTCATTTCTTCCAAGTATCTTACTCTTTCCAGAGAACTGGGACAACCTCTTATTATTTTATCTGAACTCTTAGGACACTAATACCTTTTTATCATACTGGTGTACATGTGGACTAATATTTTTTCCTCTCAGTTCCACAGGTGTAGGGGAGTTGTTTTTTTACAAACCAGAAAAGTGGCTAGATAATAGGAGTTAAACTAACTAAAATAAGTTAAAATAACTATAATAAGATGATCCCTTATGAAGTATGGATCACTTCCTTGTTTGAGTTGAGATTCAGAAAGGAATCAACAGCAGAGAATGAAGAAGCATAAGCCATGATTCTGTAAAGAAACCTAGGTCCTGATGAGATGAGTCGAAATTGGAGAAAGGGAAGGTGGACTCATGAGAGTGGAAGCATAGACAGATGCAACTGTGAAGACTATGGTAGCCAGGCTTCTTTGGTTTGTTAGGGACAAGGTATTTCAGCATTAAAACTGTATTACTGAACTATTGACTTTTTTCCCACAGACTTCAGAACCCATGTTGATAATACTCTATTTCCTTTTTGTTCTTTTGTTTATGAGCTCCTTCATAGGAATCCGAAACTTTTTTCTCATGGGGAAATGAGAAATTGTTTTTAAAGGTTTACTTTGTTTTCACGTAGAGTGTCAATCTTTGGGCATTTATTAGTCAGAGTCTATTTATTGTGAATGGAGTTTGGGAAAATACAACTGAGAGAGAAAGATCTCTAGAGAGGAAAAAGATATAGATCTTACACTGAGGTGTTTTGCCAGTAGTGTTGACTCTGGGAGTTCATTCTTAACAAGTAGATAAAGAAAACTAGGGGTCCTTTGCTATTATTTTCCAGAGTGAAGGAATGTTTGTATTGGGAAACCCATCTGAACACTGAGTTAGTATGCTGAGGGGACATTAGAATGGTTGAATAACCCTGATCACCACCCCACCTCACCATTGCTACACAAAATTGGAATTTGTTAGAAGAAACTTGCATTAAGAAACTGATGCCAGGCAGAAGTACTTAATACTATTCTAAAGCTGATGCATGTATCTTCAGGCAGGGATTAAGAATTAGTTAATAGCAGAAATTCATAGATACATATGCAATCAATTATGATGGCTTTTAAAAAATTCTCTAACATTTCCTGTTTCTTGGTCTAATTTTCTTATGTTTTTATTTACATATTTGAAAATCTGTGTTTGTCTACTGATCTTAAAATTCACTTTAAGAAACATAGACAACAGACTCTAAAACAAAACAATTAAAAATAAGCATAAAATGTAACAAAGCAAACCCAACAAAATATGAGTAATTGCATTAATATAAAACTTAAACAACTCTGGAATGATAGGGTTTCCATTTTCTCTCCTGAGCATCCTCACAGTTTTTGTTGTGAAGCATTGTATTAGTGATAGATTGCTTCACTGTTCATCTTGGCTAGATCTTCACTGGGCACAGTATTTCTTTAGGACCTGTGGCTTAGTTGGACTTGCTTTTAGTAGAGTGTAATGTCTTGGTTAGGTGGACCAGACAGCTGTTGGGCTAGGTTGTGCATGTCACTGGGGCGCTACTGGTTCCTCACCAGGTTCAGCTGCTGTGAGACTGGTTTAGGAAGAGGGGTTTAGGTTTATCAATGGGCACTGGCTTCCAGACAGAGGCTGGGCAGGCAGTGTTGCTGCCAGGTTGGGTGAAATACGTTGCTCATGTGCTTGGCTTTTATCAAAGTGGAGCTTCTCTTATGGATAGGTCAATCTACTGGCTTTCTGGGATCACTTCTCAATGAACAATAGCAGTCTTTTTCCATCTTCGGCCATTAGTATGGAGGGCTGGTACTGCACTCTAATCACCCTAACTATTTTTATGCTCTTTTCAGTTGTTCTGAAACAGAGCTCTATCAGATGGGATAAAGACCCTTAACTTCAGATTCTATGATTTCTTCAAGCCTCAGATCTGAGGTGGTTGTTATCACCATATGAAAGATAGCAGAAATTTTGCCTGCCCTGTTGACAAATTCTTTCTGACACAAAACTGCTTCCCTTAGTATGCCACTCTATGTTGCCTTAGAGTGATTAGCTTTAATTCAATTAATTTCATTTCCCATATTCCTTAGGGAATATTACATAGAGGAGTGGTTAGAGAGTGTCTGGCATATAGTAGGCAATTAATAAATGTTTATTCATTGATTGACTTGTTGAATTTAGTCTGTGTCCTGGAAGCAAATCCATTGTCATATTGGCTTTTCCATAAGCAATTGAAGCATCAACACCGCCCCATCCCCCCATCCCTGCCCCACGCATCCTTCCTAAGGTGGGAAATGTCTATTTTTTATTAAGTCTTTCCTTTTTATTGAGACCTTATAGACCTCCAGCTTTTGCTGAAGACTCACAGGGGCATCACTTTTCAAATTTGTATTATTGTAGTCAGTTTGTCATAGTTATTTCCTTGTGTTTACATTCCCACAGTTTCTGGTATTTGGTTTTGCTTACTTCATTCTTCATCAGTTTATACAACTAAGTGTGTGTCTTTTACTTCTTATTTCCACTCAGCAAGCTTATTCAATGCCTACTTTGGGCTTGGTGAGAAGCAGCCCAGGAGTCAGGAAGAGCTGGATTCTAGGCCTAGCAATTGCACATACTGTTTGTATAACACTGAAGAAGTCACTTAACCTCTCAATGATCTTGGCAACTTTCTAATTTTCAGAATTGTAAACTTTTTAAATTGTCAGCTGCTTAGTAGTTGCAAAATATATTCATTGGTAGAAGGCATTTTCTTGCTGGGAACTCCCTATACTAATGAAATTGCAAGTTCTTAAAAATGTAGCACATCTTATCTGTCTTCTAAATCTTCGATAGATTTTTTTTTAGTTAATCCATTTAGAATAGTTTTTTTTTTTTTAAATTTCATTCACATCTTGCTCAATTTCTTTTTCTGATGTTAGGCTGTTTGCTTTATTTCCTAATCCAGGTATTTTATATTTTTGTAAATTTCCATCTGTCTTTGTTATGGATCAGACTTATCCCAGGCTAGTTGAATTATTCAGGTTCTGGGTTTGGATGTAATGAAATGCTAAAATTCAATAAAAATGAAGTTACTCACAACAAGATTTAAAAAAAATAAAATTTACTAAAAACAAGTGCTGTTCCATTTCTCTTGGTAAGAAGGGTCTCATAGGACAATGATAATTCCAACAAGGCTCAAGAACACCATCTCCCCATAGGCTGGCATTTTTATGTCCTTGGTCTTTTGGACCAACCAAATCTTGAAGACATCCTCTGGGATACCATTTTAGCCTTCACAATGGATGCTGTTACTACCAGAATCTAATTTAAATTTTTTATTTTGTTGGTATATAATTGAGCATAGAAGATCATAATAAATTTTTTAAAAAATATTTTTCCTTTTCTTAAATGTTAGGTAATTTGATTTTCACTCAAATTAAATGACTTTTATGTATTGCTTTGGTCTTAAAAACAGTTCTTTATATTGTCTTGGCTCAGTAGGCTTTTAAAATTTTTACCTATCTATTATTTGGATTTCAAAATTTCTTTTTTTAAGCTTATTTGGGTATCAGCATTTTGTTGAATTTCTTGTTTTTTAATGTTATATTCTTCAAGTTTTTTTAACATAAGTGTTCAGAGATAGAAATTCTCCTCTAAGGCCTATTTTAGCTTCATCCTGCTGATTTTAGTTTGTTGTTTGATCATTGTCATTTTGTGATTTGTTCTTTGACCAAACTTTTATTTATTACATCATTTAGTCTCTATCTAAATTCCTGTCCCTTTTGATATTTCTCACAATTTTATTGTGAGAAATTGTATTTACCTTTAATATTGTCTTTAATGTTTCTGTCTTTCTGCATTTAGTTATAAAGAAAGTTGACATATTTTCTAGTAGGTGATCAATTATGTAAAGGTGCTATGTTCTGCTGGTAATAGGCACATATTTTTAGATTGCCATTAAATAATCACCATATATTTAATAATATCTAGATTTTCTATCTTTCTATTAAGATTCTGAATTAATTTATTATTTATCTGTCTTTTAGATTCACCAAGTCTGAAAGAGGCCTGTTGAAAATTGCCTGATTGTTTTCTTTCTACTTAGATTTTTAGACTCTATACCATCTAATATGTGTGTATGTGTGTGTGCATGTGTGTGTGTGTGTGTGTGATATTGATATTTTTTCATTATCTATGGTGCCTTTAATCATGATATGGCTTTCCTGTTTGTCTTTCTTGACAGTATCTGTTTTTACTGTTGCTTTATCTGAGGTCATAATTGCTATTCATGCTTTTCTGAATTCTGCTCGGTTATAATATATTCTGCTGTAACTCCTCATTTTAACTCTGTATGAATCTATATAACTCAAAGATGTTTTCTTATATAGACTAAATTATTGGGTTTAACTTTCTAATCCATTCTGTCACCCTCATCCATTTTATGGATGGGTTTACCCCATTTCCATCCATGGTTATAATTTGTAAGTTTGCATTTGCATCCTTTAAATCTCATTATAAATTTTTTCTTTTATTTTGAAAAAGAAAGAAAAAAAATAACCCAATATGTGTGCATTTTAAATTTCTTGTTACAACCCAAACCCAGTCTCTTTTATTTCCTCTCCCTTCCTTGCCTAGACCCAAATTACTTGTCTTGACTCTGATTCACACCAGCTTACATAAAAGGACTTCATAATTGTAGCTGATTTGTTTACTTTTTACTTGTGACAATACCCTTCATGGCACCAACCTTAGGTTCAGTTCTGTCTTTTCCTCCTTTCAATCCTAGTCCAATTCCCTGCTTAATTTAATTTGTGTGTGTCTGTGTGTGTGTGTCTGTGTGTGTGTGTGTAAAGTACCCCTTCTTCATCCCATACAAACATGTTTTATTCTATTTTTGAGTCTCCATTCTACCAGAAACCTCTATGTTTAAGTGACTTTCACTTGTGGTATGACAGGCTCAAGAAAATTTAATTTATTTCCCTTCATTTTTTCTCCTTCTTAAATATATTTCTTTTGCAAGCCAAATTCTAGAGTTGTACTCCTTCCCCCACCCTAATAACACTTGAAGAAAGTTAAACTCTGGATAGGTCACAGAGTTCTTAAAACTATTTAAGCTTACCTTACTTAAGGACATTTTTGTTTTGGTACATTGTGATTACATTTCTAACAGTCTGCCAACTCTTGTACTTTCAAAAGAAATACTTGGAAGTTCTCTATTCTAATAAAAATTAATTCTACTTGTTAGGATAAATTATTCTTTGATAAAAGTTTTTTTAATGCATGATATTCTAGCCTTTTCTTATGATTCCATTGTTGGTGAGTAGTCCTGGATAATTATGACCACTTTCCCTTAGTTCGTAATTTACCTGTAATTCCTGTCTCCCCACACTGGCTCTTGACCAAAGACCTCTGTTACTTTACCACAATATTTCTGGGTAAGTTAAACCTGGAGTTCCTCTCTGGTGATATCATGTGTATATCACTGAATAAAACTTTTCTTCTTGGTTTCAATACTTCCAGGCATTTTAAAAATGATTTCTTGAAACAGCATATTCAGACTTTTTAATTCATCATGATTTGTTTTTCCTTTAGAGGCCATTGATTCTTTGTTTACATCTTACAACCCTGTTCTCCAAGTAAATTATCATATCATGGATAACTCAAGCATTTTCCCCCCAGATTTTGCTGCTCTCTTTTTACTGTAATTATTCTTGTATTACTGAATTTTCATTTTTGTTCTCTTTTTCATTGTTTCCACTGCCTTATTGTTATTTTTAGGTTCCATTTTAAGATATGATTCTCCCCCCTCCCCAGCTTATCAATTAAGAGCTGTAATCTATTTATTTTTGACTTCAGAAGGATATTTTTGTGGCATAAGAGCTGAGGCAGGATAAGGACTTAAGATAAATCATAAGAAGTGAATGTAGAAGAAATTTGGTTGGCTTTGGAAGTAAAAAGAAAGAAATTGAATTAAGGAAAGCAACTTAAGCTGAAGGAGCTAAAGGTAGAAAAGGACTCAGTCTGAAGGTTTGACTCAGTCTGTAGTATCAGAAAGACTGAGGAAAAGTACCTGAAGAGAAGGCAAAGGAATCTAGGATAAGGAAACGAAAAATAACTTAATTTCATTATAACTAAATAGCTAATGAAAAATAACTAAAAATAATAGTTGATTCATAGTAAAATAGACATATCTAATAAATTAAAGTGGTGTTCATTCTTATTAAACTACTAATTAATCTCCTTGACTACAGTTCTTCTTTTCTTAACTTCATCTGTAATGCTACCTACAAACTTATTTCTGTTTAGTAAACTTTTCATCATTTCCTTCCTCTGCTGAAAAATCTTCAGTTTCTCTCCATTACCTCTGAGACAAAATCTAAACTCTATAGACTATATAAACTCTATAGACTCACATATAGACCAAGGCTATACATGAGTTAATGCCAAATTACTTTTCCGACTTTATCTCTGCTGTGTTTTCTACTTTTGTCAGACAAGAAAATGTTTACTCACTCTCTCCTAAGAATTTGCTCAATTTTTCTTTTGTCTTTTTTAATCTCACTCTCTCATCTTGACTGCCCTCTCCTTTCATACTGTCTACATAAATTTCAATCATTATTCAAAATACGCTTCTTTATGAAATTTTTCTTGATGACCCTATCCCACACTAATCTCTTCCTACTCTGAACTCCCAACATTTAAGATGAATCCTAGATATTTTGTTGTCCTGTTATGTCACAAGCAGCAGCAAATTAAAGGACTCTACTAGGCATCATACCAGGAAAGCGTAATGGTTATGAAAGTCAGGTTTAGGTACTCTGTTGGGTCAGAAATCAAGAAAATAAACAGAACCTAAAGCTTAAAAATTTATTGTTTCTCCTAAGTGAGACTGCTAAAGGATATACACATTTCTTAACACCAAATAGGACTTAAAAATTGACCATGTGTTAGGGCACAGAGAAATGTGTAAAATATATGAAAAGGCAGAAATAGCTAACACATACCTTATAGACAATAACATAATTAAAATTGAAATCAGTTCAGAGAGTATAAATAAAAGACATAGACCCAAATGGTGATTTTAGAAATGTAGTTCTTAATAATAAGTAGATCAAAGGATAAATCATAGAAAAACTAATAATTGAAAGAAAATGATGATGATGATGATGATGATGATGATGAAACAATATACAAAAATTCCTGGATGCAGTTAGGTCAATCCCCAGAGAAACAATCCTATCTCTAGAAACACACATCAACACATAGAAAAAGAGATATTCCTGAACTGAATATGAATTTTTTTTAAAATTAGAAATCCAGCAAATGAACAGACCTAAAATAAAAATGAAAGAAGAGATATTGAAAATTACTGGAGAGTTAGATAAAATGAAAACTTAAAAACCTCAACTATAGCAATAATAAATAAAACTAAAACCTTGTATTATTACTTGTTTAATTTCTGTGTTCCTATAATTTTAGCATGATTTTCCAGCTTCTGTTCTAAACTCTGTATTCTCCTTCTAAGAGTTGTGTATTTTTCTTAAGAACTGCAATTTCTTTAATAGCTCTTCCATCCACTCTTAGAATCTTTGCAGGCATTGTAGTCTGTTTTCTATGCTTCAACTTATAAGAAATGTAGAATTTACCTTCTGGAGTTTTTTTTCCTAGGATTTTCAAAACCACGACATTCTCATTATAGCAGAAGTTTTCTTAAATTTACTATTTTTTTCAGCATTTTTGCTAGATATGGATGAATCCTCTCCATCTTCCAATATGCATGAAGATCTTGCTTCCTTCCCCAAACTTTTCTTGGCTCTGAAATTTCTAGATTTACTGTCATGTCTCTTAAGGGATAGTGTAGAGCCTAAGGTGTTAGTAAAAGGCTGGTAGCAATAGCACAGTGTTCTATCCTCAGCTTGGAATAGGGCAGCTGGCAGCCCTGACTTTTAACAACTCCCAGACCTTTTGCCTTTGAAACCAGTCTAGTTTGGGTGACTTATGAGCTGAACAATACTAGCTTCTAAACTCCCAGTGCAGTCCTATATGGGGTAGATACCAAGCTGTTTGATAGTGGCCTCTGAGATCTTGCCACTCAGTACAATTCCAGATCTAAGTGGTAATTATGGGCCAGTAGCATAGTTAATGTGTATATGTATATGTATATGTATATACATATATACACATATATATGCGTATATATATGTGTGTATGTGTGCGTATGTATGTGTATATATATATATACATATATATGTATATATTACCCATGAGGATTTCTTTTTATTCATCTATTTTATATGTTGATATAATGCTTCATTTGCCACGATTTCTTATTGTCTTCAAGATAAGTTTAGAGGTAGCTTAGTTTGGATGGAACTTTTCATGTACAATCTTTAAGAACGGTCACCAAAGCCATGATCCAATCATGAATGTCATTACTACCCACTCTAAGTTATACCTCTGGTGTAACATTTATTGCCTTAAGATGTATAGGCCATTTTCCTCATGTCTTAGTTTTGGTCTTCTGTGAACATTTGCTTGTGTTGATTGGTATTCTTCTTCCTATGTTATAGATACTCTATAGTACTTAGGTTGTTAGATATAAATAAGCAGTTTCCTTCTCCTCCTTTTATTTTTGTAAGTCTTCTATCTTCTCTTGGAATCCATTTTTTTAGTTAAAAACACTTTTATTAGATTTATAAGACACCAGAAAATATAAAATTGTAGTAGCCATCCAAGAATAGTGAGGGCCTGGTCAGCGGGAACAGGAAGGAAAAATGTGAGAAAAGAGACATAATTTTCAAAGATACTTGATTTTAAGAAAGCAATCAACAATTGACCACAAAATGTGAAAAAATGATTCCAACCCCAAATAAGATATTTTAGAAATTGCCATAATTAAATACATTGGATTGTAGATTCTGAAAAGAAGAATGTGAAAAATAAGAAATATTTGGAATATCCGCACATGAGGGATTCACTTATATAATGAGGGAGCCAATAGGAATTGCAACCACTGGAGCATTGATAAAGATTATTGTCAGAAAAAAATAAAAAGAAAGAAGAGAGAAAAGAAAAAAAAACAGAAGTCTTGATATTAAACATAGAAATGAAAGAGAACTAAAAATACTTTTTGCAATAATGTATATTGGAAGAAGGGATATAAGTGACGGTCTAAATTCTCTAGAGGGTGTGAAACCTGAGGAAACTAGCTGGCAACTTCCCCATATTCTTAGAAATCATCATCATAATCATCATCATCATATCATCATCATCATCATCTTCTTCTTCTTCTTCTTCTTCTTCTTCTTCTTCTCGTCCTCCTCCTCCTGCTCCTCCTCCTCCTCCTTTTTCTTCTTCTATGGAAGCAATTGAGGTTCACTTAGAGTCACTCAACTAGTCAGTGTCTGAGACCAGATTTGAATTCAAGTCATTTTGACGCCAAGTCTGGTGCTAGCTGCTTCTTGTTTAGAAATATTAAAAAAAAATAACAACTCTAACAACCTACTTATTTAAATCCCTGTTAAGTATACCTCTACAAAACAGTACTAAGCACTAATCATTTTGTGAAGTATAAACATTCAAACTCAAGCTAAGGGGTTTTTTTGTTTTGTTTTGTTTTGTTTTGCTATTGTGTGTTCTCTTGATTTGCTATATATTTATTTATATATTTATTTATCTGTCACACTGTAGTGGGTTGATGATTTCATCTGTGTGACTAATCTCTGTGCTGAAGCAGATCGTAACTGTTCTCTATTATGGGAATCTTATTCATGTCTTTCAACAAATTCTCCATAGAGGATCCCTCCAAAATGCTAGAGATCTTCCTCTAATTTGAATATTTCAGAGGTACTAATGTCCCATGTGAGCTGCCCATCTGTTTTCTCTAATTCTCAGTACAAGACCAGCCTATCTCCCTTTCTGGCAATAAAATTCCTCAATAATTCTTTTTACGTGTTTTTATATAAGCATTGTTATAAGTGTAACACCAGTTCCAAAATCCTTTGGTATGGGACCCTCTACTAATTGGTGGAAATGAATGCCCTGTTTTGTGTGAGGATCAAGGTAGAGTTAGTGAGAGTGAGAGAACTTCAGTTTTCTTCAGACTTTCTTCAAACTTCCATGCACATCAAGTGCTTCTGACTACCAGCTTCAAGAGAGAAGACAGAAGAGGCCACCTGCACTCCCAGTTGGAGACAAAAAAGACTCTAGGAAAACATTAGAGGGGCTGGCAGTCTTGATCCCTATACCTGGTTTGCTACACAGCAACTTCATAGAACTTCCCTTTGGGTGAAATGTAGGATTCTTTCCCTCAGCTGAGCTGACTTACTTCACTCCTGATGGGAAAGCTTTCACTCTGTATTGTCCAGTTTATATTCTCCTATGTGTACTTTCTCTAATTTATGTTTTGCTATGATTTGGAGAAATCTTTACTATTTTCTATGCGTTTTATTTTTATTCTTTTGTGGAACTAACATTTAGTGGGAAGAGTCTCCAGCCTTGGATTTGAAGTTTAGGCTTCCCCCAACTCTCCAAATTTGAGTTACAATCAAAAGTTAGTTTGAAGACGAGTAAAAGCATTTAAGGGAGAAATAGATATAATTCTAGCCCAGTAGCCCACTATCTGAGAGGAGAAGCATAGCCAAACTGCCTGGCCCCAACTTACTGCTTCCCTACTTTACAGGAATTAAAGTCTCCCTTGAAGAAGCATGGTACAGGGGAGAAGAAGCTAGAGATGTTTATCTTGCCTCTCTTTGAGCCACATGATACTACCATGCTACATACATGGGATATCTCCTTGTAACATGTTAGGGCTCCTCACCACATGTGAGGCCTTTCTATATTAATAATATACTACAGCCTACTTATGTACACCATATATTTTTCATTGTTAGTTATGTGGTACGCTGTGCCTGGGGTCAGAAAGACCTGAGTTCAAATTTGGACTCAGACACTTACTAGTTGTGTGAGCCTGGGTAAGTCACTTAACTTTTGTATGCCTCCGTTTCCTCAAATGTAAAATGGGGATAACAGCAGCCCCTACCTTGCAGAGTTATTATGAGGACCAAATGTGATATTTGTAAAACATTTAGCATAGTGCTTGACATATGATATTATTGTATGAATGTCCATTCTCTTCCTCCTCCCTTCCCTTCTTTGGGGTATTTTTATTTTTAATTATTCTGAGGTCACAGTGTTCCATGACTCACAATCTGATATAATCACCTGTAGATTTCTGGCTGCTAAGATTCCTTCTAGTTCTAAATCCATGCCTATTTTCATATTATTGTTAAACGATCCACTTTTGTGTTGAGTAGTTTGGTATCATAGAAAGAACTCTAATTTTCCAAATGGTATCCATTTTAATTGTTCTAATTCAGCATTTAGCTAATACTCAATCTAGGACATCTATCTAAGATATACACATTAATGGTCTAACGCTACGAGCTGATGGTCTGCTTGATTGTCATAGTCTAGGAAAATTGCATTTTTCATCCATCTTCTTCATCTAAAGTGGATGTTCTCATGTGAGTTTCTGTGGACTTCATTGAGAAATGTGTATAGCATTCTAGAAGTCAAGACAATCCATACCATGTATAAACTGGAACATTAAAATACTTGATGAATAATAGATAACCCTTTGTTTAGACTTAGTGCAGTTAACTTCTATGGCACTGGGGAAAAACTAAATAAACACATTACCCTGTTTTATATTTTATGATATAAATACCCAGTCCCTTACTTCTGTTACTTGTAGACATTTGTAAAGACACTTGTGTAAATGAATATATGCCTGGGATACACTTTAATTGAAAAGAGCCTCAAATGCTTCATTTTTCTTCATTAAGCCAAAGGTCAATTAGGGTTGCCTATTGTCTATAAGCAATAAACAGAGTGGGATCTTTCAGTAAATTATGCTTCTGTAAACTGTATGCATATGATCTATTATAGAAAATCAGGTTTAAAGACTGCCTATTCCTATTTTCTTGTCAGATTCCCTATGTCTAGAATGCTTGCATAGATCAATTTCAAAAAGATTTTGTAGACATGAAAAGGTAAGCATAAACGTCAGCAGTTTCTGTTATCTTCACTATTCAGTAAAATCAAATGTTTTAATTTTTCCTTGGGAATCTTCTCCTTTTTGAAATTTCTTGCTAACTAATCCTTGAGCACCTTCAAAATTCTACCACTTTCAGCACTGATTTTACCTGTATCTGTTTATTTATATCCGAATATCCTGTCCAATTTCCGTCTCTTAGGTGCCATTACTATTCTTCCACACAGATATGGAAGCAATACAATCCAGATGACTTAGTTCCCCTGTTGTCACTGATGAAAATGCCTCAAAAAACAACAGGAAATTTCTTTTACTTCATGTATGTTATCTTTTTTGTGTCATTTATAAATTCTTTTTGAATTAATTGACTAATCTGGAGCTCACAACAAGCCATCTGCAGACACAATTTTTTTACTCTTCGCTGTTTTGGATAGCAGTGCTTTCATCTTCTTCCTCCTCTTCCATATAGTTTTACAAATGACTTTATGCTCTATAGTAGTGTTGCCCTTTGCAATTATGCCTTTCTGCTTTTTTTCATGTTGGAAGGTGGTATGATGCAGTGGAAAGGATTTGGGAGTTGGAGATAGAAGACCCAAATTTAAATTCAGGCTCTTCTACCCATGCGGTTTTTATCTCTCTGAGCTTCAATTTCTGCTTTCCTCATCTGTAAAATGAGGGCAGTGTGTTAGATGACACCCAAAGTTTCTTCCAGCACTTAAATTAATGACCTTCTGTTTATTTACATAATCTTTCTTGTTATTCTTTCCCATTCCATGTGCCAGAGTACTGTAGAATGTCAAGGTCAAAAGCGATTTAGAGGTAATCTCTTCCATCCTGTACGTATTCAGTCATTTGTTCAACATCAACCTTCATAACTGGCCACCGGGCTCCTATTTGAAAACTTCCAGAAATCAGGAACTCAGTACACACTGAGGCAGCCCATTTAACTTTTGAACAATTTCAAGTGTTAGGAAGGTTTTTTTTAATTGTTATTATTTCGATTCATCAGAAATTCTTTTGGTCTATGATATTTTGTCTGGCATTATCTACTATTTATATCTGCATGTATCTTGAATGTACCTGTGATAGCCTAGGGTCCCAACATAGTTTAGAAAAGGTCTTCCTTGCTCTGCCCTTCCTCAACTATTCATCCTACTTCTAATCCAGCCTTCATAGCCATAACCTAGGAAAGCAAGTCCTGTGTCAGCCATCTCCATTAATGGCCACACTCAAGGCAGGCAAGTCAACCTAGAAAGGCGTCTGAGGGAGATACAGGAGGCAACTTTATTTGTTCTAGTTCTTCATATTCAAAGAGGACCAAAGCGACATGTTGGGGCCAATGTATAGTGTCAGACTGTGGATGATCAGACCAACATGAGCTTGAGAGGTTCTATCACAGGTTGGGCACAAATAGTCCAGATGAACATTTGGGATGGAGATATCTCTAAATCTGCACATCTCATATTTCCTTTGAGCAACTGCAATTCTGCTTAGCTCATAGAGTACAACATCTTCTTTGATGCAGGCACACCATGCTAGACGGTCCTGTGCCAGTGTCTCCCATGTCTCACAACAAATGCCAAAGTACTTCAGAGAGACCTTGAGAGTGTCCTTGTATTGTTTCTTCTGACATCTGTGTGAGTACTTGAATGTGTGAGTTCTCCATAAACTGATCTTTTAGGTAAACTTGTGTTTGGCTTTTGGGCTACATGGCCAGCCTATTGGAGTTGTGCTCTCTGTGGTAGAGTTTGAATGCTTGGCAGTTCAGCTTAAGAAAGTACCTCAGTTTCCAGTACCTGATCTTACCAGATGATCTTTGGAATCTTCTTAAGATAATTTAAGTGGAAGTGATTCAGTTTCCTGATATACTGTACAGGTTTCACAGGCATACGATGAGTTCAGCACAACACCATAAACCTTCAGTTTGGTAGTCAGTCTAATACCTCTTCTCTGCCACAAATTTTTTTTTCATAGCCTACCAAACTCTGAGCTAGCCTTGGAAATGCATTGTCAACCTCATCGTCTACGTGTACATCCTTGGAAAGTATACTGCCAAGGTAAGTAAACATCTACAGCATTCAAAATTTCTCCATTTGCTACAACTGATGGTTCTATGGAAGGATGGTAGGGTGCTGGCTGGTGGAGAACCTATGTTTTCTTGGTGTTAATCATTAGGCCAAAATTAGCACAAGTGGCAGAGAATCACTCCATACTCTGTTGCATTTCAGCCTCAAAGTCTGCATTGAGTGCACAATCATCTGAGAACAAAAAATCATGTACCAATTCTCCTGCCACTTTAGCCTTGTCCTGTTGCCTTTTCAAGCTAAATAATTTACCATCAGTGCAATAGTTGTCCTTGATGGTGTTTTGGTCCTCCTTGAAGGCATCTGACAACATCACTGAAAACATCATTCTAAAAAGCATGGGAGAAAGCACACAGTCCTGCTTCACTTCATTGCTGACTGGGAAAGCATGAGGGCATTGTTTATTACCTAGGACCTGTGCAAACATGCTGTCATGAAACTGGTCTGCAAAACTAATGAACTTCTCTGAGCAATCAAATTTCACCATGATTTTCTACAAGTCCTTATGACTGGCAGCATCAAAGGTCTTGGTTATATTGATGAATGTTGTACAGACCTCTCTTCTGCTCCTGTCATTTCTCCTGGAGTTGGACAGCAAACACTATGTTGATTATTCTTTGGCCCCTTCTGAAACCACATTTACTTTTAGGTAGATGGCCATCTTCAAGGTGAAGGATCAGCTGATTAAGGAGGACTTTGGCAAAAATCTTGCTGGAAGTGAGTATAGAGAACAGAACTCATTTGTAAAGCTATATGGAAGAGGAGGAGGAAGATGAAAGAATTGCTATCTAAAATAGTGAAGAGGAGAAAAATATGCCCAAAATGGCTTGCTGTGAACTCCAGATGAGTTCATTAATGATTGCTACAAGACAATCTATTTCTTTTCTCAGGAAGCAGCATGTGCCAGGCAAAGTCATATCACCACCATCACCTTGACCACCATCTCTCCTCAGACTCTGTTGGAAACAGCCCCAAACTGTAAACTCAAGTGCCTTTGGAAAGAAATGCTACCAGCTTAGTGCTTGTAACCATCATTCTGGGAAATGACCCCTTTGGAGATGCAGCCTGGCAGCTGCTCCTGCAGGTGCTACAGCCACAGCTCCTAAAGACCCAGAAAAGAAAGTTTTTGTAATTATCGTCTTTAGTGCTTCCAGATGGTTTGACATCCCAAACCGATATGATTTTATTAGAGGAAATGATATTAAATAGGAATTGCCATGTTCTTTGCCACCACGTCTTAGGGACCATGAGACCTTTCCATCTGACTTGCCGCTGAAATCTTCCAAATGTGTTGTCTCCTTCTTTAGAATGTAAGCCCCTTGAGAGCAGGGATTGTCTTACTTGTTTATTCGCATCTACAGCAATTAACACAATGAATCCACCTAGTAAGTGCTTAACGAATTGTATTTGACTGATTAATTTATTCATCCTAAAAGTAAGAAAGCTACCCCCAAGGCATGAATAGCTCAGGGATTTGGGTTCAAGCCAAAAAAACTGTTTACATGACTTCCTGGTAGCCTCGAGTGATGTTAACATAGCTTTCTGTTTATCTATGGTATAAAAAGAAGTCCCAGGTAGAATCTGTTTTTTGAGACTTGACAGATGTACTAAGGCCAATGGAGTATCCACATCTTGCATTGCTGACTAGATCTGTTTCAGTATGGAGGGTGAGAAGGTGGCAGGTGTATGCTCAAGCTACTCTAACAATCTTGAGGGAGATTGTTTAATTTTCAGAATAAGCATTTGTATCTCAGAAATCAAGAATTCCTTCAAATCAGAGCTGGAATTATTGTTTTGTGGATTGTATAGACTTAACAAAATGTTAACAAAATGTTAACAATGCAGATTATTTCTGCAAACTTATTTGCAGACAACCTGGTTGTTAAACATTTGCCAGCAGCCTTCTGTAATGTTCTACACAAACATTGCTTAGCACAATAGGAGTGTAATTAAGTCCTTACCACACTGGAAACCTGGTAACTGTGAGATAATAATATAAGTAATAATATAAATAATAATTGACATTTGTATAGCACTTAAGGTTTTCGAAGGGCTTTATTTACATTATTATCTCATTTGAGCCTCAACATACCTGGAGTAGGACATGTCTAGCTTTACTGAACACCGAATGCTCTATACTTGTTGAGTGTCCTTTTTTAATTATGGCTCACTAAACCTCCTTTTGGATGGCTAGGTGGTATAGTGGATAGTCCTGGGTCTGGAGTCAGGAAGACTCCTTTTTCTGAGTTTAAATCTGGCCTTTGATACTTAATAACTGTGTGACCCTGGGCAAGTCACTTGACCGCCTTTGTTACCTCATCTGTAAAAGAAAGCTAGAGAAGAAAATGGCAAACTACTCTAATATCTTTGCCAAGAAAACCCCCAAAAGGTCACAAAGTGTTGAACATGATTGAAAAATGACTTAAAAATGACTTAAAACCCCTCCTCTTTTTGTTGACTTCTGAATAACCTAGGAGTGTCTCATTACATGTTAGTATTGGACCTACACTACTAGAAGAACAGCCTTGGTCAGGCTCAATTGACTACAATATGTATTTATACAACCCTTGTGACTTAGTACCTAATGGAAAGTAAACTCCTTGACAGCAGGTACTGTCAATATATCAAGAAACATGTATTGAGCAGCTACTGTGCATCAGGCACTATGCTAAAAAATACAAAAAGATACAAAAAGAGGAAAATGAAGAGTCTGTAATGTTAATGGGGTATGAAGATCGTCCCTGCCCATTAATAGGCCTCATGTGGAACCCATTAAAGGAAGCTTGCTCAGGAAGGCTTGCTTGTAGGAAGGCTTCCACACATTTGGTAGTAAGGTGATTAGGTACTAAGTCACAAGGGTTGTGGTACTTTCTGGCTCTGGGAAGTGTGTGTATATATATACCAACTTAGAGTATATATACATACATACACACACACACACATATATTCGCTCTGAGTTGGATTGGTATTATGCTTTGGGAATTCGCTTATGAGAAGGATCTTTTGGTTTCCTGGTCAAGGCTCTGAGTAGCTGTATGTTCAGAGCTCCCCAACTACTCAGATATAAAGGCTCTCTCAATCCAGCGTTGTATGTAAAGCGTATAGCAACATTGCTTTGATTTAGGTAACTAAAGCCCTATTTGTTGGTCTAATTTCTCTACTTGTATTTTCTCTGATGTTCAGGGTGCTGACCTTTCCCCTGAACTAGTGAATGTAATTAAAAGTAAGATTGTTGACCCCTTTAAAGTTGCTTTCCTTTAAAAACAGATCAAAGAACCTGTGCTATCAGGACATCCTGGGTATGCTAGGGTGCTTGCTGCTACAGAGTCCCTGCCCACAAAGACCTTACAATCTAATTGGGGAGACAATATATAAAAAATACACAGAAAGCAAACTACATATAGGACAAATAGGAACTAATTAACAGAGAGAAGACACTGGAATTAAGAGAAGTTGGCGAAGGCTCTCTGTCAAAGTTAGGATTTTAGTTGAAACTTAAAGGAGGACAAGGAGTTCAATAATTGGATTGGAGTAAAGAGAGCATACCAGATATGGGGAACAGTCAGAAAAAATATCCAGAGCTGAGAGGTAGAGTGTCTTGTTTATGGAAAAGGTAGGAGGCCCAGTATCAGTAGACTAAAGAGTATGTGTGAGGGAGTAAGGTGTAAGAAGACTGCAAAGGTTGGAGGGGGGTAGGTTACGAAAGTCTTTGAATGCCAAACAGAGCATTTTGTATTTGACCTTGGAGTTTATTGAGTTTGGAGGTGATGTAGTGTGATATTTTTGCTTTTCTTTGTATTCATAATGCTTAGCACAATGTTAAGTACTTAACACATATTTCGTAACTGATTCATTGATTGAAACAAATATAATCTCTCCTCTATAATTTTAATTTCATTCAATTCCATTCAACAAAAATCTATTAAGCACATATATTGCAATATGCATTGAACAAGACACTTGTCATACAAAAATAGATTTAATAAATACACATAGGCATTACTCTCTAAGATTTTAAAATCTAATGCTTATGCAGCTCCTTCCAGTCTTGAAAGTTGTCTGTCATGTACTCCTCCCAAGCCTTCTTCACCCATCTCCATTTCCTTCAATTGATTCTTCGGTGATGTAGTTTCAAGTTCTTAAATTATTCTGATTATCTTAGGTACCTTCTAACTCCAAATCTTGGTATCTGCTCTAGCTTCTAAATGTCCTTCTTAAATGTAGTATTTAGAACTGAGCACACTATTCTAAATGTGGCCTGAACAGAGTAAAACATAGCTGGTCTATATCCTCTTTGTGGACACTGGCTGGTTCTGTTGATATTACATAAGATTGTGTTGTTTCTGGATGAGATTTGTGTATGTTATTTAATTGGCTCATATAGTGCTTAGTACCAGTGTATTCTGAGAGATGCCATGTAGCTGCGTATGATGGAATAACAATCTCAAAGAAATCAGAATTACAAAGACTCCAAAGGATAATGAAAAGTTGTGTGATAGGTACAAAGAGATTGCATTTTATCACAAAAAATGACATATGAGAGAAGAAAGTACAAAAAATCATTGAAAACATATATAACTAGAAAAGGAGGTGAGACACTCCTATATTCAGGTGGACTAAAACTGATGAACAATCAAAGGATTACTATGGCAACCCTATGATATTAAACTAAAGAAGAGCCTGTAGAACTTTGGGTCAAGTATCTATGGTAAATTTATGGAAAGAGATAGATGAAAACTTTATAAGGTGACAAAGAATGGAGGGATATAATTCAGATTGGTATACAGAATAATTACATTAATGAAAGAAACTATGGTCCTTTCAAGTATTGAATTCTACAAATCTTAGCCCCTCTAGCATGTATGGACAGGTTTGTGCATTCTAATAAGAGTTGGCTTTTTGGAAGCCTAACAATTTATTCACTTATTCACAAATTTTGCTTTTTAACCAAGCACAAGGACAGTTAATTTTCCATGATCGGGGGCCCTGTCTCTAAGAGGGACAGGATTAGTAACCTAATCTTGATATTGGTTGTAGAAGGATCTCTGTTAAGCCTTGTACTCACAATTGAGTTTAAGTGACCTCAGTTCTGAGTTTTGTAACAGCTGTTAGAGATGAACTGAGATATGTAAAAACCCCATACAGGATTGTGAGATAGGTCTACAAAAGCAGGTTACTATTTCTAGGTGAAGAAAGTTGGGTATGATGATACATTAAAAGAAAGAGAAAGTTATTAATAAATGAATGAACTTTCCTAATAGTCCTATATATTAAGGTGAGATAAACTGATCAGGACAGGAAAAATCTAAACACAATGTTCTGGAGTAAATATGAGTAAGGAATAAGAAGTCAACATTAAGCTTGAAAACACAAGCTAATATATCTGGGTAAAATAATTAGAAAAGATATTCATTGGAGAGAATGAGCTGAAAATAGTAATGTCTGAAAGACTTGTGGTAATAGAGAGAAACAAATTAGAAATGAGGCTGCAGGAATACTATTATGACTGGACTCCATCTGCAGAAGCATCCCATTAGGAAACAAGAGGTAGCTGAGTCTCTTTGTAGGGCAAGGATGTGATCACAATTGGAATAATAAATAATACTTCTGTTGGGGGCATCTCATTTCCAGAAAATTGCAGTAAAAATGGAAGAAGTACATAGAAGAGAAATAACAGTGGTTAAAAAAAAACTGCAGGGATTTGCTGCTGGAAGGGATGATTAAAGGAATTAAATAACTGGAACAAGGAAAGAATAAGGGGACAAAGCTGCTTATGGTTACATGGAGACTGCTAACCCTGAGGTGAAATCAGTGTTGATTATTTAACAGAAAAAGAGGGTTAGAATTAGACACAGTTCAGTGAGAACAGGAAAAGGAGAATTGAGGCAACAGGCTATAGACCTCCTCTAAAGTAATTTGTGAAATGAGCTGAGAACATAAGTATAGATTTAATGTATCTAATTTTGGTCTCAACAGTTCATGTCTAAGGATCATTTATGTTCCCTTCCTTTTTTTAAGTCCCCTTACTTCCCTCTTTCTTTGTTCCTCATTTGAAACTTGGGTATTGTGGTTCTTTGTGTTGATATGTTTTATAGACCATTTGTGGAATTCTTGCCCACTCAAATACACTAGCTTTCAAAAGTTATGTTTCAACCTTGAGATAGCAATCATTCTGGAAACCACTGAAGCAGGTTTTTGGTCCCAAGCATACCTCCATGCAATCCATAGGGCTATGATGCTGTCAGGTCCCAAATACTAGATTTCTATAGCCAGAATTGTTCAATACCAAAAAACATGAGAAGGCACTCATGTCTGTGACTTACTTTTTTAACATTATGACTGAAATCAACAAGGCCTTTTCCAACTACCTATTTTGTTGTAATGGAAACTTTAAATGGACTTGGTTTTGAATTATGTTTGCTTTGAGAGAGATCAAAATGTATAAGGAATCGCAGAAATGTAAATTGGGGGGTTGTTTTTCTTTTATTGTTGAGCAGCTGTCTCCTTTGAAAAGAAAGATAGCACTTCTGGAAAGACTGCAATCTAAGCTTTATAATGGAAGTAAGAAAAAGGAAACATTTTAGTGCTTTGTTGACAAAGAGGGATGGATGGTAGAAACAACACCATTATCCTCTATGGTGAAGAACTAGAAAACATGCAGCTATCTCTTGGTTATGAAATCTTGATCCTGTCATACCCCAGAACATGCATTATAGCAAAGAAGACACATACTACCGAGATGACCATGGGCAAGTCACTTATATTTTTCTGGGTCTCAATTTCCTCATTTGCGTAACGAGCAGTTTAGACTAAAGGAACTCACATCCTTTTCAGCTCTTGATCCGTTTTCTGGAGTCAAAAGAATAAGTATTTATATTTTAATGGATGAACCTTAGCTCTCCTCAAAAAGAATATTCTTTTTATCAAGAACCAAAATATCCAGTTTTCCTCATAAAACCTAGTGCCATTTCTAATGCATGGCAAGAGGAAGCAGGGAATAACTCAACTCATAATGTGACACCCATGAGAAACTGATTTTAATTGCTGTATGCATATTTGTAAAATCTGAAAATGGTACTCAGGAATTTGCATATTCGCTGAAAAAAACCTTTGATGTTTATTTTAATATTCTTTTCTTTTTACATTTTGAGTTTCAAATTCTCTCCCTCCCTCCAACCCCCTCCCACACCCATGAAGAAGGTAAGCAACATGATATCTATTATACATGTGAAGTCATACATAATATATTTCCACATTACCCATATTTCAAAAAGAAGCAAGAAAAATAAAGACAGTAA
>CM053627.1:125590067-125623630 GCA_028646595.1 Phalanger gymnotis | reverse complement strand
TTTACCTGGCCATTATGTCTTCTGGAAGTTCAACCTTTGGACTGCAAGCCTCAGAAGTTGGTATCTCATGGTCGGTGGCATTGCTCTGCCTCTTGTCGTTTCCACAGAGTGCCATCATGTGTTGGGAGGCCTGGGGATCTCCGCTGGTTTCAGGTACCCGGCTTTCTCCCCGCTTGTCTCCCATGTGGGTTTCCTGGCCAGCCGCTTCCACTTTGGTCCCGTCTGGAGCAGCTCTACACTCCAAGTGCTCTCCTTGCCTACAGATTCATTCCTTCAGCCTTTCAGACTCTCCTGGCTGGGAAATTTGCCCCACTCAGACTTCTCGCGGTTTCTAACTCTCTCAAATCTGCTCAAATTCACTGTTTTACAGTAATCTGAGAGAACTTGTGAGAGAGCTCTGGTAAGATGCTGTTTTCATGTGGCCATCTTGGCTCTGCCCCCTTGACCTCTTTTCCAAGTCAGTTGTTTTTCCTTTGATAGTTTGTCTTTGGTAGTTTCTTGGTGTCTTTTGGAGTCATTAACTCTGACTTGCTCAATTCCAATTTTTAAGGAATTATTTTCTTTAGTGAGCTTTTGTACTTATTTTTCATTTTGACAATTCTGCTTTGTGTCTTTAAGAAAAAATCTTTAGATCAATTCTGTTTTTAAGTTGTTATTTTCTTTAGTATTTTTGTGCCTCTTTTACCCAGCCGTTAATTTTCTTTTCATAATTTTCTTGCATCACTCTCATTTATTTTTCCATTCTTTTCTTCTACCACTTTTAGCTCTTTGTTCAACTCTTCCTGCGATTCTTGTTCCTCTTGGGTCCAATTAGCAGTTTTCTTTGAGAACTTACTTGTAGCTGTTTTCACATTGTGGTCTTCTTCTTATGTCTTAACCTTCTCTGTCATCCTAATAGTTTTTTTTTTTATGGTTAAATTCTTTTTGTGTTTTTTTGCTCATTTCCCTGCTTATTTCTTGATGTTCAACTTTATGTTAAAGTTGGGCTCTACTTGCCTGGGGATATAGAGACACTATCCCAAACTTTAGGCTTTTATGTGCTACTGTTTTCAAAAGTATTCTTGTGGTCTGCAGGTTTTTGATGCTTCTAAAGTGACATGATCTGGTGCATTGCTCTCTTGTCTGTGCTCTGGTCCTAACCTAGGAAGGGCAGGAAGGGCCCATGTAGCTACATGAAGTAGCTTTCCTCTTGGCCTTGAAACTGTGACCAGGACCCATGTTCCCTTGTAACTTGTCATAAGAGCCCCTCTCCACCATGGAACTTTGACCTAGAGCTGTATATGAGCATTGGATTTGCCGATCAACACTAGCTGTACTCAGAGCCAGCAAAGGTTCCCTGAAGTCTCTTTCTGACTAGTTCGCTGCCCTGTGCCCTTCTGCTTCTGGGCTAGGAGCTCCTGAATCTGCTGCTTCTACTGCCGTCGTTGTGGCTATTGCAGCCACCCCCAAGGCCCACCACTGACATTTCATGTTTACTTTCACTTACCTTCTCACTTTCTTTTCACCTAAATAACTCACAGCCTTATACTGTGCATAGTTGTGCAACTTGAAAAAAACATGTTTCTGTTGACTATCACCCCTAAGGAAGACATAAGCTTAGCATTTCTTTGTTTCTTTTTTTTTAATGTGCTAGATAGGAAAAATGCCAATGGAGTCATGCTGTGACGAGACTAGAGAATAGTACTTAATGTGCTATGTTCCCAAGTACATGGTCACAGTAACCTAATGTTTTGTCTTGTAGGCATCCTTGGAACATATGACTATATTTATCAATGGGAGATGAGTGGTGACCTCAGGAGAGGTTTTGGGACTATCACAATTCTTTATGGTTTCACACGGGATACTTTGCTATTTCATCAACAGCCAGTATACCTTATCTCTGAATGACAGTCTATTTGAAAAGAAGCAATTATACTGAGCCTATGTCTTGAGATTTCAGTGTTATTGTTCTGTGTAGCTTAGAGTCAGGTTTTGTTATTCAAACCTGATTTACACTTTCTGGGTTGGAAGGGAAGGGCACCAAGGTGAACCCTAGGAAAGGACAAATTTTGAAATACCCAATTTATTTTAGACTAATGTTGACATTAGACACATGGATTCTTTCTTGATGAGTCAGTGATTGAAATGCTGCAGTGGAAATGAAAACAGAATTAGTTTAAAAGTTGAAAAAGAATGTACAAGAGTTAAATGATTTACTACAGGTTAATCAGAGCTAGGGTTTGAAATCAAGCATAGATCTATGGGGCCTTTTGTAGACCATTTTACTTGTAACTGATACTGGCCTTAGGTGCAGATTTGCCCATGCTTTGGTTTGCTATCTATATGGGTTTTGCCATCTGGGAGGCACAAGGCTACTCATAACCTTGGAACAAGCTGTACTGGACCTTGTGCCTTCTCCTTTATTCTCCATGGCAGTCAGACAAAAGGTGTTAGTTCTATTTGCCTATTTAATTGTATGCTACTTTTACTTGCATAGAAAAGATCATTTGAAGCAATACTCACTTAGTAGGTCCAGGAAAACACAGCTGTTAGTGAAAGACTCTTTCACAATAATTTCAATATTAATTTCCTCTTCCAGCTTCCATTATCAATTTCCTGTTATTCCCCATCTTGAATGAAAATAATCTCTTTTCAAAGCCTTTTTCCCTTGGTATTATAATTTGGCACTACAATGAATCTGTGATCTCATTGATTGGTACCTTTTCTAGCGGTGTATACTGAAATTTAGTAAAGCCTTTTCTTTCCATGTGATTCTTGTTCTTGGATCTAACCAATGTACTGGAGGCCAGCCTATTAGGCTTTAAAATTTATTAAGTACTATTTTTGCGCTAGGCTATCTAACTGCTATCCTTTGATTTTTTTATATGGCCAACCCTCTTTACATCAATCATTTTCTGAATGATATGCTTAATATCACTTCTTGTACTCAGAGCATCATTGGTAATATACTGTATGCTACTTATACCATCACGCATTTCTTTGTTGACTGTTGGGTCATCCACAGTTTTGATTTTTTGCATTCCATAATTTGAAACCATTTAGGATTAAGAAAATTTTAATTTAAAACAGGACAAATTTTAGTGTTAGGAATCATTTGGGATTATTAAAAGTACTATGTAGTTTTCTAAATGCTCAATATCAACATTCTTTCTTCTTCCTCTTCATTTCTTGGCCTAGATCTCTGCCAGTATTCAACCCCTATCTAATTATTCAACCAATAAGCATCAATTAAGTTGATTTATGTATTGATGGACTAGCTCAAAGAATTATATGTCCAATTGTATACCATAATTTGAACAAGAATTTTTTTATATTCCCCTTTTTTTGGACTATTGCGCCAATCTCTTTTAAGTAGTTGTGAATGTCACTGAAGGGATATGGTAGTGTTCTGGTGTTTGATGCAATCAGTACACTGTCTGTTACTTATAACAACATGGGAGATTTTATCATCCATATGGAATCTCCTTTTCATTTGTAACTTGTAGCAGGAAATCTATGACCACTATTTTATGTTTCACTTAATCTTAATAATAGAATGATTCTCAAAGTTATTTTTGTTTTTTTCTGTCAAGGAATCTCATGTGATCTTAAGTCTTCCATTAGAGGTATTTGACTGGAGGATAATTTTTAGGACTGTGTTTTATACTACTGAGTCAAATATATTTTGCGATCAACCAAAAAGGAATAGAGTATGATCTTATATTCCCTACAACTTTTAGTTAATTCTATGAGTATTCAATAAATGAGTGATTTTGTTGACATAGGATAGTCTCTCCAATTGTATAGGGCACACCTTATTTATAACTTTTCATTCCATATAATCTTGTTCATATCTCTCTATGAATTTTTTATAAGTTAATATCCATCCAATATTCTCAGAGCCTTCCTCTAGTTTTTTCTAAATTCTTACTATTATTAGTGTACCAATGCAGCATGCAAGATTTTCATATTTTCTAACTTTCATTATATGAATAGCTTACCTATAGATGATGTCCTTTATGCCACTTCTGACATATGAGTAATAGGCCTGTATTTTTCCATTGCCCTTTGTATGACCTACAAGTTTTATTCATAGATTATGGTATTGAATAATTAGTGGTCACACAATATTACTGGTAGATTTTTTTTTTCTATTTGGATCTGTGATTTCTTCAGTGTAAGGACCTCCCAATAAGCATAATTCATCTACCAGATAACTGACCATTCTGGTATTTTTAAAAGCTATTTATTGCCTATAGGCTGTACTATATGTGCATTCTACTCTTCAGTTCTAGGCTTATTTGTCTATTTTCAGTGTTCATCCAAGATATATGTGCTGATAGAGCATCTCATAAACCACCGCCCCCGCCCAAAAAGATAATAGGCATTCATCTACTTGGCATTTGGTTTTTTATAAAATAAACTTTTATTGATATCTAAATTTCTTCCTTCTCTCTCCTCTCCCAGAGTGTCATTTCATATAACAAATAACATTTTTAAGCAAAAAAAGGAAAAGAAGAGAAAAACAACAAAATTGATCAATACAAGTTGATGTCTGAAAATATGTGCAATACAGCATACTTTTAGACTTCCCACTTCTGTAAAGGAGTGAGATGGGAATGTTTTCTCACATCTCTTCTTTGGAGCCAGGCCTGTTATTTGTAATTTTACAATATTTATTTTACTTGTGGTTATTCTTTCCATTAACATTGTTTCAGTCAGTGTAAATAGTAGAGAGTGTGTTATTATTTTCTTGCCTTTATTTACTTCATTCTACAGGAGATCATGTAAAATTTCCATTTTTCTTTGAATAGGTCACTATTGTCATTTCTTACAGCATGGTAATATTCCATTATATTCAGGTACTAAAATTTGTTTAGCCATTCCCCAATCAATAGGCAATTACTTTATTTCTAATTCTTTGCTATCAGAAAAAAAAAACTACTCCAAATATTTTGGTTTATATGGGGGATTTCTTCTTATCAAAGACCTCCTTGAGGCTACAAACTCAAACAGTGAAGTCTCTCAGTCAAAGAATGTAGAGATTTTAGTCACTTTATCCGCAAAATTACGAAATGCTTTTAATGATTTTTAACTCCATCAATAATGTACTATCTTCCAACAACCCTCCCAGCATTGATGATTCTTATCTTCTGTCATCTTTGCCAATTTGCAGAGCATGAAATGAAACCTCAAGGTTGTTTTGATTTATGTTTTGCTTATTATTAATCATTTGGAGCTTTGTTTTAAGTAGTTATTAATAGCTTGCATTTCTTTTGAGAACTCTTTCTTTATATGCTTTGACCACTTATGTATTGGGGAATGGCTTTTGGTTATGAGTAAATATACATTCACACATATTTATGTGTGTGTATATACATCTAAATGCATATGTGCATGTATATACATATGTGTGTGCACGTATACATACATATTTTGGTAATGTACATATTTTGGATACCACATCAATATCTGTGAAATATGATATGAAGATTTTCCTCATTGAACCATTTGCTTTCTTATCACAAGCACATTCATTAACCTTGTATAGTTTTTCAAATTTATATAAATTTATTTTTCTATTTTTCCATTGTTTTTATCTCTTGTGCTGTTGAGTACATCTCCTTTCCATAACTTTAAAAAGCATAAATCTTACTCTAATTATTTATGAAATGATCTTTAATATCAAGATCACATATTCATTTAGAATATATTATGGAATATGATATCAGGTGTCGGCCTAAAATAAATTTCTGCCAGATTACTTTCCAGTTTTCCCAGTAGAATTTATCAAAGATGGAGCTCTTTCTAACCAGTTTATATTTTCTAATTTATCAGAGATTGGATTATTGAATGGATTATTCTGGATTATTCTGATTCTTTCTTCTAGTCTATTCATTTGATATTCCTTATGTAAGTCACTAATCCAAGTCCTTTTGAAATATATTGGACCTCATTTAGAAATTCTGAATGTTCCGAAGCTTGATACATGCAGTACAAAATAATTTAAGAATAAGAGCTTCAGAAAGACCTCACTATCTATACTACATAGACTATCTTTCCTTTGGATTTTGCATTGGTCATCTTTCTTGACAGTGGCAAAGACTCTTTCTCATCATATATTTCTCTGTAATGCTACATGTTTTACCTGATAATAATATCAAAATGTTCATCAAAGTTATCTCCATTTTTAATAAATCTTCACAGAATAATAGAATTAAAGAATTGAAAGAAACCTCAGAGATCATCTATTCCAACCTGTACCTGAAAAGGATCACCTCTACAGCATACCTGATAACTTGTCATCCACCCTTTCTTTAGAGTGAAGGGAAATATACTACTATCTAGAGGCAGTCTGATTATTTGAAATTTTCAGTACAATATTAACATACCTATAGGTGAGAACTTGGAAGATCTATAAGCTGGAACTTCACTTGATCAAATGTCATCTTGGAGTCAATAAACAATAAGTGGGATGTTATATTCTCTGCAATTCTCAGTCAATTGTGTGACTGTAAAGATGTGTTCTACTCTTTGATGTTGTTTGCAGAAGCCTGCCTTATTCTTTCTCATATTTGCATTGAAGACACATTCAGATCATGTGTAGATTATTCTCATACATATTTCATATTAATGGAAAGTAGAAAGTTGGATTGGTAATTATGAATATTTTCTAAATAACCCTTTTCGGGATTGATATTGTGATTTCTGCCCAACAAAATTATCTTCCTTTTTATTATATGCCTTGAGGATTGATCCCTTAATAACCTCAAAATTGTATTGTCTCTAACATGGACCTTTACTTGGTATGGTCCAGGTGGTCTGCCTCATTTTTTTCCTTTAGTGCCATTATTATTTCCTTATTGATCTTATTGAAGACTGTGATGTTAGGGTTCAAATGTGGTTGTATATCGACTATTTCTTTTTGTCATTGATCTCGCCAGGGTATATATGCATAGTAGTAGAATCTCTGGGTCAAAGAGTATAGACATTTTAGCACTTCTATGCATTATTCCAAATTGCATTCAGAATAGTTGGACCAATTCTCAACTCCACCAACAATGTGCTAATGTACCTATTTATGATGAGACATATTTGTGTGTGTGTGTGTGTGTATGAGAGAGAGAGAGAGAGAGAGAGAGAGAGAGAGAGAGAGAGAGAGAGAGAGAGAAGTAGATAGAGAGGTAGATAGATAGAGATTGATTTTTGGTTTATTTATAATCCTTCGGCCTCTTTTGTTTCTTGATCTTGAGCCATGTTTTACAACATATCTCACTCTACTCCCCATGCATGCCTTTGCATTGATGTCATAAAGTATTATTCCATGTATTGATTTAATTTGGAGGACCTTAATGAGTTCATCACATTTCTCTGCCTGCTTATTCTCTATAATAGTATTCATGCTTAAGCTTCATCTCCCTTTCTGGAGGCCCTTTTGCTTGTGCTCATCATGAACACTGAAAAGCTTGACAACAAATAACATATAAGGCTTGGTATTTATTTTTAAGGAGCCTAGAATCTTCATGACGAGACCAAAACAACATGCTCAAGAAGATTAATGAATAATCAAGGATTAAATTGAATGGTATTGAAGGATTTTCAGTATAATAAGACTTACCGGAGGGAAAGATAACTGTCAGATGGAATCAATCATGGAAGCTTTTGGGTGGCTTTTTTAATTTCTTTTTTTGGGGGGAAGCATAGTCGTTCTACAGTACTTTTTCCTAGACCACTTATTATTTTTACTTTGTACAGTAAAGGCAGTTTGGACTTTAAAACCTGAAATGGAATTTAAAAAGAACTGGATACAATGTATAGAAAAACACTCTTTTGTGGTGAAAAGATCTGAATTCAAGTTCTGGCTACTTCGTGGCTGTGCTGACCTGGACAGGTCCTTCAACTTCTCTGAATCGGTTTCTTTTCCATTTCATTTGACTCCCATTTGACTCAACTCTCCCTACTCTCCATGTCCTCTCCAGGAGCCTTAGAGGATCTTATTGAAGGCTGGACCTTTCCATCTGTGTTGCCCTTATCTGTTCCCTGTACCCTGAATGTATATTGTTCTCTCCTCCACCTCTTAGAATCCCTTATCTCTTTCAATACTCAGTTCAGGAACAATATCTTACATGAAACCTTTCCTATTCAGTCTCCCTAATAGTGCTTTCCCCCCAAATTGTCTTTGTTTATTTTGTATATATCACTGGCTGAACCTTCAAGAAAGGAGAGTCACCTCCAATACATAATGCATCAGTATAGGACTTGGTCAATACCCACGTATGAGTACATTTTTTCCTCTGGTTGGGTTATAAGCTCCACTATGTTGGCTGGGATTGTGGTTTTGTCTTTGCATTCCTAGTGCCTATATACAATGACAGGTATATAGAAAATACTTAATGAATCCTTGTTGAGTTATTAATTTTAATAATTTCTTTTAAGTGTAAAGGATCCTTTTGACTTCTCAGGAAGATGTCCAAGAGAAGGCAACAAAATTATTGAAGATTAGATTTATTTCATTATATGAGACTTGTTTGAAGGACAGGTTTCCTCATCTGAAAACTAGGTCTAATAGTAATAGCTAGCATTCAGTCAGTCAATAAGTATTTATTAAGTTCCTACTCTGTGCCAGGCATGTTGTTAAATACTAAGGATGCAAAAAAGGCTAATGATAGCACCTGCCCCCAAGGAGCTCACAATTTATTGGGGGAAAACAACAAACAATTATGTACAAACAAGCTGCATACAAGATAAATGGGAAATAAATAACAGTGAGAAGATACTAAAATTAGAGAGGGTTAGGAAAAGCTTCCTGTACAAGGTAGAATTTTAGTTGGGACTTGAAAAGTCAGAGAAATCAGTAGGCAGAGATAAAGAGGGAAAGCATTCCAAGCATGGAGGACAGCCAGAGAAAATTCCTGCAGCTGAGAGATGGAATGTCTTGTTTGTGGAACATTCTATAGTGCTTCAAGGTTTGCAAAAGACTTTACATATTTTTTTTCTCATTCAATCCTCAAAACCCAATATTTTAGATGAGGAAACTGAGGCTGGGGGAGTTTGTGTAACTTGCTGAAGGTCATAGATATAGTAAGGGTCTGAGGCAGGAGTTAATTTCAGGTGTTATAGATGCTGACTAGTATTCTATCTCCCACTCTACTTAGCTGCGGATGATAAAGACTGGGGTATTTGTTTCACTAGTAAGAGGATCGAATGAAATAATGTATATAAAGTGTTTTTAAAACTTTAAGATGCTATGTAAACATTGCTATTATTAACTAGGAACAGCAGGTAATTTTTGAATTAATGTTAAGAAAGCTGCCATATTTCACCACATAATCATCACAGATTTTATGCCGGGTTTTTTTTTTTTTTTGCAAAAAAGCAGAGTGTGAGCATTATCCAAAGCTTTTTTTTTTTTTTAAAAATGTGCTCATATTACTTAAAAATCATTTATTACTAAACTGTCTTTGGTGCAAGACTAGAATGCATGCAATACTCATGAATATATGTTAAAATGGGGAAGATACAAGTCTTAACATCTCACGTGACTTACTCATGGAAGCTTTGCCTGCCCACCTGCTCTCCTTGTTCCTACAGGCTCTTCATTGGATTGAGTGACAATACTATTAGTACTTCAGTGCTCTAAACAAACCATGCAAGTCGGCTTTTGGAAATATACTGATCATGTGCCTATGCTGAGAATTCTAGGCTCATGGCTTGCAGTGTGGGAGAGATAAATGTGTATCCATATGCCACTGCCACATTGCTACTCTGTTTACCTTTTAAGCAGCATGATGAACAGAATTATACCATGTGATGATTATGTGATGAAAGGTTATAAACCAGTTTCTGGACTGAAAAAGCAAGGCGCGCTGATCATGCAGTGGCAATGCAGTGAAATATGGTATCTAGGAGTTGAAGCAGTTCAAACACACAGTGGACTGCCAGAGAAAGCAATGGGTTCTTCTTCAGTAAAGGGCCTTAAGAAAAGGCTGGATGATATGTCAGTCATGTTTTAGAGGGGATTTTTGTTGAGGTATTTGAAGATTTTTGTTCAAAGGCGACCTTGGTGGTTCTTTATAATTCCAAGGATGTTCTTATAAAATTCTGATTCCCTGGGAACATGATTTGTGTTTAGCGAATGAAAAACTATGATTCTCTGATACGTTTTATATAGCAATAATGTGATAGATTATTGCAGCAAACCAACAGCCCTGCATGTCTAAAGGTAGTGGGAAAACATGGCTGGAGGCTCTGAATTGAATTTCTGAAAACAGATTTCATAGACTCCTTTAAATTCACATTTGCAGTAATTTGTTGTGGTTTTGCATTTTAAAAATCTTAGCTGACCCAGCAACCAGTATTATTTACAAAGGAAGTATTACATATTGCATATTTTATGAATGAAAATGCAAACAATAGTTGAAATAAAAATCATTCTACAGGTTCTGTAACAGCGTTGCCTGTGATTAAGTAAATATGGATTTAAGACCTTTTAATGCAAGTGGACTTTTCCATTATCATATTCGGCTTAATAACCAAATTATATAAATGAAAACATCCTCTTGTGATAGAATAATACTTTTCTAATTTGCGATTCTATTCAAAATGACTGAAAAAATTCTTTTCTCTGTCTCTCCTGCAGGCCTCCCTCCCTCCTCATTTTACAGATGTGAAAATCAAGGCTCACAAAGTTGAAGTGAGTGGGCTATGGTCAAACAGTGACAATGACAAAGATAGGAGATACCAAATCCAGCATCCTTTCCACTCTTCCACATAAAAGAAAGAATGGTAAATGATATTCTAGGAGGCATAGCATCCCTGCCCAAGTAGAACTTACAGTAAATCGGTTGACTACCTGGAGGTGTATAAGGGAAGGAGCAAAGATTCACCTGACTGCCACAATTCAATTTAACTCCACAAACATTTACCAAGGTCTTCCTAAGAGCCTTAATCAAAGAATAAAAACAAACAAATAAACAGTTAAGGAAGTACCTGTTCTCAAGAAACTTTCATTCTACTGGAGGAGACTGAATGTAAACAGTTAAAGAATATAAATGAGTTGAAAAAGGAGAAAACACTAACATTTAAGGGAACTGAAATTGGCTTACTATGGGAGGGTTTATCTGAATACTCTTGAAGGAATCTACAAATTGCATAAAGAAGGAATATATTCCAGTCATGGGAGATCACCAGGGCAAAGTGGAAGGATGTGTAGTGCCAAGTTCAAGCAATTTTGAATAGGCCACTTTGTCTATGAAAAGAGTTCCTGAAGGAATGTTGATATAAAATAAGTCTGGAAAGGTAAATGGGAGTTTTGTGAAAGGCTTTAAATTTCTAGCTGAATAGTTTGATTTTTTTCCCTAGAAATAATAGGGAGCCACTGGAGATTTTTGATCAGAGAATTGACATGATCAGTCAGATAGGGTAAAGTAGGTAGGGATGGAGGGTACAGGAAGTATGGTTTCTAAATGTGAACATAGTTGACAAAATATACACTCATTTCAATGAAGCATACAGGAAGAACCCTCACAATGTCCTTGTGAATGAGATGGATATATATTCAGTGATAATACAATTAGGTAGATAAGAAATGATTGAATAATAGGACTCAAAGTACAGTTATTAAATGAATGATGCCAATCTAGAAAAACCTAGGTGGCAAAGGCAGAGCCAAGATAGAGGAGTAAAAGGAAGAACTCAGCTGAGCACTACACCCCAAACCCCTCTAAATACCCTTTAAAAATGATTCTAAACAAATTCTATGCCAGCAGAATCTACAAAAAAGGTGGAGTGATATGAATTTGCAGCCCAATACAACTTGGTAGGTTGGCAGGAAAGGTCTCTTGAACCAGAGTGAGAGAGGGGCACAGTCCAGTACAGGCTATGTCAGCACAGACCTGGCTTCAGGCCCAGCAAATCAGGGGCAGGCCTTGGGAGTGACTAAATCAGCAGTGGCAGTGGCTGCTTCTGGATCTCTCAACCCACAGATGGTAAGAGTGTCAAACAATTGGTCAGGAGATTACAGGGGCCTTTTTGCTGGCACTGCATGCAGGACACTGTTGCATTGCCCATAATTGGATCCAGGTTGCAGTCCTGGGTGGCAGTCCTAGGGTGAGGAGAGCATTAGCATAGCAGTGCTTGCAGCAGCAGTGGAGTGGAGACTCCCCCCTTACGGTTCCAGGGCAGAAAAGATTATGTGTGACCACTAATAGATCAGAGCACAAGCCAGGAGAGTAGTAAACATCTCTCCTTTAGTCCACACTACCTTGAAAAACTGAAAACTTATAGGTCCCTAAAAGTATTTCTGAAAACAGCTATGCAAAATCCCTGAAAGTCAGGGCACCCTCCATACTGGAAGCAGAGCCCTACTTTAACAAAGAGCTAAAAGTCAACTTGATAGTCTGGGAAAATGAACAAACAATGGGGAAAAAAAAAACTGCTGACTATTGCAAGTTACTATGGTGACAAGGAAGATCAAAACAAGCACTCAGAAGAGGACAACAAAGTCAAAGCTCTTACATCCAAAGCTTCCAAAAATAAATTGGTCTCAGACCATGGAAGAGCTCAAAAAGGATTTTAAAAATCAAGTAAGAGAGGTAGAGGAAAAAATCAAGCCAACATCTTGGTAAAGGAGACATAAAAAAACTAAAGAAAATAACACCTTAAAAACAGACTAGGCCAAATGGTAAAAGAGGTCTAAAAAGCCAATGAGGAGATGAATGCCTTAAAAAGTAGAATTGGCCAAATGGAAAAGGACATCCAAAAGCTCACTGAAGAAAAAAAATCCTGAAAAATCAGAATGGAGCGAATGGAAGCTAATAAAACAAAACCAAAAAGAATGAAGCATTGTGAAATATCTCATTGGACAAACAACTGACCTGGAAAATAGATTGAGGAGAGATAATTTAAGAATTATTGGACTTCCTGAAAGCCATGATCAAAAAAAGAGCCTGGACATGATCTGGACATGAAAACTGCCCCGATAATCTAGAACCAAAGGGTAAAATAGAAATGGAAAGAATCTACCTATCACCTCCTTAAAGAGATCCCAAGAGGAAAACTCCCAGGAATATTATAGCCAAATTTCAGAGTTCCAGGGTCAAGGAAAAAATATTGTAAGTCGTCAGAAAGAAATAATTCAAGTGTCATGGAGCCACAGTCAGCATAACACAAGATTTAGCAGCTTTTACATTAAAAGATTGGAGGACTTGGAATATGATATTCTGGACAGTAAAGGAACTAGGATTACAACCAAGAATCACCTACCCAGCAAAACTGAGTATAATCCTTAAGAAGAAAAATGGATAGTCAATGAGATAAAGAACTTTTATGTATTCTTAATGAAAAGATCAGAGCTATAAAAAATATGACTTTCAAATACAAAACTCAAGAGTAGTAAAAAAAAAGGTTAAAAGAAAAGGGAAATCATAAGGGACTTAATAATTTTAAACTGTTCACAGTTCAAGATGATATTGGTAACTTATAAAACCTTTCTCATTATTGGATGAGGTAGAAGGAGTATATATAGACAGAGGGCACAGATGTGAGTTGAAGATGAAGGAGTAATGTGTAAAAAAATAAAGTTAAGGGGTGAGAGAAGAATGTACTGGGGGAAAGAGGAAGGGAGAAGTCGAATGGGGTAAATTATCTCACATAAAAGAGGCAAGAAAAAGCTTTTACAGGGGAGGGGAAGAAGGAGGAGATAAGAGGGAGTGAGTGAACCTTATTCTCATCAGAATTGGCTCAAAGAGGGAATAACATGCACACTCAACTTGAAATAGAAATCTATGTTACTCTACAGAAAAGTAGGAGGGAAAGGGGCTAAGAGAAGGGTGGTGATAGAAAGGAGGGCAGATTGAGGGAGGAGATAGGCAGAAGCAAAACACTTTTGAGGAGGGACAGGGGCAAAGGAGAGAATGCAATAAATGGGAGGAATAGAATGGAGGGAAATACAATTAGTAGTAGTAACTGTGAAAAAAAATTGAAGAAAATTTCTCAGATAAAGACCTCATTTTTCAATCATATAGAGAGGTGAGTCAAATTTATAAAAATAACAGCCTTTCTTGAATTTATAATCAAAAGATATGATCAGTTTTCAGATGAAGTAATCAAAGTTATCTATAGCCATGTGAAAAAAAATACTCCAACTCACTATTGACTGGAGAAATGCAAATTGAAGCAATTCTTAGGTGCTACCTCATAGGACAGAAAAGTTAACAAATGTCAGAGAGGATGTGGGAAAAATGAGACTTTATGAACTGTTGGTGGAGTTGTGAACTGATTCAACCATTCTGTAGAGCAATTTGGAACTATGCCCAAAGGGCTATGAAACCATGCATACCCTTTGACCTAGTAATACTACTACTAGATCTGTATCCCCAAAGAGATAACAAACAAAAAGGATAAGAACCTATATGTACAAAAATATTTAGAGCAGCTCTTTTCTGAGGTCAAAGAATTAGAAATCAAGGGCATGCCCATCAATTGAGGAATGGCTGGACAAGTTGTGGTATGTGATTATGATGGAATACTATTGTACTGTAAAAATGACTAGCAGGATGCTCTCAGAGAAACCTAGTGACTTGCATGTGCTGATGCAAAGTGAAATGGATTTGTATACAAAGTAAAGGCAATATTGTAAGATGACCAGCTATGAAGGACTTAGCTATTCTCAGCAATACAATGGTCCAAGACAACTCTGAAGAATTTATAATTAAAAATGCTATCCATCCCCATTAAACGCCATTATGGCATTTAAAAAAACAAGCATTTATTAAGCTCCTACTATGTGAACTGATGATATCTGAATACAGATTGAAGCATACTTTTTTACTTTATTTTTCTTGAGTTTTTTTGTCTATGTTTTCTTTCACAACATGACTATTATGGATGTTTTGCATGACTATATATGTATAACATACATCAAATTGCTTGCCTTCTTAATGGGGGGGGAGGAAGGGAGAAGGGAGAGAATTTGGAACTCAAAGTTTTAAAAATGAATATTAAAAATTGTTTTTACTTGTAACTGGGTAAAAAAAATGTACTAAATAAAAGCTATTTTTTTTAACAGAAAAAGCTAGGTGGCTTGGTAGATAGAGTAATGGACCTGAAGGCAGGAAGACTTGACTTCGAATATTGACTGAAATGGCTGTTTGACAGCAGGTCATTTAATCTTTATCAATCTAAGTTTGCTCATCTGTAAAATGAGGATAGTAATATTTATCTGGATGGTTGCAGTGAAGGCCAAATGAGAAAACATCTGTAAAATAAATAACATCTGTAAAGTACCTGGCAAACTTTAATGTGCTATGTAAATGCTATTTATTATTATCATTTCCTTATGGTCCATTTCAGGAAAATAAATCACCCTCTCCTGGCCACCACTCACCTAAAGATGCTGTCTCTACTTATTAGAATATGAGCTCCTTGAGAGCGGTGATTATATTTGCTTTTGTATTTATTTTCCAGGCTCTTGGCATAGTGATTGACAAGTATTTAGTAAATGAATACTCATTCATTCCTTCAATGAAGGAAGGTTTCTAATGGAGCATTCCTGTTATTTGCCTTTATAAGATCATAGAATTGTATGTTTATAGCTGAAAGGGATCTTAGTGATTTTCAAGTACAAAACTTTCATTTTATAAATGAGGAAAGTCAGGAATAGAGAGTTTAAGAGATTTGTCCAGGGTCACACAAGCTAGTATGTGAGCTAGGATTTGAACCTAGGACTTTCTAACTCTAAGTCCAGATTTCTATACACTAGTACTTATCTTCTCAACATTATTTTTAAAACCAGTACGTGGATGAAAGCATAGATGCCATGTTTATCAGTTGTGCAAATGATATAAAGCTAGGAGGTTTGGCTAACATCTTAGTCAACAAAATCAAGATCTAAAGAAATCTTGACAGAAGAGAATAGTAGGTAAAATAGTTTGAAACTTAATTGAGGGAGATAAGTACAATAAAAAAATAAACCCAAGTCTGCAAGTTCCAGCTAGGGAAGATGTTGGTAGATAGTTCAAATGAAAGTGACCTGAGAGTTACAGCAGACTTGTTGATTTGAACCAGAGAACCTGGGAGAGGCAGTGTGATACAGAGAACATTGTGAAAATTTAGTCAAACATACAAATTCTTTTCCATTAGTCTCCAAAATCACTTTCCCCTTTCCACCATAAACAACTTCAATGAGAGATACAAAGAAGAGTGACCTTTGACTTCATAGTTTTTTTCATAGTCCAATAAACCAAATTATAGAGAAGCTCTTATTCTGATTTTCTAACCCTTTCAGAGTAATGACAAGGTCTAATATTTCAAACCCCTTATGGTATGGATTGCATAACTGTCACTTTAAAAGTTCAGTATGATACTCTTGTCAAAACATCTCCTTTTATGCTGAATTATTTTTCTGATGTTGGGAAACAAGTTTAGCACAGTCAGAAAGTATAAGAGACATTAAACTTGTCCATTAGGCACATATTCATTGAAAAGGCCATAGCCATAGCACACATTTTTTCCACCAGTCATCTATTTCCTTTGAGACAAACCAGTAGATAAAATGTCTGGCCTTTTAAATATTATGGCATTTAAAAAAACAAGCATTTATTAAGCTCCTACTATGTGCCAGGTATTTTGTTCTATGCCTTACAAATATATCATTTTATGCTCACAATAATCCTGAGAGTCAGATGCTCTTATTATCTCCATTTTATAGATGAGGAAATTTACAGACAACTTCACATAGTAATTGTCTGAAGCCATATTTGAACTCACGTCTTTCTGATTCCAATCCTAGGACTTAGCAAGCAGATTTGTATTCAACTTTCAATCTTCTTTGCTTTGTAGATAGATGGCAACAATTTGAGGACAATATTTTGATGTTCTTGTTTACCACTGATGATTTGGTGGTATGGTTCTTTTGGGGAGAGATTCACATGTATCTTCTCTTCAGATAGGGCTAAAGCCTCAGGAACTGACACCTGCAAAAATTAGATGATTCAGTGTCTCAACTTCACAGATAAAGAGCTAGAAGGACTCCTTTGAGGTCATTTAGTTTATCCTCCTCATATACAGATGAAGGAACTGAGGCTCACAGAGGTTATGACTTCTCCATGGTAACATAGCTAAGAAGCCTCGGAGGAACCCACATCCTCTGAGCCTAGATCAAAAGTCTTTCCACTGTACCAAAATACTTCTTACTCTTGTTTCTTTAACAAAGAGAGATCAGGAAAATGGGCCTTTGATACTTGGAGAACCAACGCATTACCTCCAAACCTACATAGCGTAAACCATTTTTTTCCTTTACGACTCATTTAAGGTTCACTTCCTCAATTAAACATTCCTTGATACCCCAGAAGAAAGTGAACTTCTCTTTTATTCTTTTTACGTTTTTGTTCTTATCATACATATTGGGTGTATGTGTCCAGAATTTCTTTTGTAGGTTGAAAGGATCTTGAAACCAAGTATGTTATCTTTTTTTCCCAGCTGTGTGTTCCCTAGGCCTTGTACAATGCCTTATAAATAGTAGGCACCTATTGAACATTAAATGGCATCTAATTGAGAATAATCATTCCCACAAATCTTTCATTCCCAGTTCCTAGCACAATTAAGCATTTGATGAACTAAATTAAAATTGACTCTGATTGGAATGATATAATATACATGTATTTAATATTGATAACTGAAAATAAGGGCTGTCCAGAGGCTCTTCATGGGACACTATGTTCTACCATGAAAACTTGAGATCTGGATCATTGGGTGCTAGCAAAGGGTGTTAACTTCCTTTGAAATTTTTAATATGTTTGGAATGGATTCCCTGAAACATCCAGGATCCGATCATTCCCAGAGTTTTAAAACCTGATTGTAATATACAATATGGTTTGGACAGTGCTTGGTACTTGAGTCTTTTCAGAAATTCAAATGTTATTTTTGGAGTCAGGAAGACCTGGGTTCAACACCTCCTCATATACTACCTATTTGACCTTAGAGAAGTCACTTAACTTCTTTAAACCTCAGTTTTTGCATCCTTAACATGGGTATTATAGTAGAACCTACCAGTACAACATATTGTGGGGATATAATTTATATAATTTATGTAAAGCACTATGAAACTTTAAAAACACCACTTTAGTAGGTAGTAGTTACTTTTATTGTTGTTTAAAGTAATGCCGTCTAACCAGAGGGATTGAATAAATGACTTACTAGTCATTACTAATGTTATTAGTATTTTAAGATCTTTTAAATGTATTTATTTGTTATATTGTCTAGCCCACAGAATGAGACAAATTAAACACTAATTCTCTTAAAATATAAGGTAGCTGGTCTTACTGGACATTAAAGAGTAGTTTAATTACAGAGATTGAAAGTGACCTTTGCTAAAATGTCCCATTTTTATCCTCCATGTTTGTTGGCTAGCTTCTCCCCACTTAGTATGGATTATTTCAGGTAGAATACAAGCTCCTAGAGGTCAGACCCCTTAGCACAGTGCCTAGCATATTTGTGGATTATATATATGATGATATTTGATACTCAAAATGATCCTGAGGAAGAAAGTACTATCATTTATTCCCATTTTCCAAATGTAGACACTGAAGCTCAGAGACATCAAATGACTTTCCTAGGGTTATGCAGCTCATGTTTGAGAAAGAATTTAAATCTAGTCCTTCCTAATTCCAAATACCTGTTGATTGGTTGAACCAAAGGAGTAGCCTGACAATGAACTGATACACTATTGGAATAGCATATGATACTGTTTTCCTTCTAAGAAAACTATATATATGTATATATATGTAAAAATTGAAACCTACAAAATCATATTTCAAATGACTGTTTTGGAAAAGATTTTTCACTTGAAATAAGTAGTCATCTCAGGTTCCCTTCAAACAGCTAGCTCTTCAAATGAAATGAAGATATAATTCAATTCTATATACATATATATTTCACAAAGAGTAGCTTTTGGGAAAAGTGAAGAGGACTTGCAGTATAATTTTGTTTGGCATGAGAGGGTGTTCCTTTGTCATTGTTATCAAATGAAAGATTCTGTTCCCTTCAACAACCCAGTAATTAAATGCTTACTATTTGCAAGTCATTGCGTGAGGCAATAGAAGAGCTCCATATTCACTGGAAGATTAATAGATCTTGCTGCTTCAGTATAAAAATTATTCAGAAAGGTAAAACTTAAATATTCTAAAACAAGGGTCAGCAAGCTTTAAGAGATGGTATTCCCAGTGTTCATTTATCCTGCTTAGGTTACTCTTCTCTGTTTCCCCCTACTTTGCCACCCCTGGTTTCACAATGAAGTTTTTCTTACAGCTGAATTGTAATTTAGGAATACTCCACGGGATGCTTCCCTAAACCCTAGACTCCTGACCACAGAATGAAGAAAGAGTTGGCAGTAAATAAGAAATGAGAGGTTAGTATACTCACTGAACCCAATACCAAATACTCATATGACTAAATAGGGTCTTTCTCTATTTGTCCCCTATCCTTTTCTCTCTTTGAACCAACTATGAGGACTGGTGATAGAGCTTGTACCGCCAGAGAGCAAAATGATTTACTCAAGATGAAGAATGAAAAATACATTTTTAAATGTGGCTAACATAGGACTTTGTTTTGCTTGATTATGCATATTTGCATAATATTTTTACTTTTTTTTTTACTTTTTTACTTTTTTTCTTTTTTTTTTACTTTTTTACTTTTTTTTACTTTTCCTCTTTTTTTCCCTCATGTAGGGAAGTGGAAGAGAGAGAGTAAAGTAATGTTTGCCAATTAAAAAAAAATAATATCAAAAGAAAGTGCAAATGGCTATGGCAGGGGAAGGTTAATTCTTTAATTAACACCTATTACCTTAATGACTTAATGATCAATTAATTAATACCTTAAGGAAGATTAGTTCATAGGAAGCTGAGAGGTGTGTGTGTGTGTGTGTGTGTAGGGGACTGGGAGGTAGCAAAATATAAAACTGAGTTTCACATTTTATTTTTTTCCCTAGGATTTGTTATATAATTCAAAATTATCTTGTATACTCTAGGTTGCTAATCTGTGTTCTGGGAAAGAAAAAAAAATTACTTTTCAAAAATGTTTTTCCATTAAAGAGAAGATTAAAAGTTTCATAAACACATATAGCTATATTGATTTTTGTTGTCCTATCTCCTGCTTCTCACTTAAGTGGTGGGTTGACTGTGTCCCTGTGTTTTCAACCACTAGACTGGCCAGGTACAAACTCTGCCAAATCCCAGTGAGCTTTTGCATCTGGGTTCAGTGATGCAGTATGTGTCTAACTTGGCCACTAGGTGATTGATTTTTCTTTCTGTCACAATCAGTCACAAATATATTCTACTAATGCCTAGAGGGATATTGATCTGCTTTGGTGCAGAGAGGGAGTTCACTACACCAATGGAATCATGGATCTTTGAAGTCTTGAAGCATGTAAAGAGATGTGTTTAGACTAGAAGATATATAGTCAATATGCTGGATAAAACAGACTTTGCAGCTATGGCCAGGGGATGAATTTTTAACCAGGCAACGGATGGAAGTGATCACAAAAGATAAAATAAATAATTTTGATTACACAAAATCAGAAAGCTTTTCCATTAACAAAATTAATGTTACCAGGAAAGATGTAAAGAGGCTGACTAGGGGAAATATTATATCAACTATCATGGATAAAGATTTGATATCAAGCTGTACAGACATTGAACAGAAATTAATAGGAACAAGAGCCATTCTCCCAAAAGATAAGTGGTCAAAGAATTTGAACAAACAGTTCTTAGAAGAAGAATCTCAAGCTATAAATGGTAGGGGTAGTATCTTAACCCAGCTTCACTCCAGATTAGGTTAGTTTTTCCTTAAAATGTATTGAAATATTCCTTTGGGTGTGGTTGGCCCAGCATATTAAGGACTAAGACTGTTGATATCACTTCTTCATTGCCTGACTACAAAGCATCCCTGAAGACCTTGCAGGGAAGGGGAGTGAGGGTTGACTGGTGGATAAGTCATGCAAAAGAGGTTTTCTCAGCTGAATCAACTTGAGGCATTCTTAAGACCTATCCTTGAACAGCCTTTTGTTACTATGACTAAGTAGGGTTTTTTTGAATTAACTTTTGCATGACTTACATTTTGTTCTAATACTGAAACTAAACTGCAAGGGAACTGGCCTGAGTCAGTCAAGGACATCATGTGAAAGAATATGCCAAAAAAAAACTTTAATAATTAGAAAAATGTAGATCAAGACAACTTTGAGATTTTATCTCAAATTCAGCAAATTGACAAAAATGACCAAAAAAGGTGAGAATAATCACTGTGAAAATGTTTTTTGGAAAATAGGCACAATAATGCACTGATGGTGGAGTAATAATTTGGTTCAACCATTCTGGAAAGCAATTTAGAATTATCTTAAGGAAGTAACTCAAATAAATATACATTTTGAGTCAATAGATTCTACTGCTAGAACTATGCCCAGAAGAGGTCAATGGTTAAAAGACTTGATTTCATTATCTATAGTAGCATTTTTGTAATAGCAAAAAAGAACTGAAAAGAAAGTACATGCCCATCATTTGAAGAATGGCCAAATAAGTTGTGTACATGAATGTAACAGAATATTAATATGTTTTAAGGATTATTGAATATGGTGAGTACAGAAAAACATGGGAAGATCTGTATGAACTGATGCAAGTTAAAGTTAGCAGAATAAGGAAAGCAATATACCAAATGACTACAACAATGGAAATGAAAAGAAGAGAAACATAACAATGATAACTGAATTTTCTGAAGCCATAATCATTTATCTTAACTTCAATATGAGAAAACCTGTCATTTCTCTCTTTTTTTTTTTGCAGAGAGGGTGCTTTATGGATGTGTAGAAACTACTTATAATGTCAGATTTCCTTAGTTTTGCAAAACTTTTCCCCTCATTTTTCTTTGTAATAAGAATGGCTCTTTGTGAAGGGGAAGGTTGAGGGAGACATTGATAAACACAGGTGACATAAATACAGAAGATATAAAATTATAAATTTTTAAAAAGGCTGATCTATTTTAAACACAATTTTAAAACATATTAAATTTATGCCCCAGATTCCAAATTTTATAGCTTTTCTTTTCTAATGATGTAAATGTCAGACAATAGTACTCATGGTATTTTAAATATTGGGTAAAGTATTAGAGATTTTTAAAAATAAGTAGTTTGGTCAGCTAACACTACAAAAATTTTCAAGAATTAAACAGCTTTGTGCAGTAACATAGGGGAGATATTGTGATTCCAGTCTCTCTGAAAACTGTGTATCTCTAGTGTCCAGAAATCAAAATCAATATCTCATTTTTTATTTGTTACTCATTTTAAGTAGAATGCTTTAGGACAGCACAGATCCACTAATTTTAGCTTTAAAGAAAGTTACACAGTTGGTATATTTCACTTGGCTTCTTCAAAAACAAAAGTGGCTGTAGGAGATAAATATAATGAGAGATTTCCAGCATGAACAGAAAGTACTTTAGGCTACAGACTTTTCATTACTGTAATTGTTCCCTGATTATTGAAGCCCTTTGCTACTCCTCCCTATCACTTCCTGCTATTCATTTTCTTTTTATTAGTACTTATAACAGAATGGGTACAGGGATAAGGAGAAATGAAACATAAACTAATTAAGCTACTTTTTAACAGTTCAGATTCAAAACTTTCTACTGTTGGAAAAAATTGAGATTTTGGTGATTATCCATGACATCCCTGTTATGTTGGTGTAAATGGTTGAAAGTTAGTTATGACTTATAAAAGTCACAAGAAAAATGGGTCATGTGAACCATATTGATGTGTCATGCAAAAAAATCCATTTTCCAAAATTGAAATTGAAGATTACTCAAAATACAATGAATAAATAAGCTCACGTTACTTTGTGCTTTGCATGTAGTAATTGCTTAGTAAGTGTTTGTTATTAATTCATTTACAGTTTTGAAGATCATCTAGTTTAACCCTATTATTTAACAGAAATGAAATGAGGAAGAATCTCGGAACATTAGGTAAACTCAATATCAAATTTATTGAATAGCATAAAAAATAATAGCTATCTTTTATATAGCACATTAAGCTTTACAAAATGCTTTATGAATACTGTATCATTTTCAACTGTGAGAGGTAGTTGTTATTTTTGCCCCTACTTTACACATGAGGAAACTGAGATAGACTAAATATTAAATGGCCTGTCCAAAGTCATGACTAGTGAGGATTTTAATCTGAATGTAAATGCAGTTCTTCCTGACTTTCCAGTCTATTTACTTAACTATACAGGATGAATAGAGGTACATGAGTGATGGTCTGCATTATTAAATTGAATGCCTGCATTGATAAAATAATTGATCCAGTGAAGTCATTTTATAGTGTGTGTGTGTGTGTGTGTGTGTACACATATATGTATAGATACAGATATCCCTCTCTCTCTCAACAAAATTTGTAGAAATGGCAACCTGGGATAGGAGATATACTAATAAAAGAGTTGTTGTAAAGAAAATACTTTATAAAATGTAAAGTACTGTATAAGTAAGAATATCTATGTGTGTGTATATACATGAGTGTGTGTATATATGTATACATACATACATATGCACGTGCGTGTGTATATATAATATAATATATATGTATATATATAAGAGCAAAAGAAAGTGATGGAGACAGAGCACTCACAGTTTAATATAGGCAAAAATAATAAAATAATATGTACATACAGGATATATATAGTATAACTGAGAAGTATTCCGGAGAGAAGAAAATCGTGTCTCTGACACCTACTACTTCATCTCTCAGTGTTCCAAGTAAAATCTCTAAGACAGTAAATGAAAAAAGCAGTTGCTGTTCTGCATTGGTGAGGGGATTGTCTAGACTAGGAATTCCCTATGTTGAATGTTATCATGAGTTGGGATCACTACTAGCTGAGAGGTCTAGTCGTGTCACTATATGTTTATATAGTGAAAAAATCATGTAACATCAATGTACCTTATTTTTCCTTGTGTAGAAAGAGGATAATATCTGCTTCATGAAATATCTTTAGGATTTAGGATTGGGGGATCAATCATTGCCTCACGCAGCTTAGTATGGTGTATATAATAAGATTACCCTTTGGCCTAATAATTTGTTACTAATCATGCTCTTTTTGATTTCTAAGGTGATCCAAGGGTATGTTTGAATATTTTATAACTACTACAATTATAACATCTTTTGAGAGATAGAGACAACTTTTAATGGTAAAAGTGGTTTCTTTAGTATATACAGATACATACACACATGTATTCCTATTCATATGTTTATACATATATACATTCATATATACATATATATTAATTTTAACTCTAAGTATTCAGGATCCCACAACTTCTGAAAGGTATAATAGTATCAATAATCTTTTTTAGGAGAGACTATTAAAGCTGGTATTAGTTGCATAATTAAGTAATCAATCAGAGAATATTTATTAAGTGCCAAATTTACAAATGTTATATCATCTGATCCTCACAACAATCCTGTGAGGTAAGTACTATTATTATCCCTATTTTCCCTTTGAGGAAGCTTTAGGAAGAAGTTAAGTTACTTGCCCAAGGTCACACTGTTAGTAAGTTTCTGAGCCTAGTTTTGAACTCAAGTTTTCTGACTCTAGGCCCTACACTCTATCTACTGTACCACCAGTTTCCTAATGTGGTAAAAATGAATAAGAAAAAAAATAACTCAGTAGTCTTCTACATACAAGGAACACTTTTAAAAACTAAATATGTACAAAATGAAAATGAGAGCTAAAACAAAATTTACTGTGCATCCAGTGAAACCCCCCAAAACAACAGATGCAAAAATTTATCAGGGAAAAATTTTACAAAAATAAGAGAGATAACAAAGAAAACTATATTATACTTAAATGTATTGTGCGTTGTAAACAAATACATGTCTTAAACATATATCCCCAAATGACAATGCGTCTAAATTTAAAAAAGAGAAAAAAAAGCTATGTGAATTGTAAAAAGAGAGTGAAAATAGCAAAATAATTGTAGGAGACTGTGATCTCATCTCTCAGAACTAGATACATCAAAAAGAAAAACAATAAAAAAGAAAAATGTAGAAGTGAATAGCACCTGCATCGTGCATGAGAAAGAGCTCTAAATTAGGAGTCAAAAGGTCTGTGTTAAAATTCTACCAACGTAGCCTTGAACAAGGCTCCTAACCTATCTGAGACCGTTTCTTCACCTGCATGTACATATTATTTGCTTATTTTTGCCTCCATTAAGCTGTGAGTGTTCTCTCTTCCTCACTGTCTCTCTCTAATATATATATATATATACACACATATGTATGTATATATACATATACGCACACACACACACACATATATATACACACATGTATACACACACACACATATATTCTTACTGAAGGAATTGGACAAGATAGATTCTAAACTCACTTCTGGATCTGACTCTATAATATTAAATTATGGTCATGTGACTGTTGGAGAATATCAAGATATGACTTATTGTATCTTTTGAATGGGCACATTAAAGATATTCTTCATTGTGCCTTCAGGGTGCCTTTAAAAATAGATTACAAGCTATGGCACAAAGGAATTACAAACATATATCAAACACAATCTTTACAGATCACAGCTTAAAATTCTATCAATACAGGGAAAATAAAATACAGATTCAGACATAAATAGCAATATGGCAATTGTGTCCTAAATTATCAGTGGATAAAATAAAAAAAAATAAACAAAATAATTAATAACTAAAAGAAAAATGAAAATAACATGGCATACCAAAATGTCTAGGATAAATTAAATCAGTAATCAGAGGGAAAAAAATCTGTAACATGAATTAAATATGAAATCATAAAAGTAAAACTTAAGTCTCAAAACAATCACAAAAGAATAAATTTTGAAAGTCACAGGGGAAATAAATAAAAAAAAAGGATATAGAATTGATAAGTTTTTGAATAAACTCTTTCTTTGAAAAGAATCACAAAATTGTCAAATCCTTAGCTAAAGTGATGGAAATTAAGAGGGAGAAAAATAAAATAAAAATAAATAAAAGATTTTAGAAACATATACTCAAATATTATTAATTATACATGAGTTGGAGTCATTCAGGAGATGCAAAGATATTTTAAATTTATTGAGACAATGTAATTATGTTTTAGGGGGGTGGAGCCAAGTTGGCAGAATAAAAGCAGGGACTTACTTATTTCTCACCGAAACCCTTCCGAATACCTCTAAGAATGAGTCTAAACAAATTCTAGACTGGCAGAACCCAAAAAATGACAGAGTAAAACAAATTTCCAGCCCAAGATAACCTGAAAGATTGACAGGAAAGGTGTATTGCACCAGTCTAAGAGAAGAGTACAGTCCAGTATTGGCCACACTGGCACAGACTAGGCCTTAGCAAACCTGGAGCAGACCTCAGGAAACTGAATCACTGGAAGCTGTGGCAGTTTCCAGCCTTTTCAACCCACAAACACAAAAGACAATTTAGAAGGTCAGCAGGAAAGATCTGTCAGACCCGGGTGAGAGCGCACCATAGTCCAACCCCAGCACCAGGGAGACAGTGGTGGTGGCAGAGACGGCAGTGGCAATGGCTCCTTCTGGAGCTCCCCACCCACAGGTGGTATGGGGACAAAATGGGGCTGATCAGAGGAGGAACTGCAGAAATCTCTTTTCTGGTGCCAAGGCAGAATTCTCTTGCTTTGCCCATGCTTGGATATGAGTTGCAGTTCTGGGTGGTGGTCCTGGGGTGAGAAGGAGTCCTGGCATGGTGGAGCTTGTGGTGGTGGTGGAGAGGGAATCCTCCTCACACTTCCAAGGCAGAAAAGAGTGCTTGTGATCACTCACAGACCAGAGTACAGTCCAGGAGAAGAGTGAACATCTCTGCTTCATCATACCCCCTTGGAAGAACTGAAAGTTTACAGGTCCCTAGAAATACCTCTGAAAACAGCTGGACAAAACCTTTGATGCTTTGGACAGTACACCCTCCACAATGGAAGTGGAATCCTACCTTAATAAAGACCTAAAAATTCAAGTAACCAGCTAAGAAAATGAGCAAACAGTCAAAAAACAATCAGACTATATGACCATGTTTTGGTGATAAGGAAGATCACAGTGTAGAAACAGAAGAACATAACAAAGTCAAAGATCCTATATCCAAAGCCTCCAAGAAAAAAAACGAATTGGCCATAGTCCATGAAAGAGGTCAAAAAGATTTTGAAAATTAAATAAAAGAAGCATAGGAAAAATTGGGAACAGGAATAAGAGTAACGCAGGAAAATCATGAAAAATGGGTCAACACATAAAGGTAACATAAAGGAAACACAAAAAACCTAAAGAAAATCACAACTTAAAAAAACATACTAGGCCAAATGAAAAAAAAAAGGTCCAAAAAGCTAATGAGGAGAAGAATGCCTTAAAAAGCAGAATTGGCCAAATGGAAAAGGAGGTCCAAAAGCTCACTGAAGAAAATAAATCCTTAAAAATTAGGATGGAGCAAATGGATGCTAAAGACTCTATAAGAAATCAAGAAATTATAAAACAAGACCAAAAGAATGAAAAAAAAAGAATGAAATACCTCTTTGGAAAAGCAATTGACCTGGAAAATAGATCCAGGAGAGATAATTTAAAAATTATTGGGCTACCTGAAAGCTAGGTTAAAAAAAAAGAGCCTAGATATCATCTTTCCAGGAATTATCAAGGAAAATTGCCCCGATATCCCAGAACCAGAGGGGAAAATAGAAATGGAAAGAATCCACCAATCACCTCCGGAAAGATATCCCAAAAGGAAAATTCATAGGAATATTATAGCCAAATCCAGAATTCCCGGGTCATGGAGAAAATACTGCAAGCAGTCAGAAAGGAACAATTCAAGTATTGTGGAAACAAAATCAGGTTAGCTCAAGATTTAGTAGCTTCTACATTAAGGGATTAGTGGACTTGGAATGATATTCTTGTCTGTTAAAGGAGCTAGGATTAAGACTAAGAATCACTTACCCAGCAAAACTGGGTTTTCAGGGAAAAAATGGATATTCAATGAAGTAGATGACTATCAAGCACTCTTGATGAAAAGACCACAGCTTAATAGAAAATTTGACTTTCAAATAGAAGAATCAAGAAAAGCACGATAAGATAAACAGGAAAGAGAAATCACGAGTTACTTATTAAAGTTGAACTGTTTGTATTCCTACATGGAGAGATGATATTTGTAACTCATGAGATCTTTCTCAATATCATGGTAGTTGAAGGGAACACACACACACAGACACACACACACACACACACACACACACATGCATAGACAGAGGGCACAGGGGGAGTTGATCATGAAGGGATGATATCTAAAAAAAAAGGTTTAGAGAAAGGAATGTACTGGGAGAAGGAGAAAAGGAGAGGTAGACGGGAATAAATTATGTCACATAAAAGAGGCAGGAAAAAAGCTTTTGCAATGGAGGGGAAGAGGAGGGAGGTGAGAAGGAATGAGTTAACCTTACTCTCATTGGATTTGGCTTAAGAAAAGAATAACATGCATACTCAATTGGGTATGGACCAACAGGAAAGTAGTGGGGAAGGGGATGAGAGGAGGAGATGATAGAAGGGAGGGCAAATGGGACGGGGTAAGCAGAAGCAGACACTTTTGAGGAGGGACACAGTCAAAGAAAAGAATAGAATAAATGAGGGGTGGGATAGGATAGAAGGAAATACAGTTATTCTTTCACCACATAATTGTTATGGAAGTGTTTTGCACGACTACACATGTATAACCTATATCAAATTGCTTGTCTTCTCAATGAGGGTGGGTGGGGAGGGAGGAAAGGAGAAAATACTGAACTCAACGTTTTAAAACCAAATGTTAAAATTTGTTTTTACGTGCAACTGAGATATAAGCTATACAGATGATGGGGTATAGGAATCTCTCTTGCCCTACAGGAAAACAGAAGGGAAAGGGATAAAAAGGGGGGGGTCATAGAAGGGAGGGCAGATTGGGGATAAAGAAACTGATTTAGGCATTAATAGATTTAGTGAACTAGAAGAAAATTAAATACAATAATTCCAACATGAATTTCAGTCTCTCTCTCTCTCTCTCTCTCTCTCTCTCTCCCACTCTCTCTCTCTGTCTCTCTCTCTCTGTCTCTGTCTCTCTCTCTGTCCATCTGTGTCTATGTCTCTGTCCATCTGTGTCTCTGTCTCTGTCTCTCCCTGTCTCTCTCTCTCTGTCTCTCTGTCTCTCTTTCCACCCCCCCTTTGCCTTCTCCTTTCTTTCCTCCTTCCCTCTTCCCCCTCTCTCTTCACACACAGATATATAAACTATTACAAATATGTGAGACCAAAATCATTTTTAGAGGATAAATGGACACAAGATATCAACAGTTCTCAGAAGAAGCAATGCTTGTCATTAATGACAACATGAAAAGTTGTCCTGAATAACTAATACTAAAGAAATTACAAATTAAAACAATATGAGTTATACTTCACATTCAGGAAACTGACCAATGTGATAAAATATTGAAAGAGTCATTGTTGGGAGAGTCTGTGAAAATTTAAACCCATAATACATTGTTGGTAGAACTGACTATCAGTACAATAATTCTGGAAGGCACTTAGGAATATGCTGAAACAGATGAATAAAATAAAATGTCCATTGCCTTTGACAGAGAGATTCTAATGGTAGACATACGCTCTTTTATGTATATTAGGATACAAGAAAATAGTTATAGCAGCACAATTTTTTGTGTGTGCGGTAGCAAAGATCTGAAAACAAAGTTGATGTCTATTGATCAATAAATGACTGAAGAAATTGTGGTACATCAATGGAATGGAATATAACTGAATAGCAAAATAATTTTTAAAAATATGAAGAAATAAGCAGTGCATGGAAAGTTTTATATGAACTGATGTAGAAGTAAACTGAACCCAGATAAGAATATATATGTGTTATTACAAACAACAGCAAAATAAAATGGGATGTTGTGTAGTTATAATGACCAACTTTGACCTTGGAGTAGAAATGAAAGAAAAGGAATCTCTTTTCTTACTTTGCTGAGGTGGTAGACTACGGGTGTGAAACATTGCCTATGCCATTGGATAGTGTTGATGTGCTTGTCTTGATAACTAACATATTCTCTTTGTTACAAGAAACAAGTAGATGACAAACTGTGGACTATTTATTTTTGTTACTATTAAATTACTGGGCAGCAGAAGGGGAAAATGCATATTCAAAAATTAAGACAGAGAAAACAAAGGATAGCAACATAAAATAAAAAAAAATAGGATAATAAAGACCCAGAGGGTCATAGAATTACAAGTGTAATGTATATCTCTTATTTACAGTTATATTAGTAAATCTGACATTGAGCTGAAGAGACTAAAATAATATGACTAGGGAGATGATTTCACATCCTCAATATTATTTGCTACTTATTTCAACAATCTTAGTAATGTAGATGGCATATTTTTTCCAACTCCAATTTGTATGTTTTGATATGACGGAGCTACCCTGTGAAACTTGCAATTAAATGAAGTTAAAATAGTAATTTTTATATAACCTCTACAAGCAGAAGAATCTTAATGGTGGATAATAAAATGTTGAAATCAGATATATTTTAATTAGATAATAATAGCAAGCTTTGTTTATTAACTACTTTGAAGGTTCTAATGAGCTGTGAATTTCTGAGGGCTCTTCGGCAGAGAAATGAGTACATTTAATAACTTCCCAAACTAATCTCATTATGGAGGTGGCAGCTTTGCATATGGATTCTTAAAACAGGACAGTGGAAAAACCTCTATTCTCAATTCTCAAAACCCACATAAGATAAAGCTTTGCTTTGGCTTTGCACATACCAGTGACGTAATTTTTCCTAGCACCTGGAAGAACCTATAAGTCAAAATCTACTTGCAAAGAAATGCAAAATTTTCTCTAAGGGTTCATTGTGGTTGAGTTTTTTTGAGTGGGTCAAGGAGATGACTGTGGAATTGTTTCTATAATATCATCATTATTAGTTATTTAGATGTTTTCCACCACTTTGAATGTTTGAGACGACTCCTAGGGAGTATTTTATTTCCTTCCTAGGAAATTTTCATGACTGTCATTATGACTATGTGAACGATTCTATCAGTTATCAATAATGTTGAGTTAGATGTGGGGCATAAATTGTGGTACAAAGATATATCTTCCAATTCTAATAGAGAGGGACCCATACTGGTAAGGATTTTTTTTTTTTACCAAAGTACCTATTCTGTAACATAAGTCTTAAAGAAGCTGTCTAAGCATTAGGATGTTGACAGTTTTCTCAGGGACACATAGAAAATAAGTATCAACGTTTGGACTTGAATGTAGTTTATCCCAGTTGTGAGGCTGGCTATCCATTATTTTACACTATGTCTTACCAGATACACCATATATGCTTAAGAAACATTTATTAAGTTGAATTGGAGTTTCAAAGAGCTATAAGACATGGCCATTGCCCTCAAAGGGCCTATAGTTTATTTGATGAGATAGAACATATATGTAAAAAAATAAAATTATAAGGTGACACATGCAAAGTGTCAAATGAGTGATTTAGATACTAGTAGCATGAGTAAAACTAAGCATAGTGACAAAGCACTGACTTAAAGACAGGGGTTTAATCAATATAATAGAAATGAAAGCAGGAAAATGCAAATCTAACAGTTACAACATTGAATAAAAGTGGATTCTATCATCTAATATTATAAGAAATAATGATAGAATTGATTGTAAAACAAAATACTTTTTGTGTAGAAGGAAAACATTGAAAGATAAAGATACATACAAAATGAAAATGAGAAACTAGAAATATATGTCAGAAGAGTTCAAATAATAGGCATTGCATTAATACTAGCAGACACATCCAAAACACAAAGTAAAAATACTAATAGAAATAAATAGGGAAATTACATTATGCTTAAAGATATTACAGAAAAAATCAATATTAATGTATTTTGTCCCAGCACATTTTCTACTCTGTTCCAATTCCATCCTGGTTGCCTTGTCACAGTGAAGTGATGCCACCCTGAGACTGACTTGATGATTATCGAGTCCTTGCCCAGATCCATGACATGTCCGTGGCATCAGAAATCTCAGCTACACTGTCTGCTTCCCTCATGGCATACTCTCCATTCTGCTCCAATTCTTCGCTGATTGTCTTGCCTCCATACAGGTGCCATGCTATACTACCACCATCTCCATTCTCCTTTTCTCCTATGCATGTTGTTTTCTCTCATCAGTATGCAAGATCCTTGAGAATAGGGACCATCTTGTTTTCTTGTTTTGGTATGCCTAGTACTTAGCATACTGCTTGACACATAGCTTTTAATAAATCTTTTATCCCATCAAATATAACCTGAGATGTACATATTCTTGAATGACAGAGAATTTAAATTCATGAAAGAGAAGTACCTGAATTGTAAAGGGCTGAAATATTAAATAGTAACCAGTAATTGCAAGAAACTTTAATTTCACTCTCTCAGATTCAAATACCTCTGACAGAGAAACAAAAATGGAAATAGAGTGGAATAAGCTATTGAAAAAGGTCTCTCTGAAAAACTTCATGTCTATTGAATAAGGACAGTAAAGAATATACATTTTGTACCTTAACCAATAAGGTGTGCTAGAGTAAAGACAAGTTAAAAAGGGATTTTAAAAGGCAGAATATTAGATTAACCCTATTCAGATTATAATAGCAAAAATGATAGTCATTGTGGGGTGTACAAATAGAAATAGTTTAATAAAATTTTTAAAAAGAACAATTATAATGGGATATTTCAGAGGTGAAATATATCTTTGACAGTACACATTGACAAATTTGAAAAGGAAAAGATTATTGTATTTCCTATGCAATTAAAAACTGGAGAATTAACAAATTGGAAAAAAAAATTAAAATCTTGAAAATAAAAGAAATATTGACAGGATAATACTAAAAGTTATTTATGCAAAAAGACCATTAAAATAAATAAATCATTATATAACCTGATAAAATAGAGAAAGGAAAATCTAATTACCCGAGGAAAAATAATTTATAAATGATAAGAAATAAAATAATTATGAGAATTTACTATACCAGAATGATATTCTAGAAAAATAAAATTTTAATGGGAGATGAGACAAAGATGGCTCATTTTAGGAGCGTGAGTATTTGGTGAATCTTCTGCTGGAATTTCCTGATATAAAATGAAGGCACCTAGCTCGCTATTTCAAAACATGGTCAAGATTTCAATAACTGTTTCTGATCTGCTTTATGCCTTTTCAGTTGTCTGGTGTGTTAGGACTCATCACACAAAACTTTAAATATGAAGAATTCAACTAGCAGTAGATCTGTTTTTTTCTCTTTCCCAATGTCATGAGAAGAAGACAAACTACTTTGGACCTCTGAATGGAGGAAGGGCCTTGGATCCTATCTCCCCTGGAGTCAAGATGAAGCTAAAAAGTATATGACCTTGCTTTTGTTTCTAACCCTGTTTTATCTGTTCTTTTTTTTTTTAATTTATTTTTGACATGTTTGGTTTTCAGCATTGATTTTCACAGGTGTTTGAATTACAAATTTTCTCCCCATTTCCTCCCCCCCCCCCCCCCCC
>CM053627.1:125574039-125589567 GCA_028646595.1 Phalanger gymnotis | reverse complement strand
TAATCAAAAACAAACACTTTCGAAAAGAGACAGGGTCAAGGGAGAAAATTCAATAAAGGGGGATAGGTTAGGAAGAAGCAAAATATAGTTAGTCTTTCACAACATGAGTATTGTGGAAGGGTTATACATAATGATATGCATGTGGCCCATGTTGAATTGCTTGACTTCTTAGGGAGGGTGGATGGGAAGGGAAGAGGGGTGAGAATTTGGAACTCAAGGTTTGAAAAAAATAGATGTTCAAAAGTAAAAAAATAATGAAGAGTGAAATGAGCAGAACCAAAAAACATTGTACACAGTAATAGCAATGTTATTTTAAGAATGACTGAGTGAATAAGTAATTTTAACTATTATTAATATGCAAATTAAGTATAAAAATATGAAGAAAGATGCTTTCTGCATCCAGAAAAAAAAAGAACTGACAAATAGAAGTATGTAAAGAATAATTTTACATATACTCATTTAAACACATGTGTGTGTATGTGTGTGTGTTTTTCTAATGATAGCCATCTCTAGGTGGGGGGAGGGAAGAAAAACGAAATTTACATGATAATGTTGTTGTATATTTGAAAGGAATAGCAAATTACGTTTAGCAGATTTTCAGTTTCATATACAATCATCTTGTATTATGCTATGGGCATGTTTGTTTTATTCCATAAATTAAAAACAAAATAAAAAAAAAAAGATCTTAACAGGGGCCAAATGTTGACCAAATATATTATTGGGACAAATATAATAAGATGGAATGTAATGGAGATGAGTACAAAAATATTTATCAGCTTCCAAAAATTAAAATTCACTAATTCTCAAATGAACAAATGTGGAGATGCACCATAGCATTGGGAAAAGAGCAATGACTCTGGATTCATAGTATTTATTTCAAAAAAAACTTATCCCTCCTGTTTATTTTGTAATTTTGAGGAAACAGATGGTTAATAACTATTTTGAAAGGTAAATAGTAATCACAAACAACTATATGGCTTCCTCAAGAATAGCTCATACCAGACTAGCTTTAATTTCTTCCTGGACTAAATTGTTTAAAATCAATAGGGGTAAATGTAAAGATTTAAATTTGTGTATTAAAATACGAGTTACAGTACAAACTGGAGGAACCATGGTTAAATAGCAGTAATTCTGAAAAAAAATACATCTGGGAGTTTTCATGGAATTCAAGCGCAATATGATTTATTAGTGTGATCTGGTCGTCAAAAAATGTTTATGCAACATTGGTTTGCATTAACAGAAACATAGTTTCTTGGAGTAGGGAGGCAATAGTCCCCTTATTCCCTTCCTTGTTAGTCCTTATATTGAGTGTTGGATTTAATTCTGAGTGACAAAGTTTAAGATTATTAAGTTGTAGAATACCAAGAGCATGTCCACATTACTTCAATTTCCTCATCTATGAAACAGAGGCACGCATCTAGATCACCACCAAGATCCCTTCTTTACCTAGATGTATGTTTCTATCACCCTATGTAAGTCAATGAATCTCATCTGGTTTTGGGTTCCATTAATAGTTTCTAAAATAACATAGTTGATTGCCCCACTGAGCTCTTTTCTGGTCAATATTGTGTGTATTTGAATATCTCATTTTAGCAAGGATATTGACAAGCTACAATTAATGATGAGCATTAAGCTGGAAAATCAATTCCATTTCAAACCTATTTGTTGTAATTCTAGTTTCATCTATAAATCCATTTGAGTGGTTATGGCTTAGTTTGGTCATTCTAATGCAAACTTTTTTTGTGTCTCACTTCTTGCTCCCTTGAGAAAGAATTTTGCCATAATTTTCTGCTCTCTTCCTCCTTTGGCTTCTGGATCTTTTTACCTCTTTATAGCAGTTGTTCCACCTCTTAGAGATGGACCACAGTTAGAATTTCTTATGGTTTTATAAAATGGAGCAAAGAGTTTCAAGATTTATGAGGGTTATATTATTGGAGCACTTTGAATTTAGACTCTGCCAATTCTGCCTGTGGAAAAAGCCAATCTTGCATAAACATAAACCAAACTTTAATGTGCTCCAGTGATGAACTTTTTGGTATCAGAACTGATCAATCAATCAAGCATTTATCAAGTATATACTTTATAGCAGGCCCGTGGTAGTTACTAGAGATCTAAAGAAAAAAAAATGAAATGAAGGATATGTGAAAAGTAAGTCATTCCTTCAAATAGCTTCAACATTCATTCACTCAAGTAGAATTTATTAAGTAACTTTATTATTGGGCACTGTGTTAAGCACAATAAGTACATATTTATGAAATGCCTATTATGTGTAGTGCATCATTAGGCCTTAGAGGAGCTCTAAAGAATCATTTTCTGGATCTATGAAGTTTAAATGTTACAATGAAAGGCAGAGGAGAGGACAAAAAGAAGTAAAGTAGAACATTAAGAGAACAGAGGAGTAATAGAGTCAAAGATACAACATATACACATGTTCATCCATGTAGTCCATTACAGTGCAGTTGCTAAGTGGAATATCATCTACAAAATAATCCCCTCTGCTTTTTAAAAAAAAAGCAGCCACTTCTCACCCAGACCTTTCTTTTTGAGGTTTCTGATATCTATCTATCTATCTATCTATCTATCTATCTATCTATCTATCTATCTATCTATCTATCTATCTATCTGTCTGTCTGTCTGTCTGTCTGTCTGTCTGTCTGTCTGTCTGTCTGTCTGTCTGTCTTGTCTGTCTGTCTATCTATCTATCTATCTATCTACGTATCTATCTATGTATCTATGTACCTACCTATGTATCTATCTATATATCTCTGTTGGGGTGCTCTCTAAAGCAGGCTAGTTATATTTTGTTGTTTGTTTTCTATTGCAAAGAAAAAGAAAATGAAAGGCAATCAGACTTTGGATCAAGATGACTACATTATTTTGAAATCATGGTATAAGAAGCCACCTGGCCATGACCAGAATGTGAGTGTAATTATCCTTTTTTATCTATGGCCAGATTTAAGGATCACACTTCCGGTCAAATCCATCTTTAGCAACTGCCAAACATATTTTGTTTCTTTCCCCATTATATAATGTTCCTGGTCATTTTAATCTCCAAGGCAGGAGATTTTAGACATTTTAAAGCTCCATTTCCAAAGTGGTACTATACTTTCATTTTGTCTGAGATGCCGTTTTATTCAGATATGTACATCTGTTGTCAAATTCTAAAGTCTTGCTTTACAATCTCTTCTTTGAGATGTTTTGGTCACAATTTTTCATCTCTAAAGTCAATTTACTTTCTCTCTGTTTTACCTCTTGAATGTTAAAAAACAAAACAAAACAAAGGAATATGAAATGGGATAACAATTAGATAATGTAATTCATATCAAATGGCTTCTGTATGAAGTATAATAAATCATGTTTTTATAATAAGTAAACAAAGATATAAGCAGCTAGGAGAGTGTTGGGCCTGGAGTCAGGAAGGCACATCTTCATGAGTTCAAATCTGGCCTCAGATGCTTATTAGCTGTGAGACTCGTGGCAAGTCACTTAACCCTGTTTACCTCAGTTTCTTCACCTGTAAAATGAACTGGAAAAGGAAATGGCAAACCACTCCAGTGTCTTTTCCAAGAAAACCCCAAATGAGGTCACAAAGAGTAGAATACAACTGAAAGGATTCAAAAACAACAAAGATACTAATAAAAATCCATTTGCTCTGTTAAAGATGAGACCTCTAAATGTATTGTTTACTTTAATTATCCATTTAAATATATCGTACTTGAAATCTAAATACAATTTTAGTCCAAAAGGCCAGAGTTTTATGCAGAAGGCTTTTGTGTAGAACAAATTCACATAGTTTTATTTTGTGATATGTAAATGAGAGGCTTGGGCTTAATTTATCTCTTCTTCCAAATATCCCATTTTCCTCTCCACCCAAATATATTATACACCTATGGCTTGAAGCTAAGATCTGCTGTTTGATCATAAACATATATAGCATACTGGGAAAAATGTACATCTTTTCAGTTAATGGAGTGCCTCAATTGCATCTGATCATTTTATATGCTTGAAAGAGAGCTAAGACATTTCAATTGAAATTGTGGGTTATGGGACTCTGATCATTTTTACCCTTTCACCCCCTTTAAGTGCAACTTTCCAAATTGCTTTCAATGCACCAACATAGTTGAAATTCATCTGCAGCATCATGTGAGCTTCCTGATCTAGACTTTTAGCCCACTGGGGACTTCATTAGGAGATGTCTTCTTCAGTTCAAAGATGGCACTTGAGAGTTTTAAGACTCTCTAGTTTACTAATTAGCTTACCTCCAAGAACTGTGTTTAACATCGTTCAAACCTTTTTTTTTTTTAAATCGATATAGACATTTGCAAATAATTATTTTCACTTTAAAGTATACTGATCCCTGGCCATATTCAAGGACAGGTGCTGTACAGAACACTAGATATGCTTCTCTAATCCATTCACTCCCTTTCGTGTCTCATTTTTTACATATTTACATATAGTAGAAAATGTATTTTATCCTTCCTACTTCCTATTCTCTCATGGTTTAATGTTGGAATAGAATTCCTTGTGAATTGGAAAACTCTAAATTTAACCTACTCTCCTAGTGGGATAAGAATCATAAACCAAATCTTAACCATAAGGCTCTACTTATTAGGCCATATTTAGGGAATACACAGTTCACATTGTGGGGACTCCTGTTTATTAAGTTGAGATGGACAACTGGGAAGTTCTTGTTTTTGAAAACTTAATTTAAAATGGAAATGAGCCATTTTAAATAATTTTCCTTTGGCCTTTTATTCTTGGCTAAGTTGCAGTGGCTGATCTTTTGGCTATCTTATGAAGCTAGAATAATTCCCTAGTTTTACCTTAAATGGGGTAACAAGAAGCTGATTGACAAATTATCATTTTATTTAACTGTACTTTTCCCTTTTTCTGTATTGCCCACGACGCCAATTTTCTTTTGACAGTGAAGACTTCCTATTGAGAGAATTTTTAGTCAGGATATTGACTATTTTAATTCCCAAGGTCTTTTTTTTTAAAAAAATTTTCTTCCTTAGAAGGAAAAAAATAGTCTTTGGAAATTCATGTGAATGGCAGAGACTACTGGCATTAATCAGTGTTGCTAATATGCAAAAGTGTGCTGTTAAATGTCTAACAACCAGCTCTCAGGGAGAGAGGTTATGCCTGATGTATTCTCAAGTTTAATCTGTATTATTAAAAATTTTCCCTCCCTTTCTTAAGTCTAGAAAAACAGCAAAACAAGAAATCATACCACAATTTATAGTGTTTGCCAATTTCTGAGGTGTAAATGCTCACACTTAAAATTTAATAATTGATTCTTTGGATCTGGTTCAATCTGACCCCAATATACCACTGCCAAAAGAAAGTTCATGGGCCTATGTGGAATTGTAGTAAGAAAATAGAATTTTGGTCTGTAATAGAGGGAAAGAGGGTATTTCCTCCACCCACTTATTTTAAGACTGTCCTAACCATAAATTTATTCAAGCAAAGAAAAATCTCTCTTTCTAAATCATAATAATCATGAACAATAGTAATTGCATGACTTCTTTATATATTCTCCCCTTGTTTTTGGTATAAGGTTTTCTTTTTGAAAAATTTAACCAAAATCTCCTAAAAATTGTCCCATTATTTAAGCCCTTGTTCCATAGTGATGGACAATGATTGGTGCCATCTTTTGACTATGAAGTGTGATTATAAGGTAATGATAGACATCTTGTATAGCCTATAAAATGGTTCTGAAGGCAATTATAGAAGTGTTTTTTGTTCTTAGAATTACAAGATTTAGCTCTATAAGCCACCTCAGGAAATCTTGTTTCTTTTAATTCTCTGTGACTTGAGTGTGGTCCCAATGGTTCTTATTGAAATGATGATAAGAATGATAAATAGATTAATTGAGGTGGTGGTGATTTGGAGGAAAAATGTGCTAATTGATTCGGTCTGGATACCAGTATCAATGTTCTTCCTAAAATGTTACTTCACAAGTGAGGAAACTGTTGATATGGTAATCAGTTGGGATATCTTCTATAGTAAAGATCATAAATATAGAGCTGGTAGAGACCCTGGATGTCATTGAACCAAATCCCTTCACTTTACAGTTGAGGAAACTGAAACCTAGAGTTCAATAACTTACCCAAGGTCTTCCTGATGCCAAGTCTGACATTCTATTCAGTATATCGTTGTGTCTCTATAGCAATATGTTGTAACAAAGAATGAGTTTACATTGGACAGATCATAAAGGAACTTCATGTGCTCTAAGAATGTATCAGTGCTCATCTAGTCCAGCTTATATATGAGCAAGAATCCCCTTTACATTGTTTCTGACAAAGTGTTATGTATCCTTTGTTTGAAGACATCCATTGAGGAGAAAATCCACCATCTACTGATAGTTCTACTTTGGGATAACTCTAATTGTTAAGATTTTTTTCTGACATCAAGCTCAAATATGGCTTCTTGTAACTTCCTTCCATTGCTTCTATTTTTATCCTCTAGGTTCATGCAGGACAAATCTTACCCTCCTTCCAGTTAATAGCTCTTCAAAAATTGGAATACAGTTCTCATGTTACCCTAAAATTTCTCTTCACTTCTTCCTACCAAACTTGATATAGAATGACCTAGAAGCCTTCAATTTCCTGGTATCTTCTGAATATTCTTAGGGTATCAATGTCCTTCTTAAAATGCAAGTTCACAGGCAAGCAAACTGTTGGCTTGGAATCAATTGGGATAAATTGGAAGTATGTTGAGATGACTATGTTCAAGTATCCTACTTATTTGGTCACACGAATACTAGTGTGTCCAGAAAGAAAAAAATCAGGTTGTCAGTAGCAAGCCATGTATAATAGTCTAGTAATGTCAAGTACTTTTAATTAGAAGGAAAGACATAGTTGCAACAACCAACTAAGGTTGTCAACGGGCTATTATGGAATCCTAATTTCAATTATTCTGCGATAAAGTAAAATCTCAACTTTTTTAAACTCACCATATGCTAAATCTAGATGTGCTTCTTGAATTTCTTTTCTTAGATCTTCAAATTCTCTCATTTCATGATTTGTCTTCCTGGTTCTTGAGAAATACCTTAGCTCACCAACCATAGGAGATCTTTGATATACACTAATATTTAGTAATCACAGGCCTCCTCTGCCTGTAAATGCAGGTGAAAGATTTTGCTCTAAGAAGTAAAGCCCTCAGTTCACTCTCCTTTGCTGCTTTGATCATTCTGAAGTTTAGGCAGGACATTGCAGCATCACTTAATCCTTCACATACTTCACATACTGTATTCTTCAGCTCCTTATTTCTGCTAGGATCAAATGTAAACTCTTCCATTTGGCTTTTAAATCCTTCACAACCTGGCCCCAAACTCCCTTTCCAAGTTTCCCTTCCTGCTCTCTATGACCTAGCCGGATCATATCACTTCCATCTCTTATCTTTGCATTGACTGTTTTTCATACCTGAAATGCATACATTTCTCACCTCCATCCCTCAGAATTCCTTGTTTCCTTCAAAACACACCCAGATGCCACCTTCCACGTGGAACTTTTCCTGATCCACTCAGTCCTACATTTCCTATTCTGCAAAAAAGAATCAATCAATTTCATATGTATTTTGCTTATGCTCATTTATGTACATGCCGTCTCCTTTATAAAATGTAAGCTCCTTAAAGGTTTCATTTTTGTCTTTATATTCCCAGTCTCCAGCTAAGTCACTGGCACTTCTATGTCAACATATTCTATGTTAATTGATTGATTGTCTATAAGTCAGAAATAACACTATTGATAGCCCATGCCAGGCCTGCTAGTTGATATATAGTTGAAGAAACAGAGGTCTAGAAAGGTTATGACCTACTTAATATTACAAAGCTAGTTGATGACAATCTAGATTAGAACTCTATTCTACTGAGATTGCAGGGCTCTCTTCACTCACCATATCAACCTGCCTTTAATTAAAATAATTACCCAGATCTAACTTCATTTTGTAGCCATGCCTTGTTCACATACTTTAAAAAGCACCTACTAATTTATTATCTGTATGAAGCAATCTTTTATTTCTGATGAAGAATTTTTACCTGCAGGATTTCTTATGACAAAATTACAAATCAGAGAGAAGTATTCCTTCAGGCTGCTCTTCTAACCCTCTTTCTTGAAGCTTTCTTCACACCTCTTAACTTTATGGCTTTATGCTTCTATTTCTTTATGCTATTCTTAAGCTATGTTGCTTTGTACCAATAGTGGCCCTGCCATAAAGAGTCAGAGCAATAGGCCTAAGCAGAATGTTAAACTTGGAATCAACATGAATTTGTGGTTCATGTTTAGTTCTTGTTTGCTTATGGTCAAACCACTTTAAACTCAACAAGCAATTACTCTTTGCTTTCCATGTGCAAGGTATTCTTCTAGACACTAAGGATTAAAAGAAATAAACCAAAAAAAAAAACAAAAACAACTTAGCATCTTCCTTTCTAGTTCAGAAAATCAAGCATGTACAAAGAAATAACTAGAAAATCTGTACAAAATAAACTGAAGTTCTTTCATTTTTAGGTCACCAACAACTGGAGGAACCAGCAAAGTACTTGATTGAAACACACTTTGAAGGGTACTAATAGGTGGGAATGGCGAGGTTTAGTCAAGATTTTTTTCCTTCCTCCATGTAGTAACCCAAACTTTCCTTCGAATCTTATTTGGTATCATCATTTTTTTTAGGCAACTGGGGTTAAGTGACTTGCCCAGGGTCATGCAGCTGGTAAGTATCTGAGGCTGGATTTAAACTCAGGGCCTTCTGACTCAAGGGTCAGGTTTATCCAATGTGCCACCTACCTGCCCAAGTATTATCAATTTAACAGAACTTTTGATAACTCTGACTCTGTTCTTCACATACCAATTAGTTCTACCTCTGGTGTATGCTGGCTGTATGATCCTGGGGAGGTCACCTAACCTCTGAGTGCTACAGGCAATTTTCTTACTTCATAAGGTACAGAGCAAAGTGCTCATCTTAGTTGGGGGTTCTTTACTTGAGAGCTTTTATCATCAGTGAACCTTCAGGTCTAGTAATAACCAACCCCCCAAATTTGTTAGCTATATATCTGAAACAGTTTTGTATATATTTACTATTATTTCTAGTTATACATATATAATTATTATATACATTTTATATATACGTATGCACACATTAGATACATGTATAATTATTTCTATAAACCAGGTTCTTAATGAAAATATCAACTAACATTGATAATATAATCTACTCGTATCACACAGTCTTTCCCTATATTCTTAAATAAGCAACTGAATTTTATTAACAGCTCTGGGAAACACGTTAGTTCTATTGAAGAGTTAGTTATATTGAAGAGGCAAGGAGGCATAGTGGATTCACAGTCATGAATACGTATGTTCATAATCCTTCTTTTAAACCTTTAATGTTTCCATGGATAAGACATTTCTCACTGAATGATTTTCTAGGATTTCTCTAAGTTTTAGGCCTATTTGAGTAGAAATTTACATGTTGGTTGCTACCTTGCAATATTAGTAGTGTATTTTTCTCCCTTCAGATGTTCCAGGGACTTTTTGATATTGATAGAATCTGTTCCAAAGTATAGTATTAAAAGAAAATGTTTGATTCTTCTTTCCTCCTGCAGAAACTGATTTTATTTTTGGTGGACAGTCAGCTTTCTCTTCTACTTAGATTAGTTTGGTAGTACCGGTCCCATTCCAATAAAATCACCTATTGCATTATAGGCCCTGTTCACTTGCCTTATGGATTGCATTGGGAGGTGATAGACTATTAAATTACTGTGCAAATTGGATCCAGTCCAGTGGTTAAAATATTTCTATTAGACTCCAACAGAATACGTGGATCCCCTACAAATACACATCATTGTCTTCCTTTTATCAGTGTTTCATTCTTTCCATGTAGCTGGAATTGGGTGCACACCTCATTTCACAGGTGCACAGCTCACCAGCTCTCTGTTCCTAGTGTTTTGGAAAGCTGAAGTGTTTTTAAACTGAACCCAAGCTCAGTAAAAAGTTTAGTATGCCACAAGTACTCTAACCTAAGGACCTCATTCCCTCCTTCTGTCCCTCCTTCTCCCTTCTTCTTTCCCCCCTTTTTCTTCTCCCCTTTCTCTTCCTTCTTTCTCTTTCTCTCAGCACATGTGATCTAACCAGAATTCTTCCCATGAACCCTAAATTTCACTTTTCATGTACGCTGAGATGGTACTTTGCTGCCCATTCAGTGTTGATGTTTTTCTTGTGATTGTTGGATTTGTTGCTTAAGACAACCTTTGTGTGCATTAAAAAGAAATTCACATGCTTTATTACCTTTTTTATTCTAACAAAACAGATCTCTCTTTCCTCCCAAGGAATTGTGAAAGCAGAGAAATTGGAGGATTGTCTCACAGCTGTGGTTCAAAAATAAGTTTTATTGGTAAGTGACATATTCAGTTCTTATGCTTTTTTTTTGTTTTGATTGCCTGAAAGTGATGCACTTTTCTTTTGTGTATATGTCTGTTAGACACAGTAGGGTGGCCCAGTCTTCTATTCATAGGGGTTGGCAACCAGTGGTTGTCCTTGAAACTCAAGTAATTCTTTCATTCTTTATCTGATCTCTTTTTTCAGTAGGCTGTTGAGATGGGATCACCATGTATGAATACTTTCTCAATAATATAATGAAACTTTTTATTTCTGTTATTTACCATTATTAAGTTAACCAGAGAGAAAATGTAGCATATTAGGATATGGGGCTGTCTTTGGAGTCAGGAGCCCTGGGTTCAATTCCTGCCTCTGACAGGAGTTATGGCCTTGGGCAAGTCATGAACCCAATTAATGCATCCAGGCAAGTACTTTAAGACAGGGTACCCTTCTGTATGACACAATTTCCTTCCTCTCTCTCTCCCTCCCTCCCTCCCTCCGTTCCTTCCTTCCTTCCTTTCTTCCTTCCTTCCTTCCTTCCTTCCTTCCTTCCTTCCTTCCTTCCTTCCTTCCTTCCTTCCTTCCTTCCTTCCTTCCTTCCTTCCTTCTTTCCTTCCTTCCTTCTTTCCTTCCTTCCTTCTTTCCTTCCTTCCTTCCTTTCTTCCTTCTTTCATTGTTAGAGAATAGCTCCAGGCACATGGCTATTAATCACCTGGTTAATTACACAGGCAAGATAACTTCTCCTACTACTATCCTCCAGAACCTGATCTACATTAATTTCAATTGTCCCACAGAGCATTTGCTTGCTGGCCTTGCAAGGAAGCCTATGTTTTTTATTCATTTTTTTTTAAAGTTTGATTGATGCCTTTATATTTTTAATCACTACCATTTCCTGATATACCCTTCCCCATTCCTTCCAACAAAGAAAAATTGTTGAAAAAAATTAAATAACACACATGTCAGTCTGTATCTGCTACATTTACTATCCATGGTTCACCTACCATCTCCAATGAGAAAAGAACACACCGTATTTGTCATCTGTTCTCTTAACCTACACTATTCCAAGGAAAGTGATGTAATGGCTGTGCCCTTGAACACCCATGAGCTCTGCCCAGAAGCTTGGCATCAAATGTGCTAAGCTGGCTTTGTAGAAGAAGTACAATTCTGCCCTCTAGAACTGTGTTTCTTTGTTCCTTCTCTTGAGGAGGTAGATTTTGTGTATTTATTAGCAATGATTCAGAAGACTTCATCTAGGTAGTTTCTAAAAATATGAAATTCTGAGTCTATTTCAAAATAAGAGGTATAATTTTTTCCGCTCCTACATCTCTGGAAAATAGAAGTTTTTTATTTCCTTTTAGTCATTATTTCTTCGAATGAATTCCAATAGCTTAAAAAATCTTTTATTCCATTCTCCTAACCATCTGAAATGTTGCTAATTTAGTGTTTGTAGACCTTTTGATTTAAATCAGTCTGGGTTAATGAAATGAGACTAGGAGTTGGAATAAGAAAATATACAAATTAATTCTGGCTTTTTCACTTAATCTATCAAAGCCTCTGTTTCCCCATCTGTAAAATGGGCATAATAATTTTTGAATTACGTGTCTTACAAAATTTTTGTGGCATTTATACAGCATAGTATGTATAAAATTTTTGTTAATTTTAATTTGGATTTTATTCTCCAATGGACAATTGATCTCATTAATGTAGATATTCTTTCTAACAATACGGTATAGAAAACAATTCACCCTTTCCTACACTCATTTTAGACTCATACATGTCTCTGTTTAAGACAACAAATCCATATGTTAATGACCTTCTTAATTCTTCTGACATCAGAAGTTTGCCAATCAAAGTTTGCCAGCAAATCAAAATTACTGTTCTAATCTTGATAACAGGCCTTCTTCATCCATCTGATTTTCCTATGTGGATAGTTAGGGCAAATTTTGAGTAGTTTTGTTTTTCATTTCAAGGGATCTTTAATGTTCTGGTGTTGATTCAATTGGTATAATTGTCATCTACAAACCACTAGGTGGCACAGCAGATAGAATGTCTGGCTTGTAGTCAGGAAGACTCATCTTCCTAACTTCAAATCTGGCCTCAGACACTTATGTTTCCTGGGGAAAGTTGATTAGCCCTATTTGCCTATATTCTCATCTGTAAAATAAACCAGAGAAGGAAATGGTGAGCCACTATGATCTCTTTGCCAAAAGAAAAATGTAAACCCAAATGATGTCACAAATCCAGACACAACTGAAAAAATGACTGAATAACAAAACATTTGCAAAAAAGAATATCGAGGGGACCTCAATATCCACAAGGAATCTTCCCTATTACTTGGATTATGTGTTGGACAGTCTATGAGAGTGTCAAAAACCTTAAGTGATCATACATTGGCTCATTTTATTGCTTAATTTATAAGGAGTAGGTCATCGAATAAAGTTGTCGCTGCTATATATGTTGAGAAAGCTTGTCTAGTCTTAAAATTTTAAACAAATGTAAATATTATTATAATTGTTGTTGATTATTCAAGTGTAAACAAATTATCGACCTTGGACCCAACCAAAATAACCTCTAGATTCATTACATTTCCCCTGACTTCACATTAGTCCACATCTTCACCTTTCCTTTATATGTGTGCATCAATGGAATGAAGCAATACATCTCTACCAAAGTCAACTCCACTCCTGGCTTTGATCCAGGCTGTCTCAAATACTCTATGATTTGGCTATACTAGAGGTGGCATGGCAGAAGATATATAGTTTGCCATCACATGTTCTTTGAAGTAATTTCAGTCTTGACCTTGGGCTCTTTGTGGAAAAATCTATCTTTTGTTAATATACTCCAGTCTCTGCTGCTTCTATTTTTCTTTATTGGAGAGAAGTGTTCTAGTGGTTGAGAAATGAACTAGTTGTCAAATGTCCTGAGTTTGCTAGTGACTTGCCATAGATTAAACTTTCTGTACCAGGGTGTTCCCAGGTCTAAAATAAGAATAACAAACCCTAAGTATTTGCATTTTGAATATTCAACAAATGACAGGTCTTCAAGCATGATGATATTGAGTAAATGTGCACATTCCTCTGTCATTCAATATGTTACCTCATGAAAAATCAAAGTGGATGAAATATAATAAATACACAGAAAATAACATGCACCTACAATAATTAGAGTGCAGGAATTTGCCTTGACTACAGTTGTTTTGCCATTGTTATTATAGTAGGCCTGCAAAAATTAAGCTAAATAATTTTATCTTGACTTAATTAATATTTGCCGTTGTTATTTTAATTTATTCTTATAATTATTATTTCTATTCTTATTAGCTGTCCTCTCCTCATTCTGCTAATCTCCATAATAGCAGGTAAAATGATACAAATATCTGTCTAAATAAGTGAAAGCAAAAGGGAGCAGAAAATAGGGGCTACATGTAGTAAAAAAATAGACCAGAGACCTTGCAACTTACATTCTAGACTCAATGGACTTTGCTCTTCCTCTAGCACTAAGTACTCCAGCCAAAGTGGCCTTCACTCTATTACACACACACACAAACAACACACACACTACACACACACACACACACACACACACACACACACACACACAAACACACCACTCCATCTACTTTCTCCACACCTTTTCCCTGGCCAACTGAAATGCATGTAATGCACTCCATTCTTACTGTCACCACATAGAGTGCTTCTCTTTCCTTAAGATACATCTCATGTGCCATCTTCTGTGTGATGCCTTTTCTGATACCCCATCTGTAGCAGCCTATACACCCAAATACCATGTATTTAGCTGCTTTGTACATATTTTCATTTGTTCATGTTATATTTGTAATTATTGTAAGCTCCTCATAAGTCATAATTATTTCATTCTTTTTACTTGTATACCTCAATGCCTACTACAATGCCTGGCACAAGTATTAATAAATACTAGATGATTGTCAGTTAATTTCCTTTGAGCACCTTGATTTCTACTGTGAAATCGTCAGAGTCAGGGACCATACTATTTCATTCAATGGTCAAAGTAGGTTTTTGACAACCTACACTCTGCCCATTTTTACTTTGAGGTCACTAACTATCAAAGCATATGTTGACAGTTCAGAATACCTTATTTTGTTTTTAATAGAATTCTTAGAATTTCATTAGAAGTATAAAATGAATATACTTTAAGATGATCATCAATTCTATTATCTAGGTGGCAGAGCCAAGATGGCCGCATGAAAACAGCATCATACCAGAGCTCTCTCACAAGTTCTGTCAGATTCCTATAAAAAAGTGAATTTGAGCAGATTTGAGGGAGTTAGAAACCCTGAGAAGTCTGAGTGGGGCAGATTTCCCAGCCAGGAGAGTCTGAAAGGCCGAAGGAACGAATCTGTGGCTAGGAGAGCGCTCAGAGTGTGGAGCTGCTCCAGACGGGACCAAAGCGGAAGCGGCTGTCTGGGAAACCCACATGGGAGACAGGCTGGGAGAAAGCCGGGCACCTGAAACCAGCAGAGGTCCCCAGCCCTCCCAACACAGCACGGCAGTCTGTGGAAGGGACGAGAGGCAGTACAACGCCACCGACTGTGAGATACCAACTCCTGAGGCTTGCAGCCCAAAGGTTGAACTTCAGGGAGACATAATGGTCAGGTAAAAGGCACTAATCCCTCCCTTCTCCACCCAAACAATTCCCAGGGGGAAAAAAGAAAAAAATGCTGGAATAGAGGAGACAGAAGTGGGGCTTCAGTGGCCGAGTAGTGAGAGTACCTGAGTCCCAGAGGGGCAGAGCCAGCAGGGGTCAATACCAGGAGCCCAGACATACTCTTGCTCCCCCAGGGGAAGTTCCAGACACCCAGCTCAAACAACAAAGAGCTGAGACCATTGCTGAAGAGCAACAGTACTGGAAAACAACCCCAGGGGAAGAGGAGATTTTGGGCAGCCAGATCCCCTCCCCCATACCTCAGGAGAATAAGAAAGCTGGGACAGTGAGCCCTAAGCCCAGAAAGCAGAAATTTATTTTAAAGCCTGGAAAAGGCTAACCAACATGAAGAACACACACACAAAAAAAAAACCCAAGGACCATTGATTCTTTTTATGGAGACAGGCAGAATCAAAATACCAATTTGGAAGAAAATAACAATGACACTATATCCACACCTGATACCTCAAAAGGTAGT
>CM053627.1:125543132-125573539 GCA_028646595.1 Phalanger gymnotis | reverse complement strand
CAATTAGGATTCGTGAGTAATTGTTTATGGGAAGGCCCTAGGAAGGGGGAAGGTTACAGGTTGACTTGCTTCCTTGCTATAATACTGTGTCATAATTTCCTTGTTGCTACATTGAGGTAGGCTTACTAGTTTGGAAATATAATTACTGCTACATCAAACTGGACTCATTGGTTTTAGGATTTGATACTCTGGTTTCTAAATAAATGCTATACTTCCTCTGCCTTCTAAAAAAAATAGTATTCCATTACCTTCATATGCCACAACTTGTTCAGCCATTCCCCAATTGATATGCATCCCTTTGATTTCCAAATCTTTGCTACTACAAAAAGAGCCATTATAAATATTTTTTGTACATATGGGTCCTTTTACCACTTGTGTGATCTCTTTAGGATACAACCCTAGAAGTGGTATTGCTGGATTTAAGGGTATGAACATGGAGTTAGTCTATTTTTAAGGTATTATTTTCTTCAGTATTTTTGGGGTCTTCTTTAGCAAGTCATTGACTTGTTTTTCATGATTTTCTTGTATCACTCTCATTTCTCTTCCTAATTTTTCCTCTCCTTCTCTTACTTGCTTTTCCAAATCCTTTTTGAGCTCTTCCATGTCCTGAGACCAATTCATATTTTTCTTGGAGGCTTTTGATGTAGACTCTTTGACTTTGTTGACTTCTTCTGGCCATATGTTCTGGTCTTCTTTGTCACCAAAAAAAGATTCCAAAGTCTGAGTTAGAGTCTGAGTTCATTTTTTCTGCCTGTTCATGTTCCCAGCCAACTACTTGACCCTTGAGCTTTTCATCAGAGTATGACTGCTTGTAGAGCAGAGAATACTTTTTCCAAAGCTTTAAGGGTCTTGTGCTGCTGTTTTCAGAGCTACTGCTACACAGCAAGCTCTGCCACACCAGTGCTCCTCCTCCCCCAAGAACAGCCAGCCTGGACCACGACTCAGATCTGAACAGGCTCTGCACCTCTGCTCTGATCAGCTGCTTAATTCCTCCCACAGGGTAGCCTGGGGCCAGAAGCAACCACAGCTGGAGCTCTGGAAGCAGACCCAGCGCTGCACCACCTCTGCTGTCTCTGTGGTGGTGGCTGAACTGTGAACTCCTTTCATTCAGATCTAGAAGTTTTTCCACTAACTTTCCCTGTTGTCTTTAGTGTTTGTGGGTTGAGAAGTCTGGTAACTGCCACAGCTCAATGATTCAGGGTCCTTCTCCCTGTTTCACATTGCTCCTGGTCTGGTTGGTCCTGGTGTAGCCCATGCTGGGCTGTTCTCTGCTCCGCTCCCAGCTGCCTGTGATGGACCCTTCCCAGGGACCATCCTGGCTTTCCTGGGCTTGAGCCCTGCTTCCCTCTGCTATTTCTTGGGTTCTGCAGCTCTAGAATTTGTTCAGAGCCATTTTTTACAGGTGTTTGGGAGGACCTGGTGGAGAGCTTAAGCAACTTGCTGCTTTCCAGCCACCATCTACGACCAGGAATATTTTCACCTGCCTCCTTCCATGTTTCTGTTACTGAAGTACATAACATTAAAATAGTTCTTTTGGATATCTCCCGAGACTACTAATACTGAGCTTGGAGGGCACAAAAATTTCTTTTTTACCTGAATTGTTTTTAGCCATTTCTTTCCTTTAAGTCTATTGCAGGTAATTTGTTGAAGTAAAGAGCAGAACTCCATATTTGACACCATTAAATTTCATCTTTTTAGACCATGTTCACCATTCCATAGAAATCTTTTAGGATTCTTAGTCACATAACGTATCAGTTATCTATTCTCATTTTATATCACCAACAAATGGAGAAAAAATGTTGAACAGAGTGCTGCTGGTGCTTGGCACATTTCATGGAATATAATAGATACTTAAATGCTTATTGACTGACTATCTGACTGAACTGTGGAGCTCTGCCATAGAAGTCTTACAGGTTTGCTTCAATTCATCAATCACTACTTTTGGGGCTCAGTCATCCAACCAGCTTGAAATTCATTTAAATGGTCCTGTTCTCTACATCTACATTTTGTCCAAGGGACATCATGAAAAAAATTGTCAGGTATATTGCTTAGATGTGAGTATATATTATCTAGGATTTGACATATTCTCTTAGCGTGGTACTGTGGCTTATGAGATAGAATGTAGGATATATGAATTAAGAAGATCTGGTTTCAAATTTTTTGTCTCCAACTTGTTAATTATGTGGTCATGCTAAACCATAACTTCTCTGGCAAAGAGATAAAAAAGGTTTTCTTAAGTGAGCAATGCAAAGAAATAAAAAAAAACAACAGAATGGGAAGGACAGGGATATTTGCAAGAAAATTAGAGATAACAAGAGAATGTTTCATGTGAAAATGGGCATGAGAAAACAGAAAAATGGTAGGGACTTAATAGAAATAGAATATTGGAAGAAGTTGTGGCAAGAATATACAGAACAACTATACAAAAAAAAATCTTGACATCATTGATAACCACAATGGTGTGGTTACTCATCTAGAGCCAGAAATCCTGGGGAATGAAGTCAAGTGAGCCTTAGAAAACATTGATTAAAATAAGGCTAGTGTAGGTGATAGAATTCCAGCCAAACTACTTAAAATCTTAAAAGATGATGATGTTAAAATGCTTCACTCAACATGCCAGGAAATTTGGAATATTCAGTAATGGTCATTAGATTGGAAAAGTTCAATTTACATCCCAATTCTAGAGAAGGGCAATGCCAAAGAATGTTCAAATTATCGAACAATTGCAAGGCTATACTTAAGATTCTGCAAGCTAGGCTTCAGCAATATGAGAACTATCAGGACTGCAGGATGATTTTCAAAGGCAGAGGACCTAGAGACCAAATTGCCAGAATTTGCTGGAGTATAGAGAAAGCAAGGGAGTTCCAGAAAACAACAACAACAACAACAACAAAATCCATCTAATTTTGCTTCATTCATTACACTACATTCTTTGTATGGATCACAACAAAATGTGGCAAATCCTCAAAGAGAGGGGAATACCAGATCATCTTACTTGCCTCCTGAGCAACCTGTATGTAGGTCAAGAAGTAACAGTTAGAACCACACCTGGAACAACTAATTCGCTTAAAACTGGGAAAGGAATAGAATAAGGCTGTATATTTTTGCCTTATTTATTTAATTTATATGCAGAGTACATCATACAAAATTCCAGGCTGGAGAAATCAAAAGACAGCATTAAGGTTGCCAAGATAAATATCAACAGTCTTGGATATGCAGACTATATTACTCTGATGGCAAAAAATAAAGAACTAAGAAGCTTCTTGATGAGGGTAAAAGAGGAGATGTAAAATCTGGCTTGAAGCTTAACATTAAAAAAAATTAAGATTGTGGCAACTGGTCCCATCACTTCCTGCCAAATAGAGTGAGAAGAAATGAAAGCATTTTCAAGTTCTATATTCTTGGGCTCAAAGATCACTATAGATGGCAACAGCAGCTATGAAATTAAGCGATATTTGCTCCTTGGTAGGAAAGCTATGGCAAATATAGATAGCATGTTAAAAAGCACATATATTGCCTTGCCAAGAAAGGTCCATATAGTCAAAGCTATGGTTTTTCCAGTAGTAATGTATAGCTGTGAGAGTTTGACTACAAGGAACGCTGAGCACTGCAGAATCAATGGTTTTGAATTGTGGTGCCAGAAAAGACTTTTGAGAGTTTCTTGGACAGCAAGGAGATCAAATCAGTCAATACTTAAAGAAATTAATTTTGTATTGGAAAGGCAAATATTGAGGCTGATGCCTAAATACTTTGATCATATAATAAGAAGATAGGATTCACTGCGAAAGACCATGATGTTGGGAAAGATTGAAGGTAAACGCAGAAGAGGATGGCAGAGTATGAGATGGAAATATCAGTATGTATGGAATCATGGAATCAATGAACATGAGCTTGGATAAGCTTTGGAAGATAGTGGAGTCTAGAAGGGCCTGGAATGCTATAGTCTTTGAGGTCAGAAAGAATTAGACATGACTGAACAAATGTACAAGATGTTCTATAGCATCACTGACCATGATTTTTCAAAATTCACTGAGGATGTCTTAACAACAACATTCACCAATGTCAGTATCCTGGGATAGAATTCATTGAGGTGTAATACCATGAACTCTTGAAAGACACTTACGGGCTTTCATCAACTCATAACTTATTTTAGATTTCATCTCATTGCTAGCCATTTTTATTCTGCTACCCTCAGTTTGAGCATCAGAGCCATTGGTGGAAAAAAAAGAGAAGTATGATCTATTTCTCTCAGAAGATGAGTTTTCTCTAGGATGAAACAATTCTAAAGACAGTTGAAGCTGAGTCAGGAAGCTGCTTCAGTAACAAAGGGCCCTGCATTTTATGTAGTGTCTACTTCCTCAGTCCTGGCATCTTCTTTTTTTTTTTGCTCTTGGTCTATTGTTGCCCAAGGTTCAAATGAACATAACCCCATCCTCAAACATGCTATTTTTACTACAATAATTAAAACATCATTTACTTCATCATAAAAGGGATCAATTTCTAGATCCATTTATTTGAAATATCAATATATTGTTATAAAAATAGTAGCAGTTATGTTTTCCTCTACAGTACATTGCCCAGTATTATAGGAAATCATTTGTAGTGGCTAAGCAGCATCTCAGCCAATGAGGTCATGTCTTTCAGGCTTATTTGTCTTGCTATTTCATCATTAACACGTTGTTGGTACATCTTCCCTGTTTGTTTATAATTAAAATATTATAATTTTCCCTTCCAGAGATAACTGCATTCTATTGTTCATATCCCATTTTTGGAGACCTTTGAACAAGAAATCCTTTGGGTTGATATTATTCCTAATTCCCAGCTTCTCAATGTTTCAGTGGTTGATTTGGACCCTTTTGGGTGTCAAGGATATCAACAGCGTAACCTGGCAAAGGACCCAATCCTTTCTTTGTCTCTGGACTTAATCATATAGAGGTCTCTCAACAGATAAGCCTGATTTCATTTGTCAGACTTTCCAAAAGAGTACTGGGAAGTCTGATTGGAAGCCTGAGTCATAAAAATACTTAAGACATGGTTTTCATCATATGCAGCTGTACCAGGAATTCATACTGTAGCTCGACAATTTTCACAAAGATGCCTGAGTTACTTCCAGTCTGATAATGACATGTGAGTAATTGCTTGTTAACATTATGAGCATTTTAGTGTCTCTTCTGACACTATGAGGGTGACAACTGACAAGCTTTACTCCTGTTGCATAATAACCTGTAATGAAATGCAAAGTAGTCATTTAAGATCCCATTTTTTTCCTTAAAAGAGCAATTCTTTAAGTAGTATCCTAGAAAAAGCTTTCTTCCCTCTTCCCAGAACATTTTAGCCTAAAAAAGGTTATTGTTCACTGGCTGAAGGTGGCAAGATTAATCATTCACTCAAATGTTTAATTGGTTGCCTACATGTAGCCAGTAACTGAACCCTGAATGAAGGAATTTGGAAAATATGTGCTATTTTTTATCCATGGAGATTTTCTTTCTCTGACCTCTGATCTACATATGATTCATTCCTGAGTCACACATAGAGTTGTTATTCCATAGTGATAATGTGTTTCCATTAATGGTTTTGAAAGCAAATGCATACATTAGTGATCTGTTTCTCTAGGGTCTGGGGGCCAGGCTGTAGCCATAAGACAGAATGAAGCAAATGCTATGCAACAGGATTGAACTTTTATAATTAGCCTCGTCGTTACTATTTTCTGGTTCTGTTCTGAGGAAGTATGCCATAGTGGAGTTGGTATGATGCACTGGAAAGAGTAAAGGATTTGAAATCCAGTGACTAAACTTAAAATCACAGTTCTGCTGCCTCACCTGAGTGATCTTGGGCAAGTCATTTAATTTCTATCTGCTGTGGTTACCTCACTGGGTAAATGGAAGGGAGAGGCATAGTTAACCTAAAGGACCTCTAAGGTTTCCTCTAGCACTTAAACCCATAGGTTAATGCAATAAACTTACGTATTATAAATCAATACATCACATATTCTAAATAAACAAATATATTAGTAATTAAACAAATGAAAATCCAGCTCATTGTTCCAAGTTTTAATTGTATTTTTATTCAGGGAAGCAGAAGTTCTCCATTTCTTCTTCTCATTGCCCTAAACAGAGACCTTTGATATTGTTATGAGGCATTTTCTTTAATAACTTGATAAAATTTAATGTAGCATATAATAGGCTCAAGGCAGGTTAGAATCCAACAGTCTTCCTTTACTTACAGATAGGACTTCCTAGATAAAATGGGTGAAAACTGTACTTACAGGGGATGGCATTCTCTTATCCTGCTACTGGATTGCATAGCTCAGATTTGTGGTTAGGTATCCCTACATGGGTATTATACCAAATTGTAGCAGTTGTCTAACTGCTAAATGTATCACAAGGCTTTGAGATATTTAGAATTTTGCTCAATTGCTACTTGTCTCATTTTACGTTTTGATTAGCTCTTTGGAAGCATATCACAATTTTGTTTTTCTTGAGGATTAGACTTGCCGTCACTCTAGACCAGAAGTCTTTACCTTAAACTTCTGGGGGTATGAGAACTTGGATAAGAAAAAGAAATCTCATCTTTATTTCTACTAAAATCCAATTGAAATTTGGCTTTTCTTTCAATTACAAATTAAAAAAAAACACCATGTTATTCTGAAAAAGAGTCCATAGATTTTTTTTCGTAAAAATATTTTATTTCATTTTATCAGCCAAGATCTGCTTTCTACCATTTCATCTTCATATTCCAATCCCCTTCACAATTTGAGAACAAAAGAAAAGCAAAGCCCATTATAAACATGTATAATCAATCAAAGCAAGTTTGCATGTTATCTATATCCAAAAAGTTATTTGTTTCATTGTGCATTTTGAGTCATTCACTCTTCTATCACAAAGTGGATAGCAGGTTTCATCATTTGTCCTCTGGAATCCTAGCTGATCATTTGAGTGATGAATTTAGCACAATAGTAATAATAGTTAACATACATAGAGTGCTTATTGTATGCCAGGCACTGTACTAAGCATTTTATATTTTTTAACTTATTTGATCCTCACAACAACCCTGGGAGGTATGTGTTATTATTACCGCCGATTTACAGATGAGGAAACTAGGCAGAGATAAGTGACTTTCCCAGGGTCACACAGACAGTAAATGTCTGAGGCTGGATTTGAAATCATGTCTTCCTGACTACAGGGCCAACTGTCTGTACATTGAAGAACATAGATGCTTCTTTAGCATACCATTACATTTATATACCATAACTTGTTAATCAATTACCCAATTTATGGACAGCCCTTCAGATTTCTACTGAGACCTCAAAAAGAGCTAGAAATGTTTGTTTTGCTTAGAACTAATTTCCCCCTTAATCTCTTCTCCCTCTAAGTCCCCTTCCTCTTTTCCCTTTCTTTCTTGTATTTCTGTATCCAATTCTCTATCTCTCTCTGTCTCTGTCTCTCTCTTTCTCTCTGTCTCTGTCTCTCTCTCTCTCTCTCCCTCCCTCTCCCACTCTCTCCTTTTTTCCTTTTGGCCAGTTCAGATGAGAATGAGGTTCATATGTCCTCCTACCTTTTCCTCTTTGTGAGATAATTCCCCCTTTCTTTTCCTTTCCTTCACAGTATATTCTTCTTCCCTTCTCTTTCTATTATTAAAATCATAAAGACAAAACAGAACTACTCCCAGATTTTATCTAATTGGACTCTATGACCCTGATGATAGTAGGGTGCGGATAGTAGGGTACATGTATCACTTGCCACATTTGGATGTAAGCAATTTGTCCTTTTCCGTTGTTCATTCATGGTACATTTTTTATTTTATTCTTCTCTCCTGTGTTTGAACTTCAAAGTTTCTCTACAGCTCTAGTTCTTTCATCAGAAATGCTTGGAAATCCTTTTTCATTAAAGATCCATTCCTCTCCACCTCCCCTCTCACCCTGGTAGCATTATACTTGGTCTTGCTGGATAAGTTATTCTTGGCTATAAGCCCATATTCTTTGCTTTCTGAAATAACAAACTTTAAGTTCTTTGCTCCTTTATATTGGTGGCTGCTCAGTCATGTGCGATCCTGATTCTGGTTCCTTGTTTCTTGAATTCTTTCTTTTTTGGCTGCTTGCAGTATTTTTTCTTGACCTGGAAGTTCTCGATTTTGATTATGATGTTCCTAGGAGTTTTCAATTTGGTGTTTCTTTCCAAAGATGTCTGAGTTCTTTTATTTCTACTTTGCCTTACCATTCTAAGAGATATTGGCAGTTTTAAAATTCCTTGAAATTTGAAACCCAAGTTATTCCCTTGGTTTCAGCATTCAGATGGCCCATTGATTCTTTTTAAAATTTTAATTTTTTCAAAAACATCATGGAATAAAACAAGCATTTCCACAACAGTACAATACAAAAGATGATTGCATATGAAACTACAAATATATTGGGCACAACTTGCTATTCCTTTCTAATATACAACAAAATTTTCATGTAAATTTTTTCCCCTTTTTCTCTCTCCCTCTACCCCCAAGAGATGGCTACCTTTAGAAACAAATAGGTATGCGTGTGTGTGTGTGTGTGTGTGTGTATACATTTATATTATACATATATATGTATGTATATATACATATATATACACCTTATATATATGTGTGTGTGTAAAATTATTTTGTACATACTACTATCTATCAGTTCTTTCTTTAGATGAAGACGGCATATTTCTTCATATGATCTTTATAGTTAACTTGGGTATTTATAACAGACAAAATAATTTATTTGCTCACAGTCATTCTTAAAGCAACATTGCCATTGTATACAATGTTCTCTCTTGGTTCTGCTTATTTTGCTCTCAAGCCTTTCCATTTTTTTAAAAAATCACTGAGTTTATCAACAGTCCATTGCTTATTAATTTATTTTTCCTCTTGAGTTTTCCAGCTCAGTTGTTTTTGCTAGATATACCTTATATTTTCTTCTATTTTTTTAGCCTTTTAATTTTGTTTTGTTATTTTTTGTTACCTTATCAAGTCATTGTCTTCTATTTGGTTCATTTCAATTCTAAGGAAGTTTGTTGCTTGAGCAAAGGTTTGCATGCCTTGTGCTAAACCATTAATTCCTTTCTTTCCAATTCCATCTTCCACAACTCTGCTTTTCCTTTTCCATTTTTTTCTGCCCAAGTGCTTTCATTCAATTTATATATAAAGAAAACATTTTGAATTCTTTTTTAAACTCTTGTTTCATTTGTTCCAGGAAATCTAGTTGAATTTGTTCCCAAGCTACTTTTTTCTGAGACTCTTCATCTATATTTATGTATTGAGATTTCCTTGTCACCATGATGGCTCATTATGGTGGGGTTCCTCTTGTTTTCCCATTCTTTTGGCCTACTTTATGACTTAGCACTTGATGTTAGGTTTGGGCTCTGCTATATTTCTGGAGGCAAGGTCTAGGCTGGTCCTATTGCTGCCTTTTTGGGGGAAATGAGTGTTGTGTAATTCCAGGTTCTCAGGGATAGACTGGGGACCTGCCAGCTTTTGATGCTCCCAAAGAGGTTTGATTCAAGGCAAAATTGGATTGCTATCCCCCAAACTCCCTTCCCAGTATAAGCTCTGCTATTTCCTGACCTAGGTTAGGGACTGTGAACAAGTAGACTGCTGCCAGCCTGTGCTTCTTTCAACAAGCTGGCAAACTCTTTTGGTTCAGAATGGTAGTAAGTTCCCCTTTGGTCTGTGATTCTTGTGTTGGTAATTCCTCTGCAGGGCTAGATAATAGAAGTCAGACCCTCCTCTTTGTAGGAGATATGAACTACACACCTACTGTTGCTGCTACTGGCTTCTGAAAATGTCTGCTTTGCCCAGTACATTTGCTAGTATACTGCCCAGGGAATCTCAACTAAAGAACACCACTTCCCTGTGCAGGTCCCCTTCTCACTCCACCCTCAGTCAAAAAGATGACAGTTTATACCTGTCCCCATTGAAGAGCCCTAGTATGGTCTAAGGGTGCCCAGATGTCGTCCTCTTCTCCTGGTGCAGAGCCTCTTACTGGGCAGAGAGTCCACAGACCTCCCTGACTCTTTTCCTATGCTGAGCTGGGTTTGAAAAATTACTCACTGTGTCTTTTTCTGGGTTTCCCCAACAGGATTTAATCTGGTATATTTTCTAAAAAGTTTCGAGAATTTTGTGTTTGGGAGCTTGTTTCATCACTCCCTACAACTTCACCATCTTGGCTCTGCCCTGGCCTATAGATTTCACCAAACTGCCAAAGGAGTCCAGGACAGAAAAAGGCACCCCTACCTTAGACCTGCATCTCTTTCTGTGGTATAAACTAACTTAAAAGGTTCAATGCAGCAACATCTTAAGGCACTAATAGGAAAACTTGGAAGCAAGAAACATTTGTCTTTCCACTAGCTCTGAGGATCCCCTCCACAAATATTCTACTGCTTTCATATTGTCCCTGATTATTTATGAATAGTCATATCCCATATCTTTCTTCCTTTCTTTCTTCTATTAATATGTTCCCCTGTTCCTTCATAGTTTTTTTTTTCTTTTCTATCACTTAGTAATGAACAACTGTGGGTTGTCATCAGATAAAACAACTTTTATCAGTAGCATGGAGTAATGGATAGAAATTAAAGACTTGAAGCCAGGAAGGTCCAATTTCATAGCTCCCTTCTGTCCCATACAGACCATAAGACCCAGGGCAAGTCACTTAAACTTGTCAGAGCTTTAAGCAACTCTCTAAGACCCTAAGTAGAGGCAAAGGTACTAATCTACATTAGGCCAAGGCATTTCCTCAGTCTGTGGATCCCAACAACAATGAAATTGGGGGTCCAGCCCATATCCCTATCTCTGAACCAGTAAGTTATTGGCTGGCCAATAAGTTACTTTACTCAGGTGTTGTTAAAAAAGGCAAAATGCCTGCCTTTGAAGACCTTATAATCAAATAGGGGAGACAACATAAAAACAACTATAAACAAACTAGATATATGCAGGATAAATTGGAAATAATCAACAGATTATTGGCGAGTTGTTATGGGGGGGGAGCTGCTGTTCAGTTGTTTCAGTCCTGTCCAATTCCTCATGAGCCCATTTGGAATTTTCTTGGCAGAGATACTAGAGTGGTTTACCATTTCCATCTCCAGCAATTTTTAAAGATGAAGAATTGAGGCAGAGTTAAGTGACTTGTCCAGGGTCACATAGCTAGTTAGTGTACAAGGTAAGATTTGAACTCATTATGATGAGTCTTTCTGATTTCAGGTCCAGTACTCTATCCATTGTGCCACCTAACCGCCCCTTCACTCATGTACATAATGTTTTAATTGTGTTAAAACAGTACATTATTCCAGAATGGCACTAAATGATAACTATGTTCAGGTAATTTTAGCAGCGTGAGCCTTATGTCAGATGGAACTTAAACCTCACCAGGTAAGATTGGCTCTACCACCAAAACTCCATTGATTTTCCTCTTTTTTGTTCATTAAAGTCAATGCAGGATAACGTGAAACCCTCCATGAAATAAGAATCAATAATTCTGCTAGGAAATAATGGTATCATTCCTTTTCAAAGCGTTTCCTTTGATTGACAGTTTTGTAGGATTACTTCTTATCTTCTTGTTCTGAAAAGAAAATATAGTCATTAACATTAACTCGTGTATATGGTAGTTTCATTTTTACAAAGTCTCCCCCCTGCCTTTAAGGCTATACGAAAGGCTTTACAAGTATTGTTATCTGTTTTAAAGATGAAGTAACATTGTAAGAGAGAGCTTACATAACTTGTCCAGGGTCACATAGCTAGTATTGGAATACTTTTTTTAATGTGATTTTAACCTAGTGTCAACATTCATGAAATAATTTAGGGAACAATAAATGGAATATAAGTGAGTGCTAAACTTGGATGTGTTGAGGGGCAAATCTCAAACCTCAATTTGGCAGAGCCCTGCTTTTGCTACTCTTCTTTACCCTGATTTAATGATCTAAAGTAATAAGATTATAGTTTTAGAACTAGAAGAAAACTTAAATGTCATATATTCCTTCTACTTCTCCCTCTGTCCTCCAAACACTTTATGGACAAGAAAACAGATCCAGAGAAAGGAATTTGCTCAAGATTACCCAGATAGCAAGCAGTGGAACTGGGTTATGAACCCAGCACTGTGGACTTTACATAATAATAGCTAAATTTATATAGTACTTGCCAAAATACTTCACATAGATTATCTTAGTTCCGTATCCGTTGTACCACATTGTTTTTCAAATGCCTGTGAAGGAGGTGGTATAAGAATCATCCTCATTTTGCAGACGAGGAAACTGAAGATGAGAGAGATTAAGTCACTTGTCCATTATCATACAAGGAGGAGGAATCAGAACTATGACTTTAACACAGATGATCTGACTCTGGTTTCGGTGAACCTGTGCTTCCTGGTCCAGACCTCTTTCTACTTAACTGAAACACGTATGTATTGGCTATAGTGCTAGGTCTGAGAATATAGAGATAAAAATGATACAGTTCCTGCCAGAGAGCCAAATATAGACATCGAAGAGAGTGCCAGCCATGTTGTTAGCCTGGAAGACTGAAGATTTTATATTTTCTCCAGGCAGTATATACATATGTATGTGCATATACATGCATGTATATATGTATATACACATGTGTCTATTTGTATACATATCCACATATATGTGTGTGTATGTCTATGTATATATATGTATCAGTGTGTATAGGCCCTTTATACCTAACCTATGCACTGACTTAATCAAGATACGTACCTACATATATATTCAATGTGAGTGACAATATCATAGTTACAATCCTTACAGAGCCAATTTCCAGAGAATCTTGCCTATATAAATTAAGCTGAGTATATGTTATATTTCGTTTAAAGTGAGATCGCTGCCTAAGTGCACATGAGGTTAACTCGATTTGGCATAATGCACCTGAAATACTCAGAATTTTTTGTATTTACAAAACAGATATACAGACTAGGATATAACCATAACCTTTACCCAAATGTGTACTCAAAAGTGATCAAGGAAAAGGTGCTTGGTCTACCGTGCATTAGTCTGAATAATTCTATACTGTTTACAATATGTAACTATGGAAGTATTTTTTAGCCAAAATTATAGAATGCAGTTCACCTAGCCATTCTGATTGTAAGACACCCTTCCTTTGTTCCCTTCTCCATTCCCTAGCAATGTGGGTTATATGGGTTAACAAACTTGTTTTTGTGGAATCAGAAATTTTTTTCTCATTAATCATGTAGAATTGAATATGATGCTTTCAAGGTGAGGCATATTGAATAGATTTATTATTTTGTTGACTCTTCATCATGTAGACTTTCTCAATTATTTATTTTTAAAACCTCAGTTATGTCTTTTGCACCAGTATTGGTTCTGGTAGATATTCACTGCCCAAAGTAAGGGTAACTGTTCTGAGCATCCCTATTTCAAAGTCTTGAACTGTCTCATTTGCTTTAGAGAAGGAGACCTAAAGGGTCAAACTGGATTCACCCTGCAGCTAATACCTTCAGATCTACATTCCATTCAGCAACCTTTCCCCATCAAGCACATTACTGGAGTAGTCACCTCAAGATGAATGGTGATCTTTCTTCAAATTTTCTCAACTTCTTGCCTGGTTTCCCTTTCCTCCTACCTTACTGATACATTAATACATTAAGGATTCATGATTTCATAGGTTTAGGAACTACACCTGTAATTTTTAATCTTAGAATTTTGTCAGAGGCTTAGACTTGGTCAGGGCAACATAACTAGTAAGTACCAAACTCAGGATACATATATACACATACATATACACACATATGTGTGCACGTGTATATGTATACACATATATGTGCATCTATCTGTGTATGCATATTTGTATATATATGTATATACACATGTATATATAAATATAAATGTATGCATACATATATACTCATAGTTTCCTGACTACAAGTCTTCTTGATTTCAAATCCAATCATAGTCTCCGAAATGGGGGACAAACACCCCAGTGGGTCATAGCATAACCATAGAGGTGATTCAATAAGAGGACAGAAAGATAGGATATGCCCTACCTTCCCTGTAACTGCACACTGTGGCTTGTCTCCAGCCCAACCCATCTTCCCTTTTATCCTTTTTTCACTTGACACTTCCCCATGCTGCCTCCTCCAACTGTGATTGTCCTTTGCCTATATAAAACCTCTATCTGCTCTGAATGTAGACTTATCAAGGTAGTTATACCAGTTCTAGCAGCTACACAGTGAAAACTCCTCACTCCCCACCCAGTGCTTTCCAGATCAAATAAGAACTGCTTAGATTCCACTCTGTGGACTCAGTACATCCTGACAGTGGTGGGTGAGAAAGGGGCATTTTTTTCAGAGTGGAATAGATAGTATTTGATCTATGTTGTTTTTTCCTCACACACATTCCTCTCCCAAACCTCAGTATTTATGTATACATCACCATCATCATTCCAGTTATCTAGGTTGGCACCCCTGCTGTAATCCCCAGCTCCTCCCTCTCATTCTCCACTATACTCCCTCCTCTGCACCTAATTAACGGGCAAGTCTTGCCAACTCTGCCTCTCTAGGTTCTCTGTTGTCACTTCTTTCCTTTAAGAGTAAGCCATAAGATTTTGTTCAGACCCCTTATGGGCTTTCTCCTGGGGACCTCCTAATTGGTCTCCTTGCCTCAATTCTACCCCCACTTTAATCCATTCTTCACTCAGCAGGCAAATTGGCACTCCTAAAGTACAGAACTGAACATTTCACTCCCCAGCCCAATAAACTTCATTGATTCCTTATTTATTCTAGAATCAAATATTATTTCATCTTTATATCAACCATTTTTAGTCTCTTTTTGTGTGTAAGTTTTATAGCATACATAATAATTATTAGTACAATTGTATGTGTATATAACTCATGAATAACATACATATATTGATGTCATTTGCTCAATTTTTTCCCCCTAATCAACAAATTTAGAGACTATTTTCAATGATGCCTCTAACTTTTATTGTAATTGATTATGCATATATATATGTGTATATATGTATATTGATACCTGCTTTTAACATTGTTGATTTCTTTTGTAATCCTATATATTTTTATCCAAGGTATTTAAAAATCATTATATTGATTGAGTCTACATAGGCTTCACCAGATTGTAAAAGAGGAAAAAAGGTTAAGAACTCCTACATTAACAATAAGCTCCTTGAAGGTAGGGACTGACATTTTTCATCGTGGTATCCTGGTATTTAGGAATGTACTTGATAAATGCAAATAGAATTAAGCTGAATTATAAACAAGCACACTCTCCTCTTGCTTTCCAGAGTCTATGGGCATAAAATTTGTTATCTAGTTTGTGGAAAATGCACTTAATTTGACAAAAAATAGTATTATACAATTCTAAATCTTTAAATCATTTTTCATTTTATTTTGAAGCTCAGAACAAGATGAAATATTTCTCACCCATCCAAATCTCTATTTCTTGCCAGCTTCTTAAAAAATTTCATCGCTAAAACCAAATAAAATGAATTGCGTTGGGCTTGTTAATCATTTTAGAAGAGCATTTTGGTATTAAGTCTTTGGTCTTGGTATTAAGGCTAGTGTTCTGGGCTCCATCCATAGGTGAGCTTCTTTAAAAAAAAATAACTAAATGAGGCAGCTAGGAGGTGCAGTGAATAGAGCACTGACCCTGGAGTCAAGAGGACCTAAGTTCACATCCGGCCTCAGACACTTGACACTTACTAGCTTTTTGACCTTGGGTGAGTCAGTTACCCCCAATTGCATTGCCTTCCCCCCTCCAAAAAAACCCTAAACAAAATTCTGGTAAGAGCTCTATCTTGACATTGGATTTCTCATATGCAAGCTACAGGTAACTAACAGGATAAGAATGAGAAACTCGATGGCTCAGCACAACTAGTTACTAATATCAGAAAAACAAGTTAAATGTCTGAGGTAATGCTGGTGGTTAGTCAATGTCATCCCTTTATATATATGCAAAAGAGAAATAATTCTACCAAGCTAAGAGTCTAGTTTTGATAAACATGGAGCTCTGGTGTTCAGCCAAACACAGAATATTTCTGTGAACTAGTTGCATAAAGGAGAGGGAGCCATCAAAGGACTTGCAAGAGCAGCTTTTGATGAATATAGTGTGAAAATGTTCTTTGGGCTAGAATTGACAATGTATCAGCGAAGCCCACATTCACAAGCTGAGTTCCATCTCTGAGAAATTATTTGAATTAAATAGGGAGATTTGCATTCTTAGTGGTTTTAATGGAGCTATGATTTCAGTACTGTGGACAATCCATTTTGATCACATTGTGACTTTCTTGGAGAGTCTTCTATTTTTGCTGCCTTGTGATACAAAGACTTGCAGGCCCCAAATGTATCTGACCAATCTCTGATTGACCTGAAATATATCTCGGTGGTTTGCTTGCATAGGGACTAGTTTTTCTGGATGGCATCCTTTCCTATTTCCCACGTATTTTTGGTTGACTTTTTCTGGAATTCTGTAGTGCATGAAGTTACTTACCGTAATTTGCAACAAGATAATTTTCAAATGAGACAAAATTTGTAAAGCACTTAACACAGTGGATAGTATATAAATGTTAGCTATGATGCTGCTGCTTATTTCTTTATCATGTTCTGTTTTGTGCTTTTTTTTAGAAACTTGCTTTTATTTTTTATTTATGGAATAAAATAAGCATTTCCATAACATAATACAACAAAAAATGATTGTACATGAAACTGCAAATCCACTATTCACTACTTGCTATTCCTTTTAAATATACAGCAAAATTATCATGTGAATTTTTCTTCTTCTCTCTCTCCCACCCGAAAGACGGCTACCATTAAACACAAATAGGTGTGTGTATGTGTGTGTGTGTATGCGTGTGTATATATGTATATATATACATATATATATATATATATATATGTAAAATTATTCTATACATCTATTTATCAGTTCTTTCCCTGGATGCAGATAGTATCTTTCTTCATATGGCCTTTGTAGTTAATTTGGGTATTCATAATAGACAAAATAAATTATTCCCTCAAAATCATTCTTAAAACAATATTGGTGTTATTTTATACAGTGTTCTCTTGGTTCTGCTCATTTTGCTCTTCATTATTTCATACAATTCTTTCCATGTTTTTCTAAAATCATTGAGGTCTCCATTTCTTATAGCACACTAGTATTCCAACACAATCATATACCACAATTTGTCCAGCCATTTCCCAATTGATGGGGATCCAAGCAAGTTTCTAATGAATAAATTAAAATAATTTATAGTCATATAAATGTTCTAAATTATTATTGAGTAGAAAAATGCAGATTAAAACAACCTTGAGATTTCATCTTGCACTTACCAGAAAGGCTAAAATGATAGAAGGAGAAAGGGACAAACGTTGAGAGAATGTAGGAAAATTGGGATACTCATTGTTGGTGGAAATGTGAATTGATTGAACCATTTTGGAAGAACAATCTGGAATTATACCCATAGAGTTATTAAAGTACCTATATCTTTTGACACAGAAATACCATTACTTGGTCTATTTCCAAAGTTTTGTGCTTTTAAATATTGGTTTTCTGGAATAAGAATGTGAGAGCTAGGCAATCTTCCTCAATTTAACCAGTCATCTTGGTTTGGCACTCTCCCACCCCACTATCTCCTACTACCTGTGTGACCTTGGGCAGGTCTTTTGATCACTTTGGGTCTAAATTTTCTCACTTGAATAGTGAGGGGATTGAATTAGTGATCATTAAGGTCCCTTCCAGTTATAAATATATGGTTCTATGATCCTATGCTTTAGATGAGCCTCTAGAGGATAAACATATCCCAATTTTTTTATTCACAATTGCAAAAAAAATGGTTATCTTCTGCAATTTTTAATAGTCCTAAGAACATTTAATATAAAGAATAATAGAAAAATAACAGCTTGTCCCAGGAGTATTTCTATACAAGATTCTTTAATATATATGAGTTGTTTATGATTATTATTATTATATTAATATATATTCAAATAACTCTTTGAAGTTTTATACATTATCCTATTTACAGCATACAATGACAGTCTGGTAGATAGATTATGGGACCAAGAGTGTTAGTTATATGCCAATTTGTCTTAACTTCTTCTTTAACTTAGGAGTTTACTTTGGTACTTTAAGCTTGAATTTCCTTATTTTATAAAAAGGATTAGTTCTTAATTAAGAATTTGTCACATGGTGTTTGTTAAGGCTTTATTACATTTTTAAAATAATGGGGAAAAATCTATGTTGGAAAGAAAAAAAGGGAGGGGAATCATAACACGTTTTGGTCAGTGTTGCTACTACCCCTTATACTTTCAAAAATACTTTTCGCAGAAACAGAATTTTGAACCAGTTGTCAAGGAACATTGCCCCTCCCTTTCTCCCAGAATTTTGGATTTAATGTAGCACAGAAAAATGTGATTGGAGTTTTTTGAAGTGTAAGTTATTAGGGCTAGTGCTTCTCTATCCCCTTATTCCATCTTTAGAAATATATTATGTCAGAAAAGAAATTCAGATTCCCTTACTGTGTATCTGGTCTCTTTTAATTAGTGCCCTTGAAATAATTTCTCTGGTAGCTCTCCTCCATCAGAAGTAAAACATGGGTCCCTTCAACTTTTACCAATTTAGAAGATGTTGCTACCAACAAATTTCTAAAAATCCCATTTCACTTTTCACCATACAGGATATTACATGTCAACTTTTAAATACCATTACACATATTTTCAGCCAGACTTGGCTCCACATGACACTTCATCGAAGTGAGAAATGTAAGGCAAGAAAAGGCTTATATCCTCATTGCATACCAAGTATACAATTATCTGAATCACTTAAGATGTAAATTAATCCATTGGAGAGTGCAACTGAATGAGTTGCATTTTATTGGAAAGTTTCACACGATTTATTTGAAAGAAAAGATGGTACAGAAAGAGAGATATGCATTTTTATAGTATATATCACCTAAGGGCTGAGATAGCACATATACTTTAGAAATTACACTCTTGAGGCTATAATTTGAAGTCTATCATATCAATGGCATTTCCAGTGAGTGTCAGTTAGGATAAGTGGGCTTATGAAATTAGCGATCTCTCTTGGAATTTCTCTGCAATTGCTTTTTATTGTATCATGCCAGTAGTATTCATAGAGAATATATTGAGAATGAAGGATCACAGTGGGTTCTGCTCTCGCCCCTAGCTTGATGTTGGAAGTTCAATTCTCACAGCCAGGCATGGATTTACACCAAATCTTGAGATTGCACTGTAGTGATTGCAGGTGTTACATTTTTACATGAGGTGTTTGTGAAGTCTCTTCTCTCTGCTTCCAAAAGGAAGTTAAGATTCTGTGAAATTTGCTTAATAGAACTGCACATAGCTTCCCACTGTTATTATCAGCACCTTCTCTTTAGGAATGAAGATTCAAAGACTGAGCTAGGCTTTTCCTGGAATGTAGAGGAAGTGGGAGTTGATGGCACACTGTCAATGCCTTAGTGCATTTATTATTTTGGAATAAGTTGTAAGATCTTTCAAATATTAAAGAATTAATACATTAGATAATTACTATGCCACATATTTAAGAAAAAGCTTGCAATTTTTTTTTTCTAAATTATGAATTGACCTTACATATTTTATTGGCCTGAGCTCCGACATTTCAGTACAACAATTCTTTTTGTGAAAGGGGAAAGGAAGGAAATCGGTATTTATATAGTGTTTGCTATTTGCCAGACACTATGCTAAGCACTTGTGGTGCAAATATGATCAATGATCTTCCCTGGCCATTTGATAGGCTAGATAGGTGGAGCTAGTTAAGGGAAGCTCGATTAGGAGAGGCTTGCTTGTAGGCAGGCCCACACCTTTTTGCTATTAGATGCTAAGCTCCAGGCCTACACCCATTTGCTACTAGGTGCTAAGCCCCAGGGCACCAAAAAAGGTATATATATATATACTCTGTGGGTAGCCATTAAGTTCATACTAGAGAGCTGCGAGAAGAAGAAGAAGATGAAGAAGAGAGAACTGTGAGAGAGGGTGGAGAACTGGAAGAGATGGCGAGACACAGAGAGAACTAGAAGGGCTCTGAGAACTGCAAGGGCTTTCAGAACTGTGGGAGGAGAGGATACAGGCAAGCAGACAGGATTCATGAGCGAGTGTTTATAGGAAGGCCCTAGCAGAAGGTAAGGTTACAGATGGCTTGGCTTCTTGCCGTGATACTGTGTTTTATTCTCCTTGCTGTTACATTGAAGTGAACTTACTGGTTTGGGGATATAATTGTTGCTAGGTAGAATTGGAATTATTGGTTTTAGTACTTGATCTTTTGGTGTCTGAATAAATGTTTTATTTCTTCTGCCTCTACATAGAGTCTCTTACATTTTGCAATTCTGAACTATAAAGGCATACTCATGGCAACCATTGATGTCATGAATCTTGCCTTACTGATATAGCACTTTTTACAAATATCATCTCATTTGATCTCACAACAACCATGTGAAGTAGGTACAAAATAAGGCTAATAATATCTGATTTACAAAGTTGTGAGGCTCAATGAAATAATAGCTATAAAAAGTGCTTTGCATAGTGCCTGGCACATAAAAGGTACTACATAAACTGAGGCAAATAAAGGCTAAGTGATTTGTTTAGCTAGTAAGTTTCTGTGTTTGGATTTGAATTCAGGTCTTCTTGATTCCAAGCCAGAGCTCTATTATGCCACCAGCTACCTCAACAGCATGAAAATGAAAAAAAACAACATTAAATAAAAGACAGCTCTATTTTAGATTATATCTATGAAGTTTAGTTATTAAAGTAACAAAAGGGCCTCATCAGAAGGCAGCTTCAGAGGATATTTGATGGAAGCTATGTAGTGATACTTCAATCTATTTAGAGAGACAATATCTTGTAGTGGAAAGAGAGCTGTATTTGGAATTAGGAGACTTGGGTTGAAATGCCAGCTCTTATACTTACTATCTGCATAATCAGGGACAAATCATTAAAATTGTCTGCATATCATGGGGATAATGGGACTTGTACCACCCAGTTCACCAAGAAAGTGCTTTGTAAACCTCAAAGGACTAGGAAATTAAGCATGCTATTTGTTAAGTGCCCCTAAAAGATAGTGATGTCCACATAAAATAATAAACTATAAATAATGACATCTTTACTTATTTCAAGGTTTATAAAATGCTTTTCTCACAATAATCTTGTGATCTAGGTAGTATTGTCACTGGTAAATATTTAACAACCAGCTTTCAAAAAAAAGAGTACTCATGATACAGTTTTATGTTTAATCTTCAGTATTAACATTTTCTTCAACACTTTCTTGTCTAGACAATCAAAGTTAATTGAAAGTTAATTCAAGCTGGCTACAGTACATCCCTGGATATAAGTATTTTTGACATTGTTTTGGTGAGAGGGCATTTTCCCTTGGTTTTGACCAGATAAAGAATACTATGCATTAAGATTTTAGAATGTGCAATCACCATTCAATGTTGTTACTAACCTGAAATAGCTTACAGGTAGGAATTGTGTAACACTTAACATCCTTGCAAGATGTTATACACAGAGATGTTAATCAATATAAAAATAATTGATCACTGAAGACAATTGAAATTTGAGTGTTTATAAACTTTGCTTGCTGTGCTTGCTATATTTCATGAAAGCCATTGGTAAACTGAAGAGCATCCAAAGGATGGAAGTCAAAGTGGTAAAGACCCTCAAGACGATGGCCCTCAATATAAGAGACAGTGAATGTTTAGCTTGGAGAAGACAATGCTTGTGAATTGGAGGGAGGGAAAAGTGTGGTTGCTGTCTTCAAGTATTTGAAGGACTGTTCTGTATAAGAGACACTGGACCTGTTCACTTGTTATGTTTGGTCCTGGAGGACAAAGCTAGGAATAATGAGTAGAAGTAACAAAGAGCTAAATTTAGGCTGACAAAAGGGAAAACTCCACGAAAATTAACTCAATGTGGAATGGGCTATCTCACCAGTTAGTGGTTTCCTTCTAAGTGTAGATCTCTAAATGTGGACACTTGTCAGGTGAGTGGGCCAGGGAATTACATTTTAAGCATGGGTGGGTATTGCAGATGACTACTTAGGTCCTTTCTTCTGTGATTTTGTGATTCCATAAGAAAAGTCTGATTTTGAAGCATTCTCAGCATGGAGAGACAAGGTCTCAACTAGACTGCATTTCATATAATTTAAGCATTAAAAAGAACTTTGAGGAATCACCTCATCTATTTCAATTTAAGAAACATTTATTAAATGTCTACTTTGTGCAGAATACTGTGATTAGTGTCTTATAGAGATAGTGAGTTTAAATAATAGCAGGTCCCTGTCCTTATTGAGTTCATGGACTAGAAGGAAATTATGACGTGTGCAAATAATTCTAGTATCAATTGACACATAGTGAACGCTTAGGAGTGGTTTGCAGAAAATGGTATGAGAGGCTGTGAGAGATTGGGAGTGACAGACAGGGCCAAGTTATTATTGACTCAGAGAACTGAGGAAAGTTTCTTGGAAGAGGTGAATGGAAAAGAATTCAGGGTGGATAAGAGTGGTCAAGGGGAAAGTAATCCAAGCACAGTGTCAACAAAAAACGTAGGGACAGGAAACTGTGAGGCATGTGCTGGTTTAGTAAGTTTGGCTAAAGTACATTGAGCAAATACTGTGAAATTAAACTGGAAATGTAGAGTGGTGTCAGACAATCATCTGTTTTGAACATTGGGGAATGATTTTGAATGTTATAATTTTGGTATCTTTAAAGAGTTTTGAGCACATGAAAAGCATGATAAAATTTATACATAATGATGGTGAATCATTATGGAAGAATGCACTGGAGATAGAGAAAGGGAGAATATACAAAGTCCATTGCAAATGGACAATAATGAGAAAACATATAGGAATTAGGGCAGCAAGAATAAAGAAATCAACAAGTCAAGTCCCTAAGCATTTATTAAGCACCTATTATGTTCCAGACAATATACTAAATTCTGGGAATACAAATAAAGGGAGAAAACAGTCTGCTCCCAATGATCTTACAGTGTAATGGGGAGACAACATACTAACAAGTATGCACAAAAAAGACAAACACATGATAAATTTGGCATAATCAACAGAAGGAGGAAACCAGCATTAAGAGAAATGAAGAAAACTTTGGAGAAAGTGTGATTTTAGTTGAGATCTGAAGGAAGCCAGGAAAGTTGAGCTAGAAGATGTGAGATTTACTAAAGAGGTGGAAGATTTTCAAAAATGTGTGATCAGAATGACCAGATTACTGGAAATCCTGCCATACAGTGGCATATTAAAAGAACTTGGGATGGTCATCTTGGAGACTGAGACAGATCAGGACATTGAAGTCTTCAAGCATTTAAAGAGCTGCCACATGGAAGAATTAGATTTGTTCAGCTTGAGCCCAATATGTGTAACAAAAAAGCAATGGATAGAACTTGAAGATGGGCGATTTAGATTCGATGTTGAAAAAAGAAGCAACTTTCTAACCATTAGAATTGACAAAAAGTAGATTGGATTCTTTAAGAGACAGTGAGTACTCTATCATCAAAGATTTTCAAGTAGAGGTTTGATGGCTCCTTCCTCCTCCTCTTCCTCCTCCTCTTCATCATCATCAACATTATAATGGCTAACATTATATAGCATGTATTATGTGGCAGATACTGTGCCAAGCTCATTACAATTATTATTTAATTTGATCCTCACAATAGCTCTGGGAGGTAGGTGCTATTAGTATTCTATTTTACCAACAAGGAAATTGAGGCAAGCAGGTTAAATGATTTGCCAAGGTTCACACAGCTAATAAGTGTCTGAGGCTGAATCCAGGTCTTACAACCTACAGGCTCAATGCTTTACCCACTGAACTGCCTAGCTGCCCATAACAATGATGTTATAAAGGGAATTTTAGATAGTAACTGTAGTCCCTTCCAAAAGTGAGATACTTTGATTGGGAATTAGGGAGTCATTAGGTACCTTTAAGAGAACAATTTCCATAGAGTGTTGGGGAGAGAATCTGAATTTAAATAGTTTAGGAAGAGAGTGGGGTGGCAGAGATGTGGAACCATTAGATATGCTTGTCTTTTTAAGGTTCTCCAGAAGGCAACCAAGGGAATAGTCATTAATAGTGGTTGTATTATGTTTTAGGTGCCAAATTTTATAAATAAAATTTAGAAGTTGGAGTACGTTCAGAAGATATTGATCAGGACTGTGAGAGATTCAAAAAATCATGACATAGTTGGGTCAAAGGAACTTTGATTATTTACCCCATTCAGATATTCCAAGAGAAGGCATTAAAAGGGGGGAGAGGGATAATGTAGAGGCAAGTAGATGGTTCAGCGGATAAAAGTGGCCGGAGTCACAAACATGAGTTTAAATCTAGCGTCAGACTCTTCTTAGCTGTATAATTCTGGGCAGATGATTGTTTTACTCTGCCTGTGTTTGCTCATCTGTAAAATGGTGATAGTAATGGCATCTATCTCCCAGAACTGTTGTGAGAATCAAATGGCATAGTATTTGTAAAGATGTAGCATAGTGCCTGTCACATGATAGGCACTTAATGATTGATTCCTTCCTATGCATATTTGTCAATAAATAGGGACCATTGTCGGGGGAAAGACTGAAGATGTAGAGGTGGAGAGAGGGGTTGATTACTGGAGCTGGGTCTTGAAGGTCCTTGGAAATGGTATCAAAAACATAGTTAGAAGAATAAACTTTAGCAAGGAGTAGGAGTACCTTTACTTTTGAAAAAGTAAGTAAGTATAAAAGAATAGATACTGTTCTGAGAAGTTTGGGGAGAGTGGAGGAGTGGAGTTGAGGGAATTAATGTCAAAGAGACTTCATTTTTCTTAGTAAAGTAGGTGGCTAAATCATCAGCACTAAGTGGGGGGTGAGTGGGGGTATACTTGTTTTTTTTAATGTTTTAAAAAGATTTTTATAGTCACTAAAGCAAATTAGAAAAGGAGTTGAAATGACTAAGGTAGGAGGATTGCTGAATAATAATGAGAATCTAACTGAAATTATGAGTGGTATGTTAAGAGAGAAGAAGGCCCTCACCACATTGGGTAGACCTCCTGTGGAGGTCTTATGGGGAATATATGGATAAAAGTTCCACAGGATGGGAAGACATACTTGGGCTGTGATCTGTAGCCTGAGATCGAGTATTAACATCAGTGAAACTGCAAAATCAGTTCTATTTTGTTAGTTACTCTAATATACATACATACATATATGTATACATATATATATATTTATATATATATATACGAGAGAGAGGCAAAATTCAATGTGTCATATGAATATTAACTATTATGATTTATTAGCAGACCTTTAGCAGTAGTGGTATAATTAGAGGCTAGGGTTACCCAGGTTTGAGAATTAGCTAGTTGGGAACACTGTAAGGTCCGATGGGCCTTTTGGCAAGATTATAGGCTAACGAACCCATTGAGATAAGAATCTGTATTAGAAACAACAACAGTCACCATCATATAAGCCTACAAACTGATAATCATTTATTAAGTGCCTATTATGTGCCAGTCATTGTGCTATATGCTAGGGATACAAAGAAAACCAAAAGATAGTTCCTACTCTCGAAGAGCTTATAGTCCAATGGGAGAGATAATCTATATACAACTATATACAAACAAGATACATGCTGGATTAATTGAAAATAATTTTAGAAGAATGACACAATGTTAATTAAGGGGAATGAAAAAAATCTTACTGCAGAAGCTGGAATTTTAGCTAGGGTTTTATTTTTAAATATTTATTTAATATTTTATTTATTCCCAATAACAAGTAAGACAATTTTAACATCCATTTCTAAAATTCCAAATTCTCTTCCCTCTATTGAGAAAGCAAGCAATTTTATGTGTGTTATAAGTGTGTAGTCATACAAAATATATTTCCATATTAGTGATGATGTAAAAGAAAACATAGACCAAAAAAACCCAAGAAAAATAATTTTTTAAAAAAGTATGCTTCGATCTGTATTCAAACTCCATCAGTTCTTTCTCTGGGGATGGATAGCATTTTTCATCATAAGTCCTTCAGGTTTGTCTTGGATTATTGCATTGCTGAGAATATTACCTGGTACCTTAAGGAAACCAGAGAAGCCAGGAGATAGAGATGTGTAGGGGAGAATTCCAGGTATGGGGGATGTGTAGTTAAAATATATGGTCAGGAAGTAGATTGTCCTATGCCTGAGGAACAATAAGGAAACTAGTGTCCCTGGTTCACAGAGTACCTGGAAGGGAATAAGATATAAAAATGACTGGAAAGCTAGGAAGGGGTCAGGTTATGATGTCATTAAAAGCCTAACAGGATTTCATAAATTGATCTTGGAGGTAATAGGGAGTCACTGGAATTGATTGAACAGGGGAATGAAACAATCAAAATTTTGTTTTAGCTTGACAGCTGCACAGAGTGGGTACTGGATGGGGAAGGGACTTGAGGCAGGCAGACCAAGGAGCAGGCTACTGCAATATCTCAGATGTGAGGGGATGAGAGCCTGCACCAGATTGGAGATGATATCTGAGAAGAGGAGGGGGCATATTCCTATGACTAGCATTCTAATGCTTGTAATGTCTATGTTGTGTATATGAACATTTATTGTCTCTTTTGTTCTGAAGGGTCAATGGGGAAGGAAATTCCATTTTTTTTTTTTTTTACATTTGGCACTTCATTCTTACCTTTTATTTTATGAGAGGAAGCTTTTCTTGATACTTAATCTAAATCCTTCCTGCTCTAATAGAAGCCTCATTCCTCTAGTTTTTTATTACTAGAAGTGAGTTGAAAAGTATAATTTTCCCTAAAACAGGATTCATTTATCTTCTTTACCATGATTTCTCCTTCAAGAGTTACCCTGTGATATCTTAGCAAAGCATTGTTTTGTGGTCTTTCAACATTTGCATTAGTTAGCATTACATTAGAGATAAATATAGTTTTCACCTCTAGAGTACACCGAATGAAAAATAGTGTAGGTTCTCATGATGGATCAGGTCAGAGATTCAATTTTAGTTACCTTCAAAATTTTGCTGCATTTAATACAGGTTTACTTTAAGTAATGATAAAATATCCTCCATCTCATAATAATCTTCCTTGTATTATTACTTTTAACTTTGAACTACAATTAAATAACATTTGTTGGAATACAAGAACTAAAACATGACCCACTAGACATCTGACTCATTTGGATTAATCCTTTTAATAGATGCTTGCATGTTTAATGACATCTTAAGGTTCTGATTGTTGTTTTGAAATTGTGGTTCATTGCTTCATTTCTTTTGGCAATTTCCTTCATTCTATTCTGCTGGTTAGTCTTATTGTCTGTAACTGTTTCTATTGATTCCCCTATTAGGCAAGTTCTTTATGGTAAGACTAAAACAGAAGACATTAATCTGGATTTAAAAAACAAGCCAGTTTGTTTGCTTATGGCAGAGTGTTCCATCATTTGTAAAATGTGATAATAATAGAACCCAAATCACAAGTTGATGTGAGACTCAACGGAGATATTGAATCTAAATTCTTGAAACATGTAAAGAACTATTTAAATGTCAAAGTGTATCATTATTATTACTAGCTATATGACATTTACTTAACTTCTCTGTGCCTCAGTTTCCTCATCTCTAAAATGGAAGAATTAGACTAGAAATTTCAAGAGTGGGGAACCTGTAGCCTTGAGGCCACATATGGCCCTCTAGGACCTCAAGCGTTGCCCTTTTACTGAATGGGCTACGCTTGAGGACCCAGAGGGCCACATGAGGCCTCAAAGCCGTGGTACCCCATCTCTGGCAGATGATCTCCATGGTCCTTTCCAGCTCTAAGTACTGTGATATTACGATCTAATGGATGAATTAATGGATGGATATTTGTAGTGCAAAGGATAACTGTGGTCAAGGTTAATCCTATGTAAAATTGTGAAGGAGGCAAAGTTTATCTCAATACTCTTCAGTTTCTTTCTGTTGTTCTCACCTTTCTTTCTAGTCTCCCTTTCTCCAAACCATGTGGATAAATGTTATATCCTAGGATTCCTAGTCTGGTCCCTAAAATCAGGTATGTTTCTTTTGCAGTAACCAACACTAGAGGTCTTCCTGAGCTCTTATTCCCTCCCCCCTCAAATAAGAGTTCATTTACTAGTCCAATTACCTCTAGGCTTTCCCTATTAATTGACTGGCTCCATATGACTAATACATCTAATATCATGCATTAATGACTGATAATAATTTATTTTTCTAACCCAAGAAACATTTCAATTTAAACTGGGTCCTTCAATTTTTAACCCAAATAAATATGTAATGAATGAACTAGTTGTGTTAAAGTCTCAGATTATGCATTCATGGAATCATAGAATGTCAAACTAGGTATGAAACAGTTATCATCTAGTCCAGTTCTCTCATTTTATAGAAGAGGAAACTGACCCTGAGAGATCATGTGCTTTACTTAAGGTAACAGAACTAGTGACAGTTGAGATTAGTTGTGGTTGTTCTACTGAATAGAACCTTAGAAATCACCTAGTCTAACCTGCTTCTTTTGCTGATGAAGAAAGTAAGATTGAGAGAAGTAAAGCATATTGTTTAAGGTCACACAGATAATTAGAAGCAGAACCAGGACAGGAGCTAAGAAGTTCTGACTCCAATCAGAATCAGATTGTTTCCCCTAAAATAAGGGAAAGTTTCTTTTCCCAAAAATAAAAAAAAATGAGTTTGGGTGCCACATATGATACACAAAATTTCAGGCTCCTTGTGAGGCCAGTGGGGTATAAAAATGAAGCAGGGAGGCTTTTTAGCATTGCCACCCTGCATAGACAACTGCTTATGGCATCCTTATGTAAGCCTCACCATGACTGCAATTCTGCAGGTCAATTATTACAGAGCACTGATCAACCCCAAGTTACTAGTCAGGCCTTTTAGGCTAGGGGAAATCTCAGTATAGCTAATGTCTCAGATCATCCTGAACCACCTGTACTAATTAATCTTGCTAATGACGCAATAATTGTCTGCCTTGCCTACCCTGATAGTGGAGGCAGAGAAGCGTCCACTTTGTGGAACCCTTAGGGAAATTATAGCTGCTTTCCCTTCATCACTCCCCACTACCTCCAACCACTTGATAAAAATAAACAGTACCCTGGGCTAGTAGGTTCAAGAGACTGCATATGGCATCAGACATAGGCATAGTTCCTGTTAGCATTACTTAATTGATTTTCTATTTTGCAACAGTGTGGGAGTAATATATCAGTAAGTGAAAGTGGAATGAAAAAAGGCATGAATAAATCTTAGAGAAAATATTTTCTTCAATATCTGATCCAATCTTTCAGATGAATTTGCCAAATTCTTACCTGATTCTTCCGCACAGATACTGGTCGTGCTGTACCAATGTTGTACCATTTTAAATTTAATTTTGGTTGTAGCCTTTGCCATCTTTGTATATAAACATTGTGTGTGTATGTGTGTGTGTGTGTGTGTGTGTGTGTGTGTGTGTGGAGAGTGGGATTCTATATTCATTCTTGCGGGATGAAATGTCTCAGAGAAATCCTTTGAGTCTAAGCATCTTCACAGAAGTTGACTGATTAGTACATTATTGATCTATAGAGCTGTTGAATCTGGGAGATGTAGGCAGAGAAAGGAAACTGGTCTGCCATTTCTTTACAAGCCAATGAAGCAGCTTGCCTGACAGATTTTAAAAACAAAAGTTACCAAATGTACCTCCCTTACTTCTCTTCAGATGTGAAGTATAGAACTTTGTATATGAAAGCTCAAATTCATAGCTTGGCTTCCGAGGTTCGAAGTACTCTATCTATATTCATACACTAGTGTGTTAACCTTTAATAATCAGCCAGTTAACCTAATTAGCTCAAAGCAAAGGCATTTACTAAAATGACATTCATGTAACAATGGTAACAAAACATTCCCTTCATAAGCCTAGGGTACACTCTCCCACAACTACATACAGCATCAGTAGGCACCTATGTAAAGCAGAGTGACACACTGACTTAGGGAACGTATATGATCAAGGAAGTTCAAAACTCTGGTATTGCAGGAATCTTATACCTTTCCTTTTGATGTTCTTATGCTGTTCCCCCTGGATATAGTTTCACCCCCCCCCCTTCCCAAAGTGGACCACCAAAGGCTGTGACTGGTAAGAGCTAGACCGTTCAGTTCTTCAGTGTTTTGGAACTTGTATTCTCATTTCTGTCATAGCAATTTCTTTCTTTTTTTTTTTTTTACATTTTTCTTTTTTTTTCTTTTTTTTTATTTTTAATATGTTTAGTTTTCAGCATTGATTTTCACATGCATTTGAATTACAGATTTTCTCCCCATTTCCTCCCCCCCCCACTCCAAGATGGCGTACACTCTGGTTGCCCTGTTCCCCAGTCTGCCCTCCCCTCCGTCCCCCCATTCCCCTCCCATCCCCCTTTCCCTTACTTTCTTGTAGGGCAAG
>CM053627.1:125523819-125542632 GCA_028646595.1 Phalanger gymnotis | reverse complement strand
TAAGATGCACAGGCAATGGGGCACAGAGATTTATCTTGCCCTACGAGAAAGGAAGGGAAAGGGGGATGGGAGGGGAATGGGGTGATGGAGGGGTGGGCAGACTGGGGAACAGGGCAACCAGAGTGTACACCATCTTGGAGTGGGTGGGGGAGGAAATGGGGAGAAAATTGGTAATTCAAATGCCTGTGAAAATCAATGCTGACAACCAAACATGTCAAAAATAAATTTAAAAAAAAAAAAAAGAAAAGGGACAGGAGGATGATTTTGAAGAGGGCATGAATCTGCTGTCAGGAGAAAGAACAACTTTTAAAGCTTCTGGGAAAGAAAATCTACCAAGCCAAGGCCTGCCCATGCTCAGCCTCATCCTTGGGGGCTGAGGGGAGAGGAAGGGTTGAGGCCCTCCCTGGAGCACACAATCCCCACCCTGACTTCCTCTGGCACTTAGCAGCAGGAAGCATAAACAGAACACACAAAGGGCAGAGGAAAATGAAACTCGATCAAATTGGGGCAAATCAAGGATATGTTAATCACTTTAGAAGGTAAATCACAGAGGAAGGAAGAGTCAAGCCCCACCCCCACCCCACCCCCAAGGTCCAAGCTCAAAAGAAACAGGGGCTGAAATGGGGCTGGGGAGGAGGGAGAGGGCAAGGGAGCTTAAAAGCACCAGCTTTTTAAACAGGGGAGATTATAGTGTATGGATATTTTTATTCAAATTTTTTGTTGCTATCTAGTTCTCATTTGTTATTTTTTTACTTTTTAACATTTTATTTTATTTTTAATTTTGGAATAAAACAAGCATTTCCATAACATAGTATAATAAAAAAAGATGATTGTACGTGAAACCACAAATCTCCTATGTACAACTTGCTATTCCTTTTAAATATATAATAAAGTTATTACAAAAAAAAGATAATCAAAAACAAACACTTTCGAAAAGGGACAGGGTCAAGAGAGAAAATTCAATAAAGGGGGATAGGTTAGGAAGAAGCAAAATATAGTTAGTCTTTCACAACATGAGAATTGTGGAAGGGTTGTACATAATGTTACGCATGTGGCCCATGTTGAATTGCTTGACTTCTTGGGGAGGGTGGATGGGAAGGGAAGAGGGGTGAGAATTTGGAACTCAAGGTTTTAAAAAAATAGATGTTCAAAAGTAAAAAAAGTTTTTTTTTTCATGCAAATAGAAAATAAGATGCACAGGCAATGGGGCATAGAGATTTATCTTGCCCTACAAGAGGGGAAGGGAAGGGGGGATGGGAGGGGAATGGGGCGATGGAGGGGAGGGCAGACTGGGGAACAGGGCAACCAGAGTGTACGCCATCTTGGAGTGGGGGGGGGAGGAAATGGGGAGAAAATTTGTAATTCAAACACCTGTGAAAATCAATGCTGAAAACCAAACATGTCAAAAATAAATTAAAATTAAAAAAAAAAAGATGTTTAAATCAAAAAAAAACAACAAAGTTGAGTTAAGCAAAGATGACCAACAAAATAAGCTCTTCTAAAAGATCATATAATATTCTGCCACATAATCTGCCATCTATCTAGTAAGGGAAGAAAATCTGTTTTATCATTTGATAATCTGAGTTTGGTTATCTTTTAATTTTGTTTTCATTTATATTTTTGTGTTCATTGTATATATTGTTTTCTTAGTTCGGTTTCCTTTATTCTATATTAGTCTATTTTATTCTTCACACTTTTTCTGAATTCTTTCTATTGATCATTTCTAGTAGGATAATCACATTCCATCATAATCGTAAAGCATAATTTGTTCCTTATTTATGGGCAACCACTCCCCATTGAGAGTCATCTAATGATAGGCATTGTAGCTACTCACAGAAAGTGCTACTTTGATATCTTGCTACATATTTGGCCTTTCTTTCTGTCTTAGACTTCTTTGGTTGATATGCCCAGTAGTGCAATCAACTGGCTTCATGAGTAAAAGACAGTTTAGTGGCTTCTCTTTAATTCTATTGTGGAAACAATAGATATGCTATAAGAACATACAACATATTTAAAATAAATTCAAAGAAATTTCAACGGTTGAAGGAAAGGCAGTCTTAGGTGAGACCCCATATAGGAGGCAGCTCTGTGTAAGAGGTGTCATTTGGCCTGAGGTTGAAGAAAATGAAGGATTCTAAAAGGCATAGTCTTCACTGTTGAGGAGGTTGAGGCTAAAGGAAATTCAGTACTTACTCATGATTATATAGTATGTGTCAAAGGTAGAATTTGAGCCCAAGTCTTTCAGACACCTAGTACAGAATTGTAATCCATTACATTGCCCTGCCTCTGAAACATTTATTAAGTATCTGCTGTATATAGAGATTTGGAGGAAATATAAAATTTAGATACAATGTGACCCTCATGGAACTTACATTCTACAATGGTAAAAGGATATGTCATGTGCACAAATGATTATAACAAACAATAATATACCAGAGCTTATGTAGCTAAAAGGATGCTTTATTTCAACATAATCCCCATGGGAGGGTATGTGTTTATTTCAATATTACAATTGCTTAAAACATTTTCAGAGCTGTTCCTTTAGGTTTGCCTTCAGGATCAGCATCACATTCTCATCAACATCTCCACTCTGCAAGTGTGGATTTGAATTTCTAAAACAGTCAGAAGTCATTCAGAGACAAGTCTGGTCAATAAGGATAGCAATCGATCTAGATAATACCTAGTTGGGTTGAAAAAAAAAGAGTATGAATACAAAGTAATGAGACTTAATTTCTTATGTGACCCTCAGTCTCAAAATGATTAGCATTTTAGTCAAAACCAATCAAGTGCAATTTAACGAACACTGTATAACATCTGCTACGTACAAATCACTGTGCTAGGATACAAGGACATAGTTTATATAAAGGTCTATTTCCAAGTGGAACTAGCTGGTGAGAGCCATGACCTATGAAGAGATAATTATAATTAACAATAATACATCATAAGCACATTAGAGAAGTATAAAATGGTGATGGTGACAACGATGGTAATAATACTGTAGATCACGTTTAAATTTTGCTTTAAGGTCTGCAAAACATTTTTACGTATATCTTATTTGATAATATAACAAAGTTTTATATGAAGCATTAGAGAAAAAAAAAAGAGACGGCATGACATAATGAATAGAGCCCCCAGCTTGGAGTCTGGAGAGGCCTAGAATCATACCACAGAAAATTACTGGTCATGTGATCCTGGACAAGTTACTTAACCCCTCTTGTCCTGAGTTTCCTCATGTATAAGATAAAGGGACTGGACTTGACAACACCTCAGGTCTTTTACAGTTCTAAATCTATAATACTACAAAAAAGTTTATGGTCTCCAAAGGTAAGTGCTTGGCAGGATAGCAGTCTTCGGTATAAGCTCCTCTGTATTGATAAAATAAAAATCATTTTATACTTCACAAAAATAAACCTAAAAGTATATAAATCCTGATTTTTGGGGGACTGAGTCTCATTCAGGTAACAATTTATTCTTTCCCACTACTCCCATATCCCCCTCCATGTACAAAGCACTCTTTCTGGGGACTTTGAGAATGTACACTGAAGGGATTCTAGAATTTTTTTAAAAGAAATTAATATATTAGAGACAACATAGAGAGATAGCATTATTTTATCTTTTAGGTCAAAGAATTTCTCTTTGTGTCACAAACCCAAAGGACTCCCTTGATTCTCTTCATTATTATAAATTTTAACCTATAATTTTCAACTGTCAAGTTTATGAAACCATTCTATATTCAATCATATTTATCCAACTTTAAAAACCTACATGTAAACATATAAATACATATGCCTAGATATATGTATAACATCTGTATTTGTGTATGTGTGTGTGTGGGGGGGTGTACATGAGCATGTGTGTGTTTGTAAAAGAAAAAGACCCCTACCTAGGCTCAGTTGTAGAAATTGGCCACTGAAGGTGCACCAATGCACTTCAACCCTAATGCTTTCCTGATTTCTGTGGTAGCTTTCATTGTGTTCCCCAAAATGATAGCCAACTCCATCTTTCTTGCTTTTGAAAAGCTTACTGCTCAATACTCAATGAGCTTGCAAGTGTTCCCCATTCCCCATCTTTTCAGGTTTTCCCCATTGTCAGGCTAAAAAGAACAGTACATTTGGAAGCAAATTTTTAGATATCTAGAGCAATTTACATAACCTGATATTATATACCACAGCTGTCTTTAGGTATAGTGATGGATAGTCTAGTAATTAAAGATCCCAGACTACATTCATATCACATATATAGGTAAGGACTGAACAAAATACTGAATGATTAAGCAATAAACCCTCCAAACATTTCAAACAGTTAAGGATCCTTTAGAAATAGTATCTATGCAATGTATCTTATGGAAAGAATCTAGGCTGTCTCTATTTGGGCCAAATATATTATGATTTGCAGGTCCCTTACAAAATTGCTGTAGCATCTAGATTACCACCATGTAAGAGACATAATCTTGTGATCTATTTCCCAATATAAGAGCTGACAGTCAGCAACAGAGTCTAAGTGCAGCCTTTAAATCGCAAATAAGTAGGTGAAATTGATCATTAATAAACGCCCCTTTATACTGCCTTGCACATTGTGGATAGTCAATAATCATTAAGAAAGTGTAATAAATATTAAGAATGTATATTAAACAACAAGTCTCTGGAGACTCCAGGGTATGGTTTGATATTTACGTAATGGGACCCTAGAGAACAGAGAGTTGAAAGTAATATTTTATATCACTTAGGATAATGTTGTAAATAAGAGAAGCTGATTCATCTTAAAATAAAGAATTTCAAGATGAAAGGAGCTTTACAGGTCATATAGTGCAAACCACGTATTTTATTGGTGAGGAAACTGAGGCCTGAAGTGGATAAGTGAATTGGCAAAAATTATACAAGTAGTAGATCTATGGTAAAAATGTGAGTCCTCTAGATCCAAAATGATTTTCACTGCCCCTTAAAAGGGGCCGTCTTTTCTTATCTCTCTATGCTATTTCACATTGGGATCTCATCAGCTCCCATGGATTTAATTATCATGTCTCTGCTGGTGACAATCAAATCTGCCTATACTGCCCAAAATCTCTGCTGGATTCTAATCTTACGTGTCTAACTGCCTTTCCAACTCCTCAAACTGGATGTCTAGTAAACATCTTAAACTCAACATGTACAAAATGGAACTTATTATCTTTCTCCTAAACTCTGTTACATCTCCAACCTTCCTTACTTCTGTAGCAGGCAACACCATCCAAATGAGGCTCATAATTTAGGAATCCTCTTGGACTCCTCACTATTTCTGACCCCCCCCCCACTCCATGTCCAACTTGTTGAAAGGCCTGTTCATTTCACCTTTGCAACATCACTTTTATATTTCCCTTCTAACCCCTGACATTGCCACCACTCTAGTGCAGGTTCTCAAAATCACATGCCTGGATTATTTCAAGAGCCTGCTATTGGGTCTACCTGCTTCACATCTCTTCCCACTCCAAGTCATCCTCTATTCAGCTACTACAGTATTATTTTTTCCTCAAACACATCTGATCATGGTCCCCTCCAACTTCAATGAAGTGGCTCCCTATAGTCTCTGGGATCAAATAAAAAAAATGTTCTCTTTGGCAACAAAATCCCTACATAACCTAGCTCCCACCTACACTGCAACCACTCCCATGTTCTCCTCCAAAAAACCATAAAATACAGCCACCAAACAAATCCTGGAACAACAGAACCAGCAAAAAGATTTGGTGAAATAACTTTTTAGCCCAGGAAACTTGGAAGATTAGCAAGAAAGGTCCATCGCACTCAGTAAAAGAGGAGAACAACACGGGATGGGAAGTGTCCCAGTAAGCTGGCAGCAAGCCCCAATTCAGCAAACCAGGAGGAGATCCTGAGTTCTGGGATATTAGAATAGGAAACCACTAACACCAGTACCTCGTTACATACCTTAGCATAGCCAAGGGAACTGACAGACTCTATCTCCTAGAACCAGCATGTGCTTCATGTGCTTCAACATAGCCCTGGGCGAACAAGTAGATGCCAACTGAACAGGCAGCTACCAGCCATTACCTCCCCATCGTACTTCAGGGTAGCCCTGGGCAAACAGGCAGCCTCCAGAGGCCAGACTGCATGTGGTTCAGTGTAGCCACTGGAAAACCCAGAAATGCCTCCACAAAGCCCCACTAGGACCCCAGCTCAATACCAGGTAAATTTCCAGAACCCTATGGCCTCCAGTAGCACCAGCCAACCCCTATCCCATAGACAATTCAGCACCAGAAATGAGGGTCTCATGTGGGCCTCAGAGCAACATCAATGCAGCACCAAGTAAATGGCCAGGACCTACAGTTACTATAACAAGAAGCCAGAAGCAATGCCCCTGCCACCCTGGGGACAAAGCTCAAATTTCTTAACAAAAAAAGCCTACAAAAGAAAAAAAGTGGGAGGGGGCTGTGCAGAAATAAAAAAAAGAATCTGACCATAGAAAGTTATTTTGGTGACAGGGAAGACAAAGACACAAACTCAGAAAGGGACAATAATGTCCAAATATATATGGGGAAAATCCCCCACCAAAAAATGGGGAGTGGTCTCTAGCCCAGAAAGATCTGATGGAAGAGATCAAAAAGGAGCTTAAAAATCATATAAGAGAGATAGAAGAAACATTGGGAAAAGAATTGAGAGTGATACAAGAGAATTGTAAAAAAAAATGCCAACAGCTTAGAGAACTTTAAAAAATAGAATTGGTGAAATGGAAAAGGAGGTATAGAAATCCACTGAAGAAAACAACTCCTTGAAGTGTACAATTGGCCAAATGGAAAAGAAAGTACAAAAGCTAATCGAGTAAAACAATACCTTAAAAGTTAAAATTGAGCAAGTGGAAGCTAATGACTCTATGAAGCATCAAGAATCAATCAAACAGAATCAAAAGAATGAAAAATGGAAGAAAATATAAAATACCTCATGGGAAAAACAACTGACTAGGAAAAGAGATCCAGGAGAGAAAATATCAGAATCATTGGACTATCTGAAAACCATAATCAAAAGGAGGACCTGGACAGCATCTTTAAAGAACTTATCAAGGAAAATTGCCCTGATGTCCTGGAACCAGAGGACAAGATAGGCATTGAAAGAATCCACCAATCACCTCATGAAAGAGATACCAAAATTAAAAACCCCATGGAACATTAGAGGCAAATTTCAGAACTATCAGGTCAAGAAAAAAATCAAGGGTCCAGAAATAAAAAATTCAGATATTGGGGAGTCACAATCAGGATCACACAGGACCTGGAAGCCACAATATTAAAGATTAAGAGGTCATGGAACATGATATTCCAGAGGGCAAAAGAGCCATCACTATAACCACGAATCACCTACCTGGCAAAATTAAGCATAATAAATGAAAGGGGAAAATGGCCATTCAATAAAATAGAAGGATTTCAAGATTAATAATGAGAATGCCAGAACTAAACCAAAAATTTGACCCGCAATATCAAGACTGAAGCGAAGTATAAACAGGTAAAGAGAGAAAAGAAAATATGAGGAATTAAATAGAGCAAAAATTTTTACATCTCTACATGGGATAGTTTTAATTCTTAAAAATTGTATCAATAATAGTACAGATAAAAGGAATATACATAGACAGATGATATAGACATAAGGTAAATTTGAGGGAATGACATTAAAAAAAATTAAGGGATGAGAAAGAGGAGTACAAAGGGTGCAGAAGGAAGGGAGAGGTTGAACAGGGTAGATTATCTTACCTAAAGAGGAAAAAAAGACTTATTACAGTGGAAGGTGTTTCAACAATCTGGCTAGGCTAGCAGCTTCTGTGGGGTTTAAGATCCACCCACAGCCAGCACCCAGAAAGCTAACACCAGCACAGGTTCTTTTGATTTGCTTAATTAAGGAAAGCAAGGTGAAGGGGTTGACAAGCTTACTTTAATTCAGCATACAGATATCATTCACTTAGTTCAGGGGAAAAAGCCAGCACCCTGAACTTCAGAGCAAATTACAAAAAAATTACAAACATCAACAGACAGATCAAATACAGATTCATAGTTACCAACATCTAGGTTCAACTCGGGAGCTCAGAACAAGGGCTGGCCCAGAGTCACGAGTGCCACCATGGCTGTGGGTGAGAGCTCCAAAGAAGAGATGGCCAACCCCCGGTTTTATATATTTTTCAGCGTCAGGGGTGAGTCACACATTCGACTCACCCACATGACCTAAAATTGTCACAAAGTGGCAGACTTAAACCCAGGTGGTCTAAAAGCCTCTGCTATCCCAGACATGTAAACTAGGCCCTCCCTGGAGTTTGCTCCACCTTGGGCCCCACCTTAGTTGCCAATCCACACCCACTAAGGTTTTACATCTAATAGGGGTTTGGGCCTGGGGCTTAGCACCTAATAAGGCTCAATGAAATACACTGAATTACTCAAAGGAAACAAACCAAACTTTTCAAGGGCACTTGTTGAACTAAGTGCTAAGAACCCATTTTGCTGACCAACACAGAAGGAAAGATGGAAGGGTAGGTGATTGGCCTCACTTAAAACTTATTCTCTTCAGTATTGGGTCAAAGAGAGAATAATATACACAATTAGTTAAATATAGAAATCTATCTTGCCCAACAGGGAAGTAGGAGGAGAGATTAAGTAAAGATTGTGGGAGGGACTAAAAAAAGGAAGCATATCAGGGGAAGTGCAAGACAGAAGCAAAGCACTGGTGAGGTGAGAAAGGGAGAAAGGAAAGAGAAGATAAAAAGGAGGAAGAAGAGGGTGTAGGGAAATACACCAGTAGTAATTGTAACTCTAAATGTAAATGGGATGAACTGTCCCATAAAATGGAAGCAGATAGATAGCAGAGTAGATCAAAAATCAGAATCCTACAACAGGTTACTTATAAGAAACACACTTGAAGCAGAGAGACACATACACACAGTAAAGGTAGTGGGCTGCAGCAGATTCTATTATGCTTCAGCTGAAATTTTTTTAAAAAGCATGAGTAGCAATCCTAATCTTAGACAATGCAAAAGCAAAAATATACCTGATTAACAGAGATAAGAAAGGAAACTACATCTTGCTAAAAGGTACTATAGACAATGAAGCAATCAAATTAGAAGAGCAAGGAATAATTTACCTCTCAGATCTATGGGGATGGGAAGAATTCATGACCACACAAAAGACAGAAATAAATATTTTTGATCATATTAATTTGAAAAGCTTTTGTATAAACAAAACCAACGTAACCAAGATTAGAAGGAAAGCAGAAAGCTGGGAAATAATCTTCACAGCAAGTGTCTCTGATGTCTCAAATATATAGAGAACTGAGTCAAAATTATGAGAATACAAGCCAATCTCCAAGTGATAAATGGTCAAAGGATATGAACAGGCAGTTTTCAGATGAAGAAATCAAAGTTGTCTATAGGCATATGAAAAAGTGCTCCAAATCACTTTTGATCAGAGAATTGCAAATTAAAACAACTCTGAAATACCACCTCATGCCAATCAGATTGGGTAATATAACAAAAAAAAGGAAAATGATAAATGTTGGAGAAGATTTAAGAAAATTGAGACACCAATTCACTGTTGGTGGAGTTGTGAACTTATCCAACCACTCTGGAGAGCAATCTGGAACTATGTCCAAATGGTTACTAAACTTTCTTTATCCAGCAATACCCCTACTAGGCGTGTATCCCAAAGAGATTATAAAAAGGCAAAAGGACCTACATGCAGAAAAAATATTTGTAGCAGCCCTTTTCGTGAAGGCAAAATATTGGAAATCAAGGGCATGCCCATCAATTGGGGAATGGCTGAACGAGTTGTGGAATATGAATGTAATGGGATACTATTGTGCAATAAGAATTGATGAACAGGCACATTTTAGAAAAAAAAATTGAAAAAAACATGTATAAACTGATGTAAAGTGAAATGAGCAGATCCAGGAAACATTGCACACAGAATCTGCAACATCGGGTGATACTCAACTATGAATGATTCAGCTCTTTTCAGCAATGCAATGATCCAAGACAAGTACAAAGGACTGAAGAAGGAAAATCCTATCCACATCCAGATGATGGACTCAGAATGCAAATCGAAGCATATTTTTTTTCACTTGTTTTATTCTTTCTCATGGTTTTATTTCCTTTTGAGCTATTTCTTCTTCCATAACTGTGATGGATATGGAAATATATTTTATGTGATAGCACATGTATGAACCATATCAAATTGCCTACTCTTTTCAGAAGAGAGAAGGGAGGGGGAGAAAAATTTGGAACTGAAAATCTTATAAAATGAATGCTAAAAAGTTTTCTTCATATGTATTTGGGGAAAAATAAAATACTATTTAATTTTTTAAATAGGAAAAAATGGCCTCCTGGGCATTACAAGAGCATGACAATTCATATTTCCACAGCAAAAATTTTCCCTGGCTTTCCCCATGCTTAGAATGCTCTGTCGCTTCCGCTCCACTTACTGACCTCTCTGGCTTCCTTTAAGCCTCAATTAAAATCTCCCTCTCTCTTTTTTTTTAACTAGAAGCCTGCCCCAACCCCTCTTAATTCTACTGCATTTTTTCACTTGATTATTTCTTATTTATTTGTATATAAATTCCTTTGTATATATTGGTTTTCATGTCATCTCTCCAATTACATGGTAAGCCTTTTGATAGCAAAGACTATCTTTTGCCTTCTTCCATATCCCCTAAACTTAGCACAGTGTTTGCTTGACATATAGTAAATGTTTAGCAAATATTAATTTATTAGTTGATTGTATACATAGGTGCCTTTCCCTCTCACTACTTTTCTTAAGGGACAGCTAGGTGGTGCAGTGTATAAAGTGCCTGGGGTCAGGAAGACATCTTGAGTTCAAATCTGGCCCTAGACCCAATATCAGTGTGACTCTTGCCAAGTCACTTAACCCTGTTTGTCTCAGTTTCCTCATATGCAAAATTAGTTGGAGAATGAAATGGCAAACCACTCCAGTATCTTTGCCAAGAAAACACCAAATGGGGTCACAAAGATTCAGACATAACTGAAAATGACTGTACTTTTCTTAAAGTAGAATTATGGCAACAGGAGAGAATAGGAGGCCAGGAAACTTAGAGTTGAGTCTTAGATAAGCTACTATCTTGCTTTGTGATTTTAGTTAAATCCCTTCACCTCTCTGGGCTCAACCAACTCTTCTACAAAATGACAAGATTTTAAAATCTATTACAACTCTAATATTTTATGACTCTCTTTATCCAGATAACCCCATGACTAACCATCACCAGGAAGCCACCTCAGAAAGATGATAGATTATCATAGGTACTTTTACCTTGCCCACAAAGATGCTTTAGCTGTGAAATGTCAATGTCATTTAACTCTTGCAAGAAAAGACGGTCTGCTTAAATTCTGATCTGGACAGATTAAAAAAAATCCTCATTCAGGTCCTCATTATCTAGTTCTCCCTTAAAGATCAAATTTGACAGTGGACCTCCTCCATTTCTGAACAACTGACTGGACCTCTCATGAAATTTATTTTGTTTATCCTGGTCCAGACATTAGGTGAAGATTAACTGTCAATCTCCATGCAACAACAAATATAAAAAATAACAACCAGGCAATTTTGTACTTCCTTTACTTACTTGGGACTGGGATATTGTATATCTGACTGAAGCCAAGAGTTGCATTAAGGTTTCCATTCTGTAGCACATGATCATCATTAGCTTGTGGTTATTCCTTTGTCCATCATGAGATTTATATATAAATCTGTTTCAAGGTTTCTGACAAGAAAACTGGTTGTGCTACCTTGAACTCTCTTACCTGAAAGTAGACAAAATTCCATTATCTTAATTGAGTCTAACTTCATGTAAATCATGCTTATATAAGTGTAAATCAAGACAACAGTCATTAATTAGGAGAATATTTTCAGAACAGAAAGAATTAATGCAATTCATTAAGCATTTCTTTAGCACCTACTATGTTCCAGGCAATGTGCTAAGTACTAAGAAGTGTTTTGATCTGGTGGAGCTAGATTCTTTCAATGTGAAACCTGTTCCTACATGGAAGGCAAAACTAGGAGCAAAGAGAGGTGGAAATCAGGAGACACAGGTAGATATCTATCTTCACAGAGGTAGATATCAGGATAAACTTTCTAAGAAATTAAGTCTTTCCAAATGGAAATAGGCTACCTTGAGATAGTAGCTTCCTACCACTGGAAGTCTTCCAGCAAGAGTCCAGATGGCCATTTATTGGCTATTTGTAGAAGCGATTCCTACACAGTTGGGTGTGAGACTAGATCTCTGAGTTCTCTTCCAATGTGGAGATGCTAGAATTCTAAAATTACATTAGCCAACACTAGAAATACATTCTTTAACTATTTCAGGTAGGCAGCATACAATTGCACAGAAGTGATCATTTCTTAAGTGGTGGTAATCTAGTGGTCTTGAAATATAATGCAGTTCCCTAAATGGCTCCAAGAAGAAAGATGAAGCCCTGGGAGAATCTAACAAGCAATGTGCAACACCCTGAGGCAGATAGAGAGATGCTCATGCAATTTATCAGCTGAAAACCCCCAAGAGTCATCTCAGATTCATTCACTTCTCCCTTAATTCTTTTCCATTTTACAGTATGGGAATTTTAAATGGTGTTTCAGGAAAGAGAAACAAGGTTCATAAAGAGGTTTGTGTTCATATTTTTATATGTCTAAAGTGTCATTTGGGGGGTTAATTGGAAAAAATCTAGATTCTTTCCAAGACTGAGATTTATTAACTAGCACATAAGCTGAAATTAACATGTAGGTTATTATTTACAGAGGACATACTACTGGGATCCATCTATGTGGTTTGTAAGAGCTATGTAATCTTTCTACCATATTAACACTCCTAAAGTCCTTATCAACATATCATTTCCAGAGCATCTAGGTGGTGCAGTGGTTGAGCACCAGCAGGAGGTCAGGAGTCAGGAGGACCTGAGTTCAAATACAGCCTCAGACACTTGACACACTTACAAGCTGTGTAACTTTGGGCAAGTTACTTAACCCTAACTGCTCTGCCTTCCCCTTTCCAAAAAAACAAACATCTCATTCCCATTCAAGTCTTCTAGTTTTAATAGCAAAAAGGTTTAAAAGACAGAAAGAAAAAAAAAACAATTAGAAATAGTAAAAGCAAGAGTGTAAAAGTTGGCTTGATACTTCACATCAAACAACAACAATAACAGCAACAACTAAACCATGGCAACTGGTTGCATCAGTTCCTGGCAGATAGAGGGAGAAGAAATGGAAGCAGGCTCAAAGATCATTGCAGGTGGCAACTGCAACCACGAAATTAAGAGACATTTACTCCTTGGAAGGAAAGCTATGGAAAATATTGACAGTATGCTAAAAAGTAGAGATATCACCTATTGACAAAGGTCTATATAGTCAAAACTGTGGTTTTTCCAGTAGCAATATGTGGCTTTGAAAGTTGGACTATAAGAAAAGTTGGGTGCTGCAGAATCAAGCTTTCAAATTGTGATGCTGGAGAAGACTTTTGAGAGTTCTTTGGACAGTAATATCAAATCAGTCAAAACTTCAAGAAATTAATTCAGGCTATTCACTGGAAGGTTAAACACTAAAGCCTAAATACTTTAGACACATCCATGAGAAGATAAGACTCATTGGAAAAGACCCTGATGTTAGGAAATATTTAAAGTAAAAAGAGAATGAAATGGCAGAGGATAAGATAGATAGATAATGTCATGGAAGCAATGAATTTGAGCTTGGATAGACTTTGGGAGATAGCAGAGAATAGAATGGTCTAGCATGCTATTGCCCATGGGGTCATGAATAGTTGGACATGACTGAACAACAACAATAAAATTTAATGGAGTTGAAAAGACTTTATGAGGAGTTCTTGATATGAAGTTTGTCAACTTCTAAAAATATATAGTTTGATAACTGTATTTCAATGTAATTGCCTTCCCCTTTAATCCTATATATACCAGAATGTGAATGGGGTTCATAACACACAAAAAGGTAAAGAACCCTGCTCCATAGAATAAATGACTGACAGGTGACTTATTGCTTTCAGGTGCATGAAGTATCATAAGAAAAGTGAAGTATTATTACAAGAAGAACATTAAGCAACAATTTTCTATGTGTGCAGTAAGTAAAATCAGCAATTAATTTAAATTTAGTATTTTCTACTTCTAAATTTCTTTTTCCTTCCCCCTTCAAATAAACTCCCCATTGTCTCCATTCATTTCTGTGTGCAAAGGGATGAAAACTATAATAGAAAATCCTTTTAAAGTTTGCATAAACTCTTTTTCCAATGTTGCAAAGAAAATATTTGTCTTCCACACTGATACTAAAAGTTAAGTGACAACCCTTTCATGAGATTTGGAAAAAAAAAGAAAAATAATAGTCATTGTAGTCTCCTCACAAGTAAATTCTAAACTTAGAAATGAAGAGTATTTAGATGAGTCCCTAATTAAAATTTCAGACCAAAGTTTCTGCTGGGTGGAGTGACTGATCACTATTAAACAAAAATTTGTCAAAAATACAAAAAAAGGGAAAAGAGATTTCTATTGAGGGTGGAGCAGCTTATTGCTATCCAATGAATGCACACAGTGACTTACTTTTGGGGCTTTAATGAAGGGAATAAGGAAAAAATAAAGGGAAGAGATGATGACCTGAAAATGATTAAAGAATATTGGCACAAGAACTGAGAACATTTGTTATATGAACTTCTGGGTCCTTAGATGGCATCTGTTCAAAGGCATGAGAAATTTTAGAGGCCAAGATTCCTAAACAAAACAAAAATACAGCTCTCCAAAATACAGCTGAAATATTACATAAGAATTATCTTATCTCCCTATCTAACCTTAGTTGTAAGTACTATAGTGAGCCCCCAATTCTATCTGAATTAATACCAAGCTCCCTCTCATATTCATCACTTTCCAATATTTTACCTGGAACCACTAAATTCCCTTTTTTCTGTTCATTTCCCTATTTGCTAGTTTCACTTCATCTATGTGCTTTGACTCTCTCCCAAATTCTCCAGATAGAATTCTATACCTACTCAAGGAATGTTCACTTCATATACCATTCTCCAAAGTGACCACTAGGAACTCATGACAAAATTCTCAGTCTCTGCTTCTTCCTTCACCACTCAAACCACAATTACTAAACAACAAAGGAGCTACAGAATTAAATATATAAAGAACAGAAAAACAGTATGGAGATAGCATTGTATCTGGAATCAGATATCCTAGGTCCATATCCTAACTGCCTTTTACTACTTAGGTGACTTTAAACCAGTCACATATTTTTCTGAGCTGTATTTTCTTTAAGATGCAGAATGGCATAGTAAAGACAGGGAATTGACCTCAAAGCCAAGAAGACCTGGGTTTAAGTATTGATTCTGACAAATGCTGGCCATGCGGTTGACTAGCAAGTCCTTTACCCTCTCATTACCCTTCATTTCCCACCTCTCTGCCCTCCACCAGATTTCATCATGTCTTGCTTTCTTTGTACACAGGGTACTCTTTCCCCCTTCCCTACCTTTCAGCTTAGGAAGCTAGGTATAGACTTCCCCATTAAATTGTGAGCTCTTTGAGGGTGGGGACTGCCTTTATTTTTCAGAACTTACCATAGCACCTGGCATGTAGTAGATACTTAATAAATGTTTATTGACTGACTGACCTCTCATTTCTCTAGACAATTCTCTTGGAATATAGAGAAGAGTGTCAATCTACTTTAGCAGAATCTTGCTCATGCAGAAATGCCTTATAACATTATAATTTCTTATACCATTATAATAAGTGTTTTCAATTCTTAACCGTCTGTAAAAATGAAGTTGCACTAAGACTTTTCTCATTCAGATATTTCTCACCCTTTTGTCTTTTGAAATCTCCCATGTAATTTACTTTCACCCCCTTCTACCTGATACATTTTTGACTTAGTGGCATTTCTCTGCTGTTTCTATCTCTTTATTATCTATATGTACAACTGTACCTGTGCTCAAATTCATTTATGTATATAATATATATGTGTATGTATAAATATGTGTACATATACATACATATATACATATACACACATATACGTATATACACACATATATACATACATATATACATATATATACACACACACACACACACACACACACACACACACACACACACACACACACATAGTTTTATATGGTTGGTTGGTTTGTTGTTGTCCTTTCTTCTCAAAGAGGACCAAAAATACATCACTATGCTAGAGTCAAGTTTCAATGTGTCCAACAGTGGCTGAGGAAATAATGAAAACCAACCTGAAAAATTATGTTGGAGTAAAATTGTGAAGGTACTTAAATATAAAGCTGAAGTATAATTTTTTAATTATTTATTTTTAGTTTTCAACATTCCCTTTTATAAGATTTTGCATTCTAAAATTCCCCCCTCCCTAAAATAGCATGCAATCTGATATAATCTATACATGAATGATCATATTAAACATATTTCTACATTACTCATATCGTAAAGAAGAATCAGAACCAAAGAAGAAAACCATGAGAAAGAAAATACAAGAAACAAGAAAGGAGAAAATACTATGCTTTGATCTGCATTCAGACTCCATAGTTCTTTCTCTAGACATGGACAGTATTTTCCATCATGAGTCTTTTAGAAATGTCTTAGATCATTGCATTGCTCGGAAGAGTTGTTTAACAAAGTTCATCATCACACAATGTCGCTATTACTCTGTACAGTGTTCTCCTGATTCTGCTCACTTCATGCAGCATCAGCTCATGCAAGTATTTCCAGGTTCTTCTGAAGTCCACCTGCTCATCATTTATTATGGAACAATAATATTCCATTATGTCACATACCACCACTTATTTAGCCATTCTCCAATTTATGGGCATCCCCTCAATTTCCAATCTTTGGCCACCACAAAAAGAACTGCTATATATTTTTACATGTGTATCCTTTTTCCCATTTTTATCATCTCTTTGGGATACAAACTTAGAAGTGGTATTGAAGAATCAAAGGGTATGCACATTTTTATAATGCTTTGGGCATAGTTCTAAATTGTTCTCCAGAATAATTGGATCAGTTCACAACTCCACCAGCAATGCATTAGTATGCCAGTTTTCCCACATCTTCAACAATTTTTCCTGTTTTGTCGTGTTAGCCAATCTGATAGGTGTGAAGTGGTACCTCAGAGTTGTTTTAATTTATATTTCTCTAATAAGTAGCTACTTAGAGCATTTTTATATGACTATAAGTATCTTTAATTTATTCAACTGAAAACCACCTATTTATATCCTTTGACCATTCAACATTTGTGGAATGACTTATATTTTTATAGATTTGACTCAGTTCTCTATTATATTTTAGAAACGAGGCCTTTATCAGAGACATTGAATGTAAAAATTGTTTCCCAGCTTTCTGCTTCCCTTTTAATCTTGGTTGTATTGACTTTGTTTGCATAAAAACTTTATATGTAATAAAAATTTATATGTACTAAAAATTTTTTATGTATAAATTTTTATATGTGATAAATTTTATATGTAACAAAAATTATCCATTTTGCATTTCATAGTTTTCTCAATCTCTTGTTTGGTCATAAATTTTTCCCTTCTCCATAGATCTGAGAGGTAAACTATTCCCTACTCTTTTAGTTTGCTTATAGTTTCACCCTTTATGTCTAAATCATGTGTCTGTTTTGACCTTATCTTGGTATGTCATGTAAGAGGTTGATCTATCACAGGCTGGAGCCAAGATGGTAGCTGGAAATAGGGGACTTGCTTAAGCTCTCCCTCAAATCCCTCCAAAAACCTGTAAGAAATGGCTCTGAACAAATTCTAGAGCTGTGGAAGCCACAAAATGGCAGAGGAAACAGGTCTCCAGCCCAGGAGAGCCTGGATGGTTGCTGCAAAGGGTCTATCACATGGTTCTGTGAGCAGAGCAGAGCCAAGCATAGGTCCCAACAGAACGGGAGTCAGCCAGGAGGAACTGGCCTTAGGGCCATGAATCATTGAGCTGTGGCAGTTACCAGACTTCTCAACCCACAAATGCCAAAGAGCCGGTTAGTGGGAAGCTGCAGGGTCGAGTTCAGAGTGGTCCAGCCACCAGCCCTGGGGGTGGTGGAGGTCATGCAGCCATGGTAGTAGCAGCAGCAGGAAGCTCCTGAAGCTGCTTACAGAGGTCCAGCATCAGCAGCTTCCCTAGTCCCTGGCTCACACAGTGGGAGTAATATAGCAGCGGATCAGAGCAGGAGTGCAAGGTGTGCTTTGTGGGCACAAAGGCAAGTTCTCTTGCTGTGCCCTGCTTGGATCTGGATTGTGGTCCTGGTGGGCAGTTCTTGGAGGAGGACAAGCATTGCTGTGACAGAGCCTGGGGTGATGGTGGAGTAGAAGTAGCTCTGAAAATAGCAGGCTTGGACCCTAAAGCCTGGGACAAAGTACTCTATACTCTACAAGCAGTCATACCCTGACAAAAAAGTTCAAGGGTCAAGTAGTTGGCTGGGAACATGAACAGGCAGCAAAAATGAACTCAGACTCAAACTCAAACTCTAGATTCCTTTTTTAGTGACAAGGAAGATCAAAATATACAACAAGAAGAAGTCAACAAAGTCAAAGAGCCTACATCAAAAGCCTTCAAGAAAAATGTGAATTGGGGGGCGGAGCCAAGATGGTGACTGGAAAGCAGTAACTGGCGTGAGCTCCCCACCAAGTCCCTCCAAAAACCTATAAAAAAAATGGCTCTGAACCAATTCTAGAACTGCAGAACCCACAAAGTGGCAGAGGGAAGCAGGGCTCCAGCACAGGACAGCCTGGATGCTCTCGGGGTAAGGTCTGTCCCAAACGGAACTCCCAGCCCCCAGCTGAGGGGAGC
>CM053627.1:125482415-125523319 GCA_028646595.1 Phalanger gymnotis | reverse complement strand
TTGACTTCTTCTGGCTGTATGTTTTGGTCTTCTTTGTCACCAAAGAAAGATTCCAAAGTCTGAGATTGAATACGAGTGAGTTTTCACTGCCTGGCCATGTTCCCAGCCAACTTACTTGACCCTTGAGTTTTTCAGCAGGGTATGACTGCATGTAGAGTAAAGAGTACTTTGTTCCAAGCTTGAGGGGATGCACTGTTGATTTCAGAGCTATTTCTGTTCTGCCAGCTCTGCTACACCAGCACTCTTCCTTCCCCAAGAACTACCAACCACCTGGACCTTACTCAAATCTTAAGCAAGCTCTGCACTCCTGCTCTGATCTGCTACTTAATTCTTCCCACCAGGTGGGCCTGGGGCTGGAAGCAACTGCATCTCTAGTTCTGTAGCTGCACCTCCCCCAGCTGCCCCGGGGTGGTGGCTGAACTGCAAACTCTTTTCACTCTGTCCCCTGCAACTTTTCCTACTAAACTTCTCTGTTGTCTTTGGTGTTTGTGGGTTGAGAAGTCTGGTAACTGCTACAGCTCACTGATTCAGGGCTCTAGGGCCTGTTTTGCCTGGCTCCTGGTCTTGTTGGTATTGCTGCCCCCCACGTGAGGCTCTGTTCCCCTCCACTCTGTACACGATAGACCTCATCCAGTGACCATTCAGGCTGTCCTGGGCTGGATCCCTGATTCCCTGTGCTATTTTGTGAATTCTGCAGTTCTAGAATTTGTTCAGATCCATTTTTTATAGGTTTTTGGAGGGACCTGGCGGGGAGCTCACACAAGTCCCTGCTTTCTAGCTGCCATCTTGGCTCTGCCCTCTTACCCCTCCTTCTGTTTTTTGCTAGATCTTCATCTATGCCATTCCCATTGATGATAGGCATCCCCCATGCCTCTTTCCTGAATCTTCTGTTCTCCCGCCATTCTATTTTGCCTGGCAATCTCATCAGATCCTGTATATCCATTTACCTTCTCTGTGTCGGTGATTCTCAAAGCTGCTTATTTAGTCTTATCCTCTCTTCTAATCTTACATCTCCAAATGCCTATTAGTCATTTCTAAGTGGATATCTGGTATTTTCTTTAAACTCTTTATGTCTACAATAGAGCTTATTATCTTTCCACTAAATTTTCCCCTATCCTAAACTTCCCAGTATATTTTCAAGGCCACCACCATCCTCCCAGTCACCCAGACTTACAATCTAGATATCATCTTCTAGTCTATATTTTCCCATTCCCCATATTCAGTGTGTTCCCAAGTCCTGTTGAGTTCATAAAATCTTTCATATATGTCTCTTTCCCCCAGCTTGATACTGCCACCATCCTGGGATAGGCTTCCATCAGCTCATCTTTGGTTTATTACAATAACCTGCTGGTTGGTCTCCTTCCTTCACATCTCTCTCTGCTCATGTACATCTTCCACTTAACTGAAAAACTGTCCATCTACCCCTGTCTCATACCCCACCCTTGAAAAAACTACTTTATCCTCATCACTTCCAGCATTGAAAACAAAATCCTCTCTTACATTTAAAGTCCTTTATAAACTGTTGACCCTACTACTTTTCCAATCTTCTCACACTTTGTTCACTCCCACAAACACTGCAGTGCAGTGATACTGCCTTTGCAATCAAAGTCTTTATTTTAAAATCAACAGATGATAGTCCCTAAAGTATTTTATTTTCCTTTATATCTTTCAATTAATTGACTGGAGACATACAGTTGGTTGTGGAAAATCATTTGTAAAAGCCTGACTGTTCCCTTGTTGTATTATTTCAAAATATTTTCTTGCTATATGTATAGAACATCCCCAGAAATATTTTTGTAAAGCCTGTAATGTAAGCTTTGGGTTATAAGTCATGATGTCTTCTTGATTTCCTTTCTATGGTAATATCATAGAATTACAGAATGATAAGGGGATTTAAGACATCATGCATAGTCAAATAGGGGCAGCTAGGTAGTGCAGTAGATAGAATGCTGGTCCTGGACTCAATTCTCTTCCTAAGTTCAAATCTCACTTCAGATACTTACTAGCTGTGATACCCTGGGCAAGTCATTTCCCTGTTTGCCTTAGTTTCCTCATCTGGAAAATGATCTTGAGAAGGAAATGGCATACCACTCTAGTATTTTGCCAATAAAACCCCAAATGGTGTCACACAATGAGTTAGACGTGACTGAAAAACAACCAAAGAACAACAAAAACAACAACAACCATAGCCAAGTAGAAACCTCACTGTTATATACCTGTAAAAGACTATTCTGGTGTCTACTTGAAGAGCTAAAGAAAATTACTCCTAGTTCTGCTCCTCAGTCTAAACAGAACAAGCACATCTCTTCCACATTAGATTACTTCATATACTTGAACAAAACTATCATGTCCCCCTTAGGTTTTTTTTTCTTATGTAGGCTAAAACTATCCAATTATTACAAATGATCCTCATGTGAGAGGGACTCTAGGTCCTCGTTATACTTGTTGCTCTCATTTAGATACTCTCTAGATTATCGATGCCCTTCCTTAACTCTGGCACCCAGACCTGAACTTTATACTCTATATGTGGTCTGAAAAGGGAAAAGTTAAAATAAAATCATCACCTTATTCCTGGTTTCTACGAATCCACATTATTTGAACTTTGGTTCCTTTTTACAGATTCTATGATTCCTTAGTGAAGTCTACGTTATTCTTTTCTTTTTGAGGAGGTAATGAGGATATTTTACTGCTGACTACATTGAGCTTGTAGACCAAGAAAATTCTCAGGTTTTTTTTTTTTGGATTAACTGCTATCTAACCTTGTCTTTGCTATTCTATACTTATATTTTTGATTTTTTTTGACTCAGTATCATTACCAAACCATCTGTATTTTTCCATCATTGTGTTTGTTTGAGGGAAGAGTGATATTGCTCTCTAATGCTTTTCCAGGAGTTTATATTCCAAACTGATATTGCCTTTAGTTGACTTGTTTCTCTGTTTATCAATGAGGGCAAGTGTTTCCTGGCTGACACAATTTCTAAGCACTTTGCTACAGTGATAATTTTACCCCAATAAACCAGAGGACAGTTTATCTTAATTACTATTCCTTTTAAGATTTCAAAATTTCTGCATCAATAAATTGTTTAAACAGGGTGGAATTGAGTTGTCCTAAAATAGTATCTTTTCTTCTAAGTTGATGCTAATTTCGATGTTTTCACTAATAATTTAATGATATAATGGAATAGACAGTAAGCCATTTAACAAAGATTTATTAAGTATCTATTATATGCTAGGCTCTGTGCTAAGTACCTCTTTTAGACAATTGATGCAGAAAAATAGAAAACATATTGGTAAGTAGTTTTATTTCATGTATATATGTATATGTATCTATATATTATAGGTGTCTATAAGTCTTCAAGTAGAGATCATAATAGCCAGTGGGGTTTCTGTTTGAGTATGTATAGCCATTCTGAAATTCTGTAATTCTGTGATATTACTGTTATAATCAAGTAGACATTGTCAGTTACCAATCCATAGTCTACGTTGTGAGTTCCACAAATTTTTTCTGAGAATATGCTCTTACAGCAAGCATATTTTTGGAGAACATATGAGAAGGGAACAGCCATTATTTTGTAAATGCTTTTCTATGTGTAACCAGATTTTGAGTCACCCAATTAATTGAAAAGCATAGAGTAAATATATATATATATAAATGCATATATGCATATATGTATATTGATACATATATACATATAAACATATACGTATTTTTTCACTTTTTTGCTTGCTACCTCACGCCTAGCACTTTTTGACTCCATTTTTAATAAGATATATTATAAGCTTTCAACTTCCTCTGTTTTTTTTTTTAAATTTTGAGCTATAAATTACAAAGAAACTTAGATTCAGAGCTGGAAAAGCTTAGAATTTATCAAGTCCAACTCTTCATTTGACCATTGAGAAGACTTGAGCACATATATGTAAAATAACATGTTCAATTCTGTGCTGTAAATATAGCAGAGTCATGATTCTACCCTTTGTCTCCAAATCCAGTCTTTTCTCAACTATACCACATTGCTCTATCCATCTTTTTGCCCAATTTTGTGTTGAAATCAGCAAATATTTAAGCATGTATTCATTTAATTTGGAGCATCTTCATCTCCACTTCATTTTTATAAAGACATCATTTATGTCATGTCTATATGGTCTTCAATTTGTCTAAATTTTTCATAAGTTCATTATCTGAGCCACATTCAGCTGCAGGTCTTGTTGTAACTGACTGTATAGAGCTTTTCCATCTTTGACTATGAAGTATGCAATAAATCTGATTTCAATATTGACCATCTGGTGATGTTCATGTGTAGGGTCACATTTTGGGTTGTTAAAAAGGTGTGTTTGCTATGACCAAAGAGTAAGACATGGCTGACAAAAACAAATTATGTCTAAGAATTTCTCTTCCTCTTTATCCTTTACATCAGATATCATGCAAGCTGTGATCATCTTCATGGTAATCATTTTCCATTCTCCCCACAAGTGATGCATGGGAAGATGAATGGACAACCAATAATATATTGTTCCTTGTGTCTGGACTTGTGGTGAAATCAACCATTTTTAATTGCAGTAAGGTTTATGTTCTATTGACTTAGCTTTTGAGTCTTTGATAACCTAAGGTTACCTTCATGCTATGGTGGGGTATTAGAGGTCAATTTTTCTAGACTAATGGCTTATATGTTAATTGTGAAATAACTAGGCTTCTGGTTTTTATGGGTTAGACTGTTGAGTATTCACAAATCCTCAATTCAGTACTGGTGCATAGGCCAGGCTAATTCTAGAACATTTATTTTCTGTCACTTTTAATTTGTGGTCTATGTCTGGTTCCATTCTGAAGGTCCAAAACATTCATAGGCATTCTGTAACTTCAGTAAGAATGATGATTCTGAAATAATAGCAATCTTAAAACAAGCAGAGTCCAGTTTATTCTATTTCTATTCTATATAGTTTCCTTTGAGAGGCATTTATTGTATCATGAACACATTCTCTCCCTCCCCACCACCTATTCATCTGTGTTCATGCTGCTAACTTAATCTAAAATGTCCTTTCCCCACTATAGTTCTTTTTGTCTAATTATGACTTATCTTTCAAGGCCAAGATCAAATGAAATTTCTTCTATGAATTGTTCTCTGATTATCATCATAATCTTTTGTCTGAACTTTCATATTACTTCTTATATACCTCATTATTTCCCTTTCATATTCCGTTCTGTCTCATAATTGCTTTCATTCATGTACTGTTTCTCCCATAAGGCTAATCTACTTGAGAGTAGGCACTGTGTTTTATTTGTCTTTGTATCCTCCACAGTATTTAGCTCAATGACTTGCATACAGTAGGTGTCCAGTAAGATCTGTGGATGAGAGCATTCATCCTACAGGCTTGTTGCAATAACTCATTATAGTTTGGGAGTGATCATGGGGTTTTGAAAAGTATCCAAATGGAATTGAGCCTCTGGCAGGTCTTACCAAAATGCAAAAGCTTCAGTCACAGTGCTGGTACAAATTCTGTTTCTGTTAACTGAGAATTACCAACCTAGTTAAGAATAGAAAGGCTTATAATTAGAAAATTGCTGAGAGGATGATGAATTCTTTTGGTCTTAGACATTCAAGGAGATCATCTTTAATGTATGGAAGGCTTGTAATCTACATCCATGGAATGAACATCAAACACTGATAAAAGCAAATATCCTCTAAGTATAGAAGTAGAATGAGAGAATCAGAACTCCTGATTTGGCTCCTAAATACCCATAATCCTTAGATGAAGAGAGATCCCCAGAAATTTGACCATGATCAAAACAGCCTTAGTTTTTTGTTCCTCTGACTGTCTATAAACTTTAGAATGGACATAGGATCTCTTCAATTATGATCACCAGCTGGTCAAATAGCATTTGTCACACCTACTTTGCCTAGAATAACATACTAGCCATTGTACTTGAACCAGAGGTTTCAAAAGGACTTTTAAGTATGCCCTTAGGATAATGAGACAGATGCTGGCTGCAGGATCTGCCAGGCCCTCCCCAACAACCTTCCGAGGACATTTCATGCATGACTGAGTCAAATACTCTATTGTGGATACTTTTTAGTTGTGCTCCCTTGTGAGAGAGGACTTACTTAGTCTTTCCTGTCAGAGTTGAAATGCTTAAAGGAGCACTAATGTCATTTTGATTACCAGGAAAAATTAAGCTAGCAACTATTTAAACTGTCTTCTTTCTCTTAGAGCCCACACTTTTTCAGAAATTATAAACTTGAATGACAAAAAGATAGTGATTTCCTTAAAAGAATTAGGAATGTTTGAAATTGAATGTTTAAAATTTTGAATGACAAAGTGTCTTCTCTTTTGTTTGTGTTGAATTTGCAACTGCGAATGGCTCATACAATTTGAAATTTCCAATAAGCAGTTGGTGATATGTGGCTAGAGCTCATGAGAGAGACAAAAGGTATATAAAGAGACTTGGAAATCATCTGTGTAGGGGATATGGACTAGCCTTGCCCCTTTGTTTGAATAGGAAACTCCCATGTGAGGAAACTAACTGACTTTACCAATGTTCCTTTTCTATGACTTTTGGATTTGGAGAGTTCTCTAGAGCATTCAGAGGTTAAGTGACTTAACAGGGATCGCAGAGTGTCAGAGGTAGGACTGGAAGACTACCTCTTTATCTGCACTCCCTCAATGCTACATATGTGCATCCCATTGGTAATTAACTCCAAGTTACTGATCAGCTCACTAAATGAAAGAGTGTAGAGAGAAAATTTAAGAGGGTTCAGAACAGACACCTGTGGAACCTTCTCAATTACAGGGAATGACATGGATGAATACCCAACAAAGCATCCTTAGAAGTACTACTCAGTTAGGTAAATTAGGAGGACAAAGTTGTGCAGAGCCTTAATGAGTGCTTAATTTGGAAAAAGAATATATCAAAGTGTTCAGAGGCAAGGTAGGTTGGTTCCCAGGTATTAAGATTCTACAACTCAAGGGAATGGAAAGTTCTCCTGAATGAAAACGGTAAGGCACTAAGATAAATAGTTTCAATCAGAAAACTGAGTTTTCAAAGAAGAGAACAATGTATAAACAGAATGAGCTGGCCAATCAATAAACGCTTTACAAATACGTGTGTATTTGCTTTTTTATTCTCTCAATATGCCTAATGTGCAAATACATTTTACATTGATATCTTATTTCTTTCCTTCTTAATAGATGGTGGAGTGGATGAAAGGAGGGAGAGAACTTGGAACTGAAAGTAAAAATTTTAAAAAATCCAATAAAAACACATGTGTAGAGGGGGTGGAGCCAAGATGGCAGCTGGAAAGCAGGGACTAGTGTGACCTCTCCACCAAGTCCCTCCAAAAACCTATAAAAAATGTCTCTGAACCAATTCTAGAACTTCAGAACCCAGAAAATAGCATAGGGAAGCAGGGCTTTAGCCCAGGACAGCCTGGATGGTCTCAGGGTAAGGTCTATGCCACACAGAGCTGGGAGCAGAGGGGAGCGGAACTGAGCAGAGCAGAGCCCAGCGTGGGCGACATGGAAGGACCAGACTGGGAGCCGGGCAGAGCGTGCCCTAGAGCCCTGAATCAGTGAGCTGTGGCGGTTACTAGACTTTTCAACCCACAAACACCAAGGACAACAGAGTGGGTTTGTGGGAGAAGCTGCTGGGGACTGGGATAGAATTTGTGGTTCAGCCACTGCCCTGGGGGCAGCAGAGGTGGGGCAGCTTTATAACTACATCTGCATTGCTTCTGGCCCCAGGCCCACCTGGTGGGAGGAATTAAGTGGCAGATCAGAGCAGGAATGAAGAGCCTGCTGAAGATCTAAGTCCAGTCCAGGTTGGGGGTCCTTGGGGAAGGAGGAGTGCTAGTGTGGCAGAGCTGGAGCATCCTCCCAGGCTTGGAACATAGAACTCTTTAGTCTACAAGCAGTCAATTTATCTTGCCCTACAAGAAAGGAAGGAAAAAAGGGATGGGAGGGGAGTGGGGTGACAGAAGGGAGGGCTGACTGGGGAACAGGACAACCAGAATATACGCCATCTTGGAGTGGGGGGGAGGGTAGAAATGGGGAAAAAATTTGTAATTCAAACTTCTGGGAAAATCAATGCTGAAAACTAAATATATTAAATAATAAAAAAATTAAAATAAAATAAAAAATACATGTGTAAAAAGTGAAAGGATATACAGGTAATGGAGTAAGAATTTTTTAAAAATGTGGCATTATTTTGTCAGGAGCACTAAAACGCAGAATGAATTGAGTCAGTGAGGGAGCTAAGAATTATAAAGTTTTGGTTTTCCTTTTAGCCATACTGAAGAAATGAAAGGATTGAAGAAGGGATAAAATAATTCTTTGAGGTGTATTGAGGTGATGATAGCCAATGGAAAAAAATAAGTTAGATCATTAGTTTTGTTTCTGTTTTCTGTCTCAAGGAAGATAGTTATACTGGAAAGCTTACAAGAAGATAACTAATATTGAGTTAATATTCAAGACAACTAAGACCTGGGTGGTCTTAGTGAGTTTAAGCCACAAGTCATAAATGAACTTTGTCTTTGGGTAGTATAAGAACTGGTACATGTGATTGCTTCATTGTTAGTGATATTTGTAAAACCTAACATATGGAGTGCTAAAGGACTTCATAAAGATAATGTCTAAATTTTCAAAGGAGGGAATAGAATGGAGTCAGCAAAATATACCTTAGTGGCAATTAATTTGATCACTGGCAAAATTAAAAAAAAATGTTTTCTTTAAAAGATTCTGAGTAAACATCCAAAGAGGTTGTGATCTCCCCCACAACATCAACAACAGCTTTTATTGAACATGATTCTATTAAAAACTCACTTTATTTTTGACAGAACTATGAAACTGGTAGATCAGGAGAATGATGTAGAAGGAGATTACTTAGATTTTAGTATAGCTATTGATAGAGTTTGATGTGGCATTTGTGAAAAATGTGGAAAGATATATAACTGATAATACAGATAGACAAATTTGAAAGCACATGAATTACTGGACCCCCAAAAAACAGAGATAAATTAGGCAATGTGATTGTGTAAGTAGGTGTCCAATGTGATGTGTACCTGGGTCTCTGATCTTGAGCATTTTTTTCATCAATAATTTAGATAAAAGCATAGATGACAATAGTTATCAAATCTATAAAAGACACAATGAGAAGAATAACAAAGCACTTTAGAGAAAAAAACAAGATTACACAAAAATTTTTACATGCTGTAATCATGGACTTAATCACAAAAAGTGTGTTTCAATTTGGGATAAATGTAAAGTATTATACATGGATTTTAATACATCAGCTTGAATAATTCAAGAAAGAAGAGCATAGCTATTGAGTTGTTGGTATGAAAAAAGAGCCATGTTGCGTGTTAGCTCCCATGTATCAAGCTCAGTATATTCATAGTTATATAGGATACCAAAAAAAGTGAATGCACTTCTAGACATCATTAAAAGTCATTCTGCTTACATTAGGCACGTGACTATTATGTTGTAGTCTTCATTAATTTTTGTATAGTGATCCTAGTTTTCATTAGATTAACAGCTTGTCCAAGCTTTACTTGTCTTTAGTTTTCTGGTGCATTTAGAACTTATTTTTCTTTGCCTTTGCATACTTTGGGTCCTCCCTTAGAGTGGTTATTTACAAAGGCAAGACCACATTTGGAATAGTGTCTCTAATCTGGTAACACATTTAAACCTGTCATTACTAAGCTGGAGAGCATATAAAAGATGACAAATAGGGTTTTGAGCACAAACTAAATAGGGATAGATTGAAAGAATTGAGAAAGACTAACCTGGAGAACTGATAAGCATTATAGCTCACTTAAAGCATTAAAAAACAAACAAAAAATCTGTTATATGGAAGAATTTTTAGACTTAGGCTTTTTGACCCTGAAGGACAACATTAGGAACAGAGGACAGAGGTTGCCAAAAGGCAAATTTAGACCTACTCTAAGGGAAAACTTCCTAATAGAGCTATTAAAAAGTAAAATGAGAGCGGGGCAGAGCAAAGACTACTGAGTAAAGGCAAGGACTCACCTGAGCAATCCCCCAAACCCCTCCAAATACCTCTAAAATGACTCTAAACAAATTCTAGAGAGCAGAACTCACAAAAAGATGAAGTGAAACAGATTTCCAGTCTGAGACAATTTGGAAGATTGGCAGGGAAGGTCTGTTTCCCCTGAGTGAGAGAGGAGCATAGTTCAGCACAAGCCATGCTAGTGCAGACTGGGCCCCACCAAACCAGGAGCAGACTTATGGGTGACTGAACCACTGGCAACACTGGTGGTTTCCAGAACTCTCAGCCCGCAGATCACAGATGCCAAAGACAACTTGGAAAGCCAGCAGGAAAGGTCTGTCCCACCTGGGAGAGAGTGTAGCACAGTCCATTGTAATTGTAGGCTTCACCAGCACAGCCCTGGTTATAGAAAACCAAGAGCAGGCCTTGGGAGTGACTGAATTAGCAGTGGCTGCTTCCAGAGCTCTCAGGCTATAGATTGTAAGGGGGTTGAACAAATTAAGAAGGAGATTATGGAGGTCTTTTTGCTAATGCTGGGGCAGGACTGTGTTGCTTTAGCAATACTTGGATCCAGGTCACAGATCTGGGTGGCAGTCCCAGGATGAGGAGAAGCACTAATGCAGCACAGCTTGAGGCCACAGTGAAGGAAGGGACCCTCCTCACCGTTTTAGGGCAGAAAAGACTTCTTGTGGTCACTTACAGACCACAGCACAGGCCAGGAGATGAGTAATGATGTCTTCTTAGGTCATAATAATTGGAAGAACTGAAAGTATACAAGGCTCTAGAAGTATCTCTGAAAACAAAACCCCAGAAGCTTGGGACAGTTCACCCTCCACCCTGGAAGCAGAGACCTACCTTAACAAAAAGTCAGAAAGTCAAGTAATAGGAGGGGAAAATGAGCAAACAACAGAAAAAATACTCTGACTATAGAAAGTTATGGTGACAAGGAAGATCAAAATACACACTTAGAAGACAACAGAATTGAAGCTCCTACATCCAAAACCTCCAAAAAATATGGACATTCAATGAAACAGGACTTCCAAGCATGACTGATGAGCTGAGTGGAAAATATGGCTTTCTAATACAAGACTCAAGAGAAGTATGAAAAGGCAAACAAGAAAGAAAAATCATGAGGGACTCAAAAAGGATAAACTGTTTACATTCCTACATGGGAAGATGACATTTGTAACTCATAAGATCTTTCTCGTTACTAAGGTACTTAGAAGGAGTATATATAGACAGAGGGCACAGGTGCAAGTTGAATATAAATAGATGATATCTAAAAAAATAAAATTAAAAGGAGAAGAATGCCCTGGGAGAAAGAAAAAGTCAGAGGTAGACTAGGCAAAATTATCTCACAAAAAGGAGCAAGAAAGAGTTTTTACAGTGGGGCAGAAGAGGGGGAGGTGAGAGGGAATGAGTGAACTTCATTCTCATTGGAATTGGCTAAAAGAGGGAATAACATACACATTCAACTGAGTGAAAATCTATCTTACTCCACAGGAAAATAGCAGAGAAGGAGATAAAGGAAGAGGGGTGATAGAAGAGAGGGCAGATTGGGGGAGGGGGTAGTCAGAAGCAAAACATTTTTGAGGTGAAACTGGGTAAAGAGAGAGAGTATAGAATAAATGGTAGGAACAGGGTGCAGGGAAATATAATGAGAAATATTAACTATTAAAAGATTTTTGTAGCAACTCTCTCTGGTAAAGGTCTCATTTCTCAAACATAGAGAGAATATTTCCCTTTTATAATATTATTATTGTAATATACATGTTTATGTCTCACATATCATAGTGTACCATTGCCTCTGTCTCTTCCTTCCTCCGTTTCTGACGTTGTTTGTAACCTGCCACCACCAGGTTCTACTGATAAGACTTGACCAGACAAGGCTAGAGGGAGGAAAAAAAATCATTAATCATGCCTTCTCTAGTTCTTTTTCTTTAATTCTTCTTACCTCCTATCCTTAGTCTTTTAATTTCATTTGTTGTTTATTACTTGCTTTGGATGCCTCAGGCAGCCTTCAGATATGTAAAGCAAATCTAAACTAATATGAATTTGATTAAGTTTCTGGGTGGAGTACATCTTTCTTCCAAAGATATCCTTCCTAACTCCAAATTCTCTCTGTGGGGCACTTCAATAGTGATTAGGAAAGCCTGTGGGGTTTCCCCACTGAGCAAATAACAACTAACATTCTTGGCAGAGCTTCAGGGCAAGTGGTAGGTATGAAATTTATTATATTAATTTGAAGGAAGACTGTAGCATTGTTACTTTATAAAAATCCACACATAAACATGCACCACCATTATCACACGCACACATGCAAATACACATTCATGCACATACCCCATGAGAAATAGAGGAATGAATTCTCTAAGTCCAACTGCAGGTATTTGTTACTCAAATAGTTTCAGGAAATTACTGGCATAGGAATCAAATTTTATTTATTTTAATGAGCATTATGGTATCAAATAAGTCTTACAACATGTGAATGAAGGCAAATAGAATTTATCTTTTTATGTGGAAATCTTGCTTAGCATTGTGGTTTTTAAAGCAGGCAAATGTCCTCAATCTCTTGAGATAAGGTGCTTTTTATTATTGCTTAAACAGAAAAGAAGATATGGGGATATATTACCCACATCGATTAAATGCTGTAATGGCAAGCAAAGTGGGACTTTTCACTTTTTTTTTCCTTTGGACTGTTTCTCAGCACTAAGGCAATCAAGTGCCTTTGACTGTGTCCTGCCTTCATTTGAATCAAGTCTTTGATTGAATCAAACACCAACCTGGGATCTTATATACCAATCTCATAGCCCTCAGGCACTTGATTACTTCAGTGCTAGAAACACTCAAACAAAGAACAGTGAAACACGCAAGCAAAGAACAGTGAAAAGTCCAATTCAGGGTGTGAGAAAGTTAGTTAATCCATAGTACCACCATATACAGGGTTTCCAGTCAATGACTCCCAATCATCTTAGTGCTAGCCAGATTCTTGTTACATAGATATATCCAAAATGTTATATTTTCTCTTTCTTTACCATGTGGATTTAAAACTAGGATTGCCCAGATGAGGACATCTTATTGTTTTTCTTGGTTTGCCATTTACGTTTGAGTACCACTCTCCCATCTCTCCCATGTTTGGTTGCAATAATAATCTTCCTAAAGCTCAAATATGACCACATCATTTCCTTGCTCAAAAATCTTCAATGATTCCATATTTACTCTACAATAAAGTACAAGCTCTTCAGGTTGCTACTTAAAGCTCTTCAAAGTCTAGTTTCATCCTAATTTTACACAATTTTTTCATATTTCTCTATTTATACTCTACAGTTCACCCAATCTGAATTGCTTTCTGTTTCCCAAATTTGGCATTCCATTTCCTGATTCCCTGTCTTTGGACAGCATGTCCCCCATGTTTCAATGCTCTCCTTTTCCCCATCCTCTTAGAATCCTTAGATTTCACTTTCCACGGGAAACCTTCACTGATCCCATTAATTATTAATACTCTCCCTCTGCAAATTGTGTTGTACTTATTTTTAAAATAGGTATTATACATCCTCTCAATAGAATGTAAGTTTCCTGAGAACAGGGATTATTTAATTAACTTTGTATCCCCAGAGACTACTATAGTCGTTTCAATGTATTAAGTGTCTTTTAAATGGTTGATTAATTTGAATTGAAGTATGCCTCAAAAGTATGAGTTAAAGAAAAAACACAACTACTTAAGAATTTACTGTTAATGTAAAATTCCTGGTATGCCTAATTTTCTTGCTTTTATAAAGTTTGGACATTACCACTGGTTGAAAGATGTTCAATTTAGTTCAGTTATCTAACAAGAAACATGGTCGTCACTGGTGTTGATACCAACAGAATGCATTTAAGCTAATAGTTTTAAGGTGAACTGAAGAGAAATAAGAAAAGTGAGCAGAAGCCATTAAAGAAATTAACATATAATAATATGGTAATAAAGAATATTAGAGTAAGCTACAAGATTATAAATAAGATTTGTTTCACCTCCCCTATCCCACTTGACCTCTCTTATTTCATGTGTTGTGACCAAAGAATTCATACCAAGCAGACCAACTAAAGATAATGAGTCTCTCTGTACATTCCTATCTTGGCACGCATACAAAATCCTAAATCTGTCTATGTATCTGACATCTTTTGTGCATGTTGGTAACTTACGGCCCATTCCAGAGCATGAAAAAGTCTTTATACGGTCTCCACCGTGCCATGAAGGGTCATCACAGTGAGCTATTATGGATAACTTCTTTAATCTTAATTTCTCCCTTTGTCTCTCTCTGTCTCTATATCTCTTTCTCTCTCTCTTTTCTGTCTCTAGAAGAGACTTCTTTCTTCTTTTTCTTTTTTTCTCTGTATTTATTTTATTTAACATTTTAGTTTTCACCACTGATTTCCACAAGATTTTGAGTTACAAAATTTCTCCCCATTTCTACCTTCCCTCCATTCCAAGATGGCATATATTCTGATTGCCTTGTTCCCCAGTCAGCCCTCCCCTCTTTCAATCCATTCCCCTACATCTGCTTTATCCTTACTTTCTTGTAGGGCAGGATAGATTTTGATACCCCATTCCCTATATATCTTGTTTCCCAGCTGCATGCAAAAATTAATTTTTTAAGCATCTGCTTTTAAAACTTTGAGTTCCAAATTCTCTCCCCTCTTCCCTTCCCACCCAACCTCCCGAAGAAGGCAAGCAATTCAACACAAATGACACGTATCATTATGCAAAACACTTCCACAATGCTCATGTTGTGAAAGGCTAACTATATTTCTTTCCATCCTATCCTGTCCCCCTTTATTCAATTTTCTCCCTTGACCCTGTCCCTTTTCAAATGTGTTTGCTTTTGATTACCTCCTCCCCCTATCTGCCCTCCCTTCTATCATTCTCCCTTTTTTATCCCCTTCCCCTTACTTTCCTGTAGAGTAAGATACCCAATTGAGTGTGTATGTTATTTCCTCCTTAAGTTAAATCCGATGAGAGTAAGATCTACTCATTCCCCCTCATCTACCCCCTCTTCCCTTCCAACAGAACTGCTTTTTCTTGCCACTTTTATGCAAAATGATTTACCCCATTCTATCTCTCCCTTTCTTTCTCTCTAGATATATTCCTATCTCACCCCTTAAATTTATTTCATTTTTTTAGATACCTTCCATTCATATTCAACTCCTCCTGTGTCCTCTGTCTATATTCCCTTCAACACCCCTAATACTGAGAAAGGTCCCCTGAATTACACACATCATCTTTCCATGTAGGAATATAAACATAACATTTCAAATCTAGTAAGTCTCTTATGAATTCTCTTTCTTGTTTACCTTTTCATGCTTCCCTTGATTCTTATATTTGAAAGTCAAATTTTCTATTCAGCTCTGGCCTTTTCATTGAGAAAGCTTGAAAGTACTCTATTTTATTGAAAATCTATATTTTCCCTTGGAGCATTATACTCAGTTTTGCTGGGTAGGCGATTCTTGGTTTTTTAATCCTAGCTCCTTTTACCTGCTGAATGTCATATTCCAAGCCCTTTGATCCCTTAATGTAGAAGCTGCTAGATCTTGTGTTATCCTGACTGTTTTCCACAATATTCAAATTGTTTCTTTCTGGCTGCTTGCAGTATTTTCTCCTTGACCTGGAAACTCTGGAATTTGGTGACAGAATTCCTAGGAGTTTTGTTTTTGGGATCTTTTTCAAGAGGTGATTGGTGGATTCTTTCAATTTCTATTTTACCCTCTGGTTTTAGAATATCAGGGCAATTTTCCTTGATAATTTCTTGAAAGGTGATACCTAAGGTCTTTTTTGATCATGGTTTTCAGGTAGTCCAATAAATTTTAAATTATGTCTCCTGGATCTATTCTCCAGGTCAGTGGTTTTTCCAATAAGATATTTCATATTGTCTTCCATTTATTTTTATTCCTTTCCTTCTGTTTTATAATATCTTGCTTTCTCATAAAGTCGCTAGCTTCCACTTGCTCCAATCTAATTTTTAAGGTGATATTCTTTTCAGTGGTCTTTTGGACCTCCTTTGCTATTTGGCTAATTTTGCCTTTCAAGGCATTTTTCTCCTCATTGGCTTTTTGGAGATATTTTGCCATTTGGGTTAGTCTATTCTTTAAGGTGTCATTTTCTTCAGTATTTTTGGGGTCTCCTTTAGCAAGTCATTGACTTGTTTTCATGGTTTTCTTGCATCACTCTCATTTCTCTTCCCAATTGTTCCTCTACTTCTCTTATTTGCTTTTCCAAATCCTTTTTGAGCTCTTCGATGGCCTGAGCCCAATTTTTATCATTCTTGGAGGCTTTTGATGTGGGCTCTTTGACTTTGTTGACTACTTCTGGCTGTATGATTTGATATTCTTTGTCACCAAAAAAGGAATCTAGAGTTTGAGTTTGAGTCTGAATTTGAGTCTGAGTTTGTTTTCACTGCCTGTTCATATTCCCAGCTAACTACTTGACCCTTGAGCTTTTGTCAGGATATGACTTCTTGTAGAGTAGAGAGTACTTTGTCCCAAGCTTTAGGATCCAAGCACTGCTGTTTTCAGACCTACTTCTACTTCACTGTCACCTCAGGCTCTGTCACAGCTGTGCTTTTCTTCACCCAAGAACCACCAACCAGGACCGCAATTCAGATTCAAACAAAGGCACAGCAAGAGAATCTGCCTTTGTGCCCACAAAGCACTCCTTGCATTCCTGCTCTGATCTGCTGTTAGATTCCTCCCACCTTGTGAGCCAGGGACTTGGGAAGCTGCTGATACTGATGCTCTGGAGGCAGCCTCAAGAGCTGCCTGCTTCTGCTACCACCATGGCTGCACCACCTCCTCCACCCCCAGAGCTGGCAGCTGGACCACTCTGAACTCTATCCCGTAGTTTCCCCCTAACTTGTTCTTTGGCATTTGTGGGTTGAGAAGTCTGGTAACTGCCACAGCTCAACAATTCATGGCCCTAAGACCAGTTCCAGCTGGCTGACTCCTGGTGTGTCCCGCTGCATCCCATAGTGGGCTGGCCTCTGCTCTCAGCATTGGGCAATAGAGCCTTCCCTGCAACCATCCAGGCTCTCCTGGGCTGGAGATCTGTTTCACTCTGCTATTTAATGGGTTCTGCAGCTCTAGAATTTGTTCAGAGCCATTTTTACAGGTGTTTGGAGACATTTGAGGGGGGGAGCTTAAACAAGTCCCTGATTTCCTGCTGCCATCTTGGCTCTGCCCCCTCTTCTTTTTTCTTAATCTTCTTTCTCCTTCTCTCTTTCTCTTTCCCTCCTGTTCTTCTCTCCCTTCACTTTTCTCTCTCAGCTTCTGCCTCTGCCTTTATTCTCTAAAAGAAAATGCAAAGAACAGTCTCTAGCTTGGATACAACCACACATTTTCAGGAGTTAGCTGCATTGCTACTTCCAGAATGACCCAAATTGTGTTCCTCATTTCACCAAAACTGGAAGCATAATTGCTATTGGGTGTGATCCCACTACTAATCAGAATGTGAGCTTTGATCTGGGCCCATGCACCCCTTCTTAGGCAACCTGATCACCCATTACCATGTTGGGCTCACAATATTAATGCTAAAGTTAGTGTTAATCTTGATTCTGTAGCCCTGTGCCACTCAATTTAATAGATCTATCAACATCAGCCTCCCCCATAACTGTTTTTTCAAGAAAACCTGAGTTATTTGAAAAACTAATTATCTGTCCATGGGTTAGTCACTTAACTCCTTAGTGACCCATAAAACTGTAAATAAGACTATAAGTCATATATAAATTGACAATTGCATACATGGTGAGGATTTCCTATACTGAGAAAATCTCTGGTCTCAATGGAATCAGAAGAGAAAGAGGTAGAACAGGAAGAAGAAGAAAAAGAATCATATTTCTACAAAATATGATTGATCCCCTACTTGTTTTCCCTGTAGGCTGGACCTGTGATTTTATTTTCATATTATGCCCATTCATAGCATCATTTTGTTGATAGTTTTAGATAGTTGTATAGGGGCACTAAGAGGTAGAATGGTTTAACCAGGGCTTATACAGTGAGTCTGTGTCAGAAGTATGATTTAAACAGAAGTCTTCTTGATTCTGACACTAGCAGTCTATACAATATGCACTGCTCATGTGATTATAGTACAGCAGAAACAGCACTTAGCTTGGGATTATAGGGCCTGGGGTCTATTTTTATATCTGAAACCAAAAGTTATAAAATCTTAGGCAAAAAAAAATCACCTCATTGGGACTCAGTTTCTTTATCTGTGGAATGAAGGGGTAGGAAGAACTAAGTGATCTCTATGGTCCTTTTGAGTACTAAGTCAAAATTTTATTCTGGTTTGACTATATTGTACATTGGGCTTGAATGTAGAGGTCACTACTATAACTCAAAATACTATTCTGGTTCAGATAATAACTATGTCTCTTATCTACTAATCTATGATTTCGTGAGTCCTTCTAGAAGTCGCAGAATTGTCAGTGAGGGAAATGGCTGTCTGTGGGGTAAATAATGCGAGGGTCAGAATATAAATGTGGGATATATACACATATCACATGCTCAGTGAGTAGATCAAAAGCAGAAAAAAATGGATCAAGGGTCTGAAATGACAAAGTCGGCAAGGCAGAAAAGAAAATAATTCAAATATATCAGGCATGAGAATCAGAAATAATGACAATAATAATTCACATTTATATAATGCGGTTAAGGTCTAGGAAGCACTTTCCTTGTGATAACTGTGTAAGAAAAGCAGCAGATGTATTATCCCTATTTTATAGACTCAAGAAAGTGAAATTATTTGCCCAAAGTTACATAGGGTGTTTCAGAAACAATCCAGGCTAATTAACTTCAAGACCTGTGCTCTTTCTATTATATAGAATTTCAATTAGACAAACATAATATCAGGAACACAAGTCTTGTTTTTAATAATCATGATGACAAGACAGAAAGTCAGGGATGAGAGCTAGAGTAGGTAAAACTTGAGAAGCAAGAATTCAGCAAATCTGAGGTAAATTAAATATTGACAAAAACTTTTAGGACTGCATGCTTTTTGTTGGTCAACCTGAGTCTATTGGCCCTATTGTCTTACTATCATAGCATTTCCATGGTTTACCAGAATCTGTTAACTGTTTTCTGAATGAAATTGATCCATTTGGTGCATTCTCAAATTTCTGACATGTTTCCTTCTTTATGGTGCAAGAAACAGAGTCCATGTTCACTACTGTTTTAATGTCTTGGCGGTTCATATCCCATAAATTCTTTTATATGATCCAGTATGAGTTTGCTGATCTACTATTTCCTTCAATAAGAAGAAAATATTTTAACTGTACTAATATTTTAACTTGCAGTTCTATTGGTCAACAATAAGGATCCTGAAATAATTGTACTTGAAACACATCATCTCTCTTTGTCCATCCTCGTATTCAAATTTTACTTTCCTATAGCCAACTAATAGATATCATATACTGAGCACTGAATACGTATTTATCCTGGTGCTAGGTACCAGAAGGACTACAAAAGATGAATAATATCAAATCCACTTTCAGAACTTGATAGACAATTGTTAGAGAGAAGGTTTACATATCTATTGTATTTGAAGAACAATGGATAACCCAATTCAACAATGGATAAAATGTCATAATTCAGAGATCAATTTCATGTTATTTGTAGAATTCTTTATGACCAACCATATGTGTGATTATATAACTGGCTTCTGCACATGCTTTTAGTTAATTCTCTTTAGTTTACCTTACAAGTATAAACATAAATTTATCCTGTTATCATTGACAATAGCTATGGCCCATGCACAAGAATTCAGAAAAAGGAGAGATCAATATGGTCTAAAGATAAATGAGAGCTACTTGGGGGATGCTTCATGGAAAATGTATGGCTTGGGGCTGGGCCTTGATAAATGAGTAGGATTTTAGGTGGCACAATTTGTCAAGCCAATTTGTTGAGAAGTGTGTATCATCTATATTGATTAAATGGTAGTAAACAAAGATTGAGAAACCAACATTAAGAAAGACAGGATATATTTTCAGGCTCTATGTAATAATATGAGAAGAATCTGAAATCTTCATTTGTAACATTAAGTATTTCTTAAAGAGAGGTATTGTTTTATCCAAAAGCAGTGATGTGAATCTACTTTTTAATATTACTCTATTTTATCAAAGAAATTTTAGCTAAACATCAATGTAGCATACTTCAACACGAATAACTGTCAGAGTGAAATCCTTCCTGTTGGCCTTAACTTGGTTTTCGAACATCCTTGGATAACTTAGTCTCTGTGGACTTCAGTTTATTCATTATAAAATGAAAGCATTGTATTAGAAGACTTCTTCATTCCTTTTAACTTTAAATAATTGATCCCATGATCCTTTATTGTACTCTATGTTGAGACATGGGATATCCCTGTTAAAGGCAATTATTCGAAAAGACTAGCTCTTATAGAATTATAAACCTAGAGCTAGAAGGGAAATCAACTGTTCTAGTCCAACCCCTTAATTATTGATATCATTGTTGTATTATTACTAATAATCATTGTAATGATAATATTAGGTTGGATATATGCAGACTTATGTGGGATATGTGCTTAGAGGGAAGGCAAAAAAATATTGTCGGCTTTTAAGGAAGAGATGACTAGACTAGAAAATAACCACTAAGTGGTAGCTGTCTTTGGTCCTGAATCTGAGAGGCATGAAAACAAGTACCCAGTGGCTGAGAGCTATAACTACCAAATGTAAAGTAAAGGAACTTGTAAAGAAAAGCCTTACCTACAACTACAGATACAGTTACATACAGCCAGAAATAACCCAGTTTAATTTCTGTGGTAAAAATACAGCAGGAATTCCCTTCACTTCACTGGTTATTTTCATTAAAAATGATAGTAGTAATAAAATGAATAACGCTTTCTTCATGTTCTCCAGTCTGGCTGAAGAACCTACATCAGAGCAGTGCATTTGCATAAGTATACTGAGTGAGTGTGCTTAGATTTCAGTAATGATCTCCCTTACTGAGGAATCTTGCTTCTACAACATTTGGTGGCCAGTTTCCTGGAGAGCATTATTCTTTTACACAGACCTGTTCTCCACATATATGATTTCACAAGCTGGTCCTGAACTAATGAAGATGTGAGAGTTGATTTCAGGCTAGCCTTCATTTAGATTCCATACTGAGGCTGATAGTTGTGAAACCAAATCATATCTACCTGTAGAGAAACTAATCCAGGAAAAAGGAGAAATGACAAACAGAATATGCCAAAGAAATATTGGTTGGCACAATGATTTAATCATCATAGAGAAGAATGATAATTTTGTCCTTCACATATAAGATTAGTGATAAATCCTACCCATCAAGATCACCCTCTTCAAGATGTCACAGGTTACCCTAGCCACATGCTATCATGTAATGGACTTAGATTTTAGAGTCAGAAGTCTAGGGTCCACATCCTCTCTCTAAAACATATTAGCTATATGCCCTTGGGTTAATAACTTAACTTCTTTGGAAGACGGCTTCCTCTTTTGTAAAATGAAGGAATTGAGTTAGATGGACTTCTAAGGGCCTTTTGAGCACTAAATTCTATGATCCATCCCTTTCTCTGAAATACATTTTGTTTCTGCAACTTATGCCACTACTCTCATAGTGCCTTATATTATTCATGTGCATAATTAATCTATGCCAGTGAACTGTAAGTTCCTCAAAACTGGAGATCATGAGTTATACATTCCTATGCCCACCCTGAGAATTGGACACTATGTTAGTCCAACTATTCCTTGAATTAGTGAATGAATGACAAGCATACTACTCTAATAAACACTCTGCTATAAAATTCTCTTTTTGTTTTATTTTTGAGGGTATGTCCCATCAATTTTGTCAGGATTTATGGGATGCAGTGAGCTCTGGGCCTTTTGGATTAGGCATGCTTCAAACATTTTCAAAGGCATAACATGAATCGAAGATTTAAAAATAATTTATTGGTCCTTTTTGTTTTTAATCAGCTGTCTCTTTCCAATTAACCCATCATCCAAGGAGCTATTCTTTAAAACAAATAAAACATTTATGCAGAAGTAATCAGTATAGTGACTACACTAGGCATCATAGGCAGGAATGTCATTCTCCTAAGAAAAAAGAATCTGTTTTGTCATTAATTATCTGCAATAAAGATTAAACATTGTATATAACATGAACTTAGATATCTTTTGTTGCTATTTTCATTTATATTTTTATAGTCATTATTTTCTTTATTTTGTTCTGTTTTTTAATTTCTTTCCTCTGTACTAACCCCTTCAAGTTTTTTCTATTTCTCACAATTCTTTATATTTATCTCTTTTTAAAGAATAATGGTATTCTATTATATTCATAGAATTTGATTTGTTCAGCTATTGCCCAGTTGATGAGCGACCACTGTTTCCAGTTTTGTTTTTGTTTTCAGCACTAAAAAATGCTTACCGTGTTTTTTGGCTGTACATGGGGATCTTCTTATCTAATGGTTTTTTGAGGTATATGCCTAATAATAAGGGTATAGATAGTTTAGTGACTTTGCTTGAGTAATTCCCAATTGAGTTTTCATAACAGGCTATACCATGAAGGCAGAATTCATGATTTCAAAGAAAATCACATATATGCCTGAATGGTTCAGAATTGCAGGATATAAGGGATGCTCTAAATAGAAGGCAGAAGAATTAAAGCATTCAAGCTCCAAAGTAGCAGACCCATGGACCAGTGTCCCCAATTCTATATTCTGGCCAAAAGCTTCCAGGCCCAATAAATTCACCTCACAAGAATAACCAGGAGGTTACGGAAAAAAACATTATGACATTAAACCAAATCATATTCGTGCTTCTCCCCTCCAGTAAGAAGATTATCCACTGGCCTCAAGCCCTTGCTCAGCGCTCTCTGGTCCACACTTGAGTCAGTCCTGCTATCAGTAGTGCCTGCTGCTTCAGCTTTGGCTTTGGCTTCTGCCACTGCTGTTGCTGTTGCTGCCACTGTTGCTGCCACTGCTGCCACCGCTGCTGCCATCACTGCTTCTTTTCCTGCCTTCACCACGTCTTAATCTCCAAGCTGTGTTGTCTCTTTTTATATGTTTCAGATCTCATCAAACTGATGCTGAAGTGATGCAAACAGATGATGATCATCTGAGCTACCAGAACTTAACTTCCTATGACTGGCTCCAGTCTTAGCACTTCCCTTAGGACCCTGGGGCCTTCATGCCTGCATGGGCTTAGCACCTAGTAATTAGGGGTTTGGGGCACACTTAGGAGCAAAGATCTAATCAGACCTCCCTTAGTTGGCTCCACCTGGGGCCCCACCTTAAGCCTATTCAAATGGGTGGGAAAGATCTTCTCATTTACTGATTGCCTTAACACAGGTCAATTCATAGTTCCATCAACAATGCATTAGTGTACCTGACTTCTACAGGCTATCCAACGTTAGTTATTCCTATATTTTCCAATCATGACAATTTGACACATGGAATGTGAAAGAGATAATGGAATTTTAATTTTAATTTCTTTCACTAGTGATTTGGAGAATGTCGCATACAATTATTTATAATTTGTATTAATTATTTTGAAAGTTGTTTATGAACTTTTCCAACTTATCTATTGTGATTTTTATCTTATGATATTTGCATCCAGGGTTAATCTCAATTTATTCCTTTTACTCCCCATGGATAACTTGAATGAATAATTTTGCAATAATTTATGAACATTTACAATGATAGTCAATGATTTTTCACAGAAATTTTGTTATTGACATTTTTAAGCAACAGAAGAGAAAGTCTGCAGCTATATTATACATATAGCTATGACTTCTTTCTTATGTCTAGTCCCATAACTTGCATGACTTGCCAAGCCACATTGCGTGGAAGTAATTACTTTCATTTGTCACACTATTTAGTGTCCTTAGAGTTTTATTTCCAAAAATCAAAGATAAGTCTTTAGACTTGAGGTAATTAGAACATAATTTATATCTGAATAAACTGGAAACCTTAACCCTTTTAGAAAATGGTATTGCTGCTATGCTAAATTGAATAGCACATATTAAAGGTAATTCAAATCAACAAACATTTATTATACATCTATTATGTCTGTTATGTGCCAGGCATTGCATCAGATGCTGGGAATATAAAGGTGAAAAATGGAAACCATGCTCTCACGTGATTTACATTCTTGTTTGCAAATGCTATACATGAGTATATACAGAAAGCTGGTTATATAAGTATGACTGCTCAGATTATATTGACTGATAGAGTTATTGGGGCAAGAACTTATAGGGGACATATGAGTATAAAAAACTTATCCAGAGTTCCTCTTGCTCTGGGGTGAGCATAAGGAAAACCAGTGAAACAAAATGTCCTGGCGCTAGATTAAAGGAATCCAGATGGGGAAGAAGTCTCATAGCAGGAATCTGTAGGAAAGGTCAAATTATTTGATAAGTGAAATCCAGAAAAGAGGAACAAGAACTAGAGCCAACATGACTAATAATGGGAATAATTCACAGCAATGCTCAGGAAAAGGGCATTACTAATTCTTGTTTGGAGACCATATGTATGTGCCTCCGCTGTCCCCTCCTGGTAGGTATCTTTGACCCACTTGGTCAATGAGTCATAGAATTCAGAATAGTAAGGGATTTAGTGACCATTTCACCCAAGCAACTAATTTTAAAACTCAGGAAAATAAGGGCCAGAAAGTCTAAATGACTTGCCTAACAACCAGTTAATTTTTCAAAATGTGTTCGGTGCTATATGTCAGTTTTTAGTAGGTGTTTTGGATGCTTCAGGGTCTTGATGCTATTCAGTACAGCTGAAAGGGTATGTCAGTTATCTGTGAAAACATGGATGTACTACTGATAGTGGCATAATTTGATGTTTTGGGGCACCAAGGGTATAGCTAGTTAGCCCTGCATGTGGCATGACTAGAGCTATGCTTACCAATCAGCTATAATTAGTAATGGGAGTGATAAAGCTTGTTGGTTAGTTGATTTATAAAGGGAAGCACTGATCAAAAGTAGTCAATATGGATTCTTCAAAAAGAGAAGGATCAAATTTTCATTCTTGTTTTTGACACTATTATAAGACCATTGACTAGTGAGAAATATATACAAATACTATAGAAATGGCTTGCCATATTTTTGTAAAACATTTGATAAAAAGCCTCTTATGCTATCTTTACACAGCTCTTTATCTTCTTTCACAAACTGGCCCTTCTTCCAAAATTTCCTATTTCTGTTCATGACATCATCATACTTCCAGTTGCTGTGTTTCAGTGCCTCAAATTCAGCCTTGATGTGTGACTCTCTCACTCATATCCAATCAGTTACTATCTTTTTGATTCTATCTTCACAACATTTCACACCTGTTCCTTTCTCTCCACTACCCTAGTTCAGGATCTCATGACTCCCACTTGAACTTCTATTAACAGCCTGTTAATTTGTCTCCTTGCCTCTAGCTTCTGTTCTTTCTAAGCCATCTGTCCCTCACATAGCTATTCCCTTTTTTTTCCTTGAACAGGGTTATAAAGCTGGTAGATCAGACAAATATTATAGAACCTAACACTTAGCAAAGAATTTTGTAATTGTCATATTATTCTTATAGGAAAAATAGAGAAATGTAGCCACTTACATAATTAAGTAGATTTTGCATTTTCCGAATAGCCAGACCCAAAGAATTGTCATTAACAGATCAAAATTAGTTTGCCAGGATGTCAAGTGGCTAGTGAAATCCCATAAGGCAGTAGTGAGAGTTTCTGTACCTCTTAGCCCACAGATGATAAGGTGGTTCAGAAGGCTCTAACAGGGGTTCCTTTGCTGGCACTGGGAGCGGGACTCTATTATATTGCCCATATTTGGATCTGGGTCACAGTCCCAAATCTCAGTGCCAGAGCTTGCAGCTACAAGGGAGCTAGGATCCTGGTTACAGTTACAGGGTATAAAAAGTGCTTGTGGTCACTGCACAGTACAGAAGAGTAGTAAACATACCTCTCCCTAGATCATACCATCTTGGAAGAACCAAAAACTTACAGGTCCTTAGAATTATCTCAGAAAAGAGTGGCATAAAAACATAAAATTTGGGCCAGTAACCCTGCTGCACTGCACACAAAGTTTCACTTTAGCAAAGAGTTAAAAGCCAAGAAATCAGAAGGAAAAATGAACAAACAGCAGAAAATCTTAACTATAGAAAGTTATTATGGTGACAAGGAAGATCAAAATGCAAACTTATAAGAGGACAACAAAGTCAAAAGTCCTACATCCAAAGCCTTAAATGAAAATATAAATTGGTCTCAGTTCATGGAAGAACTGAAAAAGGATTTTAAAAATTAAGTAAGAGAAATAGAGGAAAAACTTGGAAGAGAAATGAGAGCAATGCAAGAAAATCATGGAAAAGGGTCAACATCCTGGTAAAAGAGGCACAACAATACTGAATATCATCTTAAATAACAAAGTAGGACGAATGGTAAAAGAGGCATTAAAAATCTAATTAAAAGAAGAATGTCATATGAAGCAGAACTGGCCAAATGGAAAAGGAGGTACAAAATTCATTGGAGAAAACTCCTTAAGAAGCAAAATTGGCCAAATAGAAAAAGTGGTACGCAGATTCACTAAAGAAAAAAAATACTTCTAAAAAGTAGAACTTGCCAAATGGTAAAGGAGGTACGAAAACTCACTGAAGAAAATAATTTCTCAAAAATTAGGATTGGACAACTGGAAGCTAAACACTTCACATCAAGAAACTATAAGAATGAAAAAAAAGAAAATGTAAAATATCTCATTGGAAAAAATACAACTAAACTGAAAAATAGATCAAAGAGAGATAATTTATGAATTATTGGATTACCTGAAAGCCATGATCAAAGAAAGAGCCTAGACAACATATTTCAAGAAATTATCAAGGAAAACTTCCCTGAATTCTGGAACCAGAGGGTAAAATAAAAATTGAAAGAATCACCTAATAATCTCCTCAAAGAGATCCCAAAATGAAAACTTCCAGGAATATTAAAGCCAAATTCCAGAGCTCCCAGGTCAAAGAGAAAATACTGCAAGCAACCAGAAAGTAACAATTCAAATATTGTGGTGCCACAGTCATATTAACAAAAACAACATTGGTTTCTACATTAAAGAAAGGGAGGCATATGAAAGAAAGGGACATTCCAGAAGACAAAAGAGCTAGGATTACAACTAAGAATCACCTATCCAGCAAAACTGAGTATAATTCTTTTGGTGGGAAACATGAACATTCAATGAAATAGAGGACTTCTAAGCATTCCTGATGAAAAGACCAGAGCTGAATGGAATATTTGACTTTAAAATGCAAGACTCAAAGAAGCATTAAAAAAGTAAACAGGAAAGAGAAATCATAAACAGAGGGCATGGGTGTGAGTTGAATGTGATGGGATGACTGTCTTAAAAGAATGAAATTGAGGGGTGAGAAAGTAGAATCCACTGGAAGAAGCAGAAAGAAAAAGGTAGAAGGAATAAATTATCTGACATTAAAGAGTTTTCACGGGAATGAGAAAAGTGGGAAAGTAAGGGTAGCGTGCATGAACCTTACTCTTATTGGAATTGTTTCAAAAAGAGAATTCCATACACACTCATTTGGGTATAGAAATTTATCTTACCCTACAGAAAATTAGGGAGAATGGGATAAGAGAAGGGAGTGATAGAAAGGAGGGCAGATTTGGGGAGGTAAAAGTCAGAAACAAAATACTTTTGAAAATGGTTAGGATGAAAGGAAAGAGAGAAGGAAAAAATGGAGAAAATAGGGTGGATACAAATACATAGTTTGGAATCATAACAATGAAAAAGTTTTTATAGCAAGTTTATCTGATAAAAACCTCATTTTTCAAATATATAGAGAACTGAGTCAAATTTATAGAAATAAGTTCCATTCCTCACTTGATAAATGGTCAGTATGTGAACAGGCATTTTTCAGACAAAGTATTCAAGGCTATCTACAGTCATATGAAAAATGTTGTCAATCACTACTGGTTAGAAAATGCAAATTAGTACAACTCAGAGCTACCACCCCTTGTCTATCAGATAATATAATATGACAGAATTCCAAATATTGGAGGGAATGTGGGAAAATTGAGACCCTAATGCAATATTGGTGAAGTTTTATACTGATTCAATCATTCTGTAGATCAATTGAATTATGGCCAAAGAGCTATAAAACTCCACATACCTTTTGGCCAAGCAATTCTACTACTAGGTCTTTATCTGAAAGAAATAAAAAAGGAAAAGGACCTACATGTACACAAATATATATATAGGATCTCTTTTAGTGGTGGCAAAGAATTAGAAATTGAGGAGATGTCCATCAATTGGGGAACGGCTGGGCAAATTTTTGGATATGATTGTGATGGAATATTATTGTGCTATAAGAAATGACTAATAGGGTACTCTCAGGGAAAAAAAAAACTTGGAAAGACTTATATGAACTGGTGCAAAGTGAAATGAAAGAACCAGGACAACATTGTACACAAAAAGAGCAATATTGTATCAGCTGTGAATGACTTAGCTATTCTCAGCAATACAATCATCCAAGAAAATTCTGAAGGACTTATGATGAAAAATGTTATTCATCTTCAGAGAAAGAACTGATGGAGTCTGAATGCAGATCAAAGCATACATTTTCTTTATGTTATTTTTCTTGAGTTTTTGTCTATGTTTTCTTTCACAACATGAATAACTTGGAAATATGTTTTGTGTGATTGTAGATGTGTAACTTATATCAAATTGCATGCCCTTTCAATGGGGGGAAGAAAGGAGAGAATTTGGAACTCAAAAGTATTTTTAAAAAGGTTATGCCTCTATACTAAGTCATTTCTGATCCTCTAGATGGATCCTTAAGTTCACCAAGAGGAGAGACACTTCCTTCCTATTTTTTCTATATCCTCAGAAACTACTACTTTGGAATATATGAAATGTGCATCACAGTCCTTACTCTCTAGAAGTTTATATTTTAATAAGAGTACAACATACATAAGAGCATTGGGAAGTGGAGGGAAGGGTAGCAGAAATGCAGAAAGAGATAGAAAGGAGGTTTGGGTTTGGGAAAGAGTCCAGTTTACAATGAGTTTAAGTATTTCTGGAGTTCTCTCTAATAGGGTTGTCTCAAGGAGGTAGTGATCGATGATGAGCAGATGGTAGATACTAGTATGGGAAGATTTTCAAATTAATTATTTATTTATTTTTAAACTTTTTTTTTTTAATTTTGAGTTCTAAATTCTCTCTCTCTCCCTCACTCTCCCTTACCTACATACCAAGAAGGCAAGCAACATGATATCAATTATTCATGTAAATCATAGCATGGAAATTTTTTTAAGACAGTGTCAGAAGAGGAGGAGAAAGAATCTAAAGAGAGTCCATGTGAGAGTGAGGAAAACTATAGTTTTAATCCTACTTAAAATGGTGGTCAGTAAGTGAGAGAGTTTAACTAGATGTCTTCTAGGTCTCTTTGAACTCTATATCTGTTTCCACACAGTTTGAATGGCTAAAGTGATCAAGAACTCAAGAGGGAAAGCTTCTGTGCTTTTCTTCCATCTGAAAGCACCCATTTTGGGATGAGAAAAAAAAATGCCTTCTGTAACATGGGTTATGATTTTCCAAGCAAAGAAGCCAGGAAATTCCACACTTGTATAGTGCTCTCTAGGAGAGGATAGGTATATACACACACTGGCCCAATAGTTACACATACAGACATACAAAGAGATAGATATAGCTATCAAATTATGTATATCTGGATCTACTGATGTCTATGTCTTTCTATTTATACCTGTATCTATCTATCTATCTATCTATCTATCTATCTATCTATCTATCTATCTATCTATCTAATCCAAAAAATAAGAGATAGAAATTTAGGGCCCAGATGAGAGGCATCAGGCCAGTAGTAATGAAGACACTTTGAGAAGAAGTCAAAATATATAACGTCAGAGTCAAGAATAGTGGTTTGATACAAATAAAACAGAAGATTTACAATACAAACTGTGATCTACAAGGCTGTCCTCTATGCTGGATAGAAAGCAACCTAAAAGCAGTCTTGCAAATGGTCCAGCTACAGCACAATTTTTCATTAGCTGCCATGACTGACACCATTAGTTGGCTTTAAGCTATATCATCCTATTTGAGTGATATATCCAATATTTAGAATAAAATTTGCCTATTATTTCAAATGGCTGAAGAAGGCTGTTTCCTAGTAGAAACTTTAGTTGTTTCTACAACTATGAGACTTATGTAGGACCTTTTACCTTAAGAAGTATCTGTTTCTATATTGTCTTGGATATCTTTTTTGTGAATTTGTATGTACTCTTTTGGGTCAGGAGCTCGGGCACTGGCACAAGGGAAATATCTATTCACAGGTTATGGAGAAATGTGTTTCTCACTCATTCTTATCCAGTTTCCAACTCTTGTTAATTCTTCTTTCATATTCTTCCTCACATTCATCCCCTTTTTATTTGTGAAAAGGCACAATGACTGAAGGTCTAGCTATGCTGCCAAGAGGCATAGTTAATGATATAAAAAGCTATATATCTCTACAATCAAAGGAAAACACCCAGGAAAGCAAATAATGTCATCTTACAAGATCTTAATTAATGTGTAAAGAATACTGAATTTGGGGGTAAAAAAAAAACAGGGCCTGAATTCTGTCTTTTATATTGGTATGTAATATTTCTAGACCTCTATTTCCTAATTTGTAAAATTTAGGAGGTTGTGCTAGTTGATCTCAGAGGTCTGTTCTATCTCTAAACATGTGATTTGAGCTGGGACTTTTTGACTTACTGTCCTCTGACTGTGAGCAGGCATATGGCCTGGGGCAGCTAGAATTCAAGAAAATAGGCCATTTGCTAGGTTTTATACCACATCAATTTTTATTCAGTTGCTGTTCCAACTCATTTGTGATTCATATCCTTCTTAATTACATCACTGTTTCACCACACAGACAGAAAGGATAAAATGTTGTCAGAGTGCTCAATTTCCAGGTTAACCTTAAAGGACAGACTTAGTAAGATTATTTTCTTAGGTTATTTAGTCAAATATCTTATTTTTAGTTTTGTGCTTTAGGAAGAGTTAATTACACCTTCTGTATTAAGGTAAAAGACTAATAAAAAAGCAAAAAAAAAAACAAAATTACTACATTAGTGGGAATGACACTGAACTTAGAGATAGAAAACTTGAAGTACTATCTCACTGAGGGTCAAGACTCTGGTGTCATTTACTTGTTGTATGTAACATTGGTTAAATTGGCTAAATATCATAGCAAGAATACTGACTCTGAAGTCAGAAGGTTCAAATCAGGTTTAAATTTTATCCCTGACAATTTGGAACAAGTTATTTCACTTCTTTGAACCAGTTTTTCTTATCCACAAAATAATGGAAATAGACTAAACAACCTCAGAGGGCCCTTCTAACTTCAGATTTCAGATCCTAATTTTAAAACAAATTCACATCTCTGTGACTCAGTTTTTTTATCTGAAAAATGAGGAGTTTGGTCTATAAACCTCAGGGTTCTTTCTAGCAGTAGCATTTTATGAGTCTGTGAATAATTTAGATAAGAAAATAAATTACTGTAAGGATCATTTTATACCTTATGCTTAAAGATCAAGATACTTTCCAAGATCAAGACTATAGAAGATAAGGTACCAAAATAAAGTATTTTTTTGTAAGATCTTGATTTATTTTGAAGAGAAAATCGATTTTCTTTTTACTGGAAACAAAGCATGTCCACCCTGACTGTTCCTTTGAAATTCTTAAATTTAAAAATGAGATTTAGCTATAACATATAAAAATATGAAATGTGAAATTAGCCCAGAGGAATGGAATCCCTAGGTAAAAGTTCCTCATCCACAGACAGGAATAATTCTTTGTTCTTTCCCTCTTAATCCATTTCCATTTTGTTTGGAAACGTTTGCTGGTTTCTGCTTTCTCTTTGCTCAATATCAATTGAATTGCCGCACTGAAAAACCAAAATGATTTTTCTGAGGAAAGGACCAAATTATTGTTTCATTCTCATTTTCTTTCTGCAGAAGCTTGGAAACAACATATCTGATCCTAATCTGCCAGTCCCCTTCTCTGTTCCGTGGCTATCATCATAATAACCCTCAAGGAATGATTTAACATCATAATTATAAGGAATCAAAGAATGATTAGAATGATGTTTTCCTTCTCTCTAATTTCCTCTCATTAATTCCCTTGTCTGCAATTCTCTTTGCCTTTAATGTTCACTGCTGGGGCCCAATAATACCCACTGGTAGAAACAGGACTAAGAAGCTTATTCATGCTGCAGAATGATGAACATCTTTGTATAACTAGGTGATGGGTGAATATTTTGGCTCAATTGCATGTTTGCTGTTTTATCCTTATCCACTTTAAGTTCTGCTATTCAAAAACCCAAAATGGCAAATGTTAGTTGTGATCTTCCTCAGAAAGTGTTAATACATATTTTTATTTCTTATTCATCAGTACAAGTACAGTGAGAGGGTGCAATTGATTCCATACCATTTGATCTCCTTTGTATTCACATATCTGAGTTTGATGATATGTTTTAGTATGTTGGCTAGGGTAAATGTCCTGAAATTCACAGCTAAAGATGGAAATTAGAGATCAGAATTATATAATGAATAGCAGGTTAATTACTGACTCTTTTCCTTCCTTTCTTTTATCATGGTGTCAGCATTTGACAATTCTGGACAAACTACTGGTCCTGATACGTGTAGATGTAATTAATGTAATGATATAAACTACCTATACATGGTTATTTATCTCTCCTACTAGACTGTAAACATGTTAAGGGTAGGGGCAATGTGTTATTCTTCCTTGTATCCGTGGCATTGATTACAATTCCTTATTTATAGGTAGTGTTTAATAATGTTTGTTGAATTAAGTTGATCTAAGGGAAAGATAAAGAATAATAAATGAAGAATATAAACAGAATATGTGTGGCATCAGAGGATAAATGAAGATTAATGCATATTTTAAAAGAGTAAAAAAGAAAAGGGAAAAAAGATTTATATGTGATTTTGCTTTAAAATTATTTTAAAAATTTAAATTCTTAAGAATTGATATAGTTCTAAGTATGTTTCCAAAATATATAGTTAGCTCAATATCTCAAACCAATTAAAATAAGATGGAGTGTCAAAGTCACATTTTAAATTAACCTTCTGCTGATGTTACAGATTGAAATATGATGAGTTGATGGGAACAAGGCTCTGGGCTTTGGCAGTTTCCTCTATGTCCGTGTGTGATTGCAAAAAGAGCACCAAAATGAAAGGTGTCTGCAATCATAATGTCCACAAGGGAATGTGGACACATACCTTCACAGAAGTGTTGGAGAAATTGTATAAATCAAACAGAAATTATTCACCTTGTGAGAACAGAATCCTAAAATGTTATGAATTTCTTCATATATTGAAAGTGAAAAGGCCACATCTGTGATGTGGTACAATGGGGGAATTTGCCTTATAATTAGGAAAACCTGGGTTCAAGTGCTACCCTGGCACATACAAAAGGCCATGTGTCTCTGGTCAAATCATTTAACTTCTCTATGCATAAGAAGACGTTTTAAGACTATAGGTTGTAGAAGAATTGTTGATTGAATTTGTAGTAGTTTTTGCATCAGGACATCCCTATACTGATGAAATCGCAAGTCCAGAGGCAAAGTGAAAAGAAGAGTAGGGAAAAGAAATTAGATAGGAAAGAGGAGGAAAGAAAAGTAGGAGAAGGATGAGAAGGGAAAGGGAGCAGAGGAGAGGAGAGGAGAGGAGAGTGGAGGGGAGGGGGGAGAGTGGAGGAGAGGGAAGGAGAGGAGAGGGGAGGGGAGGGGAGGAGAGAAAGGAAAGGAAAGTGCAAGGGAAAGGGAAGGGCAAGGAAAGGGAGGGGAAGGGAAAGGAAAGGAAGGGAGAAGAGAAGATACTATTGTTTTTACCTTGCCTAAATATTTGTCACATATTTCATTCACTTACTTTCTGCCATCAACAAATCACCCAGCCACATGTTAAAACATGGGTCTGGGGTTGCTACAGCATATTCTTTCCTATGTTTATAATAGTGTTTCCCTAAGAGCAAATTCTCTGCAAAAGTGTGCCCCAGATAATGCCTAGTATAGAACCACATGAATGGAAAATACTATTTTTTATGAGAATGATTTATTCCAAAGTGTTTTAAAATATTAATATTAATCATAAAACATGTTTGCTCTTTACTAAATTTTCAGTCCCCATGTACTTACATCATACTCAAATGGCTTGATATTTCTGTTTTTGCTTTTTAATTGTGTTAGCTGAAACCTGTCACTTTTTGTATTTTTTAGTACCTGGGTTCCACATGCAGAAATGATTGCCATGGTAACTTAGTGCCTATACTTAGTATTTCTACCTGAGCACATATGTCTTTGGGAAGGAAAAGGGGAGTTCCTATGTTGGCCACACTTGGATGAAGACAGAAAGTCAACTGCGCTCTCTCTCTCTCTCTCTCTCTCTCTCTCTCTCTCTCTCTCTCTCTCTCTCTCCTATTTTTGCTTATTTATACCTATGAGAATTATGGAGGGAGATCAAAATGGTTAAAGTCAAGAGTTCTAAGAGATACCAAGTAAATGCCCCTTTTTCCATAGTGAAAAGGAGAGATTGACATGAAACTGACATGAAACATGAAATTGTAGGGTTTTTTTTCATTCAGGCAGGTTGTAATACTGCTAAAGTTGTTTTTCAATTTACTTAATAAATTGAGAGATTCTAGTCAAGAGATCTGTTTCTCACTCTTTTTCTTCTCTAATTTTTATTATACTCCCCCTCATCCCTTCATAATTTTTAGACAACTTTTGTAACTTAGTTACTGTTACTAAGTAATTTTCCTGGATTTAAAGAGAATACTTATTTCAGTGCCTAGGGGTGGTGTAATAGTCTGTTTTAGGTGGAATTATAGGTATTCAAATCCCATTAGTTAATCTCTGTGAAACCTCCTGGAAGAATACCATACTGCTCACAGTGCTTCTGTATCACAGCTTTATAACTTGGGTTTTAGAGGACTGTATTTTATTTATCCATTGTAATTGTAGACCGATTTTGATAACTTGTTTACCAGGCTGCACTGTGCCATTGTAATTTTTTTCTATGTTTTTTTTGGCTATCTTTTGGAATTTTTTGAAATATTAATAAACAGTGTTTGTTGTGAGGCAATTCACCCTGGATGGCATCTTGCCATAATAGCTTAAAGTTGAATCCTTTATACTGATGCTGTTGACATTTTATATGGCTGTTAAACTGTATCATCAAAGTCTGTTTGAGTGAATTAAAGAGCACGTGTGTCTACTGTAGGTACACGGTTGTTTTCCTAAATGGCATAGGGGATTGGTGATGGGCACTTTTTCCTTTTGGAGCCCTAGTAGAAATTAACATTAGTTAATTAACATTTTGAAATAATTGTCTACTTAGTTTAGTTGTCAAATGCTCACTTCTGAAAATCTAGTTCTTTGTGTTGTCATGGGAAAACATGATTTGTTATGAGAGAGAAATTTGTATCATGAAGTTTGTTGTGTTGTGACTAGTGGAGGGATGTAGCAGGAAATGCTCAATGTATAGTGTTTTTGTGGGAATTTAGAACTATGGTTATAGAGATCACTTGATCATAGAGCTGAAAGGGGCCAAAAAGGCTGTCTAGTTCTCTTATTTTACAGATTAAGAAACAGGTCTATGGAAGTTAAGTAACTTGTCCGAGGTCATAGAGGCAGTAAGAGTCTGAGGCATGACTTGAACTCAGATCTTTTGATTTTTAAATCCAATATTCTTTTCACTGTACTCTGTTGTCCTTGGGAGTCATTGTTGCTTGGGGTGGGATTGGATTCTTTGTATAGGGCCATAAACTTAGATTTAGAGTAGGAAGGAAACTTAGAGGCCATCTAGTTCTACTGCCTTATTTTGAAGATAAGGAAAATGAGGTGTGGAGATTTTTGAACTTGTCCAGCATCACCCAGGGGCATAGATGAAAAGTGAACCTGGCTCTAAATTTAATATTTTTTCTCCATTGTACCACATTGCTTTGATTTTTATCTGGATTTAATCTCCTTTTATAAAGATGTCTAGCAAATATAATATACTTTATATAATATGGCCTTTATATGAGCTACGAACTGACATTAAGAAGACCAAAAATTCCCTTTTAAGTAATTAAAAAAAATTGAAAGCAAATAGGATTTCAATGGATGTGATCATTTAGGCCAGGAATTTATAGCAGATCTCTCCTTTGTGATGTTGGGCAAGACAGCCAGTTTCTGTGGATCTTAAATCTTTTAGTTAGTAAAACAAGGGTGTTGCACTAATTGCTCTGTAAGTTCCCTTTCAGCTCTGTATCATGATGCTAGAAGAAATAGGGATAGGGACTATATCTGTGATTTCACTGATAGAGACAATTCCTGGATGAGCAAACTACCTAAACCAATGCAGGTTGATAACCTATTCTGCAATGTCTCAGAGGATTGATCATGCACTAGGAATTTAAATTACTCTACTTATGTTCCCGTAGACTATGGAACAGAAGCAGAACTGGATCTCAGGATTTCCTGGCCTTGAAGCCAGCTCTATATACATTATGCTCTACTGCATATGCAAAATACATGAAAGAACTGTCACGCTCTAAAATGATGTGGCAGTTAAGGAAATGAATCAGATTTTCATTTCCATTTTGATGTACTTTATTCATCTGTTCTTTCATTCATGAGTTGTTCATCAGTATCTTCTATGTTCTAGGTACCGAGAAAGATAAAAAGAATATTAGGAAACGGTCTCTTCCTTCTTGACATTTTCCGTGTAGGAGGAAACATGGAACATACCCAAAATATAGGGAGAACTGGCAATTGTTATCAGAATAAAGTCTGTATTTATTAAAAATGAGTAACATAGGGGCAGCCAGGTGGTGCAGTGAGTAGAGCACTGGCTCTGGAGTCAGGTGGACCTGAGTTCAAATGCGGCCTCAGACACTTGACACACTTACTAGCTGTGAGACCTTGGGCAAGTCGCTTAACCCCAACTGCCCTGCCCCAAACAAACCAAAACCAAAGCAAAAAGCAAAACAAAACAAAAAATGAGTAAGATATTAAAGAGTAAAGATATTTTGAAATATCACAGAAGTGCTCAAAAATCAGAGAAAAGGGAAAAAAAAACATTTCCCCAATTTTAAAAGTCAAGGGAGTTATTGACAGAGTAGCAAGTTAAGCCTTGGGAGTACATATATATTAACATTATGGCCATCTGCCTCTTTCTATACTAAACACAGCTCAAGATTAAAATGGTTGTCTTTAAAATTAGTGTAATAGGAATGGTTTTTCATTATGGGACTTTTTCTTCTATAATTAATATATTTTCTCTCCAGGTAGGTGGTCTCTTTACTTCAATAGATTCTCTCCAGGGTATATTCTGGGGCTTAAATAGAAATGAAATAGGGGTAAAGTTAGGAACAGAAACTTCTGGTATAGCAAGTTGTTTCCAGGACTGCTGTTATTATCACAGGATTATTAACCTGTTGGAATAATTCATTTGACTACAGACTTAGACGTGCTTTTCTTTGGAATATAAGAATTGGATTTTCATATTTTTTTTCCATTTCAAGGTTAAAACAAAATAGCTGTCTCTCTATAATGACCCTGTTAGCAAAGGGGTGTAAATGATTTCCATCCTTCTCACTATAAAACAAATTCTAAAACATTGCCTGTCAATATGCTGTTACCTTTTTAACTTTCTATAACTTACATGCATACTGCTTACTGCTGAGGAATAGTTGCTGTGGGAACCCTGACTTTGAGCTACATCCATTTGAATGCTTAGATTGATCTGAAGAACCTTAACCCAATGGAATTTAAAACAAACAAACAAAAGGAAATAGCGATTAAGTCATTTGTAAAATTAACTAAAATCTCTAAGATGAGAGGATTCTACATTATTCTTTCTGTTCCTGCCACATCTATTTCCTTTGGCCTCCTGTGTCCCCTGACACTTCCAAGAACAAAACATTGAATTGTCAAAATTTTCTATCTTTTTGTTCCATGCACCAGCAGTAGGACAGCATTTATAGATATTTAAGAATGAAGGAGGTAAAATGCAAACATGCAATAGAAGTGCTTCAACTTTACCCAAAATGAGTAATCTTATTGTAACAAATTTTTCTTGTAATTGGAAAATGTAAATGGATTGAGCTTGTATTCACTCACTTATTACTTGGGCACCAACAAGACAAATTGGATCAATAAATATGTTCATATAGAGTATACACTGGACCTTCTTAGAAAATAACAGGAAGATGTCTTTAACTGGACTGATTTTTAGATCACCAGGTTCACAGATCAAGTTATTTCACTAATTTTATTCAGTGATATGATGTTCATATGTTACTCCCTATTTTATAAGAACAAATTATTACTTGCATTGAATCTTGGTGATTTGCTAAGATTCACAAACTAGACCAGGTTAGTAATGAACAACTGAAAAATCAAATGAATGAAAAATGGAACATTGTAGTTGGATGGACAGCATTTTGAGATAGATTATTGAGATAGATTATCAGCCAAGTGATCAATGAGTATTTATTATTGTACCAATCAAGCATGAAGCAATTGAAATATTAAGACAAAAGTGAAATAGTCCATGCTGCCATGGAATTTACATTCTAATCAGGGCAAAAATATACACATATCCAGAGCATACCAAAAGTCAGTGCAATTTTGAGCTTATGTTTGAATTCTTAAATATAATAAGTTTAAGCCATTAATGCTTAAATATATACTAAGATATTTAGGAAACTTTGCATATAAATATACATACATACATATATATCTACACATACACATATACATACACCCGTACATCTACACACACATATATACATACATATACTTACATACATAAATGTGTGTGTGTATACATACCTACATATACACATACATATATGCATAAATAATTTTATTTCCCTGGCTAAAATGTAAATTCAAGCCATTAAAACATAAAACTGCACTGAAACTTTTGGGACACTATACACACACACATATATACACATACATGCATATGCACACACATATACACATACTTGTATATGTATGTGTATATATACACACATACGTGTATATGCACACACACGTATTTTCTATATATATATGTATATATGTTACTTATATACTAAGATCACAGAATCATAGACTAGAGCTGGAAGAGACCACAGACGTCATCTTGTCTAATACTTTCACTTTATATATATGGAAACTAAAATTCAGGGAGATAGTAACTTATCTGTGGTCAAGTAGGTAACAAACTTCAGAAGCAGGATTGAAGCCATGTCCTCCAAGTTCAGAGTCAAAGAGTTTCATCATAAACCTTAGAAGGGAAGGTACTTACAATTGGAGAAACCAGAAAAATGTCTCCTGAAGAAGGTTGCAGTTGAGTTGACTCTTGAAGAAAATCAGTATTCCTAAAAGGCAGAATTGAAAGGAGAACATTACAGGCACAGTAAACAGCCAGTGCAATATTTGTATCAGTAACATTTTTCATACAGGAACTGGATGTGGAAAATGATGTAGGCCCAGAGACAACAGAACAAGGAGAGTGAGATGAATTGAATTTGCAAAATTTCACAGCACTTCAAGTGATCCCACAGTGACTTTTTCAATACCACTATTCTTCCCATGATGCTTTATGGCTGAAAATCATGAAATACCACATTTCCAAAGAGCCAAAATGTCAGAGAGTCCAAAGGGCAATGGAGAGATGTGTGGTAGAAATTGGTAGGTCATAACACATTATCCATTATGACTTGCATTTAAGAAGCACATTCAAAATGTGCATGCAAGTCATATGGGACTGAAAAAGGAAATGGTCCATTCATGAAGTTAGAATGAAGAATAATGTACGAATAGCAGGAGTACTACACTGGTTTGTGCAAAAAATTAAAAGACCTGGAAGATGTTCCATAAGTATATCCTCTATTAAGGATTAAGGCAAAGATGAAAACTACACAGCCATATTGAGGTTGTATTCTGCCCTGTTGAGTAACCAGGAAAATGTTAATAAACATGAAAATTTCTCTATGTGAATTTATAAATCCACAAAATACAATTTGTTCCTTTAAATACAAACCAAACATGAAAGTCATAGCATTTCCTGTTTGTTTATGCCCTCCCCTTAAATCTCTCATTGATGTCTCCCATGTATTTCTTAAATGATTCATTCTTTGTTTTAATTCCTTTAATATTTTTTTGCATTGATACTGTTCTCCTACTTTCCATTCAAACTCCTCTTCCATTAAGAATAAAAACTCTCCTTTGTAGCAAAAAGTCAAGCAAAACTAGTTGTGCAGTGATTTTCCCCCTGGAAAATTATTTCTATTTCTGCACCTGCAATCTTCAGTTTGTCCACCAAGAGGTAAGAAACATTCTCCATCATCAGTCTTTTAGAGTTGTGATTAGGCAATGGCTGTAATGATCAATTTAAAAGCTTTTACGGTTACTTTCCATCACAAAGTTATGGCCAGTGTAAAAATAGTTCTATATCTGCTCACTTAGTATTTCATCAGTTCATACATATTTTCTAGAGTTCCTCTGAATTTATCTCTTATGCAATGTCTTTTGACACCTAAGTTCATTATAGTCATATACCATGGTTTGTTTAGCTCATCAATTGATTGGCATCTTTTTTTTTTCTTTCCAGTTGCTTGCTACAACAAAAAGTACTCCAAAAAATATTGCTGTACATGAGTCCTTTTCCAGTACTTTTTATCTCTTTGGTTTATATAGTATGCATGCACCAAAACACACACAAGAAGATGGTGGCTGGGAAGCAGTGACTGGCGTGAGCTCCCCACCAAGTCCCTCCAAAAACTTATAAAACAATGGCTCTGAACCAATTCTAGAGCTGCAGAACCCACAACGTGGCAGAGGGAAGCAGGGCCCCAGCCCAGGACA
>CM053627.1:125462926-125481915 GCA_028646595.1 Phalanger gymnotis | reverse complement strand
AGTCACTAGCTTCCATTTGCTCCAATCTAATTTTTAAGGTAGTATTTTCTTCAGTGCTCTTTTGGACCTCCTTTTCCATTTGGCTAATTCTGCCTTTCAAGGTATTCTTCTCCTCATTGGCTTTTTGGAGCTCTTTTGACATTTGAGTTAGTCTATTTTTAAGGTGTTATTTTCTTCTGCATTTTTGGGGTCTCCTTTAGCCATTCATTGATTTGTTTTTCATGGCTTTCTCACATCACTCTCATTTCTCTTCCCAATTTTTCCTCTACTTCTCTAACTTGCTTTTCCAAATGCTTTTTGAACTCTTCCATGGCCTGAGACCAGTTCATGTTTTTCTTGGAGGCTTTTGATGTAGGCTCTATGACTTTGTTGGCTTCTTCTGACTGTATGTTTTGATCTTCTTTGTCACAAAAGAAGGATTCCAGAGTCTGATACTGAATCTGGGTGTGTTTTCGCCACCTGGCCATGTTCCCAGCCAACTTACTTGACACTAGAGAACTTTTCTGGATTAGGTATATTGAAAATATGTTCAAAATTCACCTCAGGAGTTTTGCCAAGAAAGACAAACTTTTCAAATCGGAGGAATTCTATATTGGGAGGACTGGCCAATGAATCCAGCCTCTTTAAGCATGCATGAAGTGCAATTAGTCCAACTTCCAATATGAAAAGTTTGAAAAGGCCACTTCTGGAAGATACATGATGATATGTATTAGAAATTTATTGAAAAGACTTGATGGATGGTGTAAGGGAAAACAAAGTGAGACATTGTACTGTATTTTTCTTTTTGAATGCTCAGTAATCAAGTGCCTTTGATTGAGTCTTGCCTTTGTATGTAGGAAGGCCCACACCTTTTTGCCTATTAGGTCAGGAGAAGTGTGAAGCTCTCAAGAGGTATGAAGCCCTCAGACTCTGAAAAAGGGAATAATTACCCAGAGAATAGCCATTGAACTCAGGAGAATGGAGAATTGAGAACTGAGAACTCTCAGAACTGTGGGAAGAGAGGTTTTGCTTTGGGGGACACTCATTTGAAGAGTGTTGGTGATTTGGCTAGACAAGACTCTGGGTAGACATTGGAGTGCTCCAAGCTTTGAAATCCCAGATGTTGGTGCTTCTCTCTCTGGTAACTGTGTACATATTGCTATGGTCAGACAGAAAGAAGCCTGTCTGGTGATTTGCATTATTCTGCTCTGTTTATAATTTATGCTTGTAATTTCTCTTTGTATTTGCTCTAAAGTTCAGTGCGATGACTTTTTCCCCTGAACTAAGTGAATAATATATGTATGTTTAATTTAAGTGAGATTATTAACCCCTTAAAGTTGCTTTCCTTAGAAAAGTAGATCAAAGAATCTGTGCTAGCAGCCCTCCTGTGTGCTGGTGTTATTGGCCTTACAGAGCCCCAGAATTGGCAAATAGCATTGTTGTTACACATGGGTACACGTTGGGTAACTGATTGAAGTCTGCTAACCATGAGGTAGAGAAGAGAGTCTTTGATAGCCTACAGAACTAGAATTAATGGCACATTGAAAAGGTGTGAGATGACATTTGGTTAAACTCCTCCTATTTTGACTTGCTTTCTGCTGACTTCTTCCTGCTAGACTAAATATAATGAGACTACGCTATAAAAGGAAAGTACTTTGGCCCTTTCCCTGTTTGAGTCTGACAAGTGGTGATGATGAAGATGTGAAGATGAATGTTTGTTCTTTACTCCACCATTTATTGTTTAATTTTAGGGGAAGGTGAAATAAATTAATCTGGAGGTTATGACATTGTGAATTTCAAAAGTTTTAGAGAGTAAGCTGTCCAGTAATCTAAGAGTTTGGGAGCAAAGAGTGTAGTGGACCATGCAGCCAATCCAATATCTGTGTTTTAAAGAGAAAGGAGTGACCCACAGAATCTAGTCTTTTGCTAGACAAGGCAAGGACTTATCTGGAAGAATATTACATTTTGGCCTAAATTTCATGGAAGCCATGCTGTACAAAACTGCAATGTTTGAGCCTACTCTACAGAGGAAGCATAGGGGAGATTGCTTCCAAAGTGTTGGAGGGAAATGTGCTTCTACTCTAGCATATCTTTGCTGTAAATATTCATGTTTAAAAGCTAATTCATATTATTTCTTTAAATGGAACTGGTGGGTAGCAGTGATGTTACATTTTCCCAAGAAAGGTGTTTTGAACTGAAGATGCTAGAGAAGAGACAATTAGGATGCCCATAGAGCCATGAACATGGGATGTACAAGATTTGGTTTGGGAAAGTGAGCTTAGAGTACTTGTTACCCATATAACATGCATGCATGCATATACACATACACATACATAGATACATACATGCAAGCTTTATAAGTTATTCATCTAAATGCATGTCTTAATCAACTGAATAAGTATTTTTTATCTACTTGATCTTTCCAGTGTGGATATTGAGGACAGACTTTTTGGAATAGTTATAGATCTCTACAAAGAGATTTTAAAATTTGAGGGTGGAGGGCTAGATAAAACCAGAATAATTATATCCCTATAAAGAGGAGCATCTGAAAAATCTTACTCTCTATAAAGAATTTCTCTTCAACTTGACTACAAAATGGAATTTCTTTAAAAATATTAATTTTTAAGATTCTTTTTAAATTAAAAAAACATAAATTTTGAGTTCCAAATTCTTTCCCTTACTCCATCTCTTCCCTTGCTCACTGAGAAGGAAAGCAAGATATCTACACCTATAATATCATCCCAAACATAATTTCATATCAGTGTGCCACAAAATGCAAAAAAAATAAAAAGTCCCTAATTCTATTTTTAAGCAATTATTTTCTTCATTGAGGTTTTGTGCTTCTTTTAGTATTTGGCTAATTCAATTTTAAGGTGTTATTGTATTCAGTATTTTTATGGCTTCTTTTACCACTCCATGAATTCTCTATTCATAATTTTCTTAATGGCACTCTCATTGCTTTTTTGCACTTAAAGTATTTTATTTTTTCCAATTACATGTAAATATAATATTCTACATTCATTTTTTTGTAGAATTTTAAGCTCCAAAATTTTCTCCGTCTGTCCTCTCCAAGACAGAAAGCAATATGATGTAAGTTATACATGTAAAATCATCTTCAATATATTTCCACCTTAATCATGTTGTGAAAAAAGAATCAGAACAAAAAGAGAAAACCACAAGGAAGGAAAAAAAGAAAGAAAGGGATAGCATTTTCCATCATGAGTCTCTTGAACTTGTCCTGGATCGCTGTATTACTGAGAAGAGCTAAGCCTATCACAGTTGATCATCGTGTAACTTTCCTGTTACTGTGCGCAATGTTCTCTTGGTTCTACTCACTTCACTCAGCACTAGCTGATGTAAGTCTTTCCAGTTTTTTTTTTTCTGAAATATGCCTCCTCATCATTTCTTATAGAACAATAGTATTCCATTAGCTTCATATACCACACATTGTTCAGCCATTCTCCAATTGATGGGCATCCCCTCAATTTCCAGTTCTTTGTCATCACAAAAAGAGCTGCTATAAATATTTTTGTATATGTGGGTCCTTTTCCTCTTTTATAATAATTTTGAGATACATACCTAGAAGTGGTATTGCTGTACCAAAGGGAACACACAGTTTAATAGTCCTTTGGGGATAGTTCCAAATTGTTCTCTAGAATGGTTGGATCAGTTCATAACTCCACGAATAATGCATTAGTGTTCCAATTTTACCACATCTTCTCCAACATTTATCATTTTCCTTTGCTATCATTTTGCCCTATCTTATAGGTGTGAGGAGGTACCTCATGTTTTAATTTGCATTTCTCTAATCGTTGTGATTTAGAACATTTTTTCCTATGATTATAGATAACTTTAATTTATTCATCTGAAAACTGCCTGTTCATATCATTTGACCATTTATCAATCAGGGAATGGTTTGTATTCTTGTAAATTTGGCTCAGTTCTCTATATATTTGAGAAATGAGCCCTTTATCAGAGAAACTGGCTGTAAAAATTGTTTACTAGCTTTCTGCTTCCCTTCTAATCTTGGTTGAATTGGATTTTTGTGCAAATTTTTTTTAATTTAATGTAATCAAAATTATCCATTTTGTATTACATAAGGTTCCCTATCTCTTGGTTGGTCATAAGTTCTTCTGTTCTCCTGGCAGCTAGATTCCCAAATATTTTGTGTTGTCTACAGTTATTTTAAATGGAATTTCTCTTTGTATCTCTTGTTGCTGGGCTTTGTCAATAATATATAGAATTGCTGATTATTTATATAAGTTTATTTTACATCCTGCAACTTTACTAAAGTTGTTAATTGTTTCATTTTTTTAGTTGATTCTCTAGGATTCTCCAAGAATGCCATCATATTAATTGCAAAGAATGATAGTTTTGTTTCCTTAATCACTCTCATTTCTTTTCTCATTTCCCCTCAACCATTTATTTCTTTCTTCAACATTTCCAGGAATTCTTTCTGTGCCTGTGTCCAATTAGTATATTTCTTTCAGATTTTGGTTGTAGCTGTTTTCAAATTGTTATCATATAATTTGTATCTTGGTCTTCCTTGATAGTATAGTTGCTTTTCATGGTCAAGCTCTTTTTTATCCCCTCATTTGCTCATTTCCAGCTTATTTCTTAATTTTGTGTTAAAGTAAGATTCAATTCTGCTCACCTTGGATTGGGGAGGCACTATCCTATGCTTCAAGCCTTTCTGTGCTGCTGTTTTCAGAGCTGGTCCTGGGAGTGTGCAAGTTTTCAGTGCTTCCAAGGTTATGTCATGGGGGGAGGTGTGATCACCACACTCCTGGTTTGTGTTCCAGCTTTAGGCTGGAAGGAACCCTGCTCCCCTGCAACCACAAACACTAGTATCCCTCAGCCCTGGAACTTGTGATCAAAGCACCTGTTCCTTTTGAACAACCACAACACTCCTCTCTGCCCTGAAACTGAGACCTAGAACTATGTATGGACAATAGAGTTGCTTAACAGCACCAGGTTCTGCTTCCAGTACCAGCTAACATTCCCTTGTAATCTCTTTCTGACCTGTTGTCTGATTCCTGTACTATTTCTGGGCTCTGGAAGCTGTAGCTGCTTCTGTCATCTCCAAGTTGCAATGCTGGTGTTGTTGCAACATGTTTTCCAGGGTTGCCACTACCCCATGTCACAGATCTCTCCTGCTGTACTTCCAAATTATCTTAGGCTGGGAAAATGTCTTACCCTGGCTTTTGTTGACTTTTCCACTCCAGAATTGAATTTGAAGTATTTTGAAGTTGTTTGGATGTGAATTTTGGGAAAATTTAGTTGGGTTTCTGTTCTAGTTCATCCTCTTCTGGATTTTCTACATCACAGTGGCAAATGTCTTTGTTAAACATATCTTCCTGTTTTATGCCTCATGTTTTGTTTATGATGATATGATCAATGAATAGGTCTAATTTTGTTTTCATGACTTTTACAGGACATTGAATTATTATACACATGGAGGAGAAATATCTTGTTGGGGAAAATATAATGTATGATTTTGCACTTTGGGACAAGTGATTTTCATAATAATCCCTCTCTCCCTCCAAAAAGAAAAACCAAGGTCAGTGCATTGTTTTATCCTTAATAATCTTTCATGCAATTATGAAATTATAAAGATAAAATAATTATCATTGCATATTAATTGTGAAAGTCTGCTTATTCCTTACCTGTATTCTCACTGAGGATGCCCTCAGTATATTTATAAATGAATCTCATAAAAAATTATCAGTGGGATTGGAATCATACAAATTGATTTAATTGATAGGCTTTTCTATGTTTTCTACATCACTTTTTTGTTATTAATAATGTTCAACTTTTTTTTTTTTTACCACTCCTTGGGGAGCTTCCTTCTTTAGATAAATTGCAAATCTATCCTTCAAGTTCTTACATTTACATCACTTCTGTTGGGGATCTGTTCTATAAATGCCTGGCCAATTCAAGTGATTTTCCTATTTTTGTTCTGTTCAATACAATTTCTACCTCTCCTACAAGCACAGCTAGTAGTAGTATGATGTTATGGGCCAATTGTGTTTGCTATTGTGAAATAGTGAAAACAAATTGTTATAAAAGAAAACGCATATTTTTCCCATTTTTCTTCACTTTGTTATCCTCCTCCTTAATTTATAATTAAATGTCTTGGGGATTATTTTGCTTATTTGAATCTCTTGACAATTATATTATTGCAAAAAAAAAAGCTACTCCAGTACTTAGCATTCTGCCTGGCAAATAAAATATAGTTGACTTAATTACTATTCTATATGCCAAATGCACAATATTTTTCTTTGCTTTATCTGTTCAAATACATGATAAGTGGTATCCTCTAACATGCTAGAAGGACCCCCTGTAGAGAATTTATTGGACTACATGGAGAAGAACTATAAAGAGTGAATAGGAATTGGTGGGTTATGCATTCTGAAAGTAATTCTCAAATTCATGAGCTCATAGATCAATTTGAGTATTGAATTATTTTAAAATAATATAATTTCAAATAAGAATAACCTGCATACTCATTGAGGGCACATTTGATGGAGGTATTGGAAGAGGAAAAATTGTCCTTTGCAAATGATATTCAATAGCATAACACATCTTTACACTTATGTAAGTGACTGAAAAACATGTAGAAAACAAAGATTGCACTATGCTTATGTTTATTGACAACGTACCATTTGATTTGATGGAATAAAACATTGACTTAAAAGTTGTCCTTCAACAAAACATCTTCCTCACATATTTCAAAACTGGGTAAAATTGTTGGAAAACATTAAAAATAAATTTAACTTTAACCAATGACCCCCAATTAGTAATGCCAAGGTAGGCTTAACTAGAAGATAAATGCTAGACAACTGTGTTTGCCATTGTCGTGAAAAATGTACATTTTAGCATTAAAATAGAAGCATGCCACCGTGCTGATTTTATTAAAACTAGCACATCACAGATCCGGCCTCAGACACTTAATATCTGTGTGACTCTGAAGAAATGACAACCTCTCTAAGACTCGGTTGTTTATTGGTAAAATGCAGATAACAATAGCACTTGTTTCCCCATATTGTTATGAGTGTAAACTAATAATCGCGAAGTGCCTTTACAAACCATTGAAATACTATATGAATTCTAGCTATCATTATCCTCATAATTATCAACAAATGAGATATAAAATCACTTAAAAGAGTTTAGCTTAATTTTCTGTGGAGGACAAACACTCTAAATGGACAAAGAATAAGATCCAGAAGTGAACAAGATAGGGTTAGACATCTGGATTGAGAAATCATATGATACTATTAGTGCAACTAACTTTTCCCTGAAACAAATAACTTTCAAAGCAAAAAAAAACCTATTTTAAAATAAAATGATCCTGCTGATGGTGTATGCCTATGAGTTATAGAATAATAAAGTCTTCAAAATATTGAAGGTATGAGTAGCCTACAGAATCTTAATAATAAAAAATTAAAGGAATATGGTTGAAGGAAATAGTCAGTTAAATGCTTAACCACAAAAAAATGTGGTGGGGTGGTCACATATCAGGGAGTAACTAAACAATAGATTCGGTATTTTACTGCAATATCCATGCAATATTAAGAAAATTCAAGGAAGTTACCTAGCATCTTGAGTGAACTCCCTGTGGCAGATTTGTGGAAGAATATTAACATTATTCACATGCAATGGACATGGTCAATCTATCAGTTATTCAACCAACAAGCATTAAATTAGGACTTATTATGGGATGTAATGTGTATCATTGGAAGGATTCTCCCTCCAAGCTAATGAGAATGAAATAAACATTCTATAAGAATTCTTAGACACATGGACACCAAGGAATGTGAAGATAGAAAGGTTATGTGTGTGTGTGTGTGTGTATCAGCCACATTGTTATCAATCACCATTTAGCTCAAACTGTTCTATTCTATCCATTATATTCTTCCATAGCAAATTCTCTTCATGGGACTATGATACTCATTCTTTATATTCTGGTATGACAGTACAAATAGGGCATGAAAATGTCTGTTTTCAGTTTACTTTACTATAACAGACTTCACTAATGTGTTATTTGACTTTATCATAACTTCCTGTCAAAGCAGTTACCATTGCCAAAAAAGCTTTGTAGAACCCAGCACCTAGCTTGATTCGAAAGACAGGATGCCTTCAGTCAGAATGTTGATTCCTGAGCTTCTTCCTCTTGGATTCAGAGTCAAAGAACCTTAATTCATGTCATATCTGGTTTCTAACTACCTGTGTCACCTTGGACAAGTCATATAATCCCTTTGGGCCACATTATTTTCCCATTTTTTTCCAATTAGCTCATATTCAAACTGGTTTTAATCTCTAATTATGCTGTGCATGATGAAGTGTACAGTAAATCTATGCATTTTTTTCTTTCAATGAAATATTACAAGGATAGAGACTGGACATGTGATTTCATTAGAAAACTATTAGATGGAGAAGCTTTGGCCAGCAAACAAGTCAGCAGCTTCTTTATAACTTAGAAATTTAGAGTTGCCTAGACCTCTGAGAACTTATGTGGTTTTTCCAGGCTTCCACAGCTAGTACAAATCAAAGGTTATACTCAAACCAAGGTTTCCTGGCTCCAAGACTAACTCTCTTCCTCTTATGTCATGCTGCCCCTCATCTTAAAGATGTAACTTATATTTAGGAGGGATATGGGCAGAAGTACTTGGATTTTATTAAGAAAAAAAGAAAATACAGTAATAATGACAATAACATAGAACATGTCAAGATCTGAAAAATAATTTTTCATAACAGCCCTGTGAAGTACATGGCACTGATATCATTTTGCAGATGAGGAAATGGCAACTCAGAATTTAAATGACTTACTGTGGACTTAGTTACTGACAGAGCTATGATAATAACCCAGTCTATTAACTCCAAATTCAGTGTTTTTCTTTAATCCATGGTGCCTTTTATGGAGACTTTTTAAAAATGGGGGCCAAACCTTATCTCGCACCTTAAAAAGAATGAAATATTTACTATTGATGGGGCTATGGGAGGCATAAGTACACCAGTACCTACACTTGGAGGAATTGTGAAGCAATCCAGTCATTCTGGAAAGCAATTTGGAATTAGGCAAAGAAATTGACTAAAATATCTGTATTTTTTGAGTTAGGGATCATACTGGCAGTCATGTATACTAAGGAAGTTGAAGATAGAAAGAAAGGTCTTGTGTATATCACTGTCTTTATATAAGCATTTTTCTTCCTTTTTAGTAGCAAAGAACTGGAAACAAAGTAGATGCCCATATATTGGAAAATGATCAAACAAGTTGTCATAGTTGAATGTAATGGAATATTACTCTGGTTTAAGAAACAATGAATATAATTAATATAGAAAACATGAGAAGACTCATCTAATCTAAAGAGAATTAAACATAAACAAGAAAACAATGCACACAATGACTACAACAAAATGTAAATTGAAAGTATGTTTACAAATTGAATGAAACAGAATGATATGAACATACAGTGACCAAACTTATTCCCAAAGAAGAGATATCAAGAAGTATCTTCCTTTCTTATTTTCAGAAGGAAAGAACTGTGGATACAGAATATCTGATCATAGGATCAGAGATCTAAAGCTGGAAGCAATATCTGAAGCCACCTAGACCAACACCATCATTTTAATAATGAAGAAATTAAGACTGAGAAAGGTAGAATGATTTGCCCAAGGACACATAGATAATACACATAAGAGACAGCTTTTGAAACGAAGTATTCCGATAGCTGTGTCAGTCTCCTTTCTCATGGTTCAAACTGCTTCTTATAATATCAAACTTTAGACATGTTTGCTAAGATTTTCAAACTGTTTTCTCTTTTATTCTGTTACACAAGGTAAGGCTGTCTAGAAGGGGAGAGGAGCAGCATAAACTGGAAGATATAGGTGAGGCAAAACAAAAAAAAATGAAGGCCAAACTGCTTTTACAATCAAAACCTTTTAAACTTTTTGCACATGACCAAACAAGGCAAACCATATTTAGGCAATGATGCAGAAGACTAATTTCCTCCCTTAGTCTCTTCCCTTTTATCCTATAGAATGAAAAATTCTGAATATTTAGAAGAGACTTCAGAGGCCAACTAATCCAACCCATTCCTGAAGACAAATGTATTCTGCAACATGTATATGATAAGTGCTCTTTAAATCTTTCTGGAAAAGTAGATGATTACCTCCTGAAGAAGCTTATACCACACATGCAATTTTTATGCTTCTAATTATTAGGAAGTAGTTCCATGCATCAAGCCCAAATTGGTTCCTTTGCAACTTCTGCCCTGTGTATTAAGGTTCAATTCCTTTGGAATTAATGATCTATCCCTTCTGGCAAAGCCTTTCAAACACTAGAGACAGATATCATGTTCCTTCTAAGTCTTCTCTTGTTGTCCATATGTTCTGAGTTCCTTCAGGAAAACCTCATATGGCATGAACTTGAAGACTTTCATCACCCTAATTGCTCATGTCAGATACTCTCTGACTTATTAAGTCAAGTCAATAAGCATTTATTAAGCATCTGTTATGTGCCAGGCACTGTGCTATGCATTAGGAAAACATAGAAAGGGCAAAAATATGGTAGCCAGAATTGGTCACTTTACTCCTGATGTGGAATGGCCAACACTTGAGTACACCAGGATTGTCAATTCCCTGCAAGATGGTTTAAGATTGTATTCACTTTTAGACAGCAATATTTCCCTTTTGCAGATCACCAAGATGCCCAAATATTTTTCTGACAAACTGCCGATTGGATAGCTATAGGCCTTCCTCATCTCATTGTTGAGAAGTTGTTTTCTTTTTCCTAAACCTAAGTGCAATAGTGCACACTTAGCTCTATTCAATTTCATTCTTTAAAACAAACAACCAGTGATCTAGAGTCAGACTAGATCTTTTTGAATCCTAACTTTCAAACAGTATGTTACTCCAAGCTTTCTATCATCTGAAAACAATATATATCCTCTATGTTGATGAAAATGTTAAACAGCACAGGGCCATTTGTAGATCCCTGGGGCATTCTGCTGAATACCTCTATCTAAGTTGTCAAGAAACCCAATAATTTTTGCTGTTCAATTGGTTATGAATCTAAGAGTCTTTCACGGAACTCTTCATCTTTTCCAAGAATATAACGTAAGAATGTTTTTCTAACGCTCTATTAAAATCCAAAACATTCTATCTACAGGATGTTTATGGATTATAAATTTTGTATTCCTGTTAAAGCAGAAATGATGTTAGGCTGGTATGACCAATTCTTAATGAAGGTAGGATGGCATTTTGTGATCACTGTTTCCTTCCTTGTTCACTCATCACCCCCTTAAATATTTGAATTCCTACTGGACCAGTTACAATATATTACTTTGACTTTTATTTTTTCAGTATGCTTACTTTTTCTTCTTTTCCCCCTCAGTATTCCTCTTTCACCTCTTTTGCCCACCTACCATTAACATTTTCTGAAGGCGATCAGTTTAGTTCTTGACTGAGCCTTCTTTTCTGTGCTTGGATGTTGTGAGTAGGGTTTTTTGGTATTATTTTTTGCTCAATGGCATTCAAATTTTTCAACTTGTCAGGTCCTGAGAATTCTGTGAGGCTGAAATTTCTCTACACAGTCTGCCTTCAAGATCAACATATTTACTGGCATCAAAAACCTTGCTTTTTGCTCCTCTTTTTCCAGGCCGTCCTTTACTTCTGTAGATTTGTATTCCTAATCAATTGCTTTTTCTTTCATTTCTTTGGAGAAATTCACCATTGTGGATTCAAGTTTTACTATTCTAATTATTTCAGCTGTGTAGGTCATAAATGTTGATTTTACAGCTTTTACACCTCCTTTGAACTATTTGGGAACATCCTACAATAATTCCAGGGCCTCTTGGAATTCCAGAGTTCTCTGTTTTGCTTTGCTTTGCTTTGTTTTAGTTATTGATTCGTTCTTTTTTTGCTTTACAGAATTTATTCAGAGAAAGCTGTATTTGTTTAGATATTGCAGAGGCCATCTCATCTTCTTTTTAATATCTTCCCTACTGATTTATCTGCTTGTGCTCAAGTATTTTAGTGAAGTATTTTTATTCCTGAGAACTTTGGTTATTTCAGTCTTTTTTTCCCTCATGTGTCTGTATCCCTCACTTTCTTACTCATGATATCCTTTTACTGAACTTAAAAGCTTCCTTAGCTTCTTCCCATGTTGAGGAATTGACTTTTTATGACCCTACTCCCATTCCACAGTGGCATCTTGGGGAGCCAAACTGGTCTCACCTGGATGAAAGTCCCCTTTCCTCTCAGCCTGTAATAGCTCCTACCATATAAACCAACCCTGTGCCCTAGTTTTGTCTGATCATTAGTTCTGCAGCTGAATGCTACTATAGTGCAGTATACCTTCTTTCCTATAATTCTTCTTCTTCTGTAAATTGTGTGGGAGGTAAGGGGTGGTAAACAGATTGAGAAAGTTGGCATAGTTGGGTTCTGCAGCTAATTGCCACTCAATGGTGGGGTAGGGGCAAGATAACCATATGCTGGCAGAAATTATAGTAGCAGCAAAGAAAATTGCAGAATGAATCTCAATGTATCAGCCTGTGGGGATGATTCCTCTGCCTGCTAGAGTATGGGAGCTTTTAGAAAATATAAGGAAGTGTTGAGTGAGCTTGTTGGGTATTAGGGATTAGTCTTTTATAATGGTGACTCATCAGTTTACCCTCATTGGACTTTCTACTGGCTTTGCCAGTGGAGACAGTTGCATTTATGTGCATAATTCTTATTAGGGGGATTTTTGAGTGGCAGCGAAAAAAATTGGACAAATTGTATACTCCTACATCCAGTTGGTCACATGATTCCCTAATAGTATTTTCAAAGACATGTCTCCTTCCATAAAATGAGCCTCAGTACAAAATGAGTTGCTAGCTTTCTTCTTCACGTCACAAATGACTCTTCTATGTCTTCATAACATCATAGAATTTAGAACTGAAGGGGACTTTGGAGGTCATAGGATTTAGAGTTGAAAGGTACCTTGAAGGTCATTGAATTCAATCTTTTTTTTCATATCTAGAAACAGAGGTTAAGAATGATGAAGTGACTTGTCTAAAATCATACCACTGGTAAGTTACAAAGATGGAATTCAAACATACTTCTTCTAAAGACCCAAGGTAAAGTGTAATTAACCCAGTATGATCTAGTTTGTTAAGGTTTATGAAGTTTTTTCTTCATAACAATCTTATGCATGTATTATTGCTCCAACTTTGTAAATAAACAAATTGAAGCTCAGAGAGGTTAAGGGATTTGCCCAAAGTCAACCAACACAAAAGCATCAGAGTTAGAACTCGGGCTTAATTTTCTAATTCTAAGATGTGTGTTCTTTTCACTATATCCCCTGGCCTCACAAAGCAAGTTCTTTCCCAGTCTTTGTTGTATACTGAAAAGCTGCAGAAATCTTAACTCATCCAGATTCCTGGGACTTCAGGAGTTTTGTCACGGCTGCTTCTTATGCAAAATAAAAATATAGATTCATTCATGCCTAATCCCTTGGATTTTTAATTGAGTAATACAGGCAACTAAGAAAAGAAATGGTGCTCAATGCAAAGGTTGGAACATATTTTAATAGAAAATTTGGCAAATGTGATTATAGTTAAGGAAAACTTCAGCTGGCACATTTTTTCTGCTTTGATATTCTAATATGTAGGTATGGTGCAACAAAGTAATCCCAAGGATCCCTGTGCTGAGATATTTGGTCATTTCCCAATAGTTCTATTAATGAAAGGCAGAATATAGAAAGAATCCTGATATTCCTGTTGTCTCTTCAGTTTCATTAGAAATTTCTCTTTTGTGCCAATGTGCTCTGAGTAGAAGGAAGAATTTCTTTAGGAATGTATTTTTGATTTACATTCTTTGGGAATTTTAGTGTCTAACATAGGATTCTAGCATAGCATCTAACTTTTTTTCACATAGAAAAACTACAGAAAATTGCATACATATACCAGATCTAGATCGTTGTCTCTTTTGTGAATGATATTGGCAAGGGAGAATGATAATGCCATTTTTCCCTACTGCCCTTGCTTTGTCTTCTATGAAACACACACCTAGTTTTCCTCAGCTTCGATTTCAAATTGTTTTTTAGCAATGGATTTTTAGTTATTACATTTCCTCTAGATTTTTAAGAAAGCTAAAAATAAAATGTCTTCCATGTTAAATCAATCAACGATTTATTATTGCTCACTGTGTGCAAGATACTGGGCAAAGAGTTATGGATACAAGTATAAAGAAGAAAAAAGTACTACTAACAAAGAGTTTTCTAATCTGAGAGAAAATAATATATGGAGAATCAATATAAGATAATTATAAAATATATGAAAGATAATTAAAAGAAAGGGACATTGGTTGGGAGGACGCTTGTGGTTGTTGAAATCAGAAAAAAGATTCATCTATAAGATAATGCTTGACCTGAATTTTAAAGGACAAGAGAGACTGTGAAGTGAAGGGTGTACATTCTTTATAGGTGAAACAGTCAGCATAAAACCACGGAGATAAAAAATGGAGTGTGGCATATAAGGACAAGAGGACATAAAGCCCGTTTGGCTGAATCACAGAGTATGAGAAGTGGAGTAATGCCCAATGAAACTTGAAAGATATGTCAGAGTCAGTATGTGCAGGGCTTTACAGGCTAAATGGGGTCAATATTTTAGAGACAAAATAGTCAGAGTGTCTATATCTAGAGCAATAGGTAACCACTGGAGTTGGTTGGCTAGTGAAGTCACATCTGCACTTATGGAAAATTACTTAAGCAGCAATATGTAGGATGAACTGTAATGGTGAGAGATCTGAGTCAGGGAGACAAATTAGGATTTTGATGTCATAATCTAGGCATGAAGTGATGAATGAACTGAGGTGAAAGCTATGTGAGTGGAGAGAATTAGGAAGTAAAAGATATTATGGAGGTAGAAATGACATGACATAGTGATTGATTGGTTATGTGTGGTGAGGGCTGTTGAGGGACTGAGGATAATGTAGAGGTTTGAACCTATAGTCCTGGAAAGACGGTGGTGCCTTTACCAGAAATGTTGTTCAGCCTTTTTTTCAGCTGTGTCCAATTCTGCATGATCCCCATTCGGGGTTTTCTTGGCAAAGATACTGGAGTGTTTTGCCATTTCCTTCTCCATCACATTTTATAGATGAGGAAACTGAGGCAAACAAGATTGAATGACTTGCCATGGGTCACACAGCTAATGAGTGTCTGAGGTCAGACTTGAACTCAGGAAGATGAGTCTTCCTGACTCCAGGCTAGATATTCTATCCATTGTGCCATCTAGCTGGGAAATTTAGGTGAACATATTAAAAGTAAAATGATTTTAATTTTGTATGTTGACTCTAAAATGGCTCCAATACATAGAATTTGAAATGTTCAGTAGGCAATTCGTTATAGGGGACTAGTCAGGGAATAGACTAGGATTAGGTTTATACCACTGGGAGTCATGTGTATAAAATTGATAGTTAAGCACATGACTGCTTTGGAGCAGAGAGGCCCATGAGAACTAAGAATGATTTCATTTAGAGAGCCTGAAAGAAGAATACTTGGACTCCAAGTCTTAGAAAGATACTGGAATATTCTCTAAGCATATAAGATGGGAGCTTTTGGGGAGAGATTCTTGTAATCTGAGTAGTGGGAGTCCCTGAACCTTCAGTTTTCTATGGGAATATCAAGAGTAATGGAACTTCATCTTCCTGGATAGGTAAACAGAGTTGTCCCTGGGCAACCTAGTATCAAAATGTAGCTTTCTAATCAGAAGAGGGAAAGTGGTCATGGAGTTGTCTTACTAAGTCTGAGAATTCAAGGAATCAGACTTTAGAAGATTAAAAGAGATTTCCTGAGAAATAGCAACCTCTTGGAGACAGAAAATGAATGCATTGTGATCCTGAAGGTGGAAGAATAAGAGGACAATCTAAGTCATAGGATGATGGAATAAAAGACCTATATTTTGCTGTCCCCTATTACAATGAATTATTTAGACAGTGAAGGTCCAACAAAAATGTGTTTGCCTGTCTAGATGCCCCCAAAATGTTTCTTTTCTGGGAGGACTTCATGTCTTAAAGTTAGTATCGTAGGGATGGATGCACATATCGGTAACTGGAGAGGGAGGTAACTGGATTGCCAGATGGTACTCCATCTAGAAACCCTGAGTGAATTTCCCAACCAAGTAAAATCCAAACCCTAGAGCCATGCTATAAGTTTGCTGAGTTTGGATGATCCAGGATATGTATATGTGTGTGGAAAAGGGGTGCATGGGGGGTGGACTCTAGAAGATAAGTCTACCCAGGCCCAACATTCTGCTGCACCACCTAGCTGCCTCTTGCCAATGAATGAGGGTAGGAGTAAAGTTAGATACCATATTTCACTGAATAATCATCACCATTGCAAAATTGTTGCAGGCTGTTTTTTCAGTGCAAAAATTGGTTTATAACTTTTCATCGCATAATCTCCACATGGTGTAATTCTGTTTCTCATGCCACTTAAAAGGTAAACAGAGAAGCAATGTATTCACCAGTGGCATATGGATATATGTTTATCTCTTTAGAGTGCTATGATACTAACTGTATTGTCACTCAACCCAATGAAGAACCATTTGCTCAAGGGTAAGCTACTGTGAACAGTTCACATGATATGGCAAGACTTGTATCTTCCTGTGCTAGCTAAACCATACAGTTCATTTGCCAGAGATGCATTGCTATGTGAAACATTTCTTTCTGATTATGGGCAAAGATAGAAACTTTTCTGTGGCCTTCAAGCCGAAAGTGATTGTTTTTACTGAACAACATGCAAACAGAGCTGTGGAAAGATAGTTTCCGGTGAGTGAAAAGTTGGTGCAGGACTGAGACTGACAGACACTAAAAGCAAAGTTATGCCAGCAGAATTTTTTAAAAGCTTCACATAATAGTCACACCCCACTTTTCTGCAAAAAAAAAAATCTGGCATAAAATCTGTGATGATTATTTGGTGAAATATGGTGGATGCCTGAGGTGCTGGATCCCAGGGTATGTGTCATTAAAATTGATTCATATGCTTATTACTAGTTATTACAAAAAATCACTTATTTGAATATTCTAAATTCCTTTTTAACTTTTAGTCCTTTTTCCTGCTAATATCTACCTTTTAAAATAGAATTCTAAATTCACACGAGTGGGCCTTAGTGGTTATCTAATTTCAATTTCCTTCCTAATAAAGGAATACCTTCTATAAAATCTCTGACAGATTGACATCTAACTTCTACCAGAACACATCAAATGATAGTGTTTTTTTTTTTTGGTTGTTTGCTGATATAACCTGTTCTATAATTCAAGTAGCCCTAATTTAAGAATTTTATTTATTTTTTTCATTCATCTAGTTGAAAACTAGATTAAGAAAAGTTATTAAGTGCTTAATATGTAAAAAAGAACTGTTTTAGGTACTAGGGCAAATGCAAAAGTAACACTTAGCCTTTGACTTCATGAAACTTATAATCTATTATGTAGAATATTCAGAGTACTGGCATACAGTATTAAAAATAAGAGAAATGATTATAGTGATGAAGAAAATTTTATAACTATAGTAGTAAGATACAAAGTGCAATGGAATGTGTGTATACTTTTAATAATTACCAGTGGTAGAGGGGAAATCAATGAAGGCTTAATGTTGAATAAGGCATTGAAGTTGAATCACACAATAGAGCTAGTATTTTAAAGGTGGAGACAGAAAGGAAGGCATCTCTGGTAAAGGCACAGTGTGAACAAATTCAGAGACATATAGGTGGTGCAATGAATAGAGTGCTGGGCCTGAAATCTGGACTATTCATGTTCCTGAGTTCAAATCTGGCCTTAGCCACTTACTGTCTATGTGACCCAGAACAAGTCACTTAACCAGGTTTACCTCAGTTTCCCCATCTGTAAAATGAGCTGGAGCAGGAAACAACAAACCACTCTGGTATCTTTGCCAAGAAAACCCTCAAAATGGTGTCACAAAGAGTCAGACATGACTGAAATGACAGAAAATGTATCAGACATATATGGGAAACCAGTGTCAAAGTTTTACTGAAATAGCAAATGAGAATAGAAACACTGTGAAAAATATGGAACAGGTAAGGAAGCACAAGATTATCAAGAGTCTTGAATGCCAGACTAAGTACATTGGAGGATATACATTGCAAAGCAGAAGGTCTTTAAAATTTTTTGAGCTTAGTAGTGTGCATGATTTGTTAATAAAGATTGATCGAGCAGTATTGTCAAGGATAGATCAAAGGAATGACACTGTTGGAGGCTATCTCAATAGTCCAGAGGATGGGAATGAACAAAGCTCATATTAATTTGGTAGCATTAGAATGCAACCAAATTAGCATAAGCTTTGTTCATGTGTTCATACACACAATTTTCAACGGAAAGGAGAGAATAAGTTTGAAAAATATATGGGGGGGGGTGCGGAGCCAAGATGGCGGCTGGGAAGCAGCGACTGGTGTGAGCTCCCCACCAAGTCCCTCCAAAAATCTATTAAAAAATGGCTCTGAACCAATTCTAGAGCTGCAGAACCCACAAAGTGGCAGAGGGAAGCAGGGCTCCAGCCCAGGACAGCTTGGATGGTCTCTGTGTGTCCCACACAGAGCTCCCAGCACCCAGCTGAGGGGAGTGGAGCTGAGCCAAGCAGAGTCCAGCGCGCGGACCGACCAGACCAGCAGCGGAGCGGAGAGTGCCCTACAGGCATGAATTACTGAGCTGTGCCATCTATCAGACCTCTCAACACACAAAGAACAAAGACAACAGAGAAGGTTAGTGGGAAAAGCTGCTGGACTGAGTTTGCGGTTCAGCTATCACCCCTGGGGCAGCAGAGGTAGGGCAGCTTTAGAACTATGGTTGCAGTTGCTTCTGGCCCCAGGCCCACCTGGTGGGAGGAATTAAGTGGCGGATCAGAGCAGGAGTGAGCAGCCTGTTGAAGATTTAAGCCCAGTCTGGGTAGGGGTTTCTTGGGGAAGGAGGAGTGCTGGTGAGGCAGCGCATCTGCCCAAGCATGGAACATAGAA
>CM053627.1:125433127-125462426 GCA_028646595.1 Phalanger gymnotis | reverse complement strand
GGCCAATGCTCATTTTCATGGCTAAACATCAGATAATGATATATCCAAGATGAAAGCAGCTATATTTAGATATCATTTCATTCCAAATCTGTCCTAAATTCTTTGCTGCAGTTTTCTCAATCATGTAATAGTAGAGACTCACAGCCAATTCTTAACTGCTCTAATTGCTACCTACGGTGAGGCAAAGCACATTGTGCACCATGAACAATGAGGAAAGTGTCTCATCATCATTATTACAACAAATAAATTACCTGATTCCCCATTTGTGATATGCCATTTTCAAACACATTTCCTTGGTGTGGCATAGGAAGGTAGCACCTTTTGGAATAAGGCCAATGAAGTAAAAACTTCTTGGAAAAAAGATGCTACAAGGTTGTATCAGTAAGGGTATTATCCAGAACAACTTACATATAAAACACTTATTTTTATAGCACTATGTTTTATCAAACACTTTTCCAGGTGGTGATGCAGATTTAGAGAGGTGAGATGATTTACGTGTTAAGCAAGTGTTGCAGAATGGAGTCAAACCCAGGATTGCTAACTCTGATTGCAGTTCTCTTGACTGTGTAGTAGCCAAAGGGAAAAAAAAAAGCAATGCCTTTAAATCACAATTTAGCAGGCAAACTATTGTTAGGGGCATATGCATAATTCACTAAGATTTTGTAGACTAAAAATCTCACTGTGATACTTTGGGGAAAGCACTAAATTACCAATTATTTGATTTGGATTTAAATTCTAGCATCACTATTTATTACATAGGTGACCTTGAGCAAGTTGTTTAACCTTTATGGTTTTCAGGCTCCTCGCTATCAAATGAGGGAGTGGGAATAGAGAACTATGGTCACTTTCATCTCTACATCTATCATCTATTGCTTCCAAAATACAATATTAGATGATTTAATCTGAGATAAATCTGATAATTTATAAATGAAAAGACAAACATAGGTCTAGGGCACAATACAGACTATGCTTTGAGCATTTTGAGTCATTGTTCTTGGGATTGGAAATTTTTTAAGTGCAAGAATTACATAGATAAATTTATGCCTTGTCTTTAAAACACTATGTTATAAAATGATATTGATGATAAGTATGTGTAACCCTAGCCTCAAAGATCATTGTTGTGGTACTCTCTTTTCATTGAGATTGATTACCCAATGATTTGCCTTTATGTGAGCGACAGAGTTGGTGTGAATATGACAGCACGTAGAGGAGTTAGCAACCATGGTCATTTTTCTGTTCCCAGCTCATAATATTAGAAACTTCAGAGAACATCTCTTTGAGTGAGATCTGGGACGTGCTCTCTCTCTCTCTCTCTCTCTTTCTCTCTGCCCCTATCTTTTTTTTCTCTCTCTCTCTGCCTCTTTCTCTCTATCTCAAGCTGAGTCATACCACTCTTAATGGGAAATTTTCTTTCCCTTTTTGTATCGTCTGGAATATATTCTCATATGTGTATTCTCTAATATTTTGCCTTTGCTTTGGATAAATGAGTTTATTCAATATTCTTTATGTGCGTTCATTGTAGAACTGGCATTTGGTGGAAGAGGGTTAAGTCTTGGATGTAGAGCTTAAGACCTGCCTTACACATTAACAGAGAGCAATCAGTAGTACAACTCAAACCAAAAAAAAAAAATGTCCTTAGACTAACATTATTTAAGGGGGCAGATAGATCTAATTCTAGCTAATCACCTTCCTTATTTAAGGAGAGCAGAGTGACTTCCTGGCAAGATTCAAAGCCTCCCTTGGAGAAGCATGGAGAGAGGACATTCTAGTAAAACTATTCTTTGTGAGCCACATAAAGGGAGACTCATGTGGATCTATATGATCTTCATAGGCAAAATGTAACATTCTCATATACATACATACATGGACCCATATTCCCGTTCACACTCACAGTCTTCTATGTGCTTTACATTGCTGATGTTGTTTTCTTACATACAAATATAGGGGGATATGGAGATCTGTAACTATGCATTTTTTTGTACTTACTGATAAAATTATTGAGTGAATATGTATAGAGATATAGGCAGGGCAATGGGCATGAAACAGGACCGGAAAGGTAAATGAACTCTGAGGGGTCAGTGGCAGTATTGAGAAAAGCCCAGTGTGACCTTGGGAAGTGGACAATAGGTTGCTTTGTTGAGAGGAGGAAAGTACAGAGGAGGAGGCTTCACATTGCTACCTAAAGAGAGATGGAGTGGCTGACAGATCATAAGAATGGCTTTATTTTCAGTCAGTTTCCACATTGAGGTAGTTAACTAGTGCTATAGATAAAGAATCAGGAAGTTCTGAATTAAAATCTGGCTCAATTTCCTATTAGCTCTGTGACCCTGGGCTAGTTACTTAACCTTTATTTACCTCAGTTCCCTAAACTGTAAAATGGGCATAATATAGCACTTACTTCTCAGAGTTGCTGTGAGGATCAAATAAGTTAATATTTATAAAACATTTAATATGGTTCCTATAATACATGGTCGGCATTATCTAAATGTTTATTTCTTTCCTCCATCCATATAATCAGTTTCTATTTTAGTGATTAAAGAAGTAATTCTGGCTACAGAAATTTTCTATCATATCATAGAAGTTCCAAAATCACATTAAGGACTTTTAAAAGTTGGTCATTAAATACCCCACCCTGATTAAAATTAGAGCCCTGACGCTGAAAAAATAAAATTTAAATTGATTTCTAAAGAGAAAATAAATATAACATATCTCTCCAAGCCATTCCAATCTCAGATCCTCCCACCCTGATACCACCAGGGAACTCGGAGGACAAAACCCACTAAAATGCCATAGAACATCCTTAGACACCAATATTCAACTCCTCTAAACAAAATCCCATCCTTTCAGAAACCACCACAGGGACCAGACACCAAAAACTTCAAAATACTTCTTTTCACAATGGCCCCACAATAACCCTATCCAAGGAGATCTCACTAAGATCTCCCCATCCTGTGAGTAAAACCTAAAGTTCCCTGGCTCTTTCCATCAGTCATGGTTTGGTTGTTATTTTTTTTGCATTTTTATTTTTTTTTCATATTAAGAACAACTTAATTCATCCCTGTAGATTAACTTTTTTATATGTATTCTCTCTCATAATTAGAATGTCAGCTCTTTGAATGTAAGAGCTGTCTTGCTTTTCTTCTATATTAGTGGGTACTTCATATATATGTATATGTTATATGTATATATAAGTCTACATATATGTATATGTAGATATATGTATGTAGATAGATATAGGTCTGTATCTATCTACATACATATATATGTATATGTGTATACACATACACACACACACACACACACATACACACACACGCACACATATTTATCTCTTTTCTAGTCCAGTAGCCCTAGGGGTACAGTTGGAGCTGCATTGTGTTCCTGAAAGCCCTTCCCTTACCTACTAAAGAACTGCTGGGGAAGGTTGGTTTATTGGAGTTGTGTCTTATGAGAAGTAAAGAGGAAGATGGTACCGTTTTAGAGTGGAGGTGAATGGATGACTAGAAGTTGGTATATGAGGATGCTGACCACTTCACTGTGAAACATGATGACCTGAGTAAAGCCCCCTCACCAAGAACTACATGTAGTTCTACATGTAAACAGCAGTAAGGTCTCTGCAAAAAAAGTGAATTATGTAATGAGATGTATTATGAGTAGATGAAGTAAAACACTATGGATTAAATTTACACACCAATCTTGAGCATTTACAGAAATTTTTAAGAGGTGTGAAGACATTTTCTGACCTTCTATCTCCTCTAAAGAATGCCTGTTTTCTATGTGTTGTTTTATTCATTGGATAAGTGACTTTAAAATAAAATTCTCCTCTACCCTATGTGTTTAGCAGAAGAGCCAATGTAGAATGGACTTCTAACCTGGCACATGATTAAAACATAAAAACAAAACCAAGAACCTTGAAAGAGCAATAAGAATGGGAAAAAATTCCTAGGAAGTTAGATTTGTTTCAAACTTAAGAAGAGTAAAGAAAAGGCATGCAAGCATATGCACAAAACCTGTCAATTTGGAAGAACAATGAAAAGGAAAATAAGCAAATTATTAAAAAATGGATCATTTTCAAAATTAAGAAGAAATATGATTTTATAGAAAACAAAGAGAAATCCCAGCATTCACTTTGCCTGCCTTAAAGTGATGCACCACAATAGAGTCTTCTTTTAAAAAATATAGAATGCATAGGTTGTAATATACATCTATGAAATGCTTGAGGCAAGTTTTAAATGTTTTATTTCATGAAGAAAAAAAGATACAGACCTTTGCATTTTCCCTTGTTCTTTCTTTTGAATCGTCCAGGTAGAATTATCTAATTAATGTAACTGAAAAAAAAACACTAGATATTTGGTTGTTTATCTTTCTTATCAGCTTATGGAAAGTCAAAATTTATTTGGCAATGGTGTGGTACAGAATAACATAGTTATCAATGTTCCCTCTAGTTTTAAATCTGTTAGTGACTGGACATGTTATAGCAATAACAAGCATCTCAACCCACAGCTGCATCACTTTCTGCTGAGTAACTGGTGGTGTATGCTGACATATCTGTGTAAGGGGAAGATCTATTTTGAGGGGTTTATGGCTAATATCCCCCATGTAAAATGATGCAATTTTTTGTGAAATAAATTATCATTATGTTCCATGTTTTATAAAATCAAAGATTTAGAGTTTAGAGGTGACTGAGAAGTAATCTACTCCAATCTCCTTATTTTACAAATGAGGAAACTAAGGCATAGAGAGGTTACATGATTTGTCCAACATCACAAAGAATTGGAGCTCAAATGCAGATCACAGGATTATAGTACAGAGCTGAAAGGGACCTCAGAGCTCATTTAGTACAACTGCCTTTTTTACAGATAAGGAAATTAAGTCCCAGATAGATTCAGGGACTTGCTCACATCCATAAAAACAGTGAGTGGTTTCAGTGATATTCTAATCAAGGTCTTCTAACTCCAAATCCAGCAGTCTTCCAATTGTACCCTGCTGCCTCTTTTATACTCATCCTCATGGATTTAATACCTTGGTTCTCAATTCTAGTAACACATAACCTCCAGAATCTTTTAGGAGTAAATTTGAGCCTTAGACCTCAAGACTTCTTACTACTTACTTTGTTGGATGCCTGGAACAGGATGTGCTTAGACCCTGAACCTTTACTTCTGAGTTGTTGACTCTATGAGTTTATCATCTGCATAAACAAATAACTTTCCCCTCTTTTACCAGTTCACTGCACCAATTACACACATGTAGCCTTGTTATCCAATATTCCAAACAATTCTTGCCTTCACAAATGAGGAATCACTTGCTGACCTGCACTTTCTTTAGTAGAAGACTACAGACTTGTAGTCTCAGCATACAGCAACAACTGAGCCCAAGAATTGGAGTGCTCACACCATTACCAGGAAGCTTCAAAATTAAGTTGAGTGAAGTTTACCTCTAAAAGCAGGAGTGAGCCCTCTTTGCAACAGTAGCACATAGAGTCTTTTATTTTGGCTCTTAGGCCAGTCAGAGAGGCTCATGAGCTTTCTATCTCAAAAAAAAAATGTGGACATCCTCTCATGAAAGCCCAAAACGATTCACACTCTGGTTCAGAGTGGTCTTTGTGGTATCCCTTCTGAATGAAACAAGCCTCCCGTGGAGGCTACCTACTCCACATGGAATAGAGCCCGAATGAATGATTTTGAGGCACTCTCCTCAGCAGATCTTTAAAATTTTCTACTAAACTGAGAATCTAATAATCATTAACAAATGCAAACTTTTCAGTATATAAATAAAAGAAAGTAGGATAAGTGAGAAAAATCACAAAATTTGCCGATTGGGTCCACTAAAAATTTGTTATTAATGTCACTAGGACCCTCACTAGAATAAGGAAAATACTCTATTCCTCCCTAACTAATTTGCTATCTCACCTTCCAAAGCAATTGTTTCACACTTTGCCCCTCCGAAGATCTCCCAGGCACTACCTTTAGTCCCTACCTTCTTTAAATGTGACTTCAATTCACATGTCAATGAAAAAATTGAAATCATTTGTTAAGAGCTCCTTTTCTCCCATTTTCTTCATCTTACATCATTCACATATCTTCTCCCACTATTTCATCCCACGCTCCAGAACCGGATGAAGAGTAGCCTCTTGCCTTGCCAAAATGAATTCTTCTACACATAGCTCTGATCAACCACAGAATCCACCCTCTCCCAATTTCTCCAGCATATTTTCCCCACTATCATCCCCACTATCTTGTCTTCAAGCTTATATCTACTTCTTCCTTCCCTGACACATTCATCTCTTCCATCTATTAAAAAAATAAAAAATTAAAAAAACCCTCACTCAGTTATCCTATTTCTCCCCTACTTTTTCTGTGGCTAAATTCATTGGAAAATTTGTTTATACTTAGTGCCTCCATTTCCTCTTCTTATTCTCTTCTAAACCCTTTTAAGTATAGATTCTTATTTTATCATTCAATTATTCGACTGAACATGCTTTCTCCAAAGTTGCTAAAGATCTATTAATTGTCAAATAGTGACCTTTTCTCAATCTTTATCCTTCTTAAATTCTGCAGCATTTGTCTATGTCGGCACCTTCTTCTCCTGGATATTCTCTTTTATCTGTTCAAACATTCCTTCTCAATCTACTTTTCTGGTTTCTCATACATGCAGGTATCCCTCTAAGTCTCTGACCTTGGCCCTCTTCTCTTTCTCTATACAGTCTTACTTGATAATATCATCACTTCTCATGTGTATAATTATCATCTCTATGCAAATGATTCCCAGATCTATATGCCCAACTCTAGTATATTTTCTGAGATATAGTTATGCCTCTCCAACTACCTTTTGTATATCATGAACTGAATGTCCTGTGGGGATCTCAAATTCCACATATCCAATGATATCTTCCCCCATAACCCTTTCCCATTTTAAAGTTCTTTATTATTGTCAAGGGTAGCTCATCTTCCCAGTCATTCATGCCTAATCAGAGGGCTACTCTTTGCTTCTCACTCTCACTTTCCCCACATATTCAATCCATTGGCAAATTTTGCCGTTTCTAACTTGGCAACATCTCTCTCATTTGTCCCCTTCTTCATTCTCACATAGCCCTAACTTTAGATCCTTATTGCCTCATCACCAAGACTATTACAATAATCTTTAATAATTCTCTGTGTCTCTTTTCTCTACACTCCAATCTATCTTTCCTCAGCTTCTAGTGTAATATTTCTAAAGCATGGGTCTGACCTTGCAACCTCCAGTGGATCTCTATTAGCTACGTGGTCATCTATAAACTTCCTACTTTGCTATGTAAAGCTCTATGTTGCCTGACTTCCTATTGTCCAGTCTTATACTTTATTGCCTTTGATCAACTATTTGGTAACCCAAGCAGTGGATTTTTTGCAAGAATATAAAATCCCAACTCCTAAATCCAAGCCTTTTCACTGGCTGTGCTCCATACCTCAGAATTAAGATCAGTTTCCATTACTTTCTCCAATACAGTTTAAATCTTATCTTTTGCAGGAGGCTTTTCCTGGTCCCCTATAGCTACTGATATCTTTCCTTCTCAGATTACCTTTCATTTATTCTGTATGTATCTTGTATATACCTAGTTATTTGCATCCTGGTTCCTGCTGATTCTCTTTGAACTTTGCCAGTAGAGATTCTGGATTTTCTCCCAATACTGGTTGGTCATGTTGGTCATGTTCACCCCTACCAAAAAGTTTCATTGATTGCTCTGTCCTAAACTTTACATTTTCACCGAAGCTATTGACCTGGTATTTAAAGAAATATTGTAGTGTCGATCACCTTTCACTATTAATCTCTAAATGGGCCTCTAATATATTTTGCATATATTGCCTTCAATATTCACAGCTCTGTAAGTAAAAGTTAGCATCTCCACAGCCTGCCACTCCCATTCTAAAAAGCAGACTGGTCACAGCAACTATAGTTTTGAATACTATATCCAGTAGTAGACAGCATATAATTGGTTAACTCTTGTCCACAGCAAAATTTTACCACAGTAGATCAGTTCATTCATTCACTCTAAACATGTCCTTTTATACAAACTAGTGTTACTATACCCAGATCTTCCCAACATTCACGACTGACTTCATAAATCTACCCATTTATGACTCCTTGAGCAATTTGGAGGTTGTCCGGTCTGACTTACAACATATTTTCCTGGTTTCCTGTTAATTAAAGCTATATTTAGATGAGAAAACAACTAATTTCACATTTCTGGAGCTATCTTACTTATTAAGTCCAGCTGGCTTCCTCAAAAGTGAACATAAAAGACAAATACTCCAGGAAGTTTATTGATTAGATGATAGGTTCCAGGATCATAGGATGTAGAAGTAGAAATAATTATAGGATACCTAACATCATAGATTTAAAGATGAAAGGGATTATAGAGGTCGATTCCAAACTTATCATTTTACAGTTGAAGAAACTGAGGCCAGGGGAGATTAAGTGACTATTTTAGGTTCATACAGCTAGTAAATATTTGAGATATAATCAAAATCTAGTTCTTCCTGATTCTATGGTCAGCACTCTATATACTACACCATATAACCTGTCATGAAATGTTATAAATCATCTGATTGTATTCTCTTCTTTTATAGATAATCTGTGCCCTTAAAGTTTCCAAATTATATAGGTAATCAGTCTCATGATCAATTAACTGAGACTATCTGCTTAATTATGAATTCATAGGGTCTCAGTCGGCTCAGCTATAAAATGAGAAGAATTGGACTAGATGCATTCTTTGGTCCTTCTGGTTCAAAATGGATTATCCTGTCCTAAAAAGGAATTTATGGCCTGAGTGTTCTTCCATGACCAAGGTGACATTTGATTCCCTTTTAGACTGAGAGGACTACAGGCCTGAAAAAAGCCTGATGGGAACCTGAATACAGCTGGCATACCCTGGAGTTGGTTGAAATCTTTTTATTTTTTTTTAAGGAGATGAAAGTATTTGGATCTTTGACTTCATTTATTTGTGTGAGTCCTGGTGAAGAAACTTCCCCCACCAATGAAGATAGTTAGCATTTTTCAATTTGTACTCTTGGAAAGTTGCCTGTAGCACTGAATCATTATGGGTCACATAGATAGTCTAAGTGAAAGGGTGAATTTGAATCCAGGTTTCCTGAGTTCAGCAACTGAACCTTTAAGCTGATTTCCATCCATTACGTAGGACTTTAAGGTAGAAGTGTTACATCATTACCATTTCGTCATGGCCAGTGACTTGAGCCCTGGGGATTGGGAAAGGGATGATGAAGGAAAAAATCCAAGGAGGAGTAACAGTGAAAGGAGGCATATAAGAGGAGCCAAAGAGTGCTATCTCAAGTTGATTATATGAGTAATAGAAATTGTCACTAATTAATACCTTTAACATTCCCTCTCTGTCTAGCTTTCCTGACCTTCCACTGTGATGAGTAAACCATAAACATGGCCTAGCTTTGGACTCAAAGCTTTTAAAACCAAACTATGTTTTTCTGTCTAGGGTACTGAATACATTACAAGGGTGATTTTTGAAGTTGGCCCAAGTGTATTTACTAGCTACTCTCTTAAATAACTAGATTTTATCTTTCTTCTTACAACTTTCACATTTACTCCAGGAATTCTGACTGTCTCCCTCTTTGCTAATGACTTACTATTCCCTAACACAAACTAGCTCCATAATCCTTCCTCATATATTGTCCAAACTTTGAAGGATAATGGAGGAAAGAAGAAGTAGAATCATGAAACTTTTGCAATACTTTTTTGATATGAGGGGTTTCTATAGCCCTGTTGTTCTGGGAACTGGGAGCTAAAATTTCTCTTTTCTCAGGTCCCTTACTCAGATGGCCCTCATATTTAGGTGGTGTAGAAGGGGTAGTTCAACTTAATGCAGGACAAACTGTCCCAATCAAAGCTACTGTTTCCTAAGCCTAAATTAATCTAAACAAATTGATTTTATAATACTTAGCATCTAGGAGAGAATGGCTCATTGCCACCATTTTATCCCCAGAAGCTCCTTAATCATCAATGGAGTATTTCTTTTGGTATCCCAAATGAAATAAAATTATACTTTTAATTCTATCTCAATAGTATCTCTCCCATCTTTCCTTTTTTCTCCAGTGGCCTCTAATTCAGGTCCATGCCTCTAGAATCTTCCATCTTCAATTTATCTGTCATATAGCCTCCATAACAATCCTGGTAAGTTACAAATTGTACCATGTCATTCCCTTATCAAAACTCATCAGGAATTCCCTGTTCTCTCTAAATGAAATTATACTCTTCAGCCTGTCATTTAAGGCTCTGTGTAGTCTATTCCCAATTTTCATTTTAATTCTTATTTCACATTCCTCCCTTCTTTGTACTTTATAGTTCCAGCCAATCTTACCTAGAATTCCCTTAAATTTGCATCCCACATCTTACCTGTCTTCATTTGAAGAAGCTCTCTTTCATGTTTGGCGTGTGCTCCTTCTCTACTCATCTCTAACTTTCAGGATCCTTTCATTTCTTCATGGTTCATTTTGGGAGCTACCTCCTATAAGAAGCTTTCCACAATCCCTCCAGTTGCTAGTGCTCTCTCTCACTTCAAATTATCTTAGAGTTTATTGAGATAAATATGCTTTATATCCCTCTTTGTATAGAGTAAGCTCTTTAGGGGGCAACTCAGGACATTTCAGAAGAGAAAGAATGTTTTTGTTTCTGTTTCAGTTGTGTTATTTTTTATCTGGAGTTTTGCATGAACACAGTTCCTTTTTGTTGTTGTTGTTATTGAGTTGTTTACTGAACTGAATCTCAAAAACATTTAGACAGTTTGAAGAAAATGAAGTATATTTTGGGACAGTTAAGCAATAGCTCACTTGATTTCTATAAAAAAGGGAAATGCAACAAACCACCTTGTAGGTAAAATTCAAAATCCAATATGTCCTTTGATATTCTCTCACTTCCCTTTCTGCCCCTTTTCCCAACCACCAAGGTCCAAGTGCCATCATGCCACCCTCTTGCTGTCCAAACTCTTCCTCTGCCCCCTCCTTTCTTTGAAGTAGTTTATACTCACAAGTTACTTCTCACTTCTTCCCCATATCCCTCCTAGACAAGCAATGATCATTTTATTATTGGAAGATATGGCAAATTTTTGCAATTCTTTGTAACTAAAAAAAAAGACACGTAAATGTGAATTGTCGTTGGTGGAGGCTATTTTATGCATCAGGCATCTAGGTGACATAGTGATCAAAGTGCCTAGACTAGAGTCAGGAAGACTCATCTTTCTGCGTTCAAATATGGCCTCAGACACTTAGTAGCTGTGAGACCCTGGGCAAGTCACTCAATCCCATTTGGCTCAGTTTCTACATCACTGTCTTCAACAAGAACAAAAAAGAGTATTTGATGAATGCATGAGAATATTCAAAAAATTAAATGGAAGGAATGTAGGTTAAAGTGTATATGAACATACACAATTCCTCCTTATTCTCTTCTTTTTTTCTTCCCCCCTCCTTCCAACAAGAAAAAAAGACAAAGATAAAATAGAAAAGGACAAAGTTTGTAGAATTACAAATTAAACCTAATAACATAACTCTAGTTCCCACAAGGAATCTTGTATGTATTTGAAACTAGCCAAAGTTTATCTCATTAGTTTCTCAGCTTCATTTGAGACTCCATTTCCTATTTGATTTCCCTCTCTTACTCTGTTCTCAATCAAACACAGAACCATCTTCCTTCTCAAAGAAGTCTTATGGATCCTAGTTGGCTCAATCCAACACCCATTATCTTGGCACTCACACCTATTCTGGTTAAAGTAATTGACATTAACTTGTGAATTTTCAATTCACCCAGGAACTATTTACATTTTGTTAAAGGAGTTTATTGTTTTGTGAACTTTTTTAGATTATAATATAACCAGTCTCCAATAGGTATGTTTATGTAGGCTCTTTCTAGACTGTCATCCTTCACCCTCACAGCCCTCTACATCAGTAAGGCAAGATTCATGACCTAAAGGATGACCACGAACATGCCTGAATGGTTCAAGATCTCGAAGTGTAAGAAATTCTCCAGGGATAACATTTATTTAGGAAGTATAACATTTATTTAGACTCCAGAGGATCAAATCCCAAGACTAATAATTCCAGTTCCATATAGTAGCAATAATATCCCCAAATCAGTAAGGCCATCTCAATGTAGCAACAAGGAAATTATAACACAATATTATAGCAAGGAGCCAAGTCATTCTGTAACCTTCCCCGCCCCCACTAGGGCATCCATGTAAACAATTACTCATGAATCCTAACTCTCCACTCAGCATTCTCTTCTGCAGCTCTATAGACTCCAAGTTCCTGCTCCTTCTTGGGCTGAATTCCAATTCTTGTAGCTCTCTGAAGATTCTGCTCTTTGATCTCCACAACTCTCTCTTGTTCTGCTCTCTCTATTCTGAATCCTGCTGATTTCAGTTGCACTGCTCTGCTGCTCTCAGTTCTGCTGCTCTCAGTTCTGGGCTCTCTTTTTACACAGTCCTAGCCAGCATGTGATTGACTAGAAATCAGTGCACATACCATTGACTCTGGTCTTAGCAACTCCCTTTAGGGCCCTGAAGGCTTCACATTCCACATCAGTCTAACTAGCAAAAGGGTGTGGGCCTGGGGCCTCACACCCAGTTAGTGAAAGGGTGTGGGCCTGCCTCTAATGAGGCCTCTCTTTGTTGGCTCCACCTGAGGCCTATTCAATGGGCTTGAAAGATCTTTTACTTACTGATTGGCTTCACACCTTCTGAATTTTTTGTGGAGTAAAATAGTTGGAATAAGTTTTCCTATCACAAGTGTAACTCTCAATTTCTTTGGTTACCTCTACAAGTCAAGAAATCCTGCCATAGTTAACAAAATTCCTATGGAGTGTTAAGGAGAAAGAAGTAGAGCAGAGGGAGACACAGATGTGAATTAAGCCAATCAAGCAATTAACAAATATTCATTAACTGCTACTACATGCCAGGCTCAGAGAAGTGGATCCAAAGAAATGTAACAAAACAAAACAAACCAAAAACCACTTTTATCCTCAAGGAGCTTGTCTTTTAATGGAAGAGACAACATGAAAAATTATACATAAAAGATATACATGGTATAAATGGAAATTAATATTAAGAAAGTGACTAGAAGTGTGGGAAAGGAAAAAAAGTGAGGAGACAAGAAATTGTCCTCGCCAAAGTAACCACTGATCTCTTAATTTCTCAATTCTCATCCTTTTTGAACTGCATGAATCACTTGACACTGTTGATCACCTTCTCCTCCTAGGTATTTTCTTCTCTCTAGGTTTTTGTGACGCCGTTCACTCCTAGTTTTCCTCCTACCCTCCTGAGCATTCAGTCTTTTCCTAAAATTTTCTCCAGATCAAACCCAATAAATAAGGACATCCCCAAGGCTCTATTCTGAGCTCTCTTCTCTGTACTATTTCATTTGATGACATTTTGCAATCTGATGTCATCACTATTACCTTTGGTTAGAACTAGAATAATTCTTATTCATTTTATGTTAATTTATGTAGATAAGTAAACGAGTCAATGCAATGGAGATCAAGATTTTCGGATGTGTGATCTTTCTATTGGCCACTGAATTGCCATTAAGACCACCAGAGTCTTATTTTTCAAGTTATTGAACCATAGGCCAAAAAGAGCTTACTCCCTCACTTGTGGAATGTGGCCAAAGGGCATTGCTTTTAAAAGCATTGACTAATGCAAATCAGATGAGGACTTGAACACTTAGACTTAATTACCTTCATCCTTTATATTTCTATATACTGCTGCCACAGAAGCTCTTGCAATCCAAGTCTTCATCATCATTACTTGGGCAGAAAACATTGACTCCCAAGTTCAAGGGCCATAAACTCATTAGAGAATAGCTACCACTGTATTAAATGATTAAAAAGAATTATGTAAACTATTCCATTTTCTCAGATGTTTAAAAGAACAACAAGGCAAGATTTGCCAGGAAAGAGATCCCACTTGATATGCCCAGGATACTTACTCATTTTATTTTAAAGGCCAATCAAACAGACACATGCAATCAATACTGCACTTAACTCTTAAGTTTTTGTGTTTAGAGGAGAAAATTCATTTTAAAAGGTTTTTCAGATATCCCAAGTTCTTTCAGTCATTTACTTTTCTCTTTTGAGAGAATGGGTACATCTTAGACTTAGGAAAAACTTTTCAGTCTCTGAGACTTTCGGGCCCAAATTTGATAACATAAAGCAAAATGCATTGTGTTAAAATGCAAACCATCACTCTCAGAATGTTAGAACTGTGATTTCTGTGTTAAGGTAAAGAGAGGTCAAGAAAAAAATGTATTCTTCATGGATTTTTTTTTTTATTTTACTCCCCAAGAGGTTTTCTAACCTCAAGTGATTTTACAAGTTCATCAAATGCAAGCCTTTCAAAATGGGCACATTAAGGATAGTTATTACAGTAATAGATCAAGGGATTGCAACCCATTAGTTGATCACTGAGATTAATATCTCCATATACCTTTTGCAGAAATCCATCAAAGCTCCCTCGCATTTGAAGTGTGGGATCATTAATATTGGTATTCCTTATTGCCTTTTTAATATTGTCTGGACCATGAGTTTTTACAAAGGTGCTTATTATATTTGCCATATATTTATGAAAGGAGACGGGTAATAAAAATATCACCTGTTTACTTTACATGGCTGTTAATAAAAAGATACTTGCTTACAAGTACCTCGGTATATATAACAATTTAACCAGTGTATCAAGCATTTATTAGGTGCCATTTTCCTGGAGAGCACTACTGGGTTTTTGAAGGAGATACGTAAGTTCAGGTAAGACAGATTCTTTGCCCTTAGGAAGCTTAATAGTCTAATGGGATCCTAGTCCATAAAGTCATTCATTCATTCCTTCTCTCTTTCATTTATTCATTCAACAAACATATATTCTCACTATTATTTGCAGCATTGGACATACTGAGGAAAACATGAAACAGTCTCTGCTCTGCTCATCAGACTTTTTATTTCCCATCAACTGTATTTCTTGGTTTCAACTTCACCATTATCATGATCCCAAGACAAGCTCAGCACCAGGAAACTCATAGACATTAAGATTGCTTTAGCTTTGGAACTCACACCTTAGGGCAGAGTGTAAAACTTTTTCTGAAGCCTAACTTAAAGAAGGCCCAGAAACTCAGCCAACTCTTTATTTCCAACTAATTGCTGTGCTTGCTTTGGACTCCACGATCATCTTGCCTTAAGGTGAGTACCCTTTCTTCCACCCCACCCCCAACACTCAGCTTCTTTTAGCATGTTGTCTTCTCCCATTAGATCGTATGCTATTTGAGGCCAAGGACTGTCTTTTTTTTTTATTTGTATCTCTGTTGCTTAGCCCAGTGCTCAGCACACAGTAGACACTTAATAAATGTTTATTTTATTGTAGTGTATTACTCTTATGGATCTTAAGTTCTATTGACAGAATATATTCATATATAAGTAATTGCGAAATATATACAAAGCAATATGGAGTAGGAAGATATAAATAACATGAATAACTGGAGAGCTTAGGGGAAAGTCTCATGAAGGAGATGGCATTTTAAATCTTTTATGAAGACAGTGATTTTAAGGAGTAATAATGATAATAATTATCCATGCTTTAAAGTTTGCAAAGTACTTTATGTCTGATGAGTCACTTGGTCCTCATAACAACCCTGTGGAGGTAGATGCTATTATTATCTACATTTTATAAATTGGGAAACTGAGGCAGAAAATAGTTAAGTGACTTCTGCAGAGTCACACGACTAAGGAGTATCTGAAAAAGGATTCAAATTCAGGTCCTCCCGACTCCACATCCTGTAATCTATCTCTGTAGCTGAAAGGGTAAGGGAGGAGATGAATTGAAGGGATGGAGGAACAGCTTATGCAAAGGCACTAGGTTAATACATAGAACATCATGTACAAGGTCCAGTAAGTGGCCAGTATGAGTGGAATGTAGAGCATGTGAAGGTGAGTCACTCAGAGTAATCTTGGAGAGATATGTTGGGAAGGGCTTTAAATGTCAAATAGAGGAACTTATACTTTAACCTAAAGACACTAGGGAGCCACAGAACATTATAAGTTATATTTTTTTGATTTGGAAGGACATTGGCAAAGCTTAGTGAAGCCCATTACTGTTTCATGGTAGGGTTCAAGTTAAAATTTCCCTTAATCATTCCTTTTCTTCTTTATAACTTTCCACATTTATGAACAAAATGATCTAAAGGTCAAGTGTCTCTTATTAAAGGATAGCAACATGAAATAGTACTTCTTATCCTATTAAAATAGGCATGAACTCCAATAAGAGAGATTAATGTCTAACAAAAGTAGTACTGCCATCTTGTTTGAGGAATTAGCCTTTCATAATTAAATGGTGAAAGTTCACTTCTCTCCCTTTAAGTTTTATTTTTGAAGTAGAAACTTCTATTGGGGCATATGGTGTTTTCAAGGAAGAGTAGCACCTCTAGTGAGGGGGCTTGCTGAGCCCTTTTCAAGTCTACTCATCCACCTTTGGTGTTCTCTTTTTACCCAACTCTCACCTGTAGTTACAAGATGTTTTAGCATGCACAGCAGACACACCCTGGTAAAAACTTCTTGGCAAGGTGGCAAAGCTAGATTGAGAATAACTGAAAGGCCTCAAACCCATCAGTGAGTTAGGGAAATGTCTACCCCAAGCATGTGAAGACTCCACTTGGCAGAACAGACAAATTAGAACAATTTGTTCCAAGAGCCATGAAGGTGGCTGAAGCAAGTGCTATGGGCCACTTACAGCTTGGTCAAAGATGTCAATGTCATCCACAGAATTTAGAACCATTGACAGTCATCTTGATTTTTGTCATCCCAGTTTTATGATTCTGGAACAGAGGGTAAAGTTAACGACTTTGTATGACTCTGCCTCATTTAAATCTAATTCCCATGCAAGTCAAGACTGTGATATTATTGGTCTTCGAAATGGACAAAAAAGAAGAAAACTTTACTCTTTTCTCCATTTTCTTGGACTTTATTCTACCATTGTTTTTTTTTTAAATTTTACCCTCTAATATTAAGGGGAAGCTGGCAGTACAGTGAATAAAATTCTGGGTCTGGACTCAAGAAGACCCGGTTCAAATCTAGTAAGACTAAGTTCAAATACAGTACTAGGTGCTTAGTAGCTCTGTGAGCTTGGGAAATTCATAAAGCCTCTATTTGCCTCAGTTCACCCAAATGTATGAATGGGATAATAATAACACTTCTTTGAATGATTATTATGAGAAGCAAACGAGGTAATACTTGAAAAAACCACTTAGCACCATGCTGGGCACAGAGTAGTCACTACATAAATGCTTATTCCCTTCCTCTCCATATTCTTACTCAGTTCTTTCTTTGATTCTCTCCTCCTAGTGTTTGCTATGTGATTGATCTTTTCTTGATACTCATCAACATAGTTTCCAGATTAGTTGACAACAGTGTCTATGATGAGTAGTAGATGGTATTCAAAGTACATAGTAAATGGACAAAAACTGTTTGGGCGGTCCTTTTTTGAAGGAGGACCACTATAAGGCAATAACAATGTAAGTTTGACCCAAAGAGTGATTGAGGTAGGGAATATGAGGAACGGTGTCACCTTTCCAAAGTCAATATCAAACATTGTCCTAACCCAAGGAAAAAAAGTTAAAAAGATCATATTCCACTAACATTTCAGTAGAGGAGCCATGAAACCTGAAAAGAGACTGGATGGAGACTCAGTGGAAACAAAGACTTGAGGTATGTCTATGTACCCTGGTACTTTGTTAGATTTATGTTTTTCATCAGCATGAGTATTCTCCTTGCTGATGAATATTCAAAATCCAGCCTTCCTCAAGCTTTCTCATCCTATGAAATATTCCCCTTGTCTTTCCATAAATAATCCATAAAGAACTACCCAGCTGGATAGAAGGATTCTTCCTAGCTTCATCTTCTTTTTTAATATGTCTGTGTTATTAGCACATCACTCAGTCAATTTCACAAAATTCATCTGTAATGTCTTCTATGTGGTATTCCCTGTTGCAGACCGTAGCCCATTATATATACTCAATATTGTTTTATTCTTACTAATATGGAAAGCTAAACTTTTTTTTTCTGATTTACCTGAAGTGTCCTCAATTTTTATTTCCACATTTTGAAAACAAGCAATGTTTGGTAATAACCTAAATCTGCTTTCACTCATCATAGGTTTTTGATTGCTTTTGTGCTTATTTATTACTTTAATTTCTCTAAGATGTTGCTGTCTCATGATTCAGCACCATATAATAGCCATATAGGAACAACATTGATAATATTAATCAACATTTATGTAACCCTTTAAAGTTTGCAAAACGCTTTTATGTTAACTCATTTGCTACTGAATCAGGTACTATTAGTATGATTATGATACTATAAATACACACTAAGGGACTGAGGAATAGAGATATTAAGTGATTTTCTCAGGCTCACATATGCTTTAAGTGTCTGAGGCTAGATGTGAAGTCAGGTCTTCCTGACTCCCAAGTCTAGCACCTTATTCACTATGCTACCTATCTTTATTAAGCTACTGTCCATCCATTAATTATTTCACTATGCAAATATTTATTATAGACCTCCTACATACTGTAAGACCTCCTCTGGGTGTCTGAGTCAAAATTTGAACTCAGGCCTTCCTGACTCCAAGTACTGTGCAGGCTATCTACCACAGAAATATATAGATACTAAAATTCATTTGTGATATCCTCTATGTGGTACTTCCTGGTGCAGATTGTAGCCCTTTCTATATGAATTATATTCATATTTATGCCATCCTACAAAATTATTATGAGGGTTTTGTCTAGTGTCTTGGGCATTTTCACTTTCTCTTGATGTTCTAAGATTATCAGTGAAGTATTTGGATTGTCCACTAATTACCACTTGTTCTTGTCCCATGAAGAGTACAACATTTCTGCTCCTACATTTCTTTGATGGCATCTCTTACCGTCCTTCTCCTTCATACTTTTTTCCTAAGCAATATTTTTCAGTCTACTCTCACTCACCAGGTGACACTCTATTGCTACTGGGTAGTATTAATCTAAATTCTCCAGATTTCAGTGTTCTATACTTTGCAACTATATGAGACCCTTAGAATATTGATATTTAAAAGATTTTGGGGTCATTAAAAACTGATATTTTCTAAAGATAATCCAGCCCACTTTCCTCATTTTTTGGATTCTGGGTCCACTTTATTATTAATTTGTAGGTTCTGACCTTGCTTGACATGTTCTGGTAGATGTAGGTTATAATTTTTTCCATCTATCTGTATTACATAGGTTGGGCAATTGACATTCTTTTATTTGTTTTTCATGTCTAGATAGATAAGGCCAAAGTCTTTGGAGCAGTTATTGATCTGATCCTACAGCCTTTAAGGACTTGATGCAACTAACAAAATATGGCAATGAAAGGGAACATTTGTGCTACATCACTATCTTGTAGGGAATCCCTCTGCAACTTGGAATCAATTCTATATTTCTATCATGACTGTACTGTCCATCTTTGATAAAACATATGTCCACTTTTGATGTCTTGCTTGAGATTAATTATCATAGGGTTATGAAACAAAGTTATCTCTGTTTGGTTTTTTAATAGACTTTTGCAACAGCATGCTATCATACAAATCATCATGTAATTTTGTAGATGCAATTCAATCTGCTCATCCTTTTGCTAAACTCTGAGCAGAATTGCTGACATTTTCTCACTTGCTTCTGTAAGCTTGAGAAAATTAAGTGTTCTTCTGGATCCAAAGAAGGCTTAGTATATGTGAGTGGTTCGAGGAAAGTATGACTGGCAGGTGATGATGTGATGATAAAAGAAGAGGAATTCTCTCTTTTCTCTGTACATCTCTATGCCTTACACTGAATTATCAGTTTGAAGTCAGTTTCAGGAAATTCCATTATCTTTTTTATATATTTTATTTGTAGTTAAGACTTTCATTATATAACATTCAAACTTCTATATATAACATATGAATTGAAAGTGTCCCTAGATTTGCTGAGAAAAATTATTAGCAAAATTTCCATTTACGAGTTTTAGCTTATCATTGAAATAATTAGTAATTTTTATCATGAGTAAAAACTGATACAAAATAGAAATGAAATTTATCATTTTATTGTAATTTGGGAGTATGTCCTGGTTCCCCTCTGGCAGTCTGGTGAAGCTTATAGACACCTTCTCAGAATAACATTTTAAGTACATAAAATAAAATATATCAAATTACAAAATGTCAGTTATATTTTAATAGTTATCAAAGCATTAAAAAATAAAACAAAATCAGACTAAAAACATTTTTAAATAGAAAAAGCATGGACATTGATATGAATAAATGAAAAGAAACAATTTATTAAATACTTAATATGTGCAACGGATTGTCCTAAGCACTGTGCAAAAAAATACTCAAAACAAGGGAGTTTCATCTCTCACGGGAACATAATTCTGCCCTGGCAAATAAAAATTATAGAGAGGTCATAGCCAGAGAAGGATATTTAGATCTAGGAAGTAGAGTCATAGGGCAATCATTTGATATGCCATTTTAATAAGCATTAATGCTGATGTGATTAATGTTCTCAGAGCAAGAGGTGGACAACTAAGAATGGGGCTAGGATGAGGATGGAGTAGATACACCTTGGACACATGGACAAATGAGCAGAGTGAAGCATAATGAATCTGTTGATATCTATATGATGATAAATTTTCTCTTTTTTAAAAAAGTTTATTTTTAATATTCTTTTAAAAATTTTAGGTTCCAAATTCTCCTCCCTCCCTCAACCACTGAGAAGGCAAGCAATATATTTATTATACATGTGAACTCATGCAGACATAATTGGGTATTAGCTTTATTGCAAAAAAACAAGAAAAATAAAGTGAGAAAATTATACTCCAATTTGAACTCAGTTCATTAGTTCTCTCTCCAAAGCTGGATAGCATTTTTCATCATGACTCCTTTGGGATTGTCTTGGATTCACCAGAATATCTGTTGTTTATCACTATGATATTCTTGTTAATGGGCAAAATGATATCCTGGTTCTGCTCACTTAACTTTGCATCAGTTTATTTGGTATCTTTCCATGTTTTTTTTTTTTTCTGAAACCACCCCCTTTGTCATTTATTATAGCACAATAGTACTCCATCACAATCAGAAGACACAACTTGTTCAGTCATTACACAATTGATGGTCATCCATTCAACTTTAAATTCTTTGCTACCACAAAAAAAAAATAGCTGGTATAAATGTTTTTGTACATATGGGTCCTTTTCCTTTTTCTTCTATCTTTTTGAAATACAGACCTAGTAGTGGTATTAAAGGGTATGCACATTTCGATAGCCCGTTAAGCATAGTTCTGAATTATTTTCCATAATGATTTGACTAGTTCATAACTCCACCAAGAGCTCATTAGTGCACCTATTTTACCACATCACCTCCAGCATTTCTCATTTCTGATAGATGTAGGTGGTACTGCAGAGTTGTTTTAATTTTCATTTTTTTCAGAACAATAGTGATTTAGAACACTTTTATATGAATTTATATGATTTCTTCTTCTGATTACTACATGTTCATACCCTTTGACCATTTATCAGTTGGGGAATGACTTTTACTTTTATAAATTTGACTCATTTCCATTTATATTAGAGGAATGAGGCTTTTAAAGAAACTTTCTGTAATTTTTAAATAATATTTCATTGTCTATGGAACCTTTTTACAAAAGAGGACCAAAATGACATTTCAATGTCAGGATTGATGTACAGTAGGTCTTGCTGTGTCTGATCATAACAATATCATCTTAAAAGGCTCTACTACAGATTGGGCACAGATAGTCCATGTGGCTATTTGGGAGGAAGATGTTTCTAAGTTTGTGCATCTCATGTTTATTTTGAACTACCATAATTCTGCTTTGGTTATACAGCACAGTGTTTTCTTTGATGTAGGCATACCATGTTGGAAGATCTTGTGCCAGTGTTTCCCATGGTTCACAAATAATATCAAAGGACTTAGAGAAACCTTGAGAGTTTCCACCATATGAGTGTCTGCCTTGTGTGAGTTCTCTGTAAAACAGTCTTTTAGACACATATAGGTTTAGCATTTGAACAAAATGGCCAGCTCATCAGAGTTGTGCTCTCTCTAATAGAATTTGGATACTTGGCAGTTCATCTTAAGAAAGGACTTTAGTTTTCCAGTACCTTATCTTGCTAGGTGATCTTCAAAATCTTCTTAAGACAAAAAAAAATAGAAGTAGGTCACTTTTCTGGCATTTTCTGGTACATTGCCCAGGTTTTACAGGCATACAATGAGGTCAGCACAATGGCTTTGTAGACCTTCATTTCATTAGGTTCCTTAATATCTCTTCTCTCCTACACACTCTTTCAGAGACTTTGAAATGCTGAGTTAGCTCTGACAGTGTATGCATTGACCTCATCATTTATGTGTACATCCCTGTAAAGTATACCCCCAAGGAGAGTGAACTTAGCCACAGCATTCAAAATTTTTCCATTTGCTGCAGCTGATGGTTGAACTCTTAATGTAAAACAGCAGTGATGAATAAAAACTTTGCATACAGGTTCCCTGTGAAGGGACTGAAGGCATTCTAATGAAAAGTAAGTTTTGAGCTGTGAAAACACTAGGATGTTTGATATGCACATTTATAGAGAGAAGTTCCATTAGAAAGGGATGAGTAAAATCAGACAGATTCTCATAATAGGAAAGCTACAGAGCTAAGGATAGATGCAGATAACATTGTGGTAAAGGATAGTAAAAGGGCTGCTGGGAACTACTGGATGCATAAAAGCAATAGAAATACAAAGCAAACATACAAGGATTGACAGGAGAATGTCAATATAAAATAAAATAAAATAAAATGAAATAAAACTTGCCTGTCCTTTAATGGCTCTTTACCCAGAATAGTTGTATTTGTCTTTAGGATTTATGGGTCTTTGGGCCAAGGACCAATTAGGAACTTACCTTCAAACATTAAAAAAGGAAAGAACGGTTCAATGAATTAACAATGCAATTAAGAAAAAAAGATAAGCAACAAACCAAACCTATTACTAAATAAAAAAAATAGAAATTCAGAGAAAAAAGAAAAAAAATTATGGAATGATAAAAATGTAAGCTGTTTTTCAACTAATTAAGTAGACAGTTATATTTTTCTGATAAAATGAGAGAAAACTAAAATTTTAATATTTAAAATAAGAGAATTAAAAAATAATAGAAGAAATTGTTAGAAAATATTTTGTTAAATTATATGACACCAAAAAATTAACTTAAAATAATGGAATATCTACAAACATAAAATACCAAGAATGCTAGAACAAAAACGGAGAAACTACATAATCTATTGTTACAGAAAGGAACTGAACAAACCATAGATGAATTTTAATTTAAAAAAATCCTCAGTTCCAAATCCATTTACAAATGATCCTAATATTTAAAGAAAAATTTACTCTTGTTTTATACAATTCATTTGGTAGTTGGTATCATGAATAGAATACAAGACTTGGTGTGAGGAAAACAGAGTTCAAATCCTATCTCAGAAACCTACTGAGGATATGACTCCAGAAAAATCAATTAATTTCTCTTTGTCTCAATTTCTTCACATGTAAAATAAGGATAATAATGGCAATTGCTTTACAAGGTTGTTGTATCAAATAAATTAACATAGGTAAAGCACTTTACAAACTTTATAATGCAATATAAATACTAGCTACTACTATTACAATGTAGGGAAATATGAAATCCTACCAAAGTTCTACTATGAGATTAGTACATTCCTGAAACCTAAACAAGGAAAATAAAGTGAGAGAGAAAGAAAATAAAACATAGATTAATCTTTCTAATGAATATAAATGCACAAATATTGAACAAAATTATTAAAGTGGCACAGCAACATATTAAAAATTACATATGCCAGGTTGCATTTATATCAAGAAAGCATATTAGTTTAAAATTTAAAAATATAAACATAATAATTCGATAAGTGACTGAAATCATATTACTATTATTTGTTTTGTTATATTATTATAATTTCTATATCAATAGATTCATCAAAATATTTTGACAAAATAAAAGAATATCTTTTTAGGTTTAAAACACTATAATAAGGCACAATAACAAATGGAAATTTCCTTAATATGGCAGACAGAAGCTTTACTAAAAGCAAGAACAGGTATTTGTAATGGAGAAAGAATAGAGAACTTTCTGAGAAGATTGAGGATGCCCACTCTCACCACTATCATATGATGTGATTCTAGGTAAATTATCATATCATATGATAATTTTATTTTTTTCCTATACTCAATCAAATTTATCTTTCTTCTTCCATTACTATATCTAGTGTTTCTTTTTTTTAATTTATTTTTTTATTTTTAGTTTACAACACTAAGTTCCACAAGTTTTTGAGTGCTAAATTTTCTCCCCCTTCCTGTTCTCCCCCCCCCACCAAGATGGTGTGTCGTCTGAGTTCTACATATACCTTCACATTAAACTTATTTATGCAATAGTCAGGTTGTAAAGAATTATGACCAATGGAATGAATCATGAGGAAGAAGAAACAAAACCAAAAAATAAGGGAAAAAAGAGAGCAAATAGTTTGCTTCAATCTGCATCCAGATTCCATAATTTTTTCTCTGGATGTGCATAGCTTCTTCCATTATGAGTCTTTTGGAGTTTTCTTTGAACCTTGCATTGATGAGAAGAACCAAGTCTATTTATAAGCCAAGACTTATATGAATAAGTCTTTCTAGGTTATAATGAAGTCTGTCTGCTCCTCATTTATTATAGCACAATAGTATTCCATTACATTCATATATCACAATATATTTAGCCATTCCCCAATTGATGGGCATCCCCTTGATTTCCAATTCTTTGCCACCACAAAAAGAGCTGCTTTTGTGTTTTTGTACATACTGGCTCATTTCCCATTGATCTCTTTGGGATACAGACCTAGAAGTGGTATTGCTGGGTCAAAGGATATACACATTTTTATAGTCCTTTGGGCATAGTTCCAAATTGCTCTCAAGAATGGCTAGATCAGCTCACAACTCCACCAACAATGTAACAATGTTCCAGTTTTCCCATATCCTCTCCAGCATTTATCATTTTCCTGTCTTGTCATGTTAGCCAATCTGACAGAAGCGATGTGGTACCTGAGAGTTGTTTTGATTTGCGTTTCTCTAATCAATAGTGACTTAGAGCATTTTTCCATATGAGTATAAATATCTTTAATTTCTTCCTCTGAAAACTCCCTGTTCATATCCTTTGACCATTTCTCAATTGGGGAATGACTTGTATTCCTATAAATATGGTTCAGCTCGCTGTATATTTTAGATATGAGGCCTTTATCAGAGACACTGGTTATAAAGATTCTTTTCCAATCTTCTGCTTCCCTGCTAATCTTTGTTGTATTGGTTTTGTTTGTACAAAAACTTTTCAATTTAACATAGTCAAAATTATCCATTTTGCATTTGTAATGCTCTCTGTCTCTTGTTTGGTCATGAATTCTTTCCTTTCCCATAAATCTCACAGGTAAGCTATTCCTTGCTCTCCCAAATTGCTTATAGCATCAGCCTTTATTCCTAATATACCTAGTGTTTCTAAAATTATATCATATGATACCAGCTCTACTGTAGAAATTATATGAATACAAATAAAAATATTTTTTACATAAGGGACAAGTAATTGAAATGTAATTAATTATTCATAAGTAGGTCATGTTAATATAATTATAATGGCAATACTAAGTTCATGTAGAAAAATTTGTATTGTATCAACCAAAATGCCAAAGCATTACCTTACAAAACTAGATAAAATTGTAACACAAATCACATGGAGGAACAAGATAGCAATAATCTCAAGGAAAATAATGAACAAAAAGGATGGTGAAGGAAGCCTAGCAGTTCCAGGTTTTATCCTATACTACAAAACAGTTACAATCAAAACCATTTTGTACTGGTTAAAAAATAGAAAAGTTGATCAAAAGAACATATTGGATATTCAAGATCCAGAAACATTTGAACACAGTAACATGGTGTTTAATAAATTAAAGTATATAAACTGGGGTATTACTCAGTATTTTACAAAACATCCTGGGAAAATTGAAAAGCAGTCTGGAAGAAATTAGGCTCAGATCAATATTGTACACCATATACCACAATAAACTCCAAATGGATCCATGTTTTATAAATAAAAAGCCTAATCATAACTGAATTATTAAGGAATGGAAAGAGACATCTTTAACAACCATGGAGAGGGGAATTAAAAAAAATCAAACAAGGGAAAACAGGAAATGAAATAGACAATTTTAAAAGATAAAATCAAAAATATTTTGCTCAAAAGTAATTCAATTTGAAATAGAAAGTAATAGAAGTTAAGTTGTAGAACATATATTCATTTGGTATGTAAACTATATCATAAATATATCTGTCTCTATACCTATAATTGTATCAATATCATTTTTCTATAAATATGTAGATATCTTTATCTAAATATCAATACAATATGTATAATATCCTTAGTTTTCTAGGTAGCTAAAGACTCAGAGAGAGGTAGTGAAAATCTGCTTTATATCTAGCTCTTTGTCTATCTATATGAAAGGATCCATTTTCCAAGAGATAAGTGGTCAAAGTACATGACTAGGTAGTTCTCAAGGGAAAAAATGCAAGTTAACAACATATGAAAATATTATAAATAACTAATAAGAAAAAAATGAATAATTCTGAGGTTTCACCTTCACAAATTAAGAAAAGAACAACTTTGGAGGGTCTGTAGTACAGGCAAAAGAAGGCACAGTTAGTAGAATGGTAAACTGATTCCCCCCATACTGGAAAATAGTTTGCAACTCCCTCACTCCACAGCCCCCAACCCCAAAACACTGAAGTAACTATTCATACATTTTCACCTGATAATGCTATTACCATATATGTTAAAGACAAGGCAGAAAGAGGATGGACACACACATATTTACAGCACTTTTGTTATAGTAAAGAACTAGAAACTAAGGGAGGGCTATAACTTTAGGAATAGCTAAATAAATTATGATATATTACTCTAACAGAGTATTATCGGGAAAGATTCATAGATACCTAGGATGACCTGTATGAATTGATTCAAAGTGAAATGAGCAGAAAAACGTCAAAATCTTTATACCATGACCACAGTATTGTAAAGGAAAACAACTTGGAAGGACTACTCTGATCAATGAAACTATCAGTCATGAGCACAGAACACTGCTGGTGAAACATGGTGGAAGGTGATATTTTCCAGTGTAATCTCTGATCCTTCTATTCAAATGTTTGGTTTCACAAATACAAGATCTGATAGCAGTCTGCCTGAAAAAAATTCTGTGCATTTTAGTGGACCATGAAGGTAATCATTTTCCTGTATTATTTCTGGAGTAGATCACTTTGGATGTTTTGTCTCTAATTTGGAACTCCACCTTTTGGGAAACATATGGATAAGGTGGAAAGTTTACAAAGTTGGTAGATAACAACGAGGGGCCTTGATTTCATGTCTTATTGAGAATGATTGAAAAAACTAGGCATGTTTCCTATAGAAAAGAGAAGAGGTGGCTGTGAAGGAGGGAAAGATTTGATAGCTATCTTCAAGCCTTTGAAGAACAGGGTGAGAGGAATTATACATGTTCTATTTGGACTTCAAAGATAGAACCAGGAACAATGGGTTGAAGTTGCCAAAAGATAAATTTAGATTTCACGTCAAGAAAACCTTTCTAACAACTAGAATTATGTGAGTATAATAGGCTGTCTCAGAAGAAGTGCTGTCCCATTCTCCCTTCAATTAGGAGAGTTCAAATAGGGGTTGGATTAAAAAAAAAACTGCCAGAAGAGGAGATTTTTTTTTATTTCCCTTTTTTTTCCTTTAGAAACAAGTTAGACTAGAGGGCCACCTAGGACCCTTCAATGAATGGAATTCTCCGATTCTGTGAAAAGGAAAGGAGATAAGCAAGCTGGTTTCTTTTGGAGCTATCTAAATCCTAGGGAAAGATTTATCATAGACTACTTTTGAATGTGTCTTAGTGCAAATGAAGACTAGCAATTTTGCCTCTTATGGAAGCAGCACCTTTTTCTACAGTCCTCCATTTTCACCTTTTCACAACTCAATAGAGTTACATTTCTCTTTCTTATTTTTCATTTGAGGACTGAAATAGGGAAATGTAAGGAAAGGAAACTGTTAAATATAGGCTATTTTGATGTAAATCACTAATAGTTTGGCTTATATATAGAAATTGTACTTCTAAATATGATGATGATATAATTTACTTAACTCTTTTCTTGACCTTATTACTGGGAATTGTGAAGAACATTAGGGCAGGGTAATAGAGAGGGAGGTAGCTGTGACTCAGTTCTCTAAAATTTTGTTCAGAGCAAGTTACCATGACTTTGCCTTTTGCTATAAATGTATCTTCAAGAAATGTTATTTTGCCTTGTCTTTTCTTAAAAAAAATTATTTCCAAAGAAATTTTTGTTATGAATAAACATTGTCAGTGTAGTGCCTTTACTTTCAATTGATAGCAAGGTATTCTTATAACACTTTAAAATAATAGATGTCAATGGCCTGGCCAGAGTAGTTAAATAGAGTAGGGTCTGCTGGTTCTTACGTTTGATATGGCAGGGGGAGGAATGCTTAACTTAGGTATAGATATTACCATAGGAGGCAGTCATTACTCTGTGTCAAGCATAATAGGAGAAAGTATCACTTGTCATGAGCACAGCTTGGGATAAGAAGGGGCAATTGTGACAATAGTAGGAATATTTGCTGCGTCAGTGATCAGTTGTTGTGGCAACCATGATCTTATACTAAGAACAATAGGGTAGGGCCTCTCTTGTTAGAAGTACAGAAATGAGGCAGATGTTGCTTTGCCTTTGTAGTGGAATAGTGTAAGGATCAGTAGAATGAGGAAGCCAGTATTTACATAATATAGGAACTCAGCTGCTGGGAGAGCTGTTTTCAATCACTTTCCTACACCAGCTACTAAAAGAAGTACTATATAAGATACCATGAGGGTCTGTTTTCTCACTTTAACAAAGATTTTTCAAGGTATATACTATGGAAAAAGCAATATACTAGGTGCTAGTGTGGCAAATACATAAATGAAAAATTGTTCTTGAACCCAAAAAGCTTTTCCTTCTTCCCTTTGCACTGACCCCTGGAAGACTGTTCATTTATACGAAGTTCAAAAATTAAAAGTCAATTGTGGAGTATAATATATTACTACTAGTAGTACTAGTACTACTACCACTATAGTTCCAAATTTTTGTTAAGAATGATTGGACCGAGGGGGGC
>CM053627.1:125406391-125432627 GCA_028646595.1 Phalanger gymnotis | reverse complement strand
ACTCCTGGTCTCGTCGGTCCGTGATCTGCCACGCCGCCCCACGCCGCCCTGCGCCGTGGGCGCTGGGCTCTGCTTGGCTCAGCTCCGCTCCCCTCAGCTGGGGGCTGGGAGTTCCATTCGGGACAGACCTTACCCCGAGACCATCCAGGCTGTCCTGGGCTGGAGCCCTGCTTCCCTCTGCCACTTTGTGGGTTCTACAGTTCTAGAATTGGTTCAGAGCCATTTTTTTATAGGTTTTTGGAGGGACTTGGTGGGGAGCTCATGCCAGTTACTGCTTTCCAGTCGCCATCTTCTGTCCCAGGTTTCTTATTCTGGGGATTGTGCCTCTAGTTACTGGCTTTGTGAATTATAGCCTTCAGTTTCCTGAGGTGTGGGGGAGGGGTCTGGCTGCCTGAAGTTTCCTCTTTCTCTGCCGCTGCTCTCCAGCACTGTTGCTCTTCAGCAATGGTCTCAGCTGTTTGTTGTTTGAGCTGGTGTCTGGCACTTCCCCTAGGGGAGCAAGGGTATGTCTGGGCTCCTGGTGTTGACCCTTGCTGCCTCTGCACCCTGAGACTCAGGAACTCCCACATCTTGGCCACTGAAGCCTCACTTCTGTCTCCTCTATTCCAGTGTTTTTTTTTTTCCTGAGGAATTCTCTGGGTTGGGGGGGAGGAGGGATTAGAGCCATTTACCCGGCCTTTATGTCTCCCAGAAATTCTAGAAGATGTGTTTCATACCTTTGGGCTACAAGCCTCAGGACTTGATATCTCATGGTAGTGTTGTGCTGGTGCCTCTCATGGCTTCCACAGACTGCTGTCCTGTGTTGGGAGGCCTGGGAATCTCCGCCAGTTTCGGGTGCCCAGCATTCTGCCAGCCTGTCTCACACATTGGTTTCCGCGGCTGCTTCTACTTTTGATAAGTTGTTTTTTTAAATTGGGTAAAATAATGGCAAATAGCTTTTATTCATTCAACGAATATCTGAGTGTTGTTACACAGCTTTGGATCAGCCTGAGGTACATGGAAAAATTAAAGTCCCCAAGTGAGAGCTCGTAAGGTGTGGGAGGGGGGAAATTATACAAAACTATAACAAAAAAGGAAAAAAAAACAGAGAGATTGGAAGACACGCAGGACAGTGAAATGATCTAGTCTGTGAAGGAAGATTACTGAATAAAAGCCATTAAATTTGTACATTATCATGTCATTGGTCATCTTTGAAAGTGATTTTGGCAGAGTGCTGCATTTATTCCTAAGGAATAAGGATGGGGTAGATGATGAGAAAAAGAGAGGTAGTAGATGACTCTTTAGAGAAGTGAAGAAGTAAAAGGAAAAGGGAAGACCTGAGCTGTAATTTGTAGTAGAAAGTAAAGAGCAACTCTTGGAATTAAGAAGACATGGGTTCAAATTCCACTTCTGCTCTGTAGTAGGAAGGCTGAATTTATGATCTCAAAAAGGATCATATAAATATCAGAATGGTTCGAAATCGTTGGGTATACAGAATTCTCCAAGCAGAAGGCATCAAAAAATTTATTCAGGGCCCAGAGCAACAAATTAGCGAACCAACCTCCCCATTCCAGCATTGTGAACACAAGCCTCCAGGCCTAGCAGGCCCGCCTCACAAGAGTAGCCAGGAGGCCACAAAAAAATAAGATGGCATAAATCATATTCACCACTGGAACTCCTGGGTCCACACAGGGGTCGGCTCTGCTTTGGATTTTTTCTAGCTATGGTTTTCTCACCTCTCCTCGACGCCAAGCCTCTGGCGTTCTCAAGTCAACGACTAGAGACCAGAGTCCAGAGACCCATTGCTTCCCAAATTGGCCCCTTTTAAGTCTTTAATCTACTCCCACAGAGGTTTCACACCTGATAGGGCTTTGGGCCTGGGGCTTAGCGTTTAACAGGTGAAAGTACTTTCACCATAAACAAAAGCCAAACTCCTCGAGGGCACCAGTTAAACTAAGCCCATTTTGCCTTACTGGCACATGCTCCAAGCTCCTTGTATGACACTGGATGAATTATTTAACCTTTTAAAACCCAAAGTATCTCCATGAATTCTAGTCTTTCAGACAAAGTAATAGCTAGGACTTAGTGGCAACTGGCTGGATTGGATTGGGGAACGGGGTAGTTCCTGGCTTCCTCCTATAGTGGCTGGTGAAGCTATTCCATAGTTTTGGTGAACTGGAGAAGAGAGGGAAGCATCTTAAGATCTCCTCCATGGTGGCTAGTGGTGGTGCTTTTTTTGTCTTTTGTTTTTTTTTTTTTTTTGTGGAGGAGGGATGCCTGTTGGAGATATAGAGAAATGGAGATGAAATAAACCTGTCTCATTTGGAGACAAGACTATGGAAGACAATAGCAATAAAGAAAAGAAGGGAATAGGTTGTGTTATCTCTTTTTGCAACACTCTTTCTTTGATAGTGTCAGCTGAAGAAAGCAGTAAGTGAAAGTCGGCTGATGGCTATTTAGCAATTAAAGTTGGCTTTTATCTTGAGATCCATCAATATATTACTTCTTTCATTTCTTAAATTTGCCATGTTTATTGGACTTGATTTATTTCATTTCTGACAGAAGTTGGAAAACATTTAATTCCATTTTGATAATTAAATCTGAATTTAATCTTACCCAATAGTACCTAAACTCCTCTTAGACATCTCAAAAAAATAAATATTTAACTAAATGGATATTGTTCCAGACATAGTTAGCATATTTCCCATTAAAAACACAAAATATGTACTAGAGATTTGAAACACTAACTTGTTTTAATATATTAATGTTACTTGTTGGAACATGGAGAATCAACATTGCATTTTTATTGTTATGTCCTTATGGCCAGAATGTTGTTATTCCTGAAATGTTATCTCAGTTTTCTCAAATTGAACTTTCATTCTAATTGGGGTAAACAATAAAGTAGAGTGGTCTATCAATACATAACTTAAAAATAGCCTGGTAAAAGTCAATAAATGCTGAAATATGTTATGCTTGAACGATGAGCTGCTATTTCTATTTGGAAAAAAAGTGACCTTTATTTTTAATAGTATTGAAAAAGAAATGTTTTCATATGAATTCTGGGTAAGTAATTTCGTTTACTAGCCTGCATTTTAAACATTTATTGCTTTTTTTTTCTTTTTGCTTGTGTGTGTGTGTGTGTGTGTGTATGACTGAGGATGAAGTCTCTATACAAGTTAAATCAGACACCATATTGTATTTTATCTAAAAGCTGATTATTCAGGAAGCTGAAGATAAAATTTTACTTTCACATTTGTCTACCAAGTGGATTTCCAATTTGCAGCATCAATTAAGAATCTTATACAGTGTGATTATGCAACAATTGTTATGGATGCTTCAGGCAAAATAAAGTAATTTTCTTCTTCTTCCTTTAATGTATCATACTTATATAATAACATTGATCAACTACCACATATCATACAATATAAAATAATCTGGCTTATCAGTTGAATTAATGTTTTCCTGTACAAAATATTAAAGTTTGTCTATTTCATATAGATCGCTCTCAATACTCACTAACATCTGTCATCACATGTCTAATGAAAAGTCTATTAGTTGCTCCCAATAGCTATTGAGAGCTGAGAACCAAAGAAGTAAAAAAATAATAATAATAATTGTTTGTAAAGATTGAAAGCAGTATTCAACTGGAGAGAATGTTATGATATAGTTGGTTGATACAAGAAGAAAATGTGGATTCACATTTATAAATTGGTAGCCATTATTTTTATTAGCAAAACATGTTACCATTGTAATCTCAGTCATTTTTTGTTATATTGTTAGCAATCAGGGTTGTATTCCTGAATCACTTATTTCATCTCCCACAACAATCTTCCTTCTTTCTTCCCTTTTTTCTCCCCTTCCTCCTTCCCTCATCATCCCTTCCCTCCATCCCAATCTGTTTTTCTCCCTTTCCTTCTGTACTTTGCTCCCTATTTTCTCCCTTCTTTCTCCTTTCCTCAGTCTCACCCTGCCTTCCTGCAGTATTAAGCATTCAAAATGTTCAAGATAATATGGTATACTACCTAAAACCATGAAGTTAGGAAGTCATGAATTAAAACATTTCCTTTGACATACTAGATTCATGGCCATAGTTTACTTATTTAACTTCCCTGTGTCCATGGCCACTCTTTAAAACTCAACTACAAATGAATTGTCAATATGAATTCGTGGAAGAATGTTCCATACTTAGAGTCTCCTAAATGGCATGAAATAACAGTGGGGGACAAAAACAGTAAAAAAAAAAGAAAGAAAGAAAGAAAGAAAAATCAGATGCTTTCTCACTAACATTTTTATTATAAAAACTCATGGAAATATTGGAAGCCTTCCAGTTGTTTATGATGAAAATGCTGGAACTTTGAATAATGATAACTATGCAGCAGGCTATGCTAAATTTACTCCAGATTCCATTTACTTCCAGTGGTCAGTAAATCTTTCTGTTTTCTCTAACTGAAGTAGATCACTCAAAGTTTGGCAGCAGTAAAATAGTGCACCTATTGGGAAATGTAAATCTAAAAGGAATTAGGAAGAAATACTGATATGGTGTGGCCACAGAAAGGGTGGTATATGGAAGGGTGGAGCCAAGATGGCAGAGTAAAAGCAGGGACTTGCTTGAGTTTTCCTCCAAACCCCTCCAAATACCTGTAAAAATGACTCTAAATAAACTCTACATCTACAGAACCCACAAAATGACAGAATGAAACAAATTTCCAGCCCAAGACAACCTGAAAAGTCAACAGTAAAGGCCTGTTGCATCAGTGTGAGAGAGGAGCATAGTCCAGCACAAAGTGTCAGAACAGAGCGTGCCCCAGCAAAACTGGAGCAAACCTTAGGGGACTGAATCTCTGGCAGCTGTGGTGGTTTCCAGACTTCTCAACCCACAGATGCCAAAGACAACTTAGAAAGTCAGTAAGAAAGGTCTGTTGGACCTGCGTGAGAGAGGAGCATTATCTGGCCCCAGCCCCAAGAAGCATTGTCAGCAGCCTTGCCAGTGGCTGCTTCCAGAGCTCTAAGGCCACAGATGGTCGGGGGAGTGAGTGGTTGATCAGAGGGGAATTGCAGGGATCTCTTTGCTGGCATTGAGGCAGGATTCTCTTGCTTTGCCCATGCTGTGATCTGGGTCACAGTTCTGGATAGCAGTCTTTTTGGGGAGAGGAGAAGCACTGGTGTGGTGGAATTTGTGGCAGCAGTAGAGAGGGAATCCTTCTCACAGCCCCAAGGCAGAAAAGAGTGCTTGTGGTCTCTCACTGATCAGAGCACAGGCCAGGAGAGGTGTGAACACTTCTTTGATAATACCAACTTGGAAGAACTGAAAATTTACAGATCCCTAGAAGTATCTCTGAAACAGCTGCACAAAACCCCTGAAACTTGTGACAGTAGACCTTCTACACTGGAAGTAGAGTACTACTTTAACAAAGAGTTAAAATATCAAGTAATTGGCTGGGAAAATAAGCAAACAGTGGGGAAAAATCTCAGCGTATAGAATCTTACTTTGGTGAGATCAAAACACACAACCAGAATAAGAAAACAAAGTCAAAGTTCCTACATCCAAACCTCCAATAAAAATGTGAATTAGTCACAGGCAGTGAGAGAGCTGGAAAGGATTTTGAAAATCAAATAAGAGAATTAGAGGAAAAATTGGGAAGAGAAATAAGAGTGATATAAGAAAATCTTAAAAAACAAGTCAAAGATTTGCTAAAGGAGACCTCCCAAATACTTTAAAAATAGACTAACCCAAATAGTAAAAGAGTTCAAAAATCCAATGAGAAGAAAAATGCCTTGAAAAGCAGAATTGGCCAAATGGAAATGGAAGTCCAAAAGCTCACTGAAGAAAATAATTCCTTGGAAATTAGAATGGAGCAAATGGAAGTTAATGACTGTATGAAAAATCAAGAAATTACAAAACAAAACCAAAAGAATGAAAAAGTAGAAGACAATGTGAAATATCTCATTAGAAAAAAAAAGAACCAACCTGGAAAATAGATCCAGGAGAGATAATTTAAAATTTATTGGAGTACTTGAAGGCCATGAGCCTACACATCATCTTTCAAGAAATTATTAAGGAAAACTCCCCTGATATTTTAGAGCCCCAGAGGAAAATAGAAATAGAAAGAAACCACCAATCATCTCATGAAAGAGATAACAAAATGAAACATCCTAGGAACATTGCAGCCTAATTCTAGACTTCTCAGGTCAAAGAGAAAATATTGCAAGTAACCAGAAAGAAACAGTTCAAGTACTGTGGAAACATGATAAGGATAACACAAGATTTAGCAGCTTCTATCTTAATCTATCTGAGGGCTAAGAATATGATATCGTGGAGGTGCAAAGAGCTAGAATTACAACCAAGAATCACCTACCCAGAAAAATTGAGTATAATCCTTCAGAGGAAATATTTATATTAAGTGCAATAGAGGGCTTTCAGGCATTCTTGATGGAAAGACCAAAGCTGAATAGAAAATTTGACTTTCAAACATAGGACTCAGGAGAAACAAGAAAAGGTAAACAGGAAAGAGAAATCATAAGGGACTTATTAAAGTTGAACTGCTTATATTCCTACATGGAGAGATGATATTCGTAACTCATGAGACCTTTTTCACTATTAGAGTAATTGGAGGGAATATATATATATATATATGTATATATATATATATATATGTATATATATACATATATATACACACATACACACACACACACACACATATATAGACAGAGGGCACAAGATGAGTTGAATATCAAGGGATTATATTTAAAAAATAAAATTAAGGTGTGAGAGAGGAATGTACAGGGAGAAGGAGAAAGGGAGGGGTGGAATGGGGTAAATTATCTCACATAAAATAGGAAAGGAAAAGCTTTTACAGTGGAGGGGAAGAGAGGGGAACATAAGAGGGAGTGAGCGAACCTCACTATAAACACATTTGTCTTGAAGAGGAAAAGACATACACACTCAAGTGAGCATGGAAATCTATCTTACTCTACAGGAAAATGGGGGGGGGGATAAAAGAAGAGGGAATGATAGAAAGGAGGGAAGAAGGGGGGGTAATCTGAAACAAACACTTTTGAGAAGGGACAGGGTCAAAGGAGGGAGTAGAATAAATTTGGGACAGGATAGAATCAAGGGAAATATAGTTACTTTTTTACAATGTGGTTATTATGGAGGTGTTTTGCATGACTACATATCTATAACCTATATCAAATTGCTTGCCTTCTCAATGAGGGTGGGTGGAGAGAGAGGAAGGGAGAGAATTTGAAACTCAAAATTTTAAAAAAGAATATTCAAATTGCTTTTACTGCAATTTGGAAATAAGATATATAGGCAATGGTATATATAAATCTAACTTGCCCTCCAGGAAAATAGAAAGGGAAGAGGATAAGAGAAGGCTGGGGGATGATAGGAGGGAGGGCAGATTGGGGGAAGGAATAATCAGAATGCACGGTGTCTTACAGTGAGGGGAGGGAAGAGATGGGGACAAAATTTGGATCTCAAAATCTTGGGGAATTGAATGTGTAAAGTGGGTATAACAGTCTCGAACTACCTATTTTATAATTGTAATAAGTATCAAAAGAAATTGTGCTTGTATACACCATCTTGGCTCCGCCACCTATTATGGTCATTTTGCTGTTGATTATTTGTAGCTTTTAGGAGCAAGAATGACCTTTAGTGGCCAATAATGGCTGTACAGCTACTCTATCTAAGTTCTGGTAAATGTATACAACTTCTTTGTACTTTTGCAGCCTTGTACTTTACTGCTCTCCATTTACTCTATGATCAAGTTTCATAGGTTTACTTACTGTTTCTTACATATGACTCTCCATTTACCGACTCCATGCTTTTTTAAGTCTTCCTCTTATACCAGGGGTGTGTGTTGGTGCCAGGTCTAACCAGAGTCATTGTTAAATTTCCAGTGTACCCATTATGAATTCAGAAAACAGCAATCACTACAAATCAGATTTTTTTTAATATTTTGTTGTTGTTAATGATTGTCTGGGTTTAAGGAAGTGCTAACGATGCAGATTAAATTAAAAGTATGTATGTACACACTGTTTAGGCTGGTTGTTAATTGTTCACCAGCACACCCCTTTATTGCTCTATAAATGTTGCTTGAGTTTAGCAGGGGTGCATTAGAAGGTTGAAGAAATGAAGTCATTATCATATTGAATGCCTGGTTACTGTTAGATAATAATGGTAATGATGATGATGATGATGATGATGATGATGATGATGATAATGATAATGATGATAACATCAGCTAGCATTTATATAGTACTTTTAAGGTTGAATTCATTATATCATATAATCATCAATCTGCTTAACCTTCAATGCTATGTCCTTCACTTCTTCCACTTATTGTCCCTGGCTGTCTTCAGGGATCAGTCCGAATCCCACCCTCTATGGAAAGCGTTTCTTAATTTTCTTCCTTACCTCCCCCGTGCCCATAAGCTACTAGTGCTTTCACCTCTTAGTTTACTTTCTTCTGTTCTGTATTTTATCTTGTACCTAGTTACTGGTTGCTTCCTCATTAGAATAAAAGTTCCTTCAGGATTTCACACATTGTTTGGCACATAGTAAGTCCTTATTAAATGCTTGTTGACCGACTGAATCTTTTCCAGGAAAAATGTTATCATTTATTACTTATTTAAGACAACCAGTCTTAAAAATATGGGAAAGGCAAAGATTTTCTGATTTCTGAACATGAATTACCTATCTAGCTTTGTGATCATGAATAAGAATATCTGAATTTAGTTTGTTCTGTTGCCTTTTCAATCAGTTTATCCTTAGATTAAAAAAAAAAGTCAAGTGGTCAGTTCCCTTGCTTCTGAGTAATATTTTATTCTTTAGTTCAGAAGTTATTTTTCATTTTCTAGGAAATTTTTGGCTCCAACTTCCAGTGTTTTAAATACTGAGAATTGCAGTAGAATTGTGCACTGTAATTTTCTGTAGTGCATTCTATTCTGGGGGAAAAAAAAAACAAACAAACTCTTTGCAAGGTGCCCAATGAATCAGGTGGTGAGGTGGTGGTGGTTGAAATAAGAGGAAGTTGTCCTATAGTTCATTATTTATTTGGACAATTTTGTAATCCATGAAATCAGGAAAGATATAGGTAAAACATTTTAACAAGGAGCCTCAGGAGTCAAAAACAGTTTCATCCTGGGCCAATCTTTTATGTTTTTGGCATGGTTTTTTTTTCATTTCTTAGAGGCTTCCACGAGAATGGACTAAGGGAGATAGACTAGAGTATATCAAATGACAATGTACAGTTTAGAAATAAAATTTACATATATAGATATATGCTTATGTATACACATATATATGTACATATATTTTCTCATAGACTAAATAAACTAGGATCTCATAAAATAAATATAATTAAAATCATATATGTATATATTCACACCTAGTTAGCAAAAGGTTGTGGGCTTTCCTACAAACAAGCCTCTCCTAATCAAGCTTCCCTTAAGTAACTCCACCTGAAGCTTATTAAAGGGATGAATGCCCAGGAAGATCTTTAATCACATTAACACCACAGGAAGAAATGCATTTTATTGTAATGACTTAATGGTTCTGGACTTTATTTTCACAAAGAAAATATGTTTAAAAACCAAGCCAGATTCCAAAGTTTTTGAAGAGATCCCAAAGCATAGATCACCTATCAGGATTTCAGACCTCATTATTTTCCTTATTGAAATTGAGGGGGAAAAACATACAATAGGCATAAAGTAAGCAAATTATTTGCTTCCAAGTTAAAGAAGGTTGAAAAACTATTGGCTTGTCACAATTGGACATATTGAATGTACCTTGTTTTTCAAAGTCATGATCATTTATGCAAATATAAACAGCCTTCGAAATGACAATGGATAATAGAAGCTCAGTCAGCTTCATGTCTAAGAAGAGATTTGAAAATGATAGAAGACATGCCAGCAATAAAATTCCTCTAGTGCTAATAAAAATTCTTGAATTAAGATAATTTGTACAAATTCTACTTGGAATAGGTCCTCTTTATTACACTCTTTTTCTTTGAAGCATTATCACTGGAATTCAGGAAATGTTAAGTGATGCTTGCCCTCCACCTCTTCTTTCCATTTTAATTTTTTTTTTTATTTTGTGGCTCCCTAACAATTTATCAGAATAAAAAAGCTACTAAATATCCAATCCTATGTGAGATACCATCTCATTTTAAAGTATTTGAAATCATTCTTATCTTAATATATGTAATAATAGACTCTTTTAAAACAAAGTAACCAAAATAAAAATTTAAAACTTTCTATTCTTGTAGTATTACACTGAGGCCAATTAAGAAATGTCATTATGTCCCTCCTACTTAAGATGAGGACTCTCAAATATTATTGTGTTCTTGTGGGAAGTTCATTACTGTAATACATCCATGATCGCTATAGTGAGAGCTGTCCAAAGTAGTGCCTCAGCCCAGAGAGAGAATAATTACAAGTATGGCTAATGGATTAAGGATAATATGCTATCAGATTGTTCACTCATGGTACTAATTCAAAAGATTATTCCAGTAAGGGTAAGCTTATAGATCCTGGATATGCTGAACTTTTAGCACTCTTCTAGGTTAAAATAGATATTCTCCTTTCCAGATTGCTATTGTCATCATCCACTTACAGTTATACTATTCTGTTATTTTCACAAAGTGATATGCAGCATCAGCTGAAGAGGGAAATAAATAAACTATGGGTTGCCAAAGACAAAAGCTTTATAGATAACTCCTCTAACATAGTGGAAGTATGCAAAAGGTAACCATTATTTAGCAAACAGATATGACAAACTGAAAAGCCAAATTTCAGAATCCAAGTTAACAGATTTTAAAAGCAAACTTTTCTTAAGGGCATAGAGAAGAAAAAAAAGGATACATGCCTCAAAATAGTTTCATTTCATTAAGAAATGGCCATTCTTTTTTCTTTAGTGAAAGAAACAATTGCATTAATGACCTCAACTTGAATTATTTGTTTCACCATGCTGGTTTTCTTTTCCTTCATCTTTCTTACTCATTAATTTATCTAATCTTTTGTAAGCTTATTTCTTTTGTTTTAAAGTAAGGTATTATCCCACCAGTTTTTTTTTTACTCTCTACTCTTTCTTATGACATGTTATGTGAACTATAATGTAATTAGGCACATAAATGGGAAATTGGAAGAGGTGTCTAGTCTAACTATTTGTGTTTTTTTTTTCAGTTAAACTGAAAGTGTTAGAACTTATTACTCCACTAAAACTTCCATAACTCATGTAGACTGTTGCATTAGTGGTTAAGTAGTCAGTTATTGCTTCACTTCATTAAAATGTAAATAAAGACCATGGATTAAATTAGCCTGTAATATTACACATTCAAGCTCCAATTCAATCAGAATGAGTTTAGACGGATTTCAGTTGAGGTGTCTTTCTTCCCGTTAACCCTGGTACCCCATTTTCCTGTATTTTGAGTCAGTGTAGAGCATTTCAATAATTCATCCAGATTACATAAGAGTGTAGAGCCAATACTGGAGCCACTCATTTCCTCCCTTTGTGTGCAAAAATGCACATATATGAAAACTCTTTAATAAAAGAGAAACATCTGGAAGCTTTTCATACTCATAAGGGAGCCCAAATGAGCATGAATAATGCTCTTAAAATAAAACCTTATTAATATTTGATTGCAGTTTCATTGTTTCTAACACATCCCATTAGCACTGTCATATTTGCTTCACATGATAAGGCACCACTACAGTTCACTAAAGAGAGGATTATGTTCTAATATTTTAGTGAACTCTGATGAACCATTCGAATTCATTTAGAAGAAGACTAGCTTGGGGGCAATTAATTCTCCTAGTAGCATAAACATTTATAGCTTAAAAAAGTACTCCAGCATCTAAGACTCCTAAAATATTTTTTATTAAAAACATATATATCTCTACCCTCTAATAATACCATTGCATTTCCCCCTTGTTTAAATATTTCTTGGTATGGAACATATTCTTTGGTTCTATCCAATTTCTATCCAATTTCACCAATATCACTTTTTTGTTTTCACTGTAACTCTGTCTTCATTTTTATTAGTGTCACTTCTTCCTTGGTTACTTCTCTTATTAGAGGCTTCTATAAGGGAAAATAATCATACATTTGTAGAACACACCTTCAAAGTTTCATTCACTCCTTATAAAACAAAGATACCAATTAAAGCCAAATTAAATGGAAAAAAAGAAAGCAGAAATGTAGATACATCTGAATTAACTGTATTCTCTTAAGAGAGATGGGTGGCAAAACAAAAGTAAATTATAAAAATCCAAATACTACATTTTTTTCTGTAGCTTCAAATTCTGTGCTAGAAATCAATTTTACTACCCCCTTTTAACTTATATTTTACACCACTTTTTCTGTATAATTCTTCCTTGGGGAGGCCGGAGTCAAGGTGGCTGAGAAAAGGCACTGATTTCCTTGAGTTCTCCCCAAAACCTCTCTGTACACTTTTAAAATGCCATAAAACAAATCCCAGCATGGCAGAAACCTCAAAAGGACATGGCAAAATAATTTTCCAGCCAAAGACAACATAGAAGTTCAGCATGAAAGGTTTGTATCATTTGAATGAGAGTGGAGCACAGTCCAGTGCAAGCTGTGTCAGCTCTACATGGGTCCCAGCAAACTATGCGCAGGCCAGGGGATCAACAGTGGCAGTGGCTGCTTCTAGAGCTCTTAGCCCACAAATGGTAAAGGGATCAAACAAATGGTCAGAAGGTGATTACAGGAGTCTCTTTGCTAGCACAAGAGGAAGGACTCTGTTGCTTTGCTCATACTTTGATCCAAGTAACAGTCCTGGGTGGCAGTCCCAGGGCAAGGAGGAGCACTAGCACACCAGAGCTTGGGGCTGAAGTGGAGCAGGGACCCTCATCTCAGTTACAGGGCAGAAAAGAATTCTTGTGGTCACTCACAGACCAGAGCATAGGGCAGGAGAGTAGTAATATACCTCTCCTTAGGTCATACTACACTGGAAGAACCGAAAACTTAGAGGTCCCTAAAAGTATCTCTGAAAACAGTCGCACAAAACCTTTAAAGCTTTGGACAGTGCACCCTCCACGCTGGAAGCAGAACCCCACTTTAGCAGAGAGTTAAAAGTCAAGAAATGGGCAAAAAAATGAACAAACAAGAAGAAAAAATTATGACCATAAAAAGCTACTATGTTGACAAGGAATATCAAAACACTCACTCAGAAGAAGATAACAGTCAAAGCTCCTATATTCAGAGACCCCAAGAAAAATACAAATTGGTCTAAGGCCACAGAAGAGCTTGAAAATCAGGTAAGAGAGGTGAAGGGAAAAAATGGTAAGAAAATGAGAGAGATGTGAGAAAATCATGAAGAATGATTCAATGGCTTGGTAAAGGAGACATAAAAAATACTGAAGAAAATAACTTCTTAAAAACAAAATAGGCTACATGGTAAAGGAGGTATAAAAGGCCAAAGAAAAGAAGAATGTCTTGCAAAGCAGAATTGGTCAAATGGAAAAAGAGGTCCAAAAGACCACTGAAGAAAATAATTCCTTAAAAATTGGACTTGAGAAAATGGAAGCTAATGACTGCATGAGAAATCAAGAAATAATAAAACAAAACCCAAAGAATGAAAAAAAAATAGAAGCCAATGTGAAATATCTCATTGGAGAAACAACTGACCTGGAAAATAGATCTAGGAGAGATAATTTGAAAATTGTTGGACTACTTGCAAGCTTTGATTAAAAAAAAAGGCCTCTTTCAAGAAAGTGTCGAGGAAAACTTCCCTATTTCTTGATATTACAGAATCAGAGAGTAAAAGAGAAATTAAAAGAACCCACAAACCACCTCCTGAAAGAGATCCCAAAATGAGAACTCCCAGGTTGAGGAAAAAATATTGCAAGCATCCAGAAGAAAAATTAAGTATTATGGAACCATAGTTAGGATAACACATGATTTAGAAGCTTCTTCATTAAAGGCTAAAAAGGCTTGGGGCATGATATTCCAGAGGTCAATGGAGTTAGGATTGCAACCAAGAATCACTTACCCAGCAAAATTGAGTATAATCCTTTAGAGGGAAAAATGACATTGCATGAAAAGAAGACTTTCAGGTATTCTTGATGAAAAGACTAGAGCTAAATAGAAAATTTTATTTTCAAAGTAAAATAAACTTTCAAGAGAAGCATAAAAAGGTAAAAAAAAGAAAGGGAAATCATAAAGGGCTTAATAAGGTTAAACTGCTTATCTTCCTAAATGGGAAGATAATATTTGTAACTCATTATTAGGGCAGTTAGATGGAATATATATTCCATATATATATTCATATATGTGTGTGTATGTATGTATATATATATATACACATACATATATATATATATATAATGTGTATATATATGTATGTATCAGAGGTGTGAGTTGAATATGAAAGGTTGATATTTTTAAAAACTACAATTAAGGGATGAGAGAAAAATATACTATGAGAAAGGGAAAGGGAAAAGTAGAGTGAGGTAAATTATGTCACATAAAAAAAGGAAAGAAAAAGCTTTTATAGCAGAAGGGAAGACGGGATGTGAGGAGAGAATGAGTGAACATTACTCTCATAAGAATTGTCTCAGAGAGCATAGAATAGACACTCAATTGGATATAGAACTCTATCTTACTTTACATTGCAGTAGGAGGAGAAGGGGATAAAGGGGGGGTGATAGAAGGGAAGACAGATTAGTGAGGTGGTAGTCAGAAGCAAAACACTTTTGAGAAGTGACAAGGTAAAGGAGAAAGTGAATAGAATAAATTGGGGGAGGAAATAAGATGGAGGAAATACAGTTGTTTTTAAGAACATTTATGTTAAAAGAGAGACTTTTGCTTCATGGAAAAACTTGGAGTCATTAAAGGTACTGCACAATCTCCCAAAGGCAATCCAGCCTTTTCTCTTCCTCCAATTAAATTCTAGACCCAGTTCATTGTCTGTCCAAGATATGTGTACCAATGAATTTGCTTTATGCCCATAGTCATGATTTGGACAATAGGCATTCATTATTCATTGCTTCTTCCACATTAGATGAACCATTCTGAGTGATTATAGTCTCCATTTAGGAGGCACTTTAGTGTTCCAAGGCTTGATGTAATAAAAACAGTATCATCCGAAAAAAGGAATTTCCAGAGTGATTCATAATCCATAGGGAATCTCTGTTGGATTCTTTGCTAGATATCCTATAAAGCAATGGTAAATACCTTAATGACCATATTGCTTCTCGTTTTATATGTTCTTGGTATTAATAATCAGTGAGAGAATGGCAGATAATTGCAGGTTAATCCAAGTGCTTCATTTGTATCCTTACTAATTCAAGAAATCTACAAAAAGGTCACCAGAATGTTGGGCGGTGGATATGGGAAAGACTTAGGGGAGAGCACAAATGGGAGTTACATAAAATGAGAATTCTTGAATTGGTCAAAATGTGTATTGTTTTATCTAACCCAATCTATAAATTTCCCCACTTGAAAGTATATTTTGTTGCTTTCATGGATGTCTCATCTCATAGCATAATTAGTTATACATTTTGAGCTTAATGTAGTAAAATTCTTTAGTTCTTTGGACATAGATATCTAGCAAGTATTTCTAGCTTTTCTAGGTCAGTGCTGACTCTCTGTTGAGACATTATATGACCAATTTAACTTAAGTTCTGTTATAATGGTTATTCTGAAAGTGCAAATTTGTTCCAAGGCAATTGATATATTAAGGAACAATTGGATCCCAGAGCAAAGGGATTTCCTAATGAGTAATTTCCACTATCAGAGATGCTTAGAACACAGAAAACTGAACCGTTTAACAATAACTCACTAGGTACAACCCTTTGGTCTCTCATTTGCACAAGCACAGGTCTTTTTTAAGGTAAAGTTCTGTATTTATGGTCTATTTTCTGATGCAGTCAGAGTTGGTGCATGATGGAAGGCTGGTCCACACCCAAGCACTCCATTCTGATGCCTAAGCCTGGAGGTTAAGCCCACTGAGTATATTTCCTCACCTACCAAAAGCCTAAGACCCATGAAAGCCTGAGTGCTCAAAGTCATGGATTTTAGAATTACTTATGATACTATTAATGCTTTTCTTAGCCATTTAAAATGAATAAGATTATGTTTTTATTAGGTTCCTATCCTTTTATGTTTTATATGATGTACTACTGATCAAAGTTCTTGAGTGTGTGCCCCTAATCCAATCCCCATTCCCAGTCCTGTGGTTTTTAATGTATGATTTTGCATAGTGCAGTAATTCTTTTAGGAACGCATGTGTCAAGTTAGAGTAGAACTGATTTACTTCAAGAGAAGCCCTGCAAAAAAGGCACATATTAAATGACAACTTTAGATTTCTTTAACCTTATATAATACTTTCATTAGTCAATCCAAAGTTATTCTAAAGTTTATGATATACAACAGAATTATAAAGTAGTTCATGTTTCCTACCAGCTTTTAGCTACTGAAAAGTGGCATGTAAGATTTTTATGGGCATGAGCAAAGTGATAGGATATTCCTAGGCAGAAGAAGCCTGTGTTTTCCTTGTCTTCTGAAGCCATGGGAATCTGATAACATTAAATGCCTTGAGTCTAATATAAAAAAATGACTAACTGCCTAAGAAGGAGCCCAGAACTCATGCCATCTCAAACTCATTACATGGTATCCCTATCCACCATCCTTTTTTCTTGTTTATTGTTGTTGCTTCTCCTCCTCTCCCTCCTCCTCATCCTCCTCCTTCTTCCTCTTCCTTCCCCCCTCTTTCCCTCACTCCTTCCATCCCTCTTTCCCTCGCTCCTTCCCTTCTGCCCTCCCTCCCTTGTTCCTGCCCTCCTTCCCATGTTCCCTCTCTCCTTCTCTCCCTTCTTCCTTCCTTCCTTTTTATAACAACAATGATACTTGCCGCTACTGTGGCTGTGTAAGGCCAATAACACCAAACACACAGGAGGGCTACTAGGAGAGGTTCTTTGATCTGCTTTTCTAAGGAAAGCAACTTTAAGGAGTGTACAATCTCACTTTAATGAAGCATACATACATCATTCATTTAGATCAGGGTAAAAAGTCAGCACCATGAACTTCAGAGAAAACACAAACAGAATTTGCAAATGGAAATTATATAAACAGAGTGAAATAACACGAATCAACAGAAAAGCTTCTAGCCATCTGTCCAAGACATTACGTACATAGTTACCAGAGAGAGAACCATCAACATCTGCGTTTTTCAAAGCTTGGGTGCTCTTTAACAGCTACCCAGGGTGTTGTCTAGTCAAATCACAAGACATTCTTCCAGTGAGTGAGCCCCAATCAAAATGCAAAGCTCAGAGTATATATACACTTTTTCAGGGTCAGAGGGCTTCACAACCTTGGGACTCAAACCCATGTGACCTAAGCCTTCCCCTAGTTTAAGCACATCATTATAGACTCCTGATTCAATCAAAGACACTTGATTGTGATTCTTAACTGTCTACTTGTCGGCATCCTCTCCCACAGTTCTGAAAGCCCTTGCAGTTCTCAGAGTCCTTGTAATCTCCTGGATTCTCTGGATTCTCAATTCTCCAATCTCTCAATGCAATAGATTCTCAGCTCTATGATCTCTGCAACTCTCTGGTATGCACTCTCCACTCTGCAGTCTCTCTCAATGCTGGCTCTCTCTCTCTCAATGTCTGCTCTTTTGATATCTGCTCTTCAATGCCCTCTTGATGTCTGCTGCCTCAATGTCTTCTTGATGTCTGCTTCTGAATTCTTCTCAATTCTGCTGCTTTCAGACTCTGGGCTCTCCTTATATACAGTTCTGGCTGGCATCTGATTGGCTAGAACTCAGGTCTCTGATTGACCTAATTCATGCACATCTGATTGGCTAGAACTCAGTGCACATGCAATTGGCTGTTTTCTTAGTGCCTCTCCTTAGAGTCCTGTGGGTTTCACACCTCTCCTGCCCTAATTAGTAAAGGGGTATGTGTCAGGGTCTTCTATCTACTAAGTAAAGGGTGTACGTTAGGGCCCTATTGAATGAGCAGGGAAGACCTTCAATCACATTAACACCACACTTCCTTCCTTCCTTCCTTCCTTCCTTCCTTCCTTCCTTCCTTCCTTCCTTCCTTCCTTCCTTCCTTCCTTCCTTCCTTCCTTCCTTCCTTCCTTCCTTCCTTCCTTCCCTCCTACTTCCCTCCCTCCCTCCTCCCTCCCTCCTTTCCTTCCTTCCTCTGTTCTTCTATCAATCTTCCTACTCTTTTCACATATACTAATTTTAGTGGGATGTACAGATCCCTGGATTTAATGAGGACATTAATAACAACAACAAAAAAACTTCTTTCAGATTGTCATTGAGGTCCGAGAAGAAAATTTTCCTCCTACTCCCCAGGTTACTTTTTATTATCCTTGCACAGATAAGCTCCTTTAGAGTCTTTGCTGCTCCCTCCCCCTCCATTATATCATTGACATTCCTGATTCTGGCATTCACCTTCCAGCAGGCCAATGTCTTATTCTTCTGCATAATACAGCATACACACACACACATATGCACACAGACACACATGTGGCCATCAAGCTCGTATTTATTAAAAATGATTATAATAGTATTAGAAATAACTAATAATAATAATAGCTAACTTTATAAATTGCTTGCTATGTGTCAGGCACTAGGCTAAGTGTTTTATAATTATTATGTCATTTGTTCCTCACAACAACCCTGAGAGATAGTTGCTGTTATATCATCATTTTACAGATGAGGAAACTGAGGCAAATAGAAGTCAAGTGATTTGCCAAGGGTCACATAGATAATGTATCTGAAGCTGGATTTGAGCTTAGATCTTCAGGACTACAGGCCTAGCACTCTATCCACTGTGCCACCTAGCTGCTTCTAAAAGAGAGCTCAAACTCTCCCATTGGTCTCTTCATACATCATGTTTCTGTGGCCTTCACCACCATGTGGCTTTTCCCCTCCATGAAAGTTGTTTCTTTCTGTTAAAACCATCCTTATTCTCTCTTAGTAGAGTCTAGGTGATCTAGGGAAGACACCCATTTGATCTAAGTGGCCTATATCTGAGAAACTTGAAAGAACATTTTCCACTACACCTATGTGGACTCCCCATTTCTAATCCTCTTCTTCTGTCTGCCAAGTAAATTTTATTAGCTCTGAGCATCTGGGGGTGGGGGTATAGATCTTCCACACCCATACAATAGGCCTCAGGTGGGCCTAGGTGGGAAAGCTTGATTATATCTTTGTTTGTAAGTAGGCCTAAAGCCCTTACTTACTAGGTGCTAAGCTGATGTGGGCATGAAGCCCTCAGGACCCTAAGGGGAGTTGCTTAAGGCCAGAGCCAATGGTGTGTGCACTGAGTTCTAGTCAATCATGAATTCAGCCAACCTGTGCTCTAGCCAATCAGATGCCAGCTTGGACTGCATAAAAGGAGAGCCCAGAATTGAATTGAGAGCAGCAGAATTCAGAAGCAGATATCAAGAAGACATTGAGGTAGTAGACATTGAGAGAGAGCCAGCTTCGAGAGAGACTGCAGAGTGGAGAGTGCAGAACAAGAGAGTTGTGGAGGTCAAAGGGCAAAATCTGAAGAGAGTTACAGGAATCAGAATTCAGCCCAAGGAGAAGGATCAGGAACTCAGAGTTGGCAGAGCTACAGAGAGAACAGAGACTTAGTATTCATGAGCAATTATTTACAGTAAGCAGGGGGGAAGGTTACAGGATGACTTGGTTCCTTGCTGTATAATACTACACTATAATTTTGTTGTTACTACCTTGAGGTGGGCTTACTGGTTTTGGAATAGAATTGCTAGTATATCGAATTGGGGGTATTGGTTCTTGGATTTGATCTTCTGGAGTCTAAATAAATGTTATAATTCCTCTGCCTTCTACATGGATAGTTTTTCATACTTTGTGATTCAGAACCATTCAAGCATGTTCATGGTCATCCTTGAGGTCATGAAACTTGCCTTACTGATATACATATATACATATATATATATATACATATATATATATATTTAGTCAGGCTATTTCACTCAGATAATCGTAGCTGCATCTATAACAATGCATCAAGCTCAGTCTCCCTGAAAATTTGAGTCTCTCTAGCCTGGCCCATGTGCTAAACACTATATCTATGATCAGACATCTTTGCGGTAGGTTCTCCAAACTTAACAAAGTTGGAGACCTTAACTCTCTCCTGATAGGAGGTGGATAGGAAAACCACATAGATATGGAACTTTATATGCATATGATCAGTGTTGTCTCTACTGCCAAACTGGATATGAATATTTACAGATATTTTAATACCATAACCTCAAAGCATTTTAGTTTCAATGTTTCCATGTGAATATGCATACACACACAAACACACATATATATGTGTGTCTATCTCTCTCAGTCTCCATACACACACACACACACACACACACACACACACACACAAGAACATGATCACTCAAGTTTTTCCAATAACTACTGACATTTCTCTGCCTGCTCTGTCACTCCTACATCAAATCTGTGACATGTTCTGATAATTTGGTGCAAGAAGTTGCCTCTCTAAAAAGGTCCATGACTTTTCATAAAATTGGTAGGCTAGTAGACTATAATCTATCCTTATCTGATGCTACTAGCTAGCCAGGTGACATAGTGGATAGATTACTGGGCCTGCATTTGGGAAGACCTGATTTCAAATCCGGCCTCAGATGCCTTATACGTGTATGACCCTGTGTAAGTTACTTAATCTTTGTCTGTTGCATTTTTTTCAGCTATAAAATGGGCATCATAATAATAGCAGTTATCTCACAGAGTTGCTGTGAAAATCAAATAAGATACTATTTGTAAAACAGTATAGTGCCCTTGCTCATATTACACACAATAAATGTTTCCTTTCTCTACATCATCTAGAGTTCCTGGGACTGATACTGTTACTGCTCTAGGACCCATTGAAGATAATAAAAGAATTGTCATAGTAGTTGAAGATCTGCCTATCAACATGCTTCATATTTTGTCTCTGGTAATCCCTTCCTTCCCAGCAAAGATTGAAACTCTCACTATTTCCTGGTGGTCATTATAACAAACAGAAGGCTCTCAAAGTATCCCATTAATAGTTATGAGCAGCTAACATTTATATAGCACTATGTACCAGGCACCGTGCTAAGTGGTTTACAATTATTATCTCATTTGATTCTCACAACATCCCTGGCTCAATCAAAAGTACTCCAGCAAACAATAATGCAGGGGGTAGGCTAATTCCCATGGAAGATTGCCAAATATTTAAAGTTTCAAAGCTGGGTATCTAATAATTGCAATCCTCAATCACAATGTATTTCCACAGTTTAACATTATTAATAAACAAAATACTTCTTTGCATGTTAAAAAGCAGAGAACAATAGTTATTTTTTATGGCAGTTGGTCTGAGCTGAAAAAAATATATATATGTATATATATATATATGCATACACACACACATACACCCCCATATATATATGAAAACCATGCTGTCTAATTCTAGGCTTGAAAATTTTTCTTTCTCTCTCTTTTTTCTCTCTCTGCTTCTCCCTCTCTATCTCTTTGTCCTTTGTCTCTGTGTCTCTCTCTCAGTATCTATGACTTCGAAGTGCCCATTCAACTCTAACATTCTATGAGTGTATGAGTCAAAACAAAATAAAACAAGTAAAATAAATTTTGTCCCTAGGATCATAGATTCTGGAGAAGGGTTAAGTTTAGATTTGGTATTTGGAATTCTTCAAAACTGAGTTCTAATCTACCTTTCCTGTATTATTTCATATTACTTCCCTTCGAAGACTTTAGAGTTCAGCCAAATTGCTTTTCTTGCTCTCCATACATTATAGCATTGTATCTCCCATCTCCCATTTCTGCATGTTGACCTGGGCTGTCCCTTAAGACTGTAAGGTGATTCTCTCTTTACTTCAGTTCTTAAAAGTCCTAGTTTTCTTCAAAAGAAAATACAAATCTTCCTCCTTACATCAGTTTTCTTCGCTGATTCTCTCAACTTCTACTACCTTACCCTTCCACAATTCAAAATTATTCTGTGTACACTGTATATGTACTTGTCATCCCAGATATATTTAAGTTCCTCAATGCAAGGGCTATTTTATTTTTGTTTTGGGGTCTCTGATGCCAGCACATAGGGATAAGATAAGGATTGGACTTGTGATTTCATTAAGTTAAGTAACTCAGAGATTAGGAAATTTCCCCTACCAATGCAAATTGCTTCATTCTCAGCAATTCATAGTTTTAGGGGATTACCTAGGATGCTGTGAGTTTAATGCCTTGTCTAGAGTCACACAGCCAATATATGTCATAGGTAGAACTTCAACCCACATCTGATTGTCTTCAAAGACAGTTCTCTATTCACTGTCCTATCCTGTCCCCATGATGGCATATAGCAGATGTTTAACAAAAGCTTGTGATTGATTGATATCCCATAGAGATTTAGAGTTAAAAGTCATGCCACCAGAAAATCAACATTCAAAGAAATGTAGTAACATCAAGCACACATAAATGCCTTATTGGCTCTGCATAGCTTCAGCAAGTTGCTACAGCAATCAACTTGTCATGATAATGATTCCACTCCAATCTTGGCCAAAGCATGTTATGTTCATTAAACCTTAACTCCCCTCCTCCCCCCAACGTAGAGCACACAAGCACCTCCTTTCCCTATTCCTCCCCTAAGATGTCCAATTCTCTCAGATCCCAGGCCTCATTATAGAGTTCTTTATATGCATCAGCAGAACCGTAAATCAGGCAAAATTATACTCTTATTGTCAGACAGAACCGGCTCCACAAAGATAGTTTTCCTCTTCAGGTTCACACATAGGTCTTGCTATGCTAATTTACTTGCTCTGGTGATGTATTCAGAGGCAATATCATTTTCTTATGACCTGTCCAAAATAATTAGTGTTGTCCACATCTATATCTGAAATCTTCAACAAGATCAAGTCTTGTAACCACCCTTGATATAATGTAATAAGTCATAACCTTTGTATGTAGTGCTTAATGGTTGACAAAGTGCTTTCCTCATTAAAAAAATCTGAATATATTGTCTTCTATGTGCCAAGTACTAGGGATGTAAAGATAAAAATAAAAGTTTCCACTGAGAAAAGCATATATTCTACCTAGTTGAACTACATGTATACTGTCAGGTATATGTTTTTATGTGTATACATTCACATATATGTGTGTGCATACATGTACATATATACATATTATGTGTGTTGCATACATATAAATGTGTATACATATGTATATGCGAATATGCATTTATAGACTCTTAAGTCTGGTGCAATTTTAAGCTTTATGTAATAAATTTGATTTGTTTTAAAATGGGGAGCCCTGTAATTACATCTTCTGGATGATACTTTTTCAGACTGGTAGATTGGTAGAGGTCCTCTTGCTTGACCACCTTGGTCAACTGAACTGTCTCCATTAGTTATTTTCTTGTGGGATCACATAAAAAGTATCACCTGTGCATCAACATTTTTTTTGGGATGATTTAAGGCTAGGACTACAAAGGCAATCCTTTTGTGTACTGACTAGCAACTGAAAAGAATTTTTTTACAAAGATTTAATATTGGCTAGATCAAAGTATAATACAAGACGGTGGTGATGTTTAATTTTAATTAGAAACATTAATACTTTAAAATTTTAAGTAACCTTTAATTTTTAAAAAAATACATTTGCTGCATTTAAGCATTTACTCTTCTAAAGTTATTAAAACTTAAAACTGCACTAAGACTTTTAGAATACCATCTATATGTTTGCATATACAGAAACAGATTTGGATACATGCATACATACATACATATAAATACATGCAAATACATATACACACCAGCATCAGCACTGGAAGAATCAAGAAAAAACTCCTTCATATAGGATCTGGCACTTCAACTGGGCTTTGGAGGAAATTAGGGCTTTTACGAGGAAGAAGGGAAAAGATATTATATTTTAGGCATGAATAAAACCTTAAAAACTCATAGTTGGGAAAAGGAGATGGGCAAGAAAGTCTCTTTGGCTAGACTATGTTGTGTGTGAAGGGAAAGGTAAGTATAATTATTACAGAAATATAGGATCAAAAGAAGCTAAGTAGGGCTTATCAAATGGAGGAATTTGTATTTCATCCTAGAGGTAATAGAAAACCACACGAATTTGTTGAGCAGTCGTGATATGGTCAAATGAGCTTTAGGAATATCACTTTAGTAGTTTAGGAAGGATGGAGAGGTGATGGCAACATTTTATACTATATCATCCAGTTTTTGCTACTATATTATTATAAAGTCATATGGGAGAAGAGGCCATGCTTTATTAATTTTTCTCTACTTAGAAGTGTGTTTATAATAGTATGTTGTATGAAGTAGGTGCTGAATAAATAGTTATTGAAACAGGGAAGGAATGAATATGTATTTTGTAAAAACAAGTCCACAAACAACTGAAAAACATTCAGAAAACAGCAAGAGTAAATGGAGAATTGATGGAGTAATAGTAACATCAATATTTTGCTGTCCCATCAAATATGTTCCTTGTGCCGATCAAATAATGAATCAATAAATAATTTTACTACTTATTATGTTCCAGGCAATGTGCTAAGTGCTGGTGATACAAAAACAAGCAAAAGATAGTCTTCTCCCTCAAGCAGTTTGTAATCTAATGAAAGAGATGACATGCAAACAAATATATACAAAGCAAACTATATACAGGGTAAGTGGGAACTAATTAACAGAAGGAAGGTACTAGAATAAAGAAGTGTTATAAAAATCTTTCAGTAAAAGCTGTCATTTCAGTTGGGACCAAGGATTGCCAAGGATTATTTAGGAACAAAGTATGAAGCAGCCTACGTCTTGTCAAAGGCCATGATCCTTGGAAAACAATAGGGTTCAAGTGATTGAAATAGAAAGTTTTATCCTATTGCATGTGCATTTCTATATAGCTAGTGTCCTGATCATTCAATTGATTCAGGGTGAGCATCACTATAATTCCTACTATTAATGAGCAGTAATGATTTTTTGAGAGCTGACAATAAGACAACTCAGTTATAGTGAATTCATGGCTATCCCACAGTTCATTGCCACTATGAATTTCTTTAATATGCATAGTGTGAGAAAATGGGAAGAATAATGCATTTTATAGTCAGAAGAACTGGGTTGATTCTTAGTCCTAGACTTTTCAAGTTGTGTAAACTTGGGCAATTTAACTTTTTTGTAGCTCATTTTCCTCATTAATAAAATAAGGAGATGAAGTTCTGAGGTCCCTTCCCGCTCTGGGTAAAAATAACAATAACAGAATAATAATTATTGTTATTATAAAATCACTTTATATATCTATCTGAACTTTAAAAGTTTTTTTAAGCCCTTTGAGAAAAGTTTTTCTCAAAGTTCAAAAGACCTATGATGATTCTACAAACTTCCAAAATTTCCCATGGCATAACCTCAAATCATCAGTGCTTCTATGAATCCAACACAAATGTGATTACTCTCTTCAGTGGAACAGATCACTTTCCTTTTTTTCACATCACTTTATATCTACGCTTATCACATACCATCATATGATAGAGGGCAACATTATGATTTGCATTATGATCTGGAAAGAGTGAGATATTATGGTATCATAGACATTGCTGTAATAGGTTTTAGGGATATTCAGGTCCAACTTGCTAATATTGACCATGATAAAACTGAGTTCCTGAGAAGCAAGATGATTTTCCTACAGTAATATAGACAGAGAATGAGCCTATATTGAAATACCAGCACTCTGATTTTTTTTTTTGTCTAGCATTCTTTCCATTGTATCTCAAAGTTGAAGCCATAAAGGACCTGGCTTGACTCCAGTTATTCTTTTTATAATCCTTTTTAGTTTTGTGAACTAGGAGAAGCAATTTGATTCGCTACAAGTATTTATCAAAGTTTTATTGTGTCTACCATGTGTAAGGCACTGTGTTGCTATGCTAAGCACTGGAGAAACAAAAAGAAAAAAAATGAAATAATTTCTGCCCTCTAGGGGCTGACATTAACTCTCTAAACTTCAGCATTTTCATCTATAAAATGGAGAAAATAGAACCTTCCTTGGGTTATCAAGAGGACCAAATGAGATTTTACATGTGAAGTATTTTATTAACCTTAAACCATGATACAAATGGCAGATACTTTTCTTTTTCATGGCTTCTCATCAATAGTCATCAGAAGACCTGTGTATAAACCTTCTTTTAAATTCAGAGATTCTTAATGCGGTGTGTGTGTGTGTGTGTGGATAAGAGAAAAAGAGAGAGAGAGGAAAGAGAGAGAGAG
>CM053627.1:125370479-125405891 GCA_028646595.1 Phalanger gymnotis | reverse complement strand
CCTGAAGGAATGGGACACAACTCAGTCCAATTTCATATTGTGGGTAGGTAAAGGACAGATAATTTCTCTGGCTGTCTTCCATTTCTGGAATGTTCTCCTTCTGCTTTGAATATGTAACCTGCCAACTAAACTCTCACCTTCTACAGGAAGTCTTCCATAGCCCTCCTTAATTTTAATTCCTTTCCTCTAAATTATATACTATTTATCTTATATACAACTTGCTTTGTTTACATATATGTACACACAAACATATATATCTGTATATATGCATATTTATGTATATATACATATATGTATACATGCATAAATGTTCGCATGTTGTTTCCCCAATTAGATTGCAAGTTCCTTAAGGGAAGGCTTGGTATCCTCAGTACTTAGCACGATGCCTGACACATAGTAGGTGCTCAAGAAATGTTTATTGGTTGATTTTCCTGTCCTATTTCCCCATAACTGTTTCCTTTCTGCAATCATTTTTCAATTATTTTACATCATTCCTTTAAGTACCTAAAACATCTATGATTTCATCAGAATGAGTAATTATTATTACTCCCTCTGCTGATCACAATTTCATCATACCTTAGTAGATGGTTTCATGAATTGTGGCAAAAATAAAGATGACAATCATATTCTTGTGGCCATTCTTCAGTGATAAATTTCTCTGAAGCCATGATAGGGTGTTTTTAATTAACAAACACAAATTTTGTCACTGAGGCAATCCTCAAAGCCTTCCAAAATTTTTAGAATTTGCCATAGTGTGTTTTCCATTGGAATAGTTGTTTAGAACTCTAAGTCACCTCCCCAACATTTACACTAGTGTTACATTTTATTGGGCCCAGGGACCCTCCAAATTTAGACTAGAGGCATTTTATAGAAAACATGCACCTTATATGTAATTTTATTTTCTCCATTATCAGAGAGACCAGAGATGTATTTTTAACTCAGCTAGCCTTTATCCATCTCAGAAAGGAAGTCAAAAATTGTATAAAACCAATGTATCATTGGTACAGTTTCCTTAATGTTCTTGCTTTCATACATCTCAGACTGAAGTACAATTCTGGGTACATATTTTGAAATGTGCTTTAGAAAGAAGTCAGAGTTTACCCTTCCTGGGAACTGGGATCTCCTTATAGAGCAGGGAATTTTGAGAATGCTGTCTTTAACTCTACCAGGCTACTTGTTTCACTGATATTCTTACTAATCTGTTAAATTTTACCATTTAGCACAGTTGTTTGTCTACTTTAACTTTCTTCTATAATCATTATTATGTTATGCTACTAGAAGTAATTCTGGGCCACATAAACATGTGACACATCTGACGAAAGTAGCTGAAGTTGTCTCTGATAGGCCTTCATATCAAAGACTCGGTCTTCTTGAAAAACTTCTACTGTTATGCAGGATTGATCATGACGAGTACTGCTACTGCTTGGGGTTTCAGAATGCAGACATACATATGGTTCTCTGGGTGTTTCTCTGACAAAATATTGGTGACAATATACTGAGATATTCAAGTTGGGGATATTTCTTCTGGGAACACTCTGGGTCTATTTCATCCTCTGTAATAATAAATAACGCAATAGGACAAAAGTTAGCTAGCTTAGTTAAATCTACCTCCACCAATAACAGACCTTCTGGCAATGATTTTCCCCTTATATCACTGCATTTTTGCATAGTTTAGCACAACCTTAGCCCTGTTGTGGTGATTTTTTGAAAGAGTATTGAGTTAGCCAGGACTCTCAGCAGAGCCAAAAGCTCTGGCCATAGCTCTGAACTACTTCTAAAACAAAGCTAATCCTAGGTAATTGAAGTGAAGGCAAGAAAGTTAGAAATGATATTAGCACCCAGGTATTCCCAACTAGATCAATAACCCTGAGCTACAGTGAGATAATGATTACAACACCATTTTCATTGAACTATTTCAGAACATTGCACTCAAATATTCTTCTGTTTATCTTTGTTTGCCAAGGTCTCTTGTTAGTGAAGGGGATTTATAAACAAATGAGCCTAAATAGTGTCAAATAAAGAACTTACATTTTTTCTTCTGCTTTTTTTTTCTCCCTGGGAGACATGAAACATGATATGTTCATGACTCTAGAGACCTTGGTAATGAATTTAATGAAGCAAAATACTTGTAGAAGGACGGCTAGGTGATACTGTAGATAGAATGCTGGATCTGAAGTCATAAAGACTCATCTGCCTCAGTTCAATTCTGGCCCCAGACACCTACTATCTAGCTGTGTGACCCTTGAACCTGCTTGCCTCAGTTTCCTCATCTATAAAATAAGCTGGAGAAGGAAATGGTAAACTGCCATAATATCTTTGCCAAGAAAACCCCAAATGGGGTCCCGAAGAGTTAAACACAGATAAAATGAGTAAATAACAAAGAACAACCAAATACTTGTAGAAATTAAAAAAAAAAACAGAAATGACCTATTGTGCTCATTTGGAAGCTAATCCCTGAAGCTAAACCTAAAACTCCTCTCTATAACTCCTTTTAAAATAATTTGAAAATAATGTAACCAAGAATTTTATATTTTATGTTTTTGTTTTCCATGATTACGACAGATATGCATGTTACTTAAACAGTATAGTACTCTATTATCTCAGTTGATAACATGATATTTCTTTTTTTAAATTTTATCATTTTTGTTAATATTTTGGTTTTCAATATTGATTTCTACAAGATTTTGAGTTACAAATTTTCTCCCCATTTCTACCCTCCCCTCAATTCCAAGATGGCACATTGCCTCATTCCCCAGTCAGCCCTCCCTCCTTTCATCCCACTCTCCCCATCCCTTTTCCCCTTACTTTCTTGTAGTGCAAGATAGATTTTATGCCTCATTCCCTGTATATCTTGTTTAGCAGCTGTATGCAAAAAACAACTTTTTTAAGCATCTGCTTTTAAAACTTTGAGTTCCAAATTCTCTCCCCTCTTCCCTTCTCACCCACCCTCCCTAGGAAGGCAAGCAATTCAACATAGATCACGTATGTATCACTATGTAAAACACTTCCACAATGCTCATGTTGTGAAAGGCTAACTATATTTCCTTCCATCATATCCTGTCCCCCTTTATTCAGTTTTCTCCCTTCACCCTGTCCCTTTTCAAATGTGTTTGCTTTTGATTACCTCCTCCCCCTATATGCCCTCCCTTCTATAATCCCCCCACCTTTTTATCCCCTTCCCTTTACTTTCCTGTGGAGTGAGATACACAATTGAGTGTGTAAGTTGTTTCCTCCTCAAGTTGAATGTGATGAGAGTAAGATTCACTAATTCCCTCTCACCTGCCCCCTCTTTCCTTCCAATAGAACTGCTTTTTCTTGCCACTTTTATGTGAGATAATTTACCCTATTCTATCTCTCCCTTTCTCCCTCTCTCAATATATTCCTCTCACCCATTAAATTTATTTCATTTTTTTAGATACCATCCCTTCATATTCAACTCATTTTGTGCCCTCTGTCTATATTTCCTTCAATGCCCCCAATACTGAGAAATGTCTCATGAATTACACACATCATCTTTCCATGTAGGAATGTAAACAAAACAGTTCAACTTTAGTAAATCCCTCACGAATGCTCTTTCTTGTTTGCCTTTTCAGACTCTCCTGATTCTTGTATTTGAACATCAAATTTTCTACTCAGCTCTGATCTTTTCACTGAGAAAACTTGAAAGTCCTCTATTTTATTGAAAATCCATATTTTGCCTTGGAGCATTATACTCAGTTTTACTGGTTAGGTGATTCTTGGTTTTAATCCTAGCTCTTTTGACCTCTGGAACATCATATTCCAAGTCCTTCAATCCCTTAATGTAGAAACTGCTAGATCTGGTGTTATTCTTATTGTGTTTCCACAATGCTCAAATTGTTTCTTTCTGGCTGCTTGCAGTATTTTCTCCTTGACCTGGAAATTGGCGACAATATTCCTAGGAGTTTTCTTTTTGGGATCTTTTCCAAGAGGCGATCAGTGGACTCTTTCAATTTCTATTTTACCCTCTGGCTCTAGAATATCAGGGCAGTTCTCCTTGATAATTTCTTGAATGATGTCTAAGCTCTTTTTTTGATCATGGCTTGCAGGTATTCCAATAATTTTTAAATTCTCTCTCCTGGATCCACTCTCCAGGGCAGTGGTTTTTCCAATGAGATATTTCACATTGTCTTCCATTATTTCATTTCTTTGGTTCTGTTTTATAATATCTTGATTTCTCATCAAGTCACTAGCTTCCACTTGCTCCAATCTAATTTTTAAGGTGGTATTTTCTTCAGTGGTCTTTTGGACCTCCTTTTCCATTTGGCTAATTCTGCCTTTCAAGGCATTCTTCTCCTCATTGTCTTTTTGGAGCTCTTTTGCCATTTGGGTTAGTCTTCAGTATTTTGGGGGGTATCCTTTAGCAAGTCATTGGCTTATTTTTCATGGTTTTCTTGGATCAGTCTTATTTCTCATTCCAATTTTTCCTCACTTCTCTTACTTGCTTTTCCAAATCTTTTTGAGGTCTACCATGGCCTGAGCCCAATTCACATTTTTCTTGGAGGCTTTTGACACAGGCTCTTTGACTTTGTTGACTTCTTCTGGCTGTATGTTTCTATCTTCTTTGTCATCAAAAAAGGAATCTAGAGTTTGAGTTTGACTCTGCCTTTGAGTCTGAGTTCATTTTTGCTAAGTGTTCATGTTCTCAGCCAACTACTTGACCCTTGAGCTTTTTGTCAGGATATGACTGCTTGTAGAATAGAGAGTACTTTGTCCCAAGCTTTACGGTCAAAGCACTGCTCCACCATTACCCCAGGCTCTGTCACTGCAGTGCTCCTACTCCCCTAAGAACCACCAGCTAGGACCGCAATACAGATCCAAGCAGGGCACAGTAAAAGAATCTGCCTTGGTGTCCACAAAGTGCTCCTTGCACTCCCACTCTGATCCGCTGCTAGAATCCTCCCACCGTGAGAGCTAGGGACTCAGGAAGTAGCTGACTCTGTAGCTCTGGAAGCAGCCTCAGGAGTTTCCTGCTGCTGCCACAGCCACCACTGCACCACTTCTGCCACCCCTAGGGCTGGTGATCAGACTGCTCTGAACTCAATTCCGCAGTTTCTCCCTAACCTGCTCTTTGGCTTTTGTGGGCTGAGAAGTCTGGTGACTGCCACAGCTCACTGTTTCATGGCCCCAAGGCCTATTCTGGCTGGCTGATTCCGTGCCTTGTATGTCTTGGTGTGGCCCATGTTGGGCTGCCCTCTACCCTCAGCACCATGTGATAGACCCTGGTCCTGGTGACCATCCAGGCTCTCCTGGGCTGGAGACCTGTTTCCCTATGCTATTTTGTGGGTTCCACAACTCTAGAATTTGTTCAGAGCCATTTTCTACAGGTGTTCAGAGGGATGTGGGGGAAAGCTTATGCAAGAATCTGATTTCCAGATGCCATCTTGGCTCCTCCCCCCTATGATATTTCTTTAATGTCAACACTAGTAAGAATAAGATTTTCTCAGACAAGGCAATTCACATGGTCTGTGTCCATGTATTCATGCATAGTCTAAGGTTATCAAGGCTCAGCTTAATAATAGGTAGATTGTTAGAATGGAAATAACGCTCCATAAGGACTCAGAAGATTTGGGTTTAAGTCCTTGTTGTTTCATGTATTACTTATTTGACATAGCACAGGTCAATTCAGCTTCATGGAAATACTGTTTCTTTAAAATGAGGATATTTGACTAGATGACCCTAAAAATCCATTTCAACTCAAATCTAGTTCAGGCAGGAATACCATTCTAATAAATTAAAATGTATAGGGACAGTCATTTGTAGAATAAGATTACATTTAATTAAATATTTGGAATCAGAGACTCATATCTTAAAATGACTTAACTTCTTTGCACAGCTCTACCCCAAAATTTAAAACAATTGAGAACATAACACTACTCTCATCGCCACTAAGTCATAGATTTAGAGATGGAAAAGACTGAAGAGGACATTGAGTCACCTCATTTAAAATTTAGGAAATTGAGGCCCAAGTGACTTAATCAAAGTCATTCAAGTAATACATGTCAGAAGCAGGTTCTGAACCTAGGTCCTCTGACTCCACAGCACCATACCGTCATTCACCAAGCAGTAATAGAATCAGAGATCATAAGAACTATAAGTGACCTTATGATATCATTTACTCCAATACCTTCATTTTACATGTGAGAAAGCCAAGACTGAAAAGGCAAGTGATTCACCAAAAGGCTGTGTGACTAGTTTTATAGCCACAACTTGAATTTAGGTCTTCTGATTCCCAGAGCATTGTTCTTTGCATCTTGATCAAAGTCCCACCCTGTATAGAACAAAGAGGGGATTTATTGTCCTGTAACTAGTGGGATAATATCAGTATACTAAATAAATTTTGCATAATATAGATAAGTTTAGAAGACAAAATAATCCACTGAAGTTTGTTGGACCATTAAATCATACACATTCTTAAAGAACTCGAGGCCGCCTTGGTTTCTCATGCGACAACACCAGTATTGCCTTTCCTAATATCTGGAAACTACTTATCACATACACAAATGCATGGATTGGACAGATTTCTGTATGGTGATGGGGAATGAATGTGTGTCTGTGTATGACTGTGTGACTGTGTGTGTGTATGTGAATGTATAAAACATAATAGTGGTATTTCTTAGCAGAAGCTGATGAGCAAAATCTTTAAGAATTTGATGATTTTTGCTTTGCTGCAGTTGGCCTTCTCCTTTCTTTTCCTTTCTTCTCTTTCCTCTCCTCTTTTCTTTCTTTTTTCTCACCCTCTCTCTTCGGCTATATTTAGGGAAACATGGTTGATTTATCCCACAAATAAGAAGGTTAGTGTGTTGTTATTTGAGGGATTAAGGATTAGTGATATCCTTTACTGATAGAGTGTAGCTGGCTCTTGAAGGCTTCAATTTCCTTCACCCTTAACAAGACCCTTTAAAAAAAGGTTAATATACCCTAGGGATAATGTACAAAAAGGAAGTCAATTAACATGATAGTAGACATATAGAAGATTTGACACAAATAAGGCAAATAGATTAATGATATAGTGGAAAGAATATTTGTTTTCAAGTCAGGATGTAGATATTTCATGTACAAGCTTTAAGATTGTGAGTGACCTTGGAAAATAGCAACCTATATTGAACACCAGTTACCTCATTTGTAAAGTGAAGACAATAACACTAGCTCTAAATATCTTATGGAGTTGTTGTGAAGATTAAAATAAATTAATTTACACAAAACAGTTCTATATAAATGATCAGTTTTTATTATTATATATTAAACAGTTTTTCCCCAGATTGCTTTATTCTCATTATGTGATCAATGGATTCAGGTCAGAATGAATAGCTCTATTATGAGCAATATAGTGAACCAAAGATTTGACTCTGACTTCTTACAAAAAAAAAAACAGAGCATGCATGATAACCACCTCTGTCAGGCCAACTCCAGAAATAACAGATTCTGAACATGTAGTAATTATCAAGCAATAAAGGAAAAAGTTTACTTTCATTATCATTTTAAGTGCCCATGTGTTCAGTATGTTGTACTGAAATAAAAGTCAGGCGTATGATATCCCTGTCCTTTCAGGATTGGTAAATCATGCGTTAGGCTCACATCTGTGCATGAGGAAGTTAAAGGTCAAATTGATTTGAAACATTAAAGCACTTGGAAACCAACTTTGTCATGAACTCAGAAATGATTTCATTCTATCACAGTCCAGTTTGATATAGAGAAGCCAGATGTGTCTGCTAATTGGAAAGCATTTCTGTATGATACCAGCTTGGCTGTAGTTATTGTGTATTTTATCTAAGGAGGGGAGGGTAGAGAGCTCTCGGGGAGGACAATGATAGAAAAAAGTGGAACGTGCAGAATTCTGGTCCCTTGCTTTGATCCAATAGTTGTATTTGCATTCATTCAGGGGAAAATGTTAATGTATTAAAAGACATTCTTCTTTACTTGAATTTTTTCTCTCTCAATTTTGTTTCCATCCAAGAATAGTGAAATAGTGATATTTTTGTATATTAGTATAGAAGAAAATATGCCCATATTTGATACATTTCTTTCATGTTCCTTTTCTTATATACATTAAGTTTTTATTTAATTTGCAAGCTTTAGAAATTCTTTTTTTAAAAAAAAGTTTCAGTTTTTGATCATTCTTACATAAACAAATTCATGCCTTCAATTATTTTTTGTTCTCTAAAATAATGAAGCTATAGAGGTGGTGTTTTCTTGTAGCAGAGTTTATTTTTAAGAGAAGTTACATTAGGCTGTAACTTGGGTAGGTAGGTGGTGGGGTGGATTGAATGCTGATCCTGGACTTAGGAAGACTTAGGTTCTTGAGTCTAAATCTGGCTTCAGACACTAGTTGTGTGACCTTGGACGATTCATTTAATCTTTTTTGAAGGAGAAAATGGCAAACTACTCCATTATCGTTGACAAGGAAACCCCAAATGGGGTCAAAAAGAATTGGACCCAACTGAAATGACTGAACAACAGACAGCAGACTGAGTAATAAGTTGAACTATATGACTTTTAGTATTATATATTGTTAGGTCCATCTCCTTGAAGTGAGTATGCCCCTCTACTGTTGAATATAAAACTCTTTCTATATGTGTACTTCCTTCACTGTTCTTGTCGATGTTCTTTTGTAATTCCTCCACATAAGATCTCTTCAGTTCCTTGCAGGTCTACCTCTGATTCTTTTAAAATTTCATAGCAATCAATGACATTTGGACTATCTTTTCATATGTAGTCTCTCATTCTTGCTACCTGATTGTCCTATTTCCTTTTCCAGTCACAAATGTCTTTGATAACGTATTTTTATTTTGTTTCATACCCAAGTCATGCTTGCTGTTTTTCAAAGTCAACCCAGAAATACCATGAATCTTTCCATTAATCTTTGGAGCATGTTCAATTTTGATTTTTATATTATGGTTTTTCACTATTTGCAATCTTATTTCATTGCTGAGTGAATATTGATATAAAATAAATGGAATTTTATGGCAGAAAGCAACTAAGGATAATTGGAATACTACATAGTTTGTCAGATATAGCCCTAAGATTGTATTTAGGCAAGCTTCATAGTATTTCAGTGTATACATACATGAATACCCACATAAGTATATACACATATACGTATGCATACATACATGTAAGCATAAAATGTGTTTGTCTGTAAAGATTTATGTGTACATTATGCACATATATGTGTATGTACATATATGCACATATACACACAAATGTTTGTCTATATATTTTTGTTTATGTATAAATATACATACATATACCTCTGTATACACAGAAAAAGATAGGTAAATACATACTTCCTCACATACATAGGTACCATGGCATAGTAGATAGGCTACTAACCTTGGAGTAACAAATATATTTATTCAAAACCTTCTACATTTACAAATATTGTGGCTCTGAACAAATAACTTAACCTCTTTGGGTTTCAGGAAACTCAATGGGGCTTAGGATTTAACCACTAAATCATAGAAGTTCTGTGAGCTCCACCTCTTAAGGAATTTACCAAATCAAAAGTTTTTCTATATTGACAAAATGACAGATCATTGACATATTTATGTATTTGAATATTTGTTTGCATGTATATGTACATATATAGTCATATGTGTGCATATACATGTACATTCATGTGCACAATACATTGTGATATACGTGAAATTCCTTCTAACCAAATAATGCATATTTCAATCCATTCAGACTTACTCATCCTATGTGATTCTTGTCCTTCCATAGATTCACCACGCAGTGTACTATTTAATGTCCTGTGAACTTTCCTTGAGTTCTGCCATCATTCCAAGAATATACATGGAGCATAGAGATTGCCTACCATTATCTGCTGTTCACAATTCATTTGCAGCCTGCTTACACCCACAATCTAACTCTCTATTGACTTCTAAGTGGTACTAATTTTCAATTATTGAGAGATTCTATAATGTTCAATGAGTTACAGCCATATAATATCATAAGAAAAATATTAGTATTAAAAAGATGTACACCTTTAACTAACAATTGTGATTGTTATGTTGTTGTTGTTTTGTGATTTCCCAAATCAATCTAACCTATTCTCCTCCTCCTGCTCTTTTCTGGGCCCAATTCTGGATCATCATGTCATCCATTTACAATATTTGAACAAGATATCATCTAGATAAAGTGATAGATATCTACATAAACATATGAATTAAATCACAAACAAAAGATAGACAGATATGCATATAAGGATATAGATATAGAAATGTATATATCTACACATTTTCATAAAATTATTTGTTGTCTACAAATAGTCATTCTTTCCTCTTATGTTTCTGCTCGCCTGTTTTATTCCCATCTGTGGATAGGCTAAAATTATCATTTAGGAGACTCTGGACCATTCTAGAACTTGAAGCAATCAGCACAAGGGCATCCATAAGCAAGAACACTTGCAGAATCTCATCATAAAACCTCTATTTAACTTTTGATTTTCTGCTGGATCCCCTCCCTGAAAGTGGAAACATTTTTGATAAGCCCTTTCATGCTGGGCTTGATATTAATGAGAACCGTTCCCTAAATAAAGATATCTATATTGTATCTTTCTTTTTTTTGGCAGGTCAGTTGGGGTTAAGTGACTTGCCCAAGGTCACACAGCTAGTCCATGTGTCAAGTGTCTGAGGCCGAATTTGAACTCAGGTCTTCCTGACTCCAGGGCTGGTGCTCCACTCACTGCACCACCTAGCTGCCCCTGTATTGTATCTTTCAAGGAATTTTGCATAATTTTACCATGTGTAAGAGATACTCTTTATTGGAAAAATATCTCTTTCACTGTTTTGCTCTACTGAAAAAAAATGATTTTTAAAAATAATAGATAAACGATAGCAAACAATAGATGTAGTTGGACATTATCTTTTCCACATCTTTCTATCAATTGTATGATGGAAACATGGCAACCAAGAAGATAACCCCCTCTCATGTCTGAATTCAAATCTCAGGTTCAAGGTATATTGTTTAATACACATCAAAAAAAATCCATAGCTCATGAACCTCAACCTATGTCTTTAGTTTTGCCAAACGGTAGGAAGATATAGTTTATATCACAGACCTTAGATAAAATAGAATAATAAGAAAAGCATAATTGATTATTTCCCAAGATAGGTATCAGAAATGGGGATCAATGTCTCAAGAAAATGTGCATCATACACACATATGTGTAATACGCATATCCAGGACACAGTCACAGAGCAGCAACCCACAATTTTAATGCTGTAGAATTATAGCCATATTAGTGTAATGCCATTTTGCTGCTCTCAATAGCCCTTTTCCCTCCTGGACAACAATCTTCACTAGGTTCACTCCTGATTGTTGTGTAAAATCCTGCTCTTCCCTGTCCTAGGGTCCATTTCTGCTAGTACCTGTCCCACAGTCGCCATCACAGATGTCTTCGCTCTTCATTGAACCTTATATTCTTTGTTTTGTTAGTTTCTGAAAGTCATACTTCATACTACTGTTTTGTGAACTCCATTTCAATAGGGCCATCTGTCAGTCTTCTCAGCTACAGTTATCTAGAGTGTGAATTCTATTAAGCTTCTACCTGACCTGATAAGAGCAGAGTGATGGCTATTTAGTCATATTCAAGTCACTGAACCAACCCACCCAGCTTAAAAAAAAAAGCGAGACAAAATTCCACCAGCCCAAAATTATATATGTATGTGTGTGTATGTATGCATGCATGTGTAGGTATCTATCTATCTATATAAATATGTATAGATATAGATATATAGATATATACACACACATACATACACACATACACACACATATATAGGTATTTATATACCTACATACTTATATAATATACATATATATGTATATATGGCGGTGTATATATATATACATATACCTACATACCTATATAATATACATATATATGTGTGTATGCGTATATATATGTATATTTATATATGTATGTATATTCAATATCTATGCCTCACACTGTCATCCGTGTCTTTTTTTTCCTAGACAGCTAGCTCACTTAGGGTGAAACATTTCTAAGCTCCTCTTAATCTTGGTATATAAATGAATTTTAAAAAATCAAGATAAGTGAAAATATCAAGGTCATTTTTCTCCAACAATCTAAGCCACTAGCTTTGACTTTATATTTTGCCCAGTGAAAAACTTTGTTGTGTCACTACAGGAAAGATATTATCTATTATGAAATATCATATGAAAATCTCTGTCTATTTCTTTCTAATACCTTTCATCAGGGATGGTTGATGTATAGAATAACAAAATGTATATACATATACGTGCATATAAAACACATGTATATTTACATACATATTTACATATATACCTACTTTGATATACTTTCATATATATGTGTGTGTATATATATATATGTATATATGTGTATTACTGATTTTTTACAGAATTACAGAATCTTCCTCTATTTTAAATCTCTTAGAAACAATCCTTCAATGCTCTCAAATGCTTGTGTCCTCCATAACAGTTATCTCCTATAAATACGTGATTCAGTTCAACTTATTTCCCCATTTTATGCCATTTAGTGTCATTTCTACTTTTCACAAAAATAATATCCAAAACTTTGATTTTTAGGTTTCTAACATGGTGGACATTTGTTTGCTGACTTCAACAAGGAATTTACTATAAAAACTCCTATAGGTATTTGCAATAGCTTATCTATTTATTGTTGTGCTTCTGCTTTTATTATTAAATGCACATGGAATAACTTAGTTGAGTCTTTCACTAAGCTTTGTTTAAAACTGCTGATTCTTCTTGTTTTATGAGAAAGTGCTTCTCATAACATTCTCCCTCCTTTTCCATAAAAGTTTACACAAATATTCATGTTGTTGTTCTGATGACCCACAAGAGGTAGGACTAGAGTTTTTTTTTAATCTTCACAAACTCTTAAACCTCTCTGAAACAGGAATTATGCACAAGAGTTAAAACAATTTCAGTTGTCTCCACAGTCTAAAACAGAGGGGTCAAAAACATGGCTCAAGGGGTATATGCAGCCCAGAACACTTCTGACTGTGGCCTGAATTAGATCAAAATGTAATTAAGAAACATTTAACAAAATACATACGAATACAATAAAACATAGATAATGTTAATATGTGGTTTCTTAAGCCAAGGCCTGCAAGGATCCTTATGTACAGTTTACTATTTCTATTTGTGTTTATCACCACTGGTCTAGGATATAAAGAATACAAATAGCATAAAACCTTGAACTAATAACAGGGAAAGATGATCTCTAGCCCCTAACAAGCTCACCCAGAACTCCATTACCTACCATCCATCATGATCTGGACAACAGGTGATCACAAACTAATGCATTACTTGCAATAGAACTCAAATTGACAACTTCTCCACTTTCAATTCTCTTAGTGCCTCAGAGATTCAAACATCAGAAATTCACTCAAGCTGTGATAGCAAAGTGATAGCACTATTATATTGAGTAGAGCACAGCCAGAGAATGGAGGAACAGAGCAGGGACAAGGGGGAGTCACTCCATTAAGCCTGTGGGAAAATTCCCCCAAACCAGTCGGGGCCAGTTCAGTCACCCTAGAGGTCACACTGGGCAGCTAGGTGGTACAATGGATAGAGTACTGGGCCTGGAGTAAGGAAAACTCATCTTTGTGAGTTCAAATCTGGTCTCAGACACTTACTAGCTGTATGACCCTGGGAAAGTTATTTGCCCAATTTGCCTCAGTTCCTTATTTGCAAAATAAGCTGGAGAAGGAAATGGCAAACAATTCCAGTATTTTTGCTAGGAAAATCATAAATGGGCTCATGAAGAGTTAGACATGAATGAAGCAACTGAACAACAATACAACAAAAGACCACATTGGGAAGAGATCTAGGCCAGTAAAATGTTAATTGACACACATGGAGGATACCAAACCTCTTTGAGATCTAGCTCCTGATGTATCACCATAATAGGGGAGGAAGTCAGAGACTAAGTAATAAGAGCAAATAAGGGAAGGACGAAGGGAGAAAAGAAATTTCTGGCAATCTCAAATTGTGAAAATCTCAGGAAAAAGAAACCTCAGAGACCTTCAGTCCAAGCAGATACACCAACAAGGGGAAGAAATATTGACTCTGTATTGGGTAAAAAAAAACGTTCAGGTATTTATGAATAAGTATTTCAAGATAAAAGAAACTGAATCAACACATGGTGAGGCAAAAGATTCTGTTGATTCTGAAGAGAGCATGGAATCCTGACAGGATGCTCCTAAATGGTCTAAAAGAGAAATAAGTATAAATGCAGAATTAATGGTCTCCACAATAGAGATGATTGGAAGGATGAATAAATCTCCAATGACAAGGCTTACCAAAGAAACGAAAAAGCGGATAAATGATTGAGAGTGAAAATACATGGAAGTGAAGAACAATCTAGAAGAAGACAAACCGAAAGTAGTAACCATAGGTTTTTGACTGATCTCCACATAGATGAAACATTGATCATAAAGACAGTGAGAGCAGAGAGAATTAATTGATTATAGGTCTCCTAGAAGAATGCAATAAGTTAAAAGACTTTGAACACAACAATGTAAGAAGTAATTCAAGAAAACTGTCCAGAATTTCTTAACACAGAAATAAATTGTCAATCAAAAGAAACTATAGATCACCTACAAAAAGAAAACAAAAATATCCTACAAACTCCAAGACAGTGATTATATTAGGAAATTCCATTGACAAACAAAAATTCTACAAATGACTGGAAAAAGACCTTAAATGGTAAGAAAATGAGATACTAAATACACAAGACTGCTGTATCTACCAGAAATTGTAGCAGGAAATGGAATAATGTATTCCAAAGAAGAAAGAATCTTAAGATACAGTCCCAGTTGTGTTAACACTCTAGACTGAGCTTAAGCACAAATAAAAAATAAGATGGATGTGAAATACAAAAGAAACACTTGACACATACCCATAAATAAAACCAGACTTAAATAAATTATTTGCCTTGCAAACAACCCAGATAACAGAAATGGAAGGCAGGAAAACAAATATAATCTATGACAAAAAGAACAACAAAATAATGAGAGTATCATTAAGAAATTTCTTTCTAAATGCATAGTGAAACAAGGGTGAAAGCAGAAGTCAAATAGGAGTGATGGAGAAGAAGCAGGCTTGAAATATCATGGATTAAGGCTGGTAACACCCCACCTGCAATGAAATCAATGCATTTTATGTGAATATATTACACAATGGGATTGTTCATAAAAGAAGGGATGGTAAAAAGAAAATAGAGGGGGTATATGATGTACCTTAAAAAAGTGAAAAGCTAATAATGAAGGATCAGCATCTACTATAGTTTCTCAGGATGAAGAGAACCTATAGGAGAATGAGTGAGGATGCAAAAAAAGGTATTGAAAAAGGGAGAAAGATTGGAAACTTTTTTCAGTTTTAGGAGGGAATATGACTAATGAATGATCTCATAGGAGAAAAATGACATTCTGTAAGATTCTGTAAGACATTAAGTTGAGTAACGTCTGTAGAGATTTGATGCTCAGAGAGAACACTCACCCTATCTCAGGAAAAGTGGAATTACACTGGGTGCAATTGTTATGCAGAAAGTTGGGATGACCAAGGACTTAGGAAAGAGATTTAGGGCTAAATGAGGAAAACAAGCAAAAAAGAAGGGGAAGGCAAACATTTATTAAGCAACTACTATTTGTCAAATACTTTACTATACACTTTACAAATGTTATCTTATTTGTCCTCCAAGAGGAGGACAACAATCGATAATAGACATCACAATCAATTGCAGAATCAGAGACAAAGAAAGATTCCTATAACAAGGGTATATCTCCTCTACCACTTGTGAGAATTCATTTTTCTAAGAGTGAGGCACAACAGGAAAAACAAAGGGAATAAGCCTTTATTAAGCACCTACCATGTTCTAAACACATTAAATATCTCATTTGATCTTCATAATAACCCTGTGAGTTAGGCACAATTTTGATGATTCCTATTTTACATTTGAGGAAACTGAGGCAGATAGAGGTTAAGTGACTTGACTAGGGTCATACAGTTAGTAAACGGCTGAGGCTAGCTCTGAAATCAGATCGTTTTTTACCACTGACTTAGCTTTGTATCTACTGAGTTCCCTAAATGGTAGAAGGGGAATAAGCGCAAGATTAACAAGGAAATAATGCACCCCACCACCAAAAAAATTAGAATAACTCAAAGTGGATGCTTTAAAAGTTTTAATTCTTTGAGGAACACGGAGTATAAAAAATTAAATAAACATAAGGGGCCACGAATCAAATAATAGAAGTTTAGAGTAATAAGATAGGGTAGATAATGAAAAAATTGGGAAAGAATTCGATTTTAGAAAAAAAAAAGTGCAAGCAAAATGAAATTAAAAAAAATCTAATGAACAAAAATGTTGAAAGGGAAGAAGAAAAAAGTTGTTTCTATCTCTTTTAACTGATATGGAAAAATGAGGGGAAAATTAAATAGCTAGACAAAATTAAGAGAGGAAAAGAACTTAATAAGTAGAATTCCAAATTAGAGAGTTGACAGACAGGAATGTGCAGGATAATTTAAGGAAGCTTCAGGGTGAGGTGAAGAGGTAAGTGGCAATAAAGGTGCCTTAAAGTAGATTAAAGTAGAGGAAGAGGGAAAAATACTAATTTGAAAAAAATAGATATAAATGGAGAAAAATATAAACCTTATCCTAATAACTTAAATGTGAATGGATTAAACAAGGCAATAAAACACAAAAGGCAATAAAAAACAAAGAGTGGCAGATTGGTTAAACAAATACACACAATCTCTTGCTTAAAGAAGTACATTCTGAAAATAAAAACATGCACAGAATAAAAATGAAAGGCTGGAAAAGTTGCTACACCTCAAGTGAATCCCCAAAAGCAGGAGTTGCAATAATGCTATCAGATAAACCAAAAAACACTGAATGTAGAAAAAAAGTGATAAGGAAACTAAAACACACTAAAGGGAAGCATTGCTAAAAGCAATATTAAATTTATATGCTCCAAATGCTTTAGAATTTAAATTCAAAAAAGGAAGAATAGCTCAACTGCAAGAAGACATAAGCAGTAACACAATAGTAATAGGAATCTTCAATATCCCTCTCTCAGTTTTGGATAAGTCTAACAGAAAGATTAATTGAAAAATAGATAACTGAATACATTGGTGCAGAAATTAGAAATAAAATAATTATTATGTTTTCTGCATAGTATTCCTAAATTATATGTGTATATATGCACACATGTATATTTGTATACATATACATATTTATGAATGTGTGTATACATGTATCACAAGGAACATTTAAAGAATTGACTGTTAGAGCAAAAACATATAAAGAGGAAGAACCTATAAATTTACAAACTATATCTCAGACTATGTAACTCAAAGAAATAGTAATCAGTTCAGAAATCACAAATAGAAGATACAAATATTCCACAAATGGAGACCTAACAAAGAAATTCTAAATAGTGAGCAGGTTGAAGAATAAATGAGAGAAAAAAAATGATTGCCATGCTAAAGAAAATCATGATGAAACAAAGTAAATTTCTGTTATGCAGCTAAAGCAGTCCTTAGGGGGAAAATCATGTTCCTACAAACATCCATAACTAAAATAGAAAAATGGGGTTTAATTAAATGAATGTATATTAAAAAATAGAAAACCAACAAATAAACAAAGCTAAAAGAAGCATAAATGAGGGCATATGAAAAGTAGGAGAGAAGTAGGCAAATTACAAGCAAAAGAAAAACTGTGGGAATGAGATATTAAACTAAATGCTGGTTCTGTGAAAAGGCTTAATTGAATCTTTACTCAATCTGATTAAAATGAAGAGGCCAGGAAAATCATATCAACTGAACAGCAAATAAACAAGGTAAAATCACAAAAAATTCAACGAAGTAAAAAAAAAAGCAAACCCTATTATACATAATAATATGCTAACAAAATTGAAAACACAAAAGAAACTGAGAATATTTTCGAAAAGTAAAATACTCAGAATAATAGAAGGACAAATAGAGATCTCAAGTAACCCAATGTGAGAAAAGGAAATAGCTTCACTAGCTGTGAAGGAATTACCTTAGTGGAAAAGGAGGAAAAAATGAAAACAAAAACAAAAGCAACACCCATGGTTCTGATGAGTTTTTGGGAGACTATCAAGCATTTCAAAAATAATTAGTATTCATATTACAAAAAAATCAAAAGCTGTTGTAGAAATCACTTTAATGAAATACTTTTATGGGGCAAAATTATTCATAATAAAGGTAAAACAGAGAGGCAAAACTCTTTATCAACATTATTAATTAACATTAATTCAAAAAACTTTAGATAAGTTCCTGTCAGACTATAGTAATTCACACAAGAAATCACTCTTCAATTAGATAAATAAAGAATGGAGCATTTATGAATATATAGTTCATAGAAAAACACCTGAACATTTTTGGCAAACTATGAGAGAAATCCATAACAGTTTTACTAAATGACAACTTTGCTATATTTTATGAAGATGATTTCTATTGCAACACAGGTTAGATTAAGGACATCTAGGTGGCACAGTGGATAGAGCACTGGCATGGAGCCAGGAAGATCTGATTTCAAATCCAGCTTCTGATATTTACTAGCTATGTGACCATGGGCAAGTCCCTTAACCCCTGTTACTCTCAGTTCCTCATATGTAAAATAGGGATACACTGGCAAAAGAAATGGCAAACCACTCCAGTATCTTTGCCAAAAAACCTCATGGACAATAAGTCTATGGGGTCATAAAGAGTTGAACTGAATGATTGAACAAAAACACAGTTATATTACATGAGTTTGAATGTAAAATGTGGATGATAACAATAGAACCTACTTCACAAGGTCACTGTGAGGATCAAATGCTAGTTGATACTTTTTAATCAAAGACTTGGAAAAAAAGATGTAAATGATACGAATGCCAAATTTTCAGATTATACAAAGCAGGGAGGGACAGATAACACACTGAATAACAAAATCAGTTTCAAAAATGTTCTTGACAGGCAAGAACAATGGGTCCAATTCAAAAGAGATAAATGTGAGGTCTTAAAATTTGGTTTAAAAAGTTGGCATCAGAGCACTAGGTGTCATGGGATCTTTAAATGGCAATTTGTCAAACAAAAAGAAATGTGATGTGGAAACAAAAAAAATGTGATAATGGATTACATTAAGATAGGTAAAGCTTTCAGGAATAAGAAGGTCTATCCTAGTCAGACCAAACATAGAATCTTATATTCAGTTTATGACACCATATTTTAGGAAGGAGGTGCTGAAGAAGGTTCAGAAGAGAGTAACCTGTATACTAAAGGTCCTTTATGTCAATAAAGCATTTTGAGGGAACTAGAGATAATTAGCTGTGAGAAGAGAAGACATGTTTGATTTGAGCAGCTACTAGTAACTCCCACTCAAAATTACTAAATTACTTTGTCTTAATTATATATATGTATATAAATATGTGACATATCTACATATATACACATACATATGCATATATTGTATACACATATGTTACACACACACACACAGTTATTTATTTATCTAAATATCTACATACCTATTTCCTTCCCCAATAGAATGTAAGTTCCTTGAGGGTTGTCTCATTTTTGTCATTATTTTCCCAATATTCCTAGGCATAGTTCCTGGGATAGAAAAAAAAAAGCTTGCTGATTGATACATTTAATTTACACACCTATAGTCTCCTACTGCTAAGAATTAGAAAGAAGAAAGGGACAAGGAAATTTTCCCAACTCCTCTCTAAGGCTAAGGTTATCATTATGATGAGATAAAACATTTGTCAGATGCTTACTATGTGGCAGATACTTGGCAAGTACTGAAGATATCAATGCCTTCAAATAATAGAGTCCTGACCTCAGAGGATTTACATTCTTAGGTGGCCAAAACAACACATAAAAGGGAGCTGGAAAGGGGGTTGGATGGGCTGACACACTGAGGGCTATAGTGGCTGGAAGGTAAAGTAGAATCCTAGTTACATTCAATATGAAGTTACTCATCTAGCCCAAGTTCTTAGAGGGAGAGACTAACATTGGGTTGGGGCTGAGAGGAAGACCAGGAAGATGGTATGAGAGAACCAGTTATATTCTTTTTTTGCACCTTCTATTTACATAGTTTTGTTGAGGGAGAAATGATCCCCAGGGATGTAGGAATCCCAAACCAAAGTTCCCAGGTCACCTGGAATGAATTCAAGGATCCAAACATTGTTTAAGTCAAGGAGGCAAAGGTGTATTACACTTTACGTAAATAAAGTGGGCAAGAGTTCTTAGGGAACCTGCAACCATACAGGGCTACAGAGAAAGTTTAAGTATAAGATTTAGGGATGAAACCTGTCAATTAGTTGTTTTGGGGTGGGATTAGGGAGTGACTAAAGTGTGATTAAGGGGTGGTCAGTTCTTAAAGGAACATGTATTTTTTGTATCTACTGCTCAGGTATCTTACCCAGAGTTCACTGGGAAATAGCCCAAGGCAGGGCTAGGAGAAGGTGTAGTTTTTGCTGTGAAATGTCACTAAGTCACCAAAAGTTCATGGCTGACTAGGAATATCCAGGTGGACTCCATCACATGTCTTGTTAGACAAGATTAATGTAAAGGAGTATACATTTGACTATGTTTAGGATGTATGTTAGACTCAGTGTATAGTCAGTTATCAACACCTGGGAATCAATCTATAGTTGAGTATAGCTGCTTACTGAGGAAGAAGCAGAGATAAGTTAGTTGGGGCATGCTGAAGGAAGCTAGAGAGAGACTGCCTGTGAGAGAATATGTTTTGAGAATTAGTTGTTTTGGTAAGGCATGCTGCCCTTGAACTGGAAGCTAGAGAGAGACCACCTGTGAGAGAATATGTTTTGAGAATTAGTTGTTTTGGTAAGGCATGCTGCCCTTGATCTGGAGAGAGGCTGCCTGGGCCAATGCTTTGAAGCTAGGGAGAGATGTGATTTTAGAACTGGAGTTCAGGCACAGGCACCCAAGCAGAGGCTAAGGGGAAATGTGATGTTAGAATTAGGGTCCAAGCACAAGCATTCCATCAGCTTCACATACTGTGTACATTTTCTTGTCACTACATCAGTCCATATAATACTTTCAAATCTTTTTTGATTTCTGCACGTCACTTCTTATTGTACAGTAATATCCTGTAACGTTAATGAGCCAAAATTATCATTATATCACCATCACCACCACCACCACCACCATCATCTTCATCATCACCTTTAAAATTTCTTCACTCTGTCGGGTTCTGTGTTGATAGGATTCTAGGAAGAAGCAACATTTAATATTCTTTTCAATTTTTAGTGTTTAGTAATACTTATTATTACTATGCAGGATGAATATAGCACTTTAAGATTTACAAAACTCTTGCAAGTAGTCTCTCATTGGGTCCTCACACAAACCCTGGGAAAAACTTGCCATATTTTATCTATCTTATAATTGGAAAATCTGAGGCAAACAGCAGTTACATTATTTGCTATGGGTCACATAGTAAGTGTTTGAGGCCACATTTTAACTAATTAACCAATCCTGATTCTAAATTCAGTGTGCTGCCTAACTACCCAATTATTGGTTGAGTAGCTGGTCTCTGTATTATTTTTTAACTTCTCAGTATCTTGGACCCCTAGAATATATAGCTGTAGATCATTAGAATAATATAGAAGGGGGACTAGAATATACAAATCATGTAACATTGATAACAATCATAATTCCTTGAGTAAATAATTTCTATTTCTGTCACTATGTACACCAAGTATGCAAGTCACATTACTAGCTCCTGATTTTTTGATGGAATGGTAGAAGGAGAAGGATCAATATTCATAAATCCATGGTTTTCAATTCAGGTTATAAGAAAATAATATTTTCATTTCTCCTTTACTTCCCTGTAGTGATCCTCTAAAACAAATGTTTAAATATATTAATGACTAACCACACTAGAGTCTCTTTTGACTGATCATGCCAATATGGCCTTCTTTAATAGTGAAAGGCTTACAGAAAATTGGAATGTACATAAATTTTGTCTTCAGTGCACCTAATCTTATTTATATTGGCCTTTTGTTATCTGTCTTCTAGAGTACCACCTAGAACCTTTTCACTGGGTAGGATCTGATACATTAATTCATTTTGAGGTGTAAATGACTTATAAGACCTAGCATTTTGTATCCTAAAGGTATATGGATTTTTAACAGGTAGTGGCCCATAGTGGTAGAAAGAGGAATTAATCTTTAACTGTAGAATATCAGGTAATTTAAAAAACTTGTATGCTGAGAGGGAAGGTGTCATTTTTTAAAAGGCAAGCTGACCTTCCTAATTTCTTGATCTCACTTATTTGTAAGACAAACCCAGGTGAGATATTCCAAAGTTTAAAAATATTTTTCTGAATTCTGAAAAAAAATTTTATGACTGCATATCTTGCCCTCAAGCAAATATTGCATGATGAGAACTTTTTTTTTCTTTGTAAAGGAAAAGTAAACCAATCTCTAGACATAAAAAAATAGCTAACTTACTACTTGTCTCCCATTAAAACTTCTTAGGGGGCAGTTTTTGAGAATAGAATAACACTATTCAATTACCCTTAATGTCATTTATTATATAATTAATATTAATAGAATATAAGATCCTTTAGAGCAGGGACCATTTCATTTTTGTTTTTGTAGATCAAAATTTTAAAATAGTCACTGTCATGGTACCTGGAACATAGGAAGCATTTGAGAAATATTTATTAAGCAATGGATTATAGATATAAACAGATGAGAAAAACAACACCCAGCAAGTATAAGTGACTTGGTCAAAATAACACAACTAGCAAGTATCAGAACAGAATTAAATCTAGCTCTTCTGGCTCTAAGACAGGTACTATTACCACTGATCATGGGGTATACAATTGATAGAATCATTGGATAACAACATTATGATATTAATAGCTAAAAATTACATAGTGCTGACTGTAGGCCAGGCATTGTGCTAAGGGCTTTAAAAATATTTTCACATTTTATCTTATTTGGTCCTCACAACAACCCTGGGAGGTAGGTGCTATCACTGTCCCCATTTCCCTCTTCCTATTATTTCCTCTGTTTTACTGAAAATCCGTATTTTGCCTTGGAGCATTTTACTCAGTGTCGCTGGGTAGGTGATTCTTGGTTTTAATCCTAGCTCCTTTGACCTCCGGAATATTCCAAGCTGTCTGATCCCTTAAGGTAGAAGCTGCTAAATCTTGTGTTATCCTGATTGTGTCTTCACAAATACTTGAATTGTTTCTTTCTGACTGCTTACAATATTTTCTCCTTGACCTGGAAAATCTGGAATTTGGCTGCAGTATTCATAGGGGTTTTCCTTTAGGGATCTCTTTGAGGAAGTGATCGGTGGGTTGTTTCCATTTCTATTTTACCCTGTGGTTGTAGAATATCAGGGCAGTTTTCCTTGATAATTTCTTGAAAGATGATATCTAGGCTCTGTTTTTGATCATGGCTTTAAGGTAGTCCAATAATTTTTTTAATTATCTTTCCTGGATCTATTTTCCAGGTCAGTTGTTTTTCCAATGTGATGTTTCATGTTGTCTTCTATTTTTTCATTCTGTCAGCTTTGTTTTGTAATTTCTTGATTTCTCATAGTCATTAGTTTCCATTTGCTCCATTCTCATTTTTAAGGAATTATTTTCTTCAGTGAGCTTTTGGACATCCTTTTCCATTTGGCCAGTTCTGCTTTTTAAGCCATTCTTCTCCTCATTGGCTTTTTGGACCTCTTTTGCCATTTAGGTTACTCTATTTTTAAGGCTGTTATTTTCTTCAGCATTTCTTTGGATCTCCTTTTGTAAGCTGTTGACCATTTTTCATGATTTTCTTGCATCACTCTCATTCCTCTTGCCAATTTTTCCTCTAATTCTCGTGCTTGATTTTCAAAATCCTTTTTGAGCTCTCCCATGGCCTGAGATCATTTCATATTTTTCTTGGAGGCTTTGGATGTGGGAGCCTTGACCTTGTTGTCTTCCTCTGGCTACATGCATTGATATTCCTCATCACTGAGGACATAAGAAAATAAACTTTTCACCAAGAAAGTAACCTTCTATAGTCTTATTTCTCCCCATTTGCACATTTTCCCTGTCAGTTACTTGACCCCTGAGGTCTTTGTTAAGTGGAGGGTGTACTACACCAAGCTTCAGGGGTTTTGTGCAGCTGTCCTCAGAGATATTTCTAGGGACCTGTAAACGTTCAGTTCCTCCAAAGTGGTATGATCAAAGGAGAAGTGTCCACTCCTCTCCTGGCCTGCTCTCTGGTCTGTCAGAAACCACAAGCACTCCTTTCTGCCTTAGAATGGTAAGGAGGACTCCTTCTCCACAGCCATCACCAGTTCTACCATGCCAGCACTCCTCTTCACTCCCAGACTTCCACCTAATACTTGTAATGGCAAGTAAAGTGGGACTTTTTGCTGGTTTTGTTTTTGGAGTACTTCTTAGCACTAAGACAATCAAGTGCCTGTGATTGAGTCTTTCCTTCATTTGAATTGAGTTTTGATTGAATCAAGACTCTTTGATGACCTTCTTAAATCACAAGGAAGCATAAGTCACCTGAGTTTGAGTCAGATGGTTGTGACCCCATTTTGCTTGGGGGATCGCTCATTGGAAGAGTGTCCATGTGATTTGGCCAGACGAGACTCTGGACAACTGTTAAAGAGCACCCTCAAGCTTTGAAAACCCATATGTTGGTCCTTCTCTCTCTGGTAACTATTTATGTATTGCTATGGACAGACGGTTAGAAGACCTGTCTGCTGATTTGAATTATTTGCTTTGTTTATATTATTTTTGCTTGTAATTTCTGCTTGTTTTTTTCTCCGAAGTTCAGGGGGCTGACTTTTTCCCCTGAACTAAGTGAATGATATAGGTATGTTTAATTAAAGTGAGATTGTAAACCCCTGTAAGTTGCTTTCCTTCAGAAAAGCAGATCAAAGAACCAGTCCTAGAAGCCCTCTCATGTGCTGCTGCTGTTGGTCTCACACCTCCATAGCAGCTGCTAGTAACATTTTTGTTACAGTACTGTGACCCAGATCAGCTACTTGGTTCTCGCACTGTCTGTAGGCCAAGAGTTCTAGAAGCAGCCAGTGCTTCAAGCAGTGGCTGCCATCTCCCTGGTGCTGGGGCTGGGGCCTGACCATGCTCCCTTCTCACCCAAGTGAAAAACCTTTCCCACTGACCTTTGAAGCAGTCTTTAGCTTTTGTGAGTTGAGAAATCTGGAAAGGGCTGCAGCTCAGAGCCTGGTGCCATAGAATCTTCCTGTTGGTTTTCCAGATTATCTTGGGCTGGAAATCTGCTTCGCTCTGTCATTTTGTATTTTCTGCTACTCTAGAATTTGCTTAGATTCATTTTTACAGGTATTTCAAGGGGATTGGGGGAGAGCTTAATAAGGTCCATGCTTCTACTACCCAAAATATAACTTTTGTGACATTTTAAAGGAATGCGGTATGGACATATGTCTGAGAAGAATGTGTGTAAGGTGTCAATTTAGGAAGGTATCTATGTTCAAATCCTGCCTTTGATACTTCTTTCCTATATGATCTGAGACAAGACACTTAAATTCCTTCAAACTTAGATGCCTCATTAATACTCTCTGGAAGACCTATTACACAGAGTTGTAGTGAATCTCAAAAGAAATGACTGAAGTTTAAAAAAGGTGAAATTTTTTTTAATATCATCGTACAGTATGGCATAGGAAATAAAGTGCTCTACCCTGAGTCAGGAAGTCTTGGATTTGCATCCCTCTTCTGATGAACACTAAATGTTGGACTCTAAAGTTCACTTTCCGGAGCCTTAGTTTCTTCATCTCTGCAATGGGAAAATATTAAGCCCTTCTTCACAGGATTGTTGTAAAGAAACAAAGGTGAAAAGGAATGTTAAGGCTCTCTACAAACCTTAAAGAACTATGCAAATGTGACTTTTTTGTTTTTATTAATACTATTATTTTATTATTATTGCAGACCAATATCTAAACGCATAGAGATCAAACATAACAGAAACTTGTTTACATACTATATCATGGACAATTACAACAATGTTCTCTTACAAAAATAAATCAAATTACAATTATTTAAGATTTACTTTTTCATAGACGAGGCTATACGTACCTCCTAGATGACAAGACAATATTTTAGCATGGAGACTATTTGCTGGTTTTATAATGAGTTTGCCACTTTTTGATAATGGATCTGTTTCCTTTTGAGTGACTCTCCTGAAATGGTCTATTGGGTGGTCTGCATAAAAAAAATCACTTTGCTAGGTCGAGAAACCCAGAAAATGAATCCTCTGAGGATAATGGTATAACTAAACCAAGAGCTACTTGCATTTTTATCTATTGGAGCATATTCTCATTGAGATGAATATAAAAATTATTTAATTTGGAAGCTATGTGAGAATTGAGTTTTATCATTCTGAGGGCATACTCTCTTTAGACAGATGGCTGGATACAATGTTAAGTACTCAGAGAAAACAAGATATAAAGAAACCAGAATATACATACATACACATGCATGCATACATATTTTTATATATATATACACATAAATATATGTATATATGCACACATATGTGTAGATATGTATATACACACATTCTATATATATAGAAAGAGAGAGATCACATATGTGTGTGTATATATGTGTGTGTGTGTATATGTATGTGTGTGTGTGTATCAGTGCTTGTCCTGTTTCCGCTCTTTGTGTGATATTGCATCTACTTACTCATATGTAATAAAATAGCTGTCTTCTTGATTTTAATCAATAATCCTTACAAAATGCTTAGAGCTCATTGAGTAAGAAGGGCTGGATCTCATGAATGGAAATGGAAAATAGAGCAGGGAAAGTTCTTTCTCTGTTTATGCCATTAAAATAAAAGGCATCCTTTTAGATTAATGGCTTATAAAAATGACCAGGTTGTGCTTAAAAGGAAAGGCTGGCTGGTTGCATTTTTACTGACCTTTACAGAGATATGTGGATCAGTAAAACAGTGAGTGCCTCACATCTCTTCATGAATGGCAAATTGATTTTTTTAAAGAGATAAATTTTGCATAGATGAATAATGACCTAAATGAATTTTGAAAGCTTCAGATGACCTTGGTTATAATGCTTGCTTGGAAACAAAAGCGTTGTCACTCAGAATTCATGCAATACAATTTAGGATAAGGCTAATTTTGCCTTATGGTATTGGATATTTCCTTTCATTCTCCTTTTTTAAAGCCACTATGGCATTATTATTGTTATAATTCAACCATTATTTTCTACAGACAACCCAGATGTGGCTTTTTAATTTTTTTTTAAAGTAGTATGGATTCTATTTAGCAAACAGAAATGAGATAATCTTCTATTATTTAACATTTATTGAGCTTTAGTTATGCTCTGGGCATTACACAAAATATCTAATTAATCTAGCTTACAGATGGGTTGCTTGCAGGAATTGCTAAAACAGGTGTGGCTTTTTTAAAAAAAATGTCATTTCTTTTTTTTTGATATTGAGAAGATTAAAGCTCATAGTCTGGATTGAGGAAGGAACTCAGTGTTTAGGAATGAAGATATACTACATCAGGGCAAAATTTTTAACTCTCTTAAGATTTAGGGAAGCAATGTCCAGCAGAAATAAGCTTTAACTGAGATCTCTGTGCCTACTGAGATAATTTGAAGAATAACGACAAAATTTAACTGGCAACAGTTCGCACACAGCAATAGGTTATATATGGTACTCGCTGAGCTAAGAGACTTCTGATAGGCCCTACTGTCATTTGGTCTGCAATTTACAGGACATCATTAGTGAGAGGGGGATGGATAGGTACCTACTGTAAGTAGAATCTTTCAGTTTTGCAGGAAAATTCCTTACTTTTGATGAAATTTATCAAAGAAAAACAGCAGTAACCACAATGAAAGGTGCTACAGCTCTGCAGAGTAATGAGCAGATGCTTTCTGTTCTTTGCCAAAGCCATCGGATGCTATCCTTCCATCTAATTAAAGTGAGAAGAGAAAATACCACCTAAAGTTTTCATTAAGAAATCAGAGCTGCTAGTTTCATACACACGCAAGCATAGCCTTGGGAAGTGTCCCAATCTCCTTCATTGTTTTGCCATGCTTAGAAATGTTGATTTGCAAAAAGATCTGGGACTGCGTGGTTTTTCTGCAAAGGTTCAGAGTGACAATTCTACCACTGCTCTTCTTGGCATTTTATATGAGTTGTGTGTTTTCTGGCCTATTCTGTCTATAAGAGTGGGATCATAAAGAATGAATTTTGTCTTTGTGAAAGTGAGGGATTCTGGAATGTCCACTTATCTTGTCTGTCCATATGCTCTAGAAGAGACCCACATTGGAAGTACTTGTGATATTGTATTGACACATAAACTGGGCCTTGAATCTGAATAATCTCAGATGTCAAATCCCAATCAATGATAAAACTCCAGTGTCTCTCTTTTGTCATGTATTTCAAGTCAAAAAGCATTTATGAGGGGCTTACAATGTACTGGGCACTGTGCTAAGCACTGGTGAGGGGAAAGAAATCTATTCCCTGCATTCATAGAGGTTGCATCCCAACGCACGAAGACAATAGACTAGGAAGCTAAAAGAAAGGGAGGGGAAATGGGTACTCATGTGCCAAGAGTGGATAGTGCAGGTTGAGAGGAATGAAAACGTGGCTGAGGGATTTCTCTTTAAAATGGCAGTTCAGGTAGGAACTAGTGAACCAGAGGAAAAGTTTGTAGTAGCACAGAATACTTCAAGTGTAAGAAATTCAAGGTTGAAGTGAATTTGCAGGGTGATGAAATTTCTGTGGCATGGTAAAGAAAATAAAGAGAGTCAGAGTAAAATCCTATAATTGGTCATTAAAGCTCTTCACAACTTAGCTTCAGCCTACCCTTCCAGGCTTATTAACCTTTACTCCCCCTCATGCAATCTACATTCCAATCAAACTGTCCTTCCTATTATTTCTCACAAATGACCCTTCATCTCCCTCATCTGCACCTTGCCCAAGAGATCTGGAATCCATTCACTCACCATCCCTTGGTAGAATATAAACTCCTTGAGGGCCTAAACTTCTAATTTTTGTTTTTGTATCATGAACATTAAAACTATACTATGGGGTACTTATTTTTTTTCCTTAGAACAAGATAAATCTAACCAAAAATAAATTAGAAATAACTTAAGGAGACGAATAGAATTTTAGAAGAGTTAGGTATGATAGACCTCAGGAGAAAATTGAATGGGGATAGAAAGGAGTATACTTTTGTTTCAAGTTAGATGGCACCTTCACAAACATTGACCATATATCAGGGAATAAAAGCCTCACAATCAAATGGAGAAAAGTAGAAGTATTAACTGAATTCTTTTCAGATCATAATGCAATAAAAAATTACATTTAATAAAGGGTTACAGAAAAATAGATTAAAAATTAATTGGAAACTAGATAATCTAATGTTAAAGAATTAGGGGGTCAAAAAAATAGAAATAATCAGTAATTTCATTAAAGAGAAGGACAACAATGAGATAATATACCAAAATTTTTGGCATGCAACCAAAGTTGTATTTAGGGGGAAATTTATTAAACAATTACATCAGTAAAACAGGGAAAGAGCAGATGAATGAATTTGGAATTCAACTTAAAATCTATAAAAATAACAAACTAAAAATACTCAAATTAAACACCAAATTCAAAATCTTAAAAATCAAAAGAGAAATTTAAAAGTTAAAAGTAAGAAAACCATTATATTAATAAATAAAAATGAAGCTGGTCTCATGAAAAAAATACCACAAAATACATGAATGATTGTTTGATAAAAAAAGAAAAAAGAAAAAAAATTACCAGCATCAAAAATGAAAAAGGTAAATTCACAGCCAAAGAAGAGGAAATTAAAGTGATTGTTAGGACACATTTTGTCCAACTGTATTTGCTGAAATCTAACAAAGTGAAATAGATTAATATTTACAGAAATATGAATTGCTCAGATTAACAGATAAATAAATAAAATACTTAAATAACTCTACCTTAAAAAAAGAAATTGAACAAGTCATCAATGAAATCCCTAGGAAAAAAATCCCCAGGACTTGATGAATTCACAAGTGAATTCTACTAAACTTTAAAAAAACAAATTCCAATACTATGTAAACAATTTGGAAAAAATAGGCAAAAATGAGTCCTACTAAATTCCTTTTTATTTTTCTAATTAAGATTTTTTTTTTAATTTTTAGTTTACAACACTCAGTTCTGCATGATTTTGATTTCCAGATTTTCTTCCCTCCCTCCCCAAGACAACATGGCATCTGATATAACTTCACACTGAACTTACTTATACAATAGTCAAGTTGTACAGAGGAACTGTGACCCAATGGAATGAATCATGAGAAAGAAGAAACAAAACCAAAAAAAAAAAAAAGAGAGAAAAAAAAACAAAACAAAAACAGGAGAGCAAATAGTTTGCCTCAATCTCCATTCAGACTCCCTAATTTTGTTTGTAAAGTCCTCCTTGAGTTCTTCCAGGAATGCTTTTTGGTCTGGAGACCAGTTCACTTTCCCTTTTGAGGTTTCAGATGTGGATGTAGTGTCCATGCTATCCTCTTCTGAATGGGTTATTTTGATCTTCTCTGTCTCCATAACATGAATCAATTGTCTTTGGCTTTTCAGAGTGTTTTTTTAATGGTATTTTTTTTTCCTCCTGTCTTCTAAAGTATATCTCCGTTTCTGAGGCTCAGAGACCTCTGTCTCAAGTTTCTTGTGTTGGAATCTGTGGGTCTGCTCACTGGCTTTATGTTCTATGTCCTCTGGTTTCATGAGGTGTGGGAAATGGGTAGTCTGGCTGCTGGGGGTCTCCTCTTCCCGAGGAATGTTCTACGGAATGGGTGGTCTCAGATCTTGTCTGTGCTGGTGTCTACCACTTCCCTTGGCTGTGCAAAGCCACATCTGGGATCCTGGCATTGATGTTAGTTAGCTCCACCCCGCTGGGACTCAGTTACTTTCATTGTTCTGCTGAGGTGAGGGCTGCTGGGATGCCTCTCTTCCTGCACTAGTCTCCTTCTGCCACCACAGGAAGGGCCAACTCCCCCACTTCTATAGCTACTGAAGACTCCCTTCTGGCTCCTCTGTTTCTTCTGAGATATTATTCTCTGGGTTTATTCAAGGGAGGGATTAGAGCCATTTAACCTGGACATTATGGCTCCCAGAAGTTCAAGAAGGCAAGTTTCAAACCTTTAGACCATGGGTTGGAGGCCTCTGGGCTAGCTGCTTCCATGGCCACAGGCTCCACACTCCAACAGAATCCTATCCTGGGCTGAGAGGCCTGGGGCTCAATCATGGCCATAACCAGGACTTCCACCCTGGGCCTGTTCCTGCTCCAGCCTTTAGCTCTCCCAGCCACCTCCCAGACCAGCATGCTGTCTGGATACCTCTGCTGTTCCCAGTTGATTTGATCTGGTACCCTTCCACGTACCCAGCGCTCCTGCAACTCTCAGTCTATTAGTGGCTTCTAACTCTCTCAAATCTGCTCAAATTCACTTTTTTAGATGTATCTCACAGAATTTGTGAGAGATCTCCTGTAGTTCCTTCCTTTCACAGCGCCATCTTGGCTCCACCCCCTGAATTCATTTTATGACATAAATATGATGCTGATACCTGAACCATGAAGAGCAAAAACAAAGAAAGAAAATTATAGACCAATTTTATTAATGAATATTGATGCAAAAAATAAAATACTAAGAAGGAGATTATAACAATATATCACAATGACCATACGCTATGACCAGGTGCGATTTATTCCAGGAATACAGCTTCAATATTATTGAACTAGTGCTGGTTCAATATTAGACCAAAAATATCAGCATAATTTACTATATCAGTTGAAAAAATATAATCAACTGAGGGGATTATGGCTTATCTTACATGTCAGATTTGTTCAGGATATGATCGGGCAATTTTCAGAAGAAATCAAAAATATCTATAGTCATATAAAAATGCTCTAAATCTTTACTCATTAGAGAAATGCAAATTAATACCACTCTGAGGTTCAGCCTTACTCCTATTAGATTGGTTAACATGACAGACAAGGAAAATGTAGGTAGTGATGTAAAAAAAATGGGAATTTAATGTTCTTTTGGTAGAGTTGTGAATTGATCCAATCATTCTGGAGGACTACCAAACTGTGTGTATGTAGTCTTTGACCCTAGACTACTAGGTCTGCATCCCATAGAGATGAAAGAAAAAGGAAATAGATGGACAAACACATTAATAGCAGGGCTTTTGCATGGCAAAGTATTGGAAATTGAGAGGATGCCCACTAACTGTGGAATAAGTGAATACATTGTGGTATACGATTGTGATCCACCACTTTTGTGCTATGAGAAATGAAGAGCAGGATGGTTAAAAAATACTGAGTGAAATGAGCAGAATCAAGGGAACATTGTACAACATAATCTCAATATTGTACAAAGATCAAATGACTTAGCTGTTCTTGGGAAACAATGATCCCACACTGTTCTGAAATTCTTAAGATGAAAAATGCTATTTACCTCCAGAGAAAGGGCTGTCTAAATGCAGATTGAAGCATACTTTTAAACTTTATTTTTATTATTCTTATACTTTTTATTGCTCTGCTTTTTCTTTTGCAACATGGCTAGTATGAAAATGTTTTGCTTGACTACACTTTTATAATCTATATCAAATTGATTACCTTTTCAAGGAGGGGTGAGGGAGAGAATTTGGAACTAAGTTTTTTTAAAATGAGTGTTAAAATTTTTGTTTACATATAATTGATCAAAATCAAAAACAAAAACAAATTCACTTTAATGTAGGTCAATTTTCTCAACTCAGAAAATAAAAGCTTTGCTGCATGCCTTACAAGGTATTGTATCAGTAAAGAATGTGCTTCGAAAGATAAAACTTTATCTTTATCACGCAAATGTAAAGTACTCACCAAAACAGGATTCTTTGATTCAATGATAAGGCAGGCTACTTCTTTTTGTATTGTTTCAATTTTTAACAAAATCCTCAATACAAATCTTGAGCATACCAATGACCAGAAGAGAGCAGTGTGATGAAACCACCAGAGAAGAGACATCAGAAGCCCTAAGTGTTAGAGGTAGTCATTTCCCTGCTCTTGAATGTATCATTGTACATATACTCTCTAAATGCTCCCACAAGCTCTGGTCACATCACATAAGCTACTGAAATATGCTTTTCCTTCGTTTTACCTACACACACACACACACACACACACACACACACACACACACACAGACACACACACACACTGTGTTTTTACATAAATATGAATATGAATACATCTAAGTGTATAATACGGCAAGATGCCTGTTCCCAAGAGTCTTGTAGCCTTGTACAGTGTACTTATTTTTTGTCTGGCTTCTAACATAGACTTTTCTTGCATATGGATCACTCAGAAAAGTCACTCTGGGTTCAAGATATTGTATGGCTGTTCAGCAACCACTCAAATGTATAGCTTATGAGCCCTGACAAATGAGCCTATGTTACCTTCAGTACAAGCACTTATTAGTTTGTGTGAAATAAATTTAGTCTAATGCATAACAAATTCACTGATAAAAGCTTCTCCAAAGTATACAAGACATAAACTCTTCTAAAGTTTACTACACTATCAATAACGAAAGAGTAGACACACAGAGCACACATATAACCACAGGGCATATAACAATGACATATATGGCATGCATATGAAATACAGAGCAGTATATCGACATGTATACATTAACCTATGTATACATTATGTAATATTAACATATGTCCACTTGTGTATGTATATATAATAGACACATGCATATTCATAAATGCTATCCATATATTTCTCCCAGTCATTGGGGACAGGCACTCTATCACATGTACTTACAAAAAGTTCTCAGTAGTTTCCTGTACATTCTCAATAAAAATCTTGAATAATTGACATGTTGGCCCTATGTACATTCAGAATATGAATGGATTTTTTAATTAAATATTTTTCATTTTTTATTAGAAAGTCATTGCTAAATAATATTGTTTTATGCAATGACCGTATTTTTACCTTTAATTCCCTCTGCATGTGTTCATATTATTAAACATATTTTTAATTTACACCTAATTATCTTTGAAAATAAGCAAGTATTCAACATTGTGAGGCGGGATTCTCAATTCTGTCCTAATACGACAGTTTTATTCATTCATTCATTTGTTTATTTATTTGTTTGTTTATTTTCAAATGGATACCTGCCTCTTCTTTCTCCTCCCTTCCTCTCAAGTTTGAAAGCAAGAAAAATGAAATGTCTTTTTATGAACATGGATAGTTAAAAAAAAAAAACAATTCCCCACATTAGCCATGCCCAAATAAAAAATTTCTCAATCTTCACTGAGTCTATCTCCTTCCAATCAAGAGGTTGGTAGCCTGTTTCATTATGAGTCCTCTGGAATTATATTTAGTCATTATAGTTGACAGAATTTTAAAGACTTTCAAATTGTCTTCACAATATTGAAATTATATAAATTGTTTCGTTTCTGCTCACTTTACTCAGGATCAATTCATACAGATCTTCCCAGGCTTTACTGAAACCATCCCCTTTATAATTCATTAAAATACAATAAGAGTGACAAGGTTTTTTTAAATTAAATTTATTTATTTATTTACTTATTTATTCTTGTATTCAACATTCACTTTTATAGTACCTGAGTTCTAATTTTTTCTCTTTCCTTCCTCTCCAACTCCCCAAGACAACACGCAATCCAATATAGACTATAAATGTATAATCTTATTAAACATTTTTCCACATTAATCATGTTGTGAGAGAAGAATCAGAACAAAAGGGAAAAACCATGAGATAGAAAAAACCAACAAAAAAGAGAAAATAGTATGTTTTGATCTCCATTCAGACTCCGTGGATCTTTCTCTGGATGTGGATAGTATTTTCCATCATGAGGCTTTTTGATTTGTCCCAGATCATTCCATGGCAAAGAATAAAATCAATATCAAATATCAAAGTTGGTCATCACACAATCCTGCTCCTCCTGTGTACAATGTTCCCCTGGTTCTGCACACTTCACTTCACACTAGTTCATTCATGTCTTTCCAGGTTTTTCTGAAGTCCACCTGCTCATCGTTTCTTATTGAACAATAATATTCCATTGCATTCATATACCAAAACTTGCTAAGCCATTCATGAATTGATGGACATCCCCCAATTTCCAATTCTTGGCTACCGCAAAAAGAGATGTTATAGCTTCGACTTCTAGTGAACACCAAATGGCGGAAGACGCCAGTGCTGCAGGAGGTGCGGGGAGCCCGGAGTCGGAGGTTGGGGTGGCTTCCACGGTGGCTTCGGCAGTGGGTGCAAAGGTCGAGGCCGGGGCCGTGGTTGAGGCCTAGGCCGGGGCCGCGGAGCCCAGGGAGGAAAGGCCGAAA
>CM053627.1:125332918-125370379 GCA_028646595.1 Phalanger gymnotis | reverse complement strand
TAAGCTGGGCCGCCTAGTCAAGGACATGAAGATCAAGTCTTTGGAAGAGATCTATCTTTTCTCGCTCCCTATTAAGGAGTCTGAGATCATAGATTTCTTCCTGGGATCTTCATTGAAAGATGAGGTTCTGAAGATCATGCCTGTTCAGAAACAAACTAGAGCTGGACAACGTACTAGGTTCAAGGCTTTTGTGGCCATCAATGACTACAATGGCCGTGTAGGTCTGGGTGTCAAGTGCTCCAAGGAAGTAGCCACAGCTATTCGTGGTGCTATCATTCTGGCCAAGCTGTCCATTGTTCCTGTGAGACGTGGCTACTGGGGTAACAAGATTGGCAAGCCTCACACAGTGCCCTTCAAGGTCACTGGGCGATGTGGGTCGGTTCTGGTGCGCCTGATCCCAGCTCCTAGAGGTACTGGCGTTGTCTCAGCTCCTGTGCCTAAGAAACTCCTGATGATGGCTGGAATTGATGACTGCTATACTTCTGCAAGAGGCTATACTGCCACTCTGGGCAACTTTGCTAAAGCTACCTTTGATGCCATCTCCAAAACATACAGCTATCTAACCCCAGACCTGTGGAAGGAGACTGTGTTCACTAAGTCTTCCTATCAGGAATTCACTGACCATCTTGTGAAGACTCACAAGTGTCTGTCCAGAGGACAGACTGTGGCAACCACATAGATGCTTTTTATAAACAAATAAATTGAACTATGCCTGCTAAAAAAAAAAAGATGCTATAAATATTTTTGTACACGTGGATCTTTTTCCCTTTTTATGATCTCTTTGGGATACAGATCTAGAAGTGGTATTGCTGGATCAAAGAGTATGTGCATTTTTATACCCCTTTGGACATACTTCCAAATTGTTCTCCAGAATGGTTGTATCAGTTCACAACTCTACCAACAATGTATTAGTGTTCCAGTTTTCCTGTATATTCTCCAACATTTATCAATTTCCTTTTTTTGTCATATTAGACAATCTGATAGGTGTGAGGTGGTACCTGAAAGTTGTTTCAATTTGCACTTCTCTAATCAATAGTGAGTTAGAGCATTTTTTCATATGACTATAGATGTCTTTAATTTCTTCATCTGAAAATTACCTATTTATATCCTTTGATCATTTATTAATTGGGGAATGGCTTGTCTTCTTCTAAATTTCACTCAGTTCTCTATACATTTGAGGATTGTTTCTCGGCTTTCTGCTTCCCTTCTCATCTTGGTTGTATTGGCTTTGTTTGTGCAAAATCTTTTAATTTAATGCAATCAATATTAACATTTTGCATTTCATAAATTTAAAAAGTATGTTTCAATACATATTCAAAATCATCATCTCTTTTTCTGGGGATGAATAGCATTTTTCATCATAAATCCTTCAGAGCTGTCGGGTTTTTGTATTACTGAGAATAGCTAATTCATTCACAACTGATCATCACACAATATTGCTGTTACTTTGTACGCAGTACATTTCACTTTCCATCAGCTCATGTAATTTCTTGCAGGTTTTTCTCACAGGATCCTGCTCATCATTTCTTATAGCACAGTAATATTCCATCATAATCACATACCACAGTTTACTCAGCCATTCCCAACGGATGGGCATCCCCTCAATGTCCAATTCTTTGCCACCAGAAAAGAGCTGCTTTAGATATTTTTGCACATATAGGTCCTTTTACTTTTTGTTTTTTATCTCTTTTGGGATACAGACCTAGCTGTGGTATTGCTAGGTCAAAAGGTATGCATAGTTTTGTAGCCCTTTGGGTATAATCAAAGCATATTTTCTAATATGTATTCTAGTAATCTTTCCTTATATCCAACTTCCCATTAAAATTGACACTTATCAAGGTATATATTGACTCCATTGGGAAATATTGTCAAGTTCTTTGTATAATTTCTTTATTTCTCCATCCTCTGTAGTAGGTGTTGACACAAAACTTCAGTTATCTTCATGGTGGTCATTTTCCTTATGTTTACCATGAACTCTGCAAGGCATATTTACCAATAAACTATTGTTTTTACTTTCACAATGAAGCTCATTCCCCTGACTCTTGTGTATTTCTTTCCACAGAGAAACAATAAATAGTGCTTCAATTTTATCTGAGTATTAATTCTGCATGTCTTAAAGGTTACAATTATCTTTGGTTTTGGTTTAGACATGTGATTTAATTGAGATGCGATACTTCCAGTGAGGAAACACTGGGAACGGATCTCATGTAGATTGGCATCTACTCTCCAACGCAGTCTTAGAGAATTGCCTAGGGTATAAGCAGTTAAGCGACTTGCTCAGGTTTGCACAGACAGACCTCAGAAATGGTCTTCCTAAAAACTCTGTGGCTAACTCTATCCATTACCAAATACTGCCTCTGTATGGAGCTCTGTGGGGAAGAATAAGTTCTAATAACACACAAAAAAAATTAACAAATTTACTAGTCATCACTTCTACATCCCTATTCACTTAAAATTAACATATATTCTTGCCCATCTTCAACCTTCATTCCAAGATTTTGTCAGCCAGCATTTGATTGAAGGTAGATCTTCAAAAGAGAAAGTTTCAAAAGAGAATGCTTTGAAAATCAAATGACTAAGAGAAACTCTAGGGAAAAGACATTAAATCCTTGAATATTTTAGCAACAATGAACCTCTTTAAGATGATGCTACAAAAGTTAAAGTTGAAGCATCAAGTCTCATTGTTCTATCACATGATTTTGATGGAAAAAAAGTTCCCTTGCCAAAAAATCAACGTATGATTTATTCTTTGTTCATTCTAGGAATTAGCATATGATCAACAATATAATCTAAATTAACACTTCTGAATTAGAATTTCAGCAGCTTTGGTATGTTTCAAATGGTAAAACATCATTTATATAATTTTACTGTTCAAACTCAATCACAACCAAAATCAAAATTTTATTAAATAGTCTAAGAAAACACATTTTCATAATTTTCATTTTTCAAGAGAAAATTTATTTTCTATATATTATAAATGTTGGCACTGACTTAAGTGAATTGTCTTTAACTGACTTTTTTCCAGTAGTAACTATCCTCAGATAACAAAGATTTCCTACATAACCATATTTTCATCATTAGATAATGATAACATTTTTATGATATCAATAATTAAATTGTTTATTGATCACCTAAAAACTATGTGAGGTTCATAAAACTATGCTAGCACTAACTCTGCATATTTCTGCCTCTGTGCTGTCCTCATTACAAAAGTAAAATGGGGCTGGCTACAAAAGGCTGTGGGGGCAGTGCTGCCAACGCCCCAGCGGAGAAGCTGAGATTACATTGATTTGAAATACTGAAAATGGATACAAAAAGGCTTCAGCAATGCAGACTATTAAGTGTGTTGTTGTGGGTGATAGTGCTGTTGGTAAGACATGTCTTCTGATTTCATATGCAACAAACAAATTTCCATCTGAATATGTACCAACGGTATTTGACAACTATGCAGTCATGATTTTGATCGGTGGAGAGCCATATGCTCTTGGACTGTTTGATACTGCAGGACAGGAGGATTATGACAGATTACAACCCCTCAGTTATCCACAGACAGATGTGTTTCTTGTCTGTTTTTCAGCGGTATCCCCATCCTCATTTGAAAATGTGAAAGAAAAGTGGATACCAGAGATTACTCACCACTGTCCAAAGACTTCTTTCTTGCTTGTTGGGACCCAAATTGATCTCAGAGATGACCCTTCTACTATTGAGAAACTTGCAAGAACAAACAGACATCACTCCAGAGACTGCTGAAAAGCTGACCCAAGACCTGAAGGCTGTCAAATACATGAGTGTTCTGCACTCACACAGAAAGGCCTAAAGAATGTATTTGATGAAGTGATACTGGCTGCCCTGAAGCCTCCAGAACCGAAGAAGAGCCGCAGGTGTGTGCTGCTATGAACATCCCTCCAGAGCTTCCTGTGCAAAGCTGGTGTCAGCATCGTACTAAAAGCAATGTTAAATCAAACTAAAGAGAAATTAAAATTTGTTTTTACAATAATGACAAATACCCTGCACCCACCCCCACACTCTATTGTGAGACATGGCCTATTCAGGGCCCTAGTTTCTCTCTTAACTTGATTTAAATGCTAGTTAATTTTGAGTAATTATGTATTGTCAGAAAACTGATCAGTACTAGTTTTTTTTTTATTTTTGTTTACTGTTTCTAATTTTTTTTTTTTGGTTTAAAAAGCAAGGCATTCTTTGATGACTTTGTAACAGACTAATTCTAGGCTCAAAATTTTTGAAGCTGCTCCCTGGTGCCAACCTGGCAAGTAATCTGAGACTTCTTAGTTTTTTTTCCAGTTTTTTTTTTTGGGGGGGGGTGTTTTTTAAACCTATTAGCCAGTGGATAGTTTTTGATTTTTTTGAGGGGGGTTGGTTTGGAGGGGAGGGAAGAGGTTGGATTCTACTTCCCAGATGTGGTTCAGGAAACAGATATTCCCCTCCTGGTGCTCTTTAGGAAGGAGTACAGGGAATGCTCCCCATCAGTAACTTAGACTTCTGTTTTGAAAGTTGCCTTTTTGTTCCCCACTCTGAGTAGGTCCAGTGTTTAATGAAACCATCCCAAGTGGGGTGAAGGATGTATTGCCCCTTCTCCCTCTTCCTATTATGGGTTGCACTGTATTCTTGACTACGATATTGAGGAGATTTGCCAGTTGCTGCTTTTGTGGTTAAGGTTCAAACTTTATTCATCTTTAAGTGAAGAAAAGCCTGTACCTTTGGAACCACACCAGATGGGTTTAGATTATAATTTCTAAAAGAAAATCTTATTTTATTTTCCTGCCACTCCTGGTCTAATCTATTGAGCCAATATGTGCAGTTTATTATGGTTCATAAAACACAGCTGATGAACCTGGTGTGTTGAGAAGAAAGGTTAACAGGAGTGGTGCTGGCAGATGACAGTTTACAAAATGATTCTGATCATTTTCAAGAGAGCTTGGACTGGACAGCCAACTTCATTAAGAAGCTTGGTGGGAGGGAGACATGATACCATAAGGACCAGTTGGGGAATCCCCTTTATCTGTGTTTTGTATATGAGAAACCCCAGAGCCAGAGGATGGGGCTCTAATATAATAAAAATCAAGGGAAGAAGTCTTATTGAAGACTCCAGTGGTAATAGGGATTTTACCAGAAAACTATTGGTTTGCAGTTTCCAATTTTTTAAGTATCTAGGGACTCTCATTCGTCTTCCCAAAATCCTAATTCTTGTAGATTTGTTAGTGTTGAACCAATGCTTTTCTCATGTGTCAGTTCTTTGTATATGCATTCTTTTCAGACGTATCAAACAAAAAAAAATACCTTTACAAAAGGCTGTGGGCCATTTTATATTCTGACATTTAATGTCACATTGGCCAAAGAATTCATAGCCTGATTCCTTTGCATTTGAGGTGAACCTTCCTGTCTGGCATGTGCTGAGGCCAGGTAAGGTTTTTCTGCATTTCCCCAGAGCTACGGTGAAGCCAAGTTTCTTATTCTGGGGGCCATGGGCCTGTTCACTGGCTTTAAGGAGGTATGTTAATAGCACTTCTGAAGTAAGCTTTCAGTAGCTTTGATGCACTTCTGGTAACAAATGAACAAAAAATACTTTAAGTGGTTTAAACTCATTTAAATGTTGATAGACATCTGATTTATATGTTTTTCTGGTAGGGTTCACCAGATTTACTAGTAGGAAGCTTAAAAAAATAAAACTGCAAACTTCTGGGAGCCAAGATGGCAGAGTAAGCAGTAAATTGCTGTTACTCTCCCATATTGACCTCTGGGAAAAAACAAAAAACAAAAAACAAAAAAAAAACAAAACAGAAAATAGCATCCCAGTAAAAAGCATGGAACAGCAAAGCCAGCAGAAAGATGGGGTGGAGCAGTCTTTTATCCTGGGAAACTTGGGGGATCAGCAAGAAAGGTCCCTCTGATTCAGGCAAAAGAAGAGTGCATTCCAGGACAGAAATCATCCCAGCAAGCCAGCAGGAGATCCTGAGCTCCAGGGTAGTGGAGCATTCAGATGCCAACACCAGTGCCTCCCACATCCCTTAGCATAGCCAGGGGAACTGGCAGACTCTTGCTCAGAGAACCATGCGCAGCACTGCAGCCCCAGGCAGGCAGATGTCCTTCAGCAGCAGACCTCCATGTACTTCACTGTAGCTCTAGGGAAATGCAGAAAAACCCTACCTGGCCTCAGCACATGCCAGACACTACCACTAAGACCCCAGCTCAGGACCAGGTAAGCTGCCAGACCCCTACAGCCTTGCTGCCAGCAAGGCCCCAGCATGCAAAGCCAGTGAGCAGGCCCATGGCCCCCAGAATAAGAAACTTGGCTTCACCGTAGCTCTGGGGAAATGCAGAAAAACCTTACCTGGCCTCAGCACATGCCAGACACTACCACTAAGACCCCAGCTCAGGACCAGGTAAGCTGCCAGACCCCTACAGCCTCTAGCTGCCACCACCTTAGACCCCAGCATGCAAAGCCAGTGAGCAGGCCCATGGCCCCCAGAATAAGAAACTTAGGACAGTGCTGGGCCCTGGAGGACAACTACCTATCCTGCTCTGTGCTGCAGCATGCAGTGCTTATCCTAGCTAATGTTTCCTCCCTCACTTACAAAATGACACTGTCAGAGCAGAGGATCTGGAAAGACTCTTCCATCTCCATGTCTATAATAACGTTAACTTTTCACCCCTCCATATTCCTTTATATTTTTCTCATTCATATATATATATATATATACTTTGCCCTTTGCCTGTAAGTATCATATCTTTGTTCCCTTAAAGAACCTGAGACAAGATGAGACTTCTAAAAATAACTACTTAACTGTTTTTTTGCATTTTAAAATTTTTTATTTCAGGTTTTTTTAAATATTTTTTTTTATTTTTAGTTTACAACTCTCAGTTCCACAAGTTTTGGGGTTCCAAATTTTTTCTCCCTCCCTCTCTTCCCCCCTCTCTCCAAGATGGCATGTAAATGAATGTTGGTTCTACATATACCTTCACATCGAATTTATTAAAAAAAATGCTTTTTATCATTTGTTCAGTTCCAATATGAGTGTGTCTGAGCAACCTTTTTCACCTATCTCTGCTCCTTTTTCTCTGAATGACCCTCACCTATGCTGATTCTTCTCCTTCCTTACTTTCCCTTCCCCTTGGATTTTTTTTATTTCATCCCCTTTTATGAATTTCACCCATAAATGTGATATCTTTATTTTCTCAGTTACCTTCACACAAGGTAAAAATTCTAAAATCATGTAGGTATATCTCCTTTTTGAAGCATGTTTGATTTATTGTGACTATGAGAAAGGCATTGATATATCTGTTTGATCTTTTCATATGGACTAGCTTGACCTTCTGAATTTTGTTTTGTTTCACTGATTCCCACGTCAAATACCCAGCTCATAACTGGTTTTTATTTTATTTTTATTAATTAATTAATTTTAGTTTTCAAAATTCATTTCTATAAGATTTTGAGTTCCAAATTTTCTCCCCATCTCTTCTCTCTCCTCACCCCAAGACAGCCTGCATTCTAATAACCCTACCCCCAAATCTGCCCTCCCTTCTATCACCTCCCACCTTTTCTTATCCCCTTCTCCTTCTATTTTCCTGTAGGGAAAGATAGATTTTTATACCCCATTGCCTGTACATCTTATTTCCCAGTTGCATGTAAAAACAATTTTTAACATTAATTTTTAAAACTTTGAGTTCCAAATTCTCTCCCTTCCTCCCTCTCCATCCACGCTAATTGAGAAGGCAAGCAATTTGATATAGGTAATACATGTGTAGTCATGCAAAACACTCCCATAATTGTCAGGTTGTGAAAGACTACCTAAATTTCCCTCCATCTTATCTTGCCCTCAATTTATTCTATTCTGTCCTTTGACCTTGTCCCTTTTCAAAACTCTTTGCTTCTGATTACCCCCTCCTGAAATCTGCCCTCTCTTCTACCATCCCCCATCCGCTATTATACCCTTCCCCCCTACTTTCCTGCAGGGTAAGATAGATTTCCATACCCCATTGAGTGTCTATGTTTTACCCTCCTTAAGATAAATTTGATGAGAGTAAGATTCGCTCATTCATTCTCACCTCCCCCCTCTTCCCCTCCACTATAAAAGATTTTTCTTGTCTCTTTCATGTGAGATAAGTTACCCTCATTCTACCTCTCTCTTTCTCCTTCTCTCAGTATATTCCTCTCTCACTCATCAATTTTATATTTCATATATCATCCCTTCATATTCAACTCACCCCATCTCCATTTCTATCTCTATCTGTATATAAATATAGAGATATAAATACAGATGTAGATATCTATCTGTATATAGATATTCCCTCCAACTCTCCTAATGCTGAGAAAGGTCTAATGAGTTACAGATATCATCTTTCCATGTAAGAATGTAAAAAGTTCAACTTTAATAAGTCCTTTATGATTTATCTTTCCTGTTTACATTTTCATGGTTCTCTTGAGTCTTATATTTGAAAATCAAATTTTCTATTCAGCTCTGATCTTTTCATCTAGAATGCTTGAAAGTCTTCCATTTCATCGAATGCCCATTTTCCCCCCGAAGTATATTCAGTTTTGCTGAGTACGTGATTCTTTTTAGGTTTTAATCCTAGCTCCTTTGATCTCTGGAATATCATATTCCAAGCCCTCCAATATCTTAATGTAGAAGTTGCTAGATCTTGTGTCATCTTGATTGTGTTTCCTCAATACCTGAATTATTTCTTTCTGACTGCTTACAATATTTTCTCCTTTACCTTGTAATTTTGGAATTTAGCTATAACATTTCCAGGAGTTTTCCTCTTGAGATCTCTTTAAGGAGGTATTTGTTGGATTCTTTCCATTTTTATTTTACCTTCTAGTTCTAGAATATCAGGGCAGTTTTCCTTGATAATTTCTTGAAAGATGATGCCTAGGCTCTGTTTTTCATCATGACTTTCAGGTAGTCCAATAATTTTTTTTTAAAAAAATTATCTCTCCTGAATCTTTTTTCCAGGTTAGTTGTTTCTCCTGTGAGATATTTCACATTGTCTTCTATTTTCATTCTTTTGGTTTTGTTTTATAATATCTTGCTTTCTCATAGAGTCATTAGCTTCCATTTACTCTATTCTGATTTTTAAGTATTTTCTTCAATGAGCTTTTGCGCCTCCTTTTCCATTTGGCCAAATCTGCTTTTTGAGGCATTCATCTCCTCATTGGCTTTTGGGACATCTTTTGCCATTTGGGTTAGTCAATTTTTAAGGTGTTATTTTCTTCAGCATTTTGGAGAGATTCTCCTTTAGCAAGCTGTTGACACATTTTTTTCATGATTTCTTGCATTACTCTCAGTTCTCTTCCCAGTTTTTCCTGTACTTCTCTTACTTGGCTTTCAAAATCCTTTTTGAGCTCTTTGATGACCTGCCACCAATTCAAATTTTTTCTTGGAGTCTTTGGATGTAGGAGCTTTGACTTTGTTGTCTTCTTCTGGTTGTATGTTTTGATCTTCATTGTCACCAAAGTAAGATTCTGTAGTCTGATTTTTTCTTATTGTTTGCTTATTTTCCCAGCCAATTACTTGACTTTTAAATTATTTTTTAAGGTAGGGCTCTGCTTCCACTGTTGAGGGTGTACTGTCCCAAGCTGCAGGGATTTTGTGCAACTGTTTTCAGACATACTTCTAGGGACCTGTAAATTTTCAGTTCTTTCAAAGTGATATCATCAAACATGAGGTGTTTACTTCTCTCCTGGCTTGTGCTGTGGTCTGTGAGTGGCCACAAGCACCTTTTCTTCCTTGGAGCTGTGAGGAAGATTTCCTCTCCACTGCTGCTGCAAGCTCCACCCTGCCAGAGCTCCTCTTTGCCCCAAAACTGCCACCCAGGACTGCAACACAGATCCGAGCATGGCAAAGCAAGAGAATCCTGCCTCAGCACCAGCAAAGAGATCCCTGAAATCTCCCTCTGATAAGCCACTTGATCCTCCCACCATCTGTGGGTCAAAAGCTCTAGAAGCAGCCACTGCCACTGCCTCTGCTGCTTCAGACACCACTGCCCTGGGTCTGGACTAAAAGCACTCCTCTCTTCCCAAGGTCTGATAGACCTTTCTTACTGACCTTCCAAGTTGTTTGGCATTTGTGGGTTGAGAAGTCTGTGAATTGCTACAGCTGCCTGTGATTCAGTCCTGCGAGGCCTCTTCTAGGTTTTCTGTGGCCTGTTCTGTGCTGTCACATTTTGTTCTGGACTGTGCTCCTCTCTCAGCCCAGTGCAATTGGCTTTTACTGTCAACCTTCCAGGTTGTCTTCGACTGGAAATTTATTTCACTCTGTCATTTTGTGGATTTTTTTTGCTCTAGAATTTGTTAAGAGTCATTTTTTGCAGGTATTTGGAGGGGCTTGGGGGACAGCTCAAGCAAGTCCCCACTTTTACTCAGCCATCTTGGCTCCATCTTATAACTGGTTTTTAAATAAGAATGACTCATATTCTTCCTTTATGCCAACTTTTTTCATGCTGGGTTTAACTTTGTGAAAGTTGTTACTGTTGAGGTATAAGATTTCCTTTGCTCTTTAGAATATCACATTTTAACTTTTATTTTTCAAACCAAAATTCTTTGATACACTATTATTTTCATTTAATATGCCTTCCAAGTATGCATCTTCAGACTGACCTCTCTATTTCACTCTGTTCTTTCATCTTTAGGTGCCTATTGTATCTCCACTTGAATGTCCTAGTGACATAAAATTAAACTTATCTAAAACTGAGTTTATATTATTCCCTGATAATCTGGGATAATCTTCTACTAAATTATCTATTTTTCCTCACTATTATCATAGTCCAGTCAATAAGTTTTGAAGTCTTGGAGTTTTCTTTGCCTTTTTACTTCATCATCCTGGACACAATATATTATTGACACAATATTTCTCTCAACTATGTCTGCCAAAAAGTATTTCCTCTGGTCCCTCTTCATGATGTGGGTCCCAGAAGTCTAAGACCATTAAGGACAAGCTCTGGCCCATTTACCCTGATGGAAAAGGTTCTATTATGATACTGCCAAAAGATTTATTCTTTCTGTGACTCAGAATTTCTGTAATAGTAAGTCATTACTACAGCAATTCTGGGTCATAGAAAGTACATTAAGTGCAATCCTTTAATAAAAATATAATTTTGATGTATCTTACATTATATATCATATATATATGTTTATATATATATATATACTATAAAGATACAATTCATTTTTTTCAATAGTCGTATATCTGTACTTATACTAGGCTAATATAGAGTGCCTAAGTAGCTGAAACTAGCCTAACTTGTTTTTCTCATCCTTAGTTTCCTGTCAGTTGAGTGTCCTGTCTTTTGTTACACTTTAGTTATGTATTTTCTAACAATAGACATTACTCCAAGCATTGATACAAAATTTAAATCTCTTAAAGTGCACACTTCATTGACTTTTTGGAGATAATTCATGAGCTGTTCACATGAAGCAATGAAGAATTTAAGGGATCACTCAAAGCTACTAGGAAATAGAATCAGTCTAATCAAAACACTAAAGGAGACTAACTTGAAAGTGAAAAAGAACGCCATGAGTTTATACACCATGCCTGCGAACCAGCTGAATTAATCATCAGAAACAAGTAAAGACCTTCAGAGTGGTCTGGCAGCTAAAATCTTGTTATTGAATCCTCCAAATCTATAGTATAGGCTTCCTGTTTCCTAACATTGGAATAACTGCCAGAAGGCCATTATTTTTTTTTTGAAGAAAACTCTGTTCCTTCATCTTCAAGTTCCTTTAGTATCTCCAGAGTTGCTATAAAGGGAAACAAATAAAACAAAACAATTGTCATAGGAAAGACAATACAAACGCTAGAATACTAAAATTGGAAAGTCAATTTTTTTAACCAGGGAAACTCCTTTTTAATTTAAGTCTTCGCTAAACCCATAGTCAAAAGGATTCCTTTAATCCACAAAATTTGTGCATATTCTTTATATTATAAAACATTCACAAAAATGTTTTAAAATTTTTTTTATTTTATTCACTGTGGTTCTGCAAATCTTGTCCCCATGGAAGGAATAATGAATTAGCATAAATATATTGATATACTGTGAAAACAATTTTATGAATTTTAAAAATTCCAAAGTTAAGATTTAATACTATGATATGACCTTGCTTCCTGCCACATGTTAAAGTTAAGGAATATATCTAAGAGACAGTGATAATTTTCACTGTGTTGTGATCTCACCTGATTTAAACCCCATGATCAACAAATTGACTATTAAATTTAGTATCCAATGTGATATGGTTTCATGATCAAAAAATATGTATTAAAATCTTGTGAACTCAGCACTGAATCTGGTAAGATAAGTGTATGTAGCAAAAGGAGGAAATAGTGCATATCAAAAAGGGTTTAAATATGTAAACCATTTTGAGATTAATTGCATAGGTCAGGAATTTAATCATTTTACCCTACCTTAATTCACATCCCACTTTCAGGAATGAAGAGACTCATTGTAAGCAGAATGAATATTTGGTGAATTATTTGTTTTATGGAAACAACAAAGAAGCCTTTAGTCTTCTTCTTACTCCTACTGCTTCTTTAGTAACAATAGAAATAGTGGGGAAAAGGACAAAGATACTAAGTACAACACGGTTTTTAGATCATCGATAAACTTTAATTTTCCTTTGAGGTTCTAAATGTGATGTCCTTGTCCATTGACTAATGAGATGATCAAGTATGGGAGGAATTGAGTGATACCAATTTTGATTGTCTATCTATAACTGGCACCAGAAGAAAAAGTATCAGCTAAATGGAAGACTGACTCACGGTTCGAGGTGGATAGGCAAATAAAGCAGTTAGCAGAGTTGATTTTATGTTGAACTGCTAAAACTTACTTCACTATTTACAACTCATCTGTTTGGTTAGCTTAATTGTACATCCAGTTACATGGTTTTCTTTTTACCTAATCAAAGTGGTTTTTACCTCAAAAAAGAGACAACATAACAAAGTTCGTCTTGCTTAAATATTAAAACTTATTTAGTGTTTCTATATGCCTTAATTACATTATGTAACTTAGTATGTGTATGTGTGGGGTGGGTGTGGGTTGGAAATCAAATTTCTCCCTTTAAAAAAAGAACACAGACACAATTAAAATTAGTTTAATATGAAATTTTAGCCAAATAAATTCTTGTTATTATAAGGGGCCAAAAAGTGTTTTAGGAAGTGAATATTTGCTTGCTGTTGTTGTTTTCATAAGCTACTAATTAATAGCTGACATTTGTATAGTGTTTTAATTTTTGCACCAGACTTTATAAATATCTCATTTGAGCCTTACAACAATTTTGGAATTTAGCTACTATTATTATCTGCATTTTACAACTAAGGAAACTGAGGCATTAATCTAGGGATTAGGTAATTTGCCCAGGCTTATACAGCTATTAATTGTCCAATGTAGAATTTTAACTTAGATCTTTTTGAGTCCAGGTATACTATTCTATCTAGGCATGGTAGGCCATTATTACAGCCCTGCTGTTAGTGTAGTGTAAAAGAGATATGGCAGCTATGGACAATAGTAGCTGAGAAATCATTTTTTTAAAAAAAAATCTAATGTATAAAGATGATTGAAGACCATGGGCTCTATCACCTCATCAAGGAAAAGAGAAACAGCGAAGCGCAATTCCACTTTAAACAAAGCTTATGGAGAGATGCAATAATGACATTCATCCTGAGGATATGTAAGGATGAAAATGAAAGGACAACGAAAAGTAGAAAAATGGAAATCACTTTTCCCTCTTCCGGTGACGGACCTGACAGAAATTAAAAATGGTTCAGCGTCTGACATATCGCCGTAGGCTGCCCTACAATACAGCTTCCAACAAAACTCGGCTGTCACGAACCCCGGGTAACAGAATTGTTTACCTTTATACCAAGAAAGTTGGAAAAGCACCAAAATCAGCCTGTGGTGTATGCCCAGGAAGACTTGGAGGTGTTTGCGCAGTGAGACGTAAAGTTCTTATGAGGCTATCGAGGACAAAAAAAGCATGTCAGCCAGGCTTATGGTGGCTCCATGTGTGCTAAGTGTGTCCATGACAGGATCAAGCGTGCTTTCCTGATTGAAGAGTAGAAAATTGTTGTGAAGGTGTTGAAGGCACAAGCACAGAGTCAAAAAAAGTAAATAAAAAGGATATGATTTTTGAATATTAAAGAAAAGTAAAATTTGAAAAAAAAAAAGAAAAATGGAAATCACTTGCAAAGATTTTTATAATAAATCTGTTTCAAATTCAGGGACAACAGGCCATATCTGGCCTCTTACATGCTATTCCCAAATGTTGTTACAGAGGAGGGAAAGATGGCACTAAAAATAAATAACGAAAAAGAAAAAAAATATTAGAAGAAGTGTAAACCCATGCTGGGAATGACACAATTGGGAGGGCAATAATGGATTTATTTAAAAGGCATTTCAAGGAAGAGAGATACATGGAAGGCATAAGGGGAAACAATTCTTGTACTTTACTAATGCTTAAAAAAGACACTTGAGAGACCATTAATAATTACTGACTTTTCATATGAAAAAATTCTCTAATCACTACTGATTAGAGAAATGTAAATCAAAACAACTCTGAGTTACCACATCACGCCTGTTAGACTAGCTAACATGCCAAAGCAGGAAAATTGTAAATGGTGGGGAAGATGAAGGAAAATTGGAACACTAATTCATTGTTGGTGAAGTGGTGAAATGATCCAACCATTCTGGAGTACAATTTGGAACTACACCCAAAGGGCTATAAAAATGTGCATACTCTTTGACCCAGCAATACCATTTCCAGGGCCATATCCCAAAGCAATTATATAAATGGGAAAAGAACCCATATGTACAAAAATATTTATAGCAGCTCTTTTTGTGGTGGCCAAGAGCTAGAAATTGAAAGGATGCCCATCAATTGGGGAATGACTGAACATGTTGTGGTATATGAATGTAATAGAATACTGTTGTGCTATAAGAAATGATGAGCAGGCAGACTTCAGAAAAACCCGGAAAGACATATGACTGATGCGAGTGAGGGGAGCAGAAACATGAGAACATTGTACACAGTTACAGTCACATTGTGTGACAACTAACTTGAATAAACTTAGCTCTTCTCAGTAATGCAAGGTTCTAAGACAACTCCAAAAGGCTCATGATAGAAAATGCTATCTACATCCAGAGAAAGAATTACAGCATCTGAAAGCAGATCGAAGCATACTATTTGCTTTCTCTCTTTTTTGTTTTGTTTCTTCTTTCTTGTGGTTCATTCCATTGGCTATAATTCTTCTTTGTAACATGATAAATGTTAGATATGTTTAACATGAATGTATACGTACAGCCTATATCAGATCGAATGCCATCTTGGGAGGTGGGGAAGGGAATGGGAGAAAATTTGGAACTCAAAAGCTTGTGGAACTGAATGTTGTAAACTAAAAATAAATAAATTAATTAAAAATAATTACTGACTTTTATGCCTCCTTTCTCACCTACATATATTTTTATGAGAATAATCTGCACACCCTTTCAGAGCATTATTATTAAGGGTAATATTACAAAACCATCAAGAATTCTCAAATGGTATTCCACAATATACCACATCTTGCCATTATGCAATTGACTGAAAGATGTAAAAAAATCATACTTTACATACCGTTTGTTAATTTTTTAAAGTGATTGATTCAATAAAGCCAAACATGTTCTTGAAGTTTTTCTTCCAAATAGTTATTTACAACCCATACATCAAAATTCTATAAGATTCATCATAATAGTTACAAAAGACCTAAGAACTGATCCTCTGATCATTACTATGTTGGAATAAAACAGGGGCATGTCTGCTTGACAGAGCTTTTCTCTTCTACCATGGAGATATAACAAAGAATACATTTTTAAGAAAGATTCTCTATGAAGAGTGAGGTGCTCCCAATGTTTTTGTTTGCTAAGGGTATTGAATTGGTTTCATGGACTCCTGGACTATTGCAGCGTCATGTGAAATAGGTCTGTAACCACTCATAATTGCTTTGTCTAGCCATCCAAACAAGAAAAAAAAAGCAAGGACATGAATAATGGTTCTTATCTAGATTATGACATGCAGTTAGGTAGAAAACCTATAAAATTCAATCATCAGTATGCATTTCATAGACAATAAAAATGGACAGTGAGCTGGAATCTGTATTAAACAAGTTGGTGTTATTATTATCCCCACTTTACAGTTGCGGAAACAGAGACAGAGAGCAATGAAGTGAATTGCCCAGGGTCACATACCTAGTAAGTAAATGTCTGAGGCTGCTTTTTAATTCAAGTCTCGACTCCAAGCCTGGAGCTATATCCACTGCACCACCTAGCTTTCTCAGTAACTTTTCTCACTTCTCTTCTTTATGCTCTCCTTGATATAGATAAACTCTTCTTCTGCTGCGTCCCGCTCTTTCTTGTCTCCATGCCTTTGCTCATGCTCAGAAAAGTACCAGCCTCCCCTCATGCCTAGTTCCCTGCCTTCCCTTCTTTGACTATTAAGATTTCTCCCAATCTTCAAAGTTTAGCTCAGGTACCAACTCAATTCTGCCATATATGTGCCTACCTCTCCACATGGATGTGTTTTCTCCTCCATTAAAAGCTTAGCATCTAATGATTTTCTTACATACTTATCACATTCTGATTTGTATTAAAGTTATTCATAACCCTTTCTTGGACATTCTATTAACTTTCCTTCTTCTTGAATACAAGGATTGTCCCTTCCTTGTTTTGCAATAACCTGTGCCTAGGATTGTCATCACATCGCAATTTTTTCAAAGTGAATTGAAATGCCACAATCAGGAGTTATAACTTGAAAACTCAGCTAAAAGTTTAAAAACTGTGAATGACATTCCGATATGATGATTTGTACTATACAAATAGGAAAGATTGGAAGTGACAGAAGACTAAAGTTATGAGTGGAGGGTTTTTTATGCTCTCAGACTATGCTATATAAAAGGAAGTTGATCTGAGAAATACTACATGTAGAATTTTTGCAGTAGCTGGTGATGGACTGAAAGCATGAAGGTAATTAAAGGAGACTACAAAGTTAGGGACTTGTAGACATAGTAATGATGGACTATTTTGACAAAGGACTATTTTCTTATTTTTATAAGGGTTCTACTTTAATTTGAAACCCTCCCCTTGCCTCATACACAGCTTCCAAAGAGGTATCCAATACTAGTCTTGAAACAAGGAAAAACAGGATAAGCAAAGAAAATGCTGAGAAAAGTAAGTCTCTAGTCAACAAAAGGAAGAACTCAGGAAGGACATAATTCTAGCTCCCAAATTATTTCAATATAATAATATTAATGAAGCAGAATGATCATTAATAGTGAAAGAAGTCAGTGACCTGTATAGAAATCTGTCTTTTAATGGAATGCTGGGAAAACAAATTTATTTTGTATTTTCAAATCTAGACATGTTAGAGTGTCTGAATAACTGTATGTTTGTCAGAACAATTTACATATCATTGGACGAAGCAATTAGTAGCAATAGCTAATCTCTCAATGCCCAGCAAAGTGTCACGCACTTAGCAGGTGCTTAATAACTATTTGCTGAATTTGAATGTTTAATGTATGCCTACTACTCAATAAATGTTTGGGGCAAAAATGTACATGAAGTATGTACAGTATGTAGGGCGAGAAAAGTCACAATGAAAAAGTCACCTCACTGAGATCACTGCCATTTGAATTTTGGCCAAGATGTAGAAGCAAATGGTCAATAAATGCAAGGACAGAAAGAGTTGTAGGTGAGACTGAGAGATTATAAATTCCATAAGGTCAGGATAATGTTTTATTTCCTCTTTTTTCCTCACAGTGTCTACAGAAGTGCTCTGTTATAAATGTCATTCAAATGTGCCACAGTGGCTAGGACAATGGGGCTTGAGTCAGAAGATCTGAGTGCAAATCCAGCCTCAGATGCTTACTATCTTGAGCAAGTCACTTAACATCTATTTGCTTCAGTTTCTTCATCTGTGAACAGGGGATAATAATAGCACCCAACTCTCAGGTTGGTTGTCAGAATAAATGAGATAATTGTAAAGTACGTAGCACAGTCTGTGTCACATAGTAGGTATTATATACTTTTTTGGTTACTATTATTATAACTAAGAAAGCCAAAAGTAATTACTTTAATTCTTGAAGTGAATTCTGTTATTTAGCATGAAAGCACAGATTCATTCTCTTTCAAAAGGATATACATATAAGATTATGCATGTATGTATATATATATATATACATATATATATATAACCTGTATTTAATATGATTAGTTGTTCCTGTAGTTGTTCCTATTCTCTTTAGATTATAAACTCTTTGACAGAAAGGGATAACCTAATTTTCATCTTTATGTCCCTAGGGACTTGCCTAATGCCTTGAACATAGTAAAGTCTTAATAAGTATTTCTTTAATTGAATTCATGATGTGAATGATGTGAATTATTTTGATCTAAATCTTCACTTTGTTGTCCCCTCATTGCATTTTTTTTTAAAGAGACCTGAACTAGTAGATAAAAGAGCATCTTTGTTTCAGCACTTACTTGCTAAATGACTTTGGGAAAGTCCCTTAATATTTCTGAATCTTATCAAAGAAGATTATTGTATCTGTCCTGCTTATTCACCAGTCTATAGGGATCAAAGGAAATAGGGAGAGAGATTTGACTTGTGGCTCCTTTGGGAAAGAGAACTAGACGATGAGAAATCTCCCTCCACCATTGCTGCTTGGCATCTGCACTGCCACTTAGCATAAAGTTTTGCCTGGAGGCATTGAGACATTTATGTGATTTGGCCATCATAACCCAGCTAGTATGCATTAGAGGCAGGAATTGAACACAGGTCTTATTGGCTTTAAAACTAAATCTTTATCCACCATACCATGCTACTGCATTAAACTCCTCTGTAACCTATAAAGCCTATACCAGTATAAGATATGACCAAGATGATTTACTCTTTCCCTTGTCTTTAAACATGAAGGCAATCTTGCATTATGTCTGCTCTTCAATATGCTTTTTAAAACTTATTAACATGGGCTTAAATGACCCAACTGCTTCCTTTGGATTAGGGGAAATTTTAAAGACTATCATTTAAATTGTAGATAAGAATTCATTGTAGTTATTCAAACTTCTGCATGTAAACTGAGGAGCATCTAGTAGTGTTCAGATTCTTTAATCATTATCTTCAAGGTTAGAAATAATAATGAGATGATTATAGTTATTCACTTTAAGGCAATTGTTTCCATTTTGTTCAGGTTATAGAGCCTTTTTGCTCTCTTTCCCCTCAGCTGTAGCCTCATGTGGGCATGACTGCGACTGAATGCTGGAGACAATGCTTTAAAAAAACAAGCTCAGGGGGGTGGATCCAAGATGGTGGCTGGAAAACAGGGACTCACTTAAACTCTCCCCCAGGTCCCTCCAAACACCTGTAAAAATGGCTCTGAACAAATTCTAGAGTTGCAGAACCCATGAAATAGGAAAGGGAAGCAGGTCTCCAGCCCAGGACAGCCTGGATAGTCACTGGAAAGGGTCTATTGCACTGTGCTGGTAGCAGAGCACAGCCCAGCATTGGCCATACCAGGACTAACCAATCTGGGAGCTGTGGCAGTTACCAGACTTCTCAACCCACAAATGCTGAAGACCATGGAGCAGGTTGGTGGGAAAACTGCTAGATCAGGGTGAGAACAGTCCAGTCCAAGCCCTAGGGGTGGCAGAGGTGGTGCGGTGGTGGTAGCAGCAGCAGCAGGAAGCTCCTGTGGTTGCTTCCAGAGCCCCAGCATCACCTGCATCTGGAGTCCCTGGTTCACACAATGGAAGGAATCAAGCAGTAGATCAAAGCAGGAGTGCAAGGAGTACTTTGCATGTGCAGAAGTAGGTTTTCTTCCTTTGCCTTGCTTGTATCTGCATCACAGTCCTGGTTGGTGGTTCTTGGGGGTGGAGGAGCGCTGCTGTGGCAGAGTTTGCTGTGACAGGGGAGTAGAAGTAGCTCTGAAAATAACAGCATAGCCCCCAAAGCTTGCGACAAAGTACTCTCTTCACTAAAAGCAGTCATATCCTGATAAAGCTAAAGAGTCAAGGAGTTGACTGAGCACATGAACAGGAAGCTTAAAAGGCCACAAACTATTGAATCTTTTTTTGGTGACAAAGAAGATCAAAATGTACAGACAGAAGAAGTCAACAAAGTCAAAGAGTCAAAAGCCTCCAAGAAAAATATGAATTGGTCTCAGGCCATGGAAGAGCTCAAAAAGGATTTGGAAAAGCACGTAAGAGAAGTAGAGGAAAAATTAGGAAGAGAAATGAGAGTAATGCAAGAAAACTATGAAAAACAAGTTAACAACTTGATAAAGGAGACCCCCAAAATGCTGAAGAAAATACCACCTAAAATAGGCTAACTCAAATGTCAAAAGAGCTTCAAAAAGCAAATGAGGAAAAGAATGCCTCAAAGCAGATTTAGCCAAATGGAAAAAGAGATCCAAAAGACCGCTGAAGAAAATACTGCCTTAAAAATTAGATTGGAGCAAGTGGAAGCTAGTCATTATATGAGAAATCAAGATATTATAAAAAAGAACAAAAGGAATGAAAAAATGGAAGACAAGGTAAAATATCTCATTGGAAAAATCACTGACCTGGAGAAGAGATCCTGGAGAGATAATTTAATTTTATTGGACTACCTGGAAGCCATTATCAAAAAAAAAAGAGCCTAGATGTCACCTTTCAAGAAATTATGAAGGAAAACTGTCCTGATATTCTAGAACCAGAAGGTAAAATGGAAACTGAAAGAATTCACCAATTGGCTCTTGAAAAAGATCCCAAAAAGAAAACTCCTAAAAATATTTCACCAAATTCCAGAGTTTCCAGATGAAAGAGAAAATACTGGAAGCAGCCAGAAAGAAACAATTTGAGTATTGTGGAAACACAATCAGCATAACACAAGGTTCCAGCAGCTTCTACGTTAAGGGATTGAAGGGCTTCGAATGTGATATTCTGGAGGTCAATGGAGCTAGGATTAAAACCAAGAATCACCTACCCAGAAAAACTGAGTATAAAACAACACAAAAATATGGATTTTCAATAAAATAGAGGACCTTCAAGCTTTCTCAGTGAAAAGACCAGAGCTGAATAGAAAATTTGACTTGCAAACAGAAGAAGCAAGAGAAACACAAAAACGTAAACAAGAAAGAGAAATCATAAGGGACTTACTAAAGCTGAACTGTTTTGTTTACATGGAAACATGATGTGTGTAATTCATGAGACCTTTCTCAGTATTAGGGTAGTTGAAGAGAATATACATATGTTAATTGATGGAGGACGCAGGGTAAGTTGAATATGAAGGGATGATATCTAAAAAAATAAAACAAAATTAGGGATGAGAGAGGAATATTTTGAGAGAGGGTGAAAGGGAGAGATAGAATGGGGTAAATTATCTCACATAAAAATGGCAAGAAAAAGCAGTTATATTAGAAGGGAAGAGAGAGCAGATGAGGGGGAATGAATGAATCTTGCTCTCATCAGATTTGACTTGAGAAGGGAATAACATACCCACTCAATTGAATATGTTACGCCACAGGAAAGTAGGAGGAAGGGAATAAAAAATGGGGGATGATGCAAGAGAGGGCAGATATGGGGAGGAAGTAATCAAAAACAAACACTTTTGGAAAGGGACAGGTTCAAGGGAGAAAACTGAATAAAGGGGAACAGAATAGGATGGAGAAAAATATAGTCTTTCACAACATGATTATTGTGAAAGTGTTTTACATAGTGATACATGTGTGATCTATGTTGAATTGTTTGCCTTTCTAGGGAGGGTGGGTGGTAAGGGAAGAGGGGAGAGAATTTAGAACTTAAAGTTTTAAAAGCAGACTCTCAAAAAAATTGCTTTTGGCTGGCACTGGGAAATAAGATATACAGGCAATGGGGCATAGAAATCTATCCTTCCCTACAAAAAAGTAAGCGGAAAAGGGATGGGGGAAGGAAGGGGAGTGGGGTGATAGAAGGGAGGGCTGCCTGGAGAATGGGGCAATCTGAATATATGCCATCTTGGAATGGGGGGAAGGGTAGAAATGGGGAGAAAATTTGTAACTCAAAATCTTGTGGAAATCACTTTTTAAAACTAAAATATTAAATAATAAAATATGGAAAACAAAATAAACCAACCAAACAAACAAAAAAGCTCAATGCCTATTGGGGGATGTGTGTGTATGTGTTTCTCTCGTTTTCTTGAAGCTCATGCTACTATCTCAGATGTAAGATATAAGACTCAAATGTAAAAACTTCTGTGTCACCAGCTCATAATCCTAAATTTTGCTCGATAGAGTTGCTGGATCCTGGATATTATGCCATGAAAAATGATGATAGAAAAGACAAAAGCAGTCGTGCCATGCCATGTAATCTCATTGTAGATATTCTTGAAGTGACTAGGTGTCATCATGTCTGCATATCTTGATGGCTTTCATCCTTCATCCAGGTGTTGCCAGGCTTCCTTTCCAAAGAATTACCCCCTTCATTATTCACTTTTTCTAGAAATGTCCACCAATGAAGAAAGACCTTTATGGATTTGCCCAGTACAAAGGGGCAATTGATCCTGAATAAGTTCCTTCCAGCAAATTCCTCATTGAATATGGTTAGATATGTCTTGGGAAAGGAAATTCTGAGAGAAATTGGTATTAAGCCTCTCTCTCCTTCTGATGAAATGGAGATACAGTATCAAATTTAGGCCAAAAGGACTTATAAATGCACAGCAGGCCTGTCTGTGAGGATTACTTATAGTTGTAAATGGTTTAAAAGATAAGATATGAAATTCATTGCATTCCTGTCAAAAATAATATTGTTAGAAAACTGGCTAAATCCTGGGTTTGTACTGACATGATGCATCATTTTTCACCTCTTGGTCAGAGACTTGATTCTCGATCAGATACTTATGAGGAAATAAAGAAGTATGCTTATATTCTTGTACACTTTCCAGTGGTCAAGCAGCCATAAAATCACAAAAGTAGAATTATTGAATATGCTGTGAGTGCCCTTGTCAGTAAAGAAATTTCAAATGACATTAGAAGGGACACATTGTTTCTCATCACCTCATCTCTCCAATGTATGATAGATGAAAATTGCCAGAAAATTCTATGGCTCTTTTGCATTATTTTGGAGACACATAGTTCTTGCAGAAATTGATATGCAAAATTTTATCTGTACTATTTTTACTTGAATGAGAAGCAAAGGAAACGATGAGGGTGTTTTTAGAATGACATTTATACAGAGAAAAAAAAAATTTCTCTATTGATACAAAGAAAAAATTTTCTCTATTGTTTCCACTGGGTTCCAAAAATCAGTCTCACAAGAACTGGTTGAACAGGACACAGATGGCAATAGGTTATTTAAAAAAAATTCAAGGGTTTTAGTGGACTTCAAACTCCATATGTGTCAATACTCTGATTTTGCTGGCAAAAAACTAATTCGGTCTTGGGTTACCTAAAAAAAGTCAACAAGGTAATATTTCTTCCATACTATTCCTTGGTCTGACAGCACTGGGAGTATTGTGTTCATTGCTGGGTAACATTTTTAAAACTATATTGATAAACTGAAGGATATCTAAGGAAGTGAAATAGGATGTTTGAAGTGCCTTTATTATATCAGCATAAGTTGGAGGAATAGAGGGGATTTGGTCTGGAAAGGAAAATACTCCACAGGGAAATGATAGTTGTGTTCAAGGAACTGAAGGACTATCATGAGAAAGATCAAAGTTGCAAAGAAATAAATTTAGGTTTGATGTCAGGGAAAGCTTCCTAACAATTGGAGATAACAAAATATAGAAAGAGTAGATTGGCCAGATGTTATGTTCTATGCCACTAGTGATTTCCAAGTAGAAGCTAGATGATCAATCACAGGGTATAATTTAGAGGAGAATCCTTTGGAGTATGATTTAAAATACTGGTCAATGAGTCCATTCCAACTTTAAAATTCTTTGTTTCTGTGAATTTCTCATATCCCAAGATTTTGATTAAAAAGGAGCCTGATATATCTACTTTTTATAACACAACAGGAAGGACTTCAAGATCTTGTTTAATTTAATCCCATTCCCCAAATTAGGACTGTACCTTTGCCATTTCAGATAGATAAGTGTCAATTCTACTAATGAAGACCTTTAGGGAAAAAAAATAGCAATCTCCCTCAGAAATTCTTTCTAGTGGCTAATGACCTTTACAAGAAGGAGCTTCTAATTAAATCTACTTGAATCTTCCTTTTGTAATTTAAGCCCAGTTTCTCATTCTCTTCATAATAAATCATATATGTATAAAGATTATTGCTTTATTCTTTAGTCTTCTCCTTTCCAAAGCCTGATATGGCTCCTCTTAGCTTAGTGAAATGTTTTTCCTTCACTCAAAGTTAATAGTGACACTTTATCTGTTTTTTTAAGTCTGTATATTAGAGTCTCATTAAAACTAACTAGCATAGGACAGGATAAATCACAGCTACAACCACCAATTTTATCTAATTTATCATCTATTTCTCTAGATGAAAAAAGTCTACAATTCTTTCAATATTTATCAGAGGAATATGGCCTCGTAACCCAAACTCATTATTGTATTCTTTCTAATCATTGCTAAATGCCCAAGTAGTTCAACAGCTACTCCCAAAAGAGGAAAATTTGGAAACAGTCACATATTCAATGGCTTTGATAGGTTTGGATTAAGAAAAAAATCTATTTTCTTTTCTCCCACAATACTCATGTGGATGTTTATGGATTACATGCAGAATTTTATAAATATCTTACATGTTTATATATCCCCCTCCACATTCTTAAATTGTCTAAAACCAGAGTCACAAAAAGAGTGATATAGTGGGAAAGAAGTACTGAATCAGGAGTAAGAATGCATTGTTTGAAGTCTTAGATCTATCATATACTATTTATATGACCCCAGCCATGTCACATAATCCCTTGGAATCTCAGTTCCCTTACCTTTAAAGATGACTTTTGTAAAGTGAAAAGTATTGTAAAACATGACCTATTGTCATCATTACATATTGAACTAATGACCAACAAACTAACAATTGTTTTAAAAGTAAAATTTTCAAATACATTTTGCTATACTAGCCAAACACTAAATATCCAATAGTCGTTGAAGTAGAAGAGCTTTGGCTTTGGAATCAGAAGATCTGGGTATGAATCCTATCTAAATCTTGTAGTGGTATGATACTGTGGAAAGAATATCAAATTTATAGGGAGAGGACCTTGGTTCAAACCCTGGCTCTGAGAACCGATATTTAAGTGACCTTTCAAAAATCACTTCACTCTCTGTATTTTAATTTCCTTATCAGTAAAATTAAAGGAGTGAACTCAATATTTAAGATCCTGTCCAGTTCTACATTCTATGACCCTACAAATACACTTCCCATACTTTAAACATTATTCATGGTCAAGAATATGAGGTGACCATATGTTAAAATCATCTTTGGCTAAAGCATTTCCATGTGGTCTCTAGTGTATGGGGGAAGATAGAACTTAAGTATGGTATAGCAACTAAATCCCTTTCCATGTACTCTTCTGATTAAAAAAAAAAAAGCAGACCAGTTCTTTGATTGGAACTTTATTGGAGAAAGAATATTTATTTTCCCATCAAAGTATAAAAAAATTACTGCTTAATCACTTGAGTTTGGAAAGAAAAGGGAGAGAAAGCAAAGAGAGTTTGGTGTAAAGAAAAACCTACTGTTTCTTCAAAAAAGCAGGAGAAATGATCATATAAGTGTCAAGCTTCCTGTTGCTACTACTGCTAATATCAGGCATTGAAGAATTTCTGCTACGAACATGCCAAAGTTGTGAACTGCCATTGCGTGTGGTCATGGTGCTAATACATAAATTATCTGCCCAGATCTTTTTTTGTTTGGGATCTTCTCACATAAAGCCAGGATAATAAAATATGCTATCCTGCTGCCAATCTATGAATGTTCTATTTATCCTTGTATTTTTTATTTCTCGTCTCAGTTGTGTCAGGCTTGTTTTTGCCAACTGCCTTATATTTGAAAGGCATTGGCAGCTGTAGAGGTTGTCACCTTCTCACAGGTCTGAACAGCTTGGTTTGTAGTCTATATCAATTGAGAAACTGTCTTCTTCTGGTATGCAGATAGAGTGTCAACTGTGTTCATTCTTTTTTCGCTGAAGACATTTGACTTCATTGTAGAAATGAAGCAGGGAAGTCTAGATGTCCAGTACAAAGCAAATATTTGACTGAAATTAACAATGTTAAAATTCCCCTTTAAGCAAAAATATCAGGGAGAAAGTTGTAGCTGTATTAGAATTACACAGTCCCTGAAAATATCCCTTCCATCAGTCAGGCTGGTTTTCTCTACCACATGTCCACCTATTTAATAGGTATATCTGTAATCCTTTCATTCTTCTCTATTAGCTTAGTAGACCTGTCTAATGAAATAGGAGTTAAGCTGACATTTACTCCCCCAATGCTTTAGCAGAAACTGATAACTAACAGCATGGAAGGGCTGTGTGATTTGCCCACGGAAGGCTTCAAAGATGAATACTCCACACTGTGTCACTGTGACTCCAAATTTCAATATAATCTTTTATTAGTTTTAGTAGTGCAATTATTATGATTACGGTTACAGCTCTGATCAAGGCTTGCCTTCCAGCGGGTGATCATTCCTGATGAGATGATCTTGAAGCGTGCTATATAGGTCTTTGGGCAAGCAGTGAAAGGACAGAGCATTAAGGGTGACCTTTATAATCTGTCAGGTAGTCTCTCAGTCCTTACGCAGGGTTTTCTTTAACTTTGAATTGCCAGACCAAAATATGACCGAGATGTTTTTATAAAAATTCTGCAACCTCCAAAAGTTAAAATGTTGTCCAAAAAAGGGAAAAGGGAAAAGGAAAAAAATAAAAAATACAAAGTAGATTATACCAAACAGTTGTGCTTTTTTCAACCAGCAAAAGCAAGTAAATTGATGTCCACTGAGAATTATCTATGTTCTTTTTTTATTCAAATAAAAAGAACTAAAACTCCCCATAGAGTCAGACATTATAAAAGGATTGATGAGATCTCTATTGATCTATATGATAATTTTTTTTGTTTAAAAACATAATTGTGAGGGGAAAGATAAGGGATGCTACTAGAAAGAAAAGAGATCACAAAGTCATGTTCATAAAGCAGTATGGTAGTAGTCCCATCAGACCTGTTGAGTGAAATGAGCTTATAGGGCTCAGCTGCCTTTCCCAACTTTGCTACTACACATTGACTGAAACAAATATCATCCCTGCCTTGACAAATAGGAGCTCCCTAAGCTCAGGAAAGCACTGTATCTTTGCTTAATACAATAACCTACCTTCCCCTCATGGATCCTTTGAAGAGTGGGAGGATACCTGCCAAGAGAAGATTGAAGGGGAACACAGAGGCATTGCTAGAGATGGATGTGCCTGTTATAAAACACTCTGTGTTTCATAAGATCGAGCTGGGACTGTTCAAAGGAGGAAAAACCTTTCAGAGGCTCCAGTGACAGAGAAACTCGTAGAGTAGCATCTTTTATTACTCTCGGTTGCTCTCTACCTGACATCTCAAGGCACTAGTGAAAATGAAAATTTCCTTCCCTCCAAAATCTACATAAGTACTATAGCTGATCTCACAGAACATTATAAGGAAAAAAGTCAATATAATTAGATCTGACATGCCAATAACCACGAGATTACAACCATCATGTGCCTTTCTGATAGATTTCAGAATACAAAGCTCTTTAGGATTCTAGACTTAGAACTGGAATGCACCTTAGAGGTCATCTGTTCCAACCTCCTCATTTTACAAAGAGGAAAAATGAGGTCCAGTGATTTGCCCCAGATTACACAGTAAAAAGGAATCTTTTAATCCCACATCCATGACATTTTTCAGGGCATTATGCAGCCCTAACTTAATCCTCACTACTAAATAAATAATAACTCACATTAATGTACTTTTCTCAAAATGATCCTGTCTGGTAGGGAGTGCAAGTGGTATCCTCATTTTATAGCTAAGGATATTGAGGCTCAGAGAAGTTAAATAATTAATGAAACTGCCATCGTTTGAGCCTTTCTTCAGCATAGAAGTCCAGTGTTGTTTGCTATAAATATTGGGTTTCCAAAATCTTCACAAATTGGATATTTCCCTAAAATATCTCAGAGTTGAAGGGTGTCAAAGGTATTAGAAATTCCTGCTCAAATAGTATCTTTATTGTAGGGGACATACTACATCTCTTAGAGGGGCTATACTTAATAAACTCTTCTAGTAACTGAATTTTAAACTGCACTCCTCTGTATACCTAGCATTTCTTAGTTAAATGGTTTCCTAAAATCAGGGCCAGAAAATTATATTCATATTTAGGTCTTATCATCTCCTCTGAGTGAAGCAACTGTACTTTCTCAAATATAAAAGATATAGAGTCACAGTGGCAAACAAGTTTTAACCTCTGTCAAGCATCCCTTCTGCTCTGTGCAAAATACAACTTCCTCTACTACCTAGAGAAGTCTTAAAAGCTACTGACATTGCCCCATTGTCTGTCCCAGGCTAGTCACTTTCTCTCCTCTTTTTTTACCTGTATAAGTCATGAATCCTGGACTTTTATTTTGAAGGGTATATTGGCTTACCGTTGTAATGAAAGGAGTGGTAGACTTGGACAAAAAGGACCTGTTCTGCTATTTACCACCTCTGTGATCCTGGGCAACTCACTAGGCTTAAGTTGTCTTATCTTTAATATTAGAGAAGTGGGAATAGATCACTAATGAGTTAACTTCTAGCTCCCAACAATATGAAACATGTGACGAATCTATAATTTTATACTATATGAGCATCCAGAAAGTATAGTGAATCAATTACTAGATTTAGAGTCAGGAAGACCTGAGTTCAAATACTAACTCAGACCCCAGGCAAGTCACTTAATCTGTCTCAGCCTCAAATTCCTCATCTTTGAAGTGAAAGAAAAAATAGCATTTAATGCTAATATTATGCCTATTTTTATTACCATTATTTGATATAGTACCATGTAATTCTCACTTTACTTAGAGCAACAAAATAGGTAATAATAATTCCATTTATATAGCACCTAATATGTGTCAGGCTCTTTGTTAAGTTATTTACAAATATTCTCTAATTTTAATGTCACAACAATCCTGGGGTCTAGGTGCTATTATAATCCCTATTTATCAGATGATGAAACTAAGGCAAACAGAAGTTAAGTGACTTGACTGGGCACATAGCTAACAAGTGTCTGAGGTTGGATTTTAAACCAGATCTTCCTAAATCCAGGCCTTGTGCTCAATCCATTTTATCAACTAGCTTTCCCTAGAAAAAGGAAGGCAAATAAATTGCCCAAGAAGAAGAAAAAAATAAATTCAAGAAAAATAAAAAAAATAGGCAAATGGCAAATAAAATTATCACATTTTGAAAATGACACAATGGTTTCCTTAATGTACCCTAGAAAGTCAACTAAAACTTATTGAAATAGGACTTTTGTCAGGTCATGTGACCAACAAAAAATAAGCGTTTTTTCTGACTCTCATGACCTGTCATACTTTTTCAAAGTAAGAATTGTGTGCAACATGTAAACTATAACTGTCTCCATAGGCTAAAATACAAAGAACTCTAGGGAAGATCTAGCGAATTAACAATAGAGAAGGCTAAACCCTAGGTCCTAATGTGCTCGTTCTGTCACCTAGTTAACTCAGGTAGCTAGAAAGTATGGTGGAAAGAATATTGAGTCATCTGAAGTCAGGAATACTTGAATTCAAATCCGGACTCTGATACTTATAAGCTGTATGACCCTAGGAAATAATTTGAACTCTGTATGCCTCAGTTCCTTTATCTGCAAAATGAAAATATATTAGTATCTGCTTAACAAGGTTGTTGTGAGGTTAAAATTACACACACACACACACACACACATACATAGAAATATAGATAGATATCACTTTGTAACTTTAAATGCTATAATTATTATTATTATTAATTATCAACTAGTCTTTACATGAGGGCAAGATGACATAATGGAATTTACATGCCTTAATGCTAGAATGCACTCATTAATTCCACTGCTGCAGCTATTATTTTTCTGACAACTACTCCACCCTCTTCTCAGTCCTCAGCCCTCTATTCTGTTACAACCAGTAACAGAAATCACATGTAATGCTTTCCCCCAGTCTTGCGTGGAGAACAGATATAGGAAAAGAGGTACAGGAGGTAAGAAACTTTTCGGTCTGGGGCAGTAGCAGTGTTCAGCCAGGTAACTAAAGAACAGAGGAAACTGAGGCTGAGCATCAGTGTATTAGGTATGTGTGTGTGTGTGTGTGGGGGGAGGTTCACCAAGCTTGAAGAAAAAGGGACTGAGATGGAGATGACTTTTGACACTTCCTGTCCACTCTCTCAAAGTAACATGGGCCATAAACTAAGGCCAGCGAAAAATGAATTTACTAGCATGGGAGGAAACCGAAGTAGCTTTGAGCTCCAGTTATCAGGAAATCCACCATCAAAGGGGAAGGAGTTAGAAAATGAACAATAGCAGAATATAAAGAGAAAAGGCTGAAATCACAAAAGTTCTGCGGAAATAAAATTTTCTTAAAGACCTTGAGCACTATCAGAGAAACCATCAGGGAAGAAATTATACTAGAAGGGAAGACACCCTCCACGATGTGAAAACTAGTCCAAACATATCTGAATAAATATTGTGAGAAACAGAGAAATGAATTATCACTAAATGAGGCAGAGGGCTCTGTGGCTTCTCAAGAGAGCATGGAATCATAACAAGATGTTCCCAAATAATCCAAAAGAGAAATAATAATCATGAAAGATGTAAGAACTCTGATTCTAGAGGACCAATGAGAAATGCTGGTTACCTCCGGACAGAAAAAAAGCAAGGGAATAAGTATGCAGAAGGAAACATAGTTTCATTCCTCCTTCTCTTGTTCATTTTCGCTCTTCCTCTTTTCCTTTTCTCTTTGTTCCTTCCTTCCTTTTTTCTTCTTTTATTTCAAATGGGGAGTGAAAGAATGGAAAGACAGAAAATATTTACTCATCAAAAATAATTTTAAAATTAAAATGCTATAGATGTCTTTGTTTTTAAATCCTGTTTGATTTGAATGCTATGTTAAATGGAAAATTTTATCCCTGACAGGATGGGAATTTGTCTGTGGTCACAGATGCAATGAAGGTCCTATTTAACTAAAAACATAGGTATTCAGATTTATGAAAATCTTAACTCTTTTGCAGGTGAGGCAGCCAGTATGTGCCATTGTTCAGAGTTATTAAAGTTTACTAAATATCCATGATTTTTGCAGCATGGCAAACTACACATATGGTAACTTGCCACCCCAACTCCCCCCCAAAAAAACAATTATTCTATTACTTAGACTTATAGAATTGCTTGAGGCACATATTGGTTAAGTGATATTGCCATGGTCAGAATATAAATGTGGTATATGAACCAGGTATTTTTTTGGAGGGGGAAAGGCAGGGCAATTGGGGTTAAGTGACTTGTCCAAGGTCACACAGCTAGTGTGTCAAGTGTCTGAGGCCAGATTTGAACTCAGATCCTCCTGACTACAGGGCTGGTGTTCTACTCACTGCACCTAGCTGCCCTGAACCAGGTACTTTCAATCCTGCTTAGAATCCACTTATTCCACATTACCTCTTTCCTAAAGGTAAATATTAAAGCACTGAATACAAAAAAAATGTGATGCTCTGGAATCATATTCCAGGGTAGCCTGGTTATATCATACCATTTCAATAATTAGAAAGTTTGTTTATTTAGTTCATTTCATAGCAGAATGAAATAACATCCCCATGTGCACCATAAAGCTATAGTCTTAAGTCTGAACATTTTGAAATAATTTACAATAAAGCTTTTTAATGCATCTAACCTTCCCTTTATAGCTCAGTCCCACCTCAGTTTTCTTCTATCTCTCTGCAATTGAATTAGTATAGGTATTAAGGAGGACTTAGGGGCAGGCATAAAGGACTAGAAATACACATTTCTGGAATTACTGATTGATTGGCCAAAACAACTTATCCTGAGGTAGCCATTTTATGCTCTTTTATTCTTCTATCAGTCTCTCTTCTCCAGCTTTCAGCTTATGTGGAAGCTTTACTGCTTTCCCTTTTGTCTGGCTTCTGACTTCTGGCAGGCTAAGCCACCTGGAGATATGGTAACAGAATGATACAGCAGAGCAACTATTAGAGTAACACACACTGTAAATTATGAGCAGACCCTGGAGGAAGGAGGGTGTCACTTCTGTAGCTAAGGTGCACAGAGAGATGATGACAAAAATAAGGAGACAGTCAAACAGATACACAAAGAAGGGGAAGGAGGAAAAGGGATGGAAAATTGCCCAAAACACAAAGTTGAGTAGATTTCTATGCTGTTTTGTGTTATTTAATGGCAGGTAATCCACGCTTACTATTGAGACTCATTTCTTATATATATTAATTATTTAATTATTGGCGTGTATATATATATATATATAATCTTATATATAAAATATATTCTATATTATATAAATGTCTCTATATATGCTTATATATGAAATGATAATATTATTTTATGAAAAGAACACTTCATGATGAGTCAAGAGATCTGGGCATTAATTGTTTGTGTGATCTTGAACTTTGGACTGGCTCTCTGAGACCAAATTTGCTTACATGAAAAATATTGATCATGATAGTTCCCCCACAGCCTCACATAGAAAGTTGTGAGGATAAAATAATGTATCTAATTTATCACTTAAAATCACTATTTAAAGAATTTATTATTATTTAGTAATCTTCTTGTTCCATGTTCAGAGCTGTTCCATAGAGTGCATGATACCTTGGGGTATGAATTCCCTGAGATTCAGAAAGGCCAACTTAGGCCATCATCTCTCAGCTAAGTGTTAGAATTTTCTTGACTCCAATGCTGATATTTTATACCCTATGCCATCCAACTTATCAGAAGTGATCAATAGTCTTGTTAAAGGTATACTCCCTCTCTGCTGTCTCTCTGTCTCTCTGTCACTCTCTCTCTCTCTCTCTCTCTCTCTCTCTCTCTCTCTCTTTCTACATATATATATACACACACACACATATATATATATATATACATATACATATATATATGTATATATATATATATATATATATCTTACTTATATGTAGTATACTCAGTAACCCTGATTTGGGGTACTATAGAGAGTCAAGTGTTTGTTCATATACATTTGATGGTATTCATTGATTTCTTCTTAATTACTGTGATTAGAGAATTTATAACATGCATGTGATTTGGAGTAAGGAAGACCTAAGTTGACTCTCAACTTAGCTCTGTGATCCTTGACAAGTCATATGACATTCCATAGGCTCATTTTCCTCATTTATAAGATGAAGATTATAACGATGCCTAAATTTCACAGCATTTTAAGAAGACCAAGTGACATGACAGATACAAGTTGCTTTGCAAACATTCATCATCATATAAATTGAAGCTATTTTGGGGGGATATCTATCTATCTATATCTGTCTGTCTATCTATCTATAATTTTTTATAGGGAACTGGAGATTAAAAGATTCCATCTAACAATGCTAATCATCCCCTACTCTTCAATTAAAAAAAAACTTTGAGAAGCAGTGTAGTATAATGAATAGAGATTGTGCATTGAAGTCAGGAAGACCTGCATTCAAATGTTTTTCCTATGATACATACTTACTGTGTGACCATTGTGGAGTCACTTAAACTTTTAGTGTCCTATAGAATTCTTTAAGAGCTTTTATTTTAATTATTAATGATAATGAAAAGTCTCCTAAATTTGGAGTGGAAGACTTAGTTTTTAATTTTTATATTTTTACTTATTACCCATGGGACTTTGGGCAAGTAACTTTACCTTCTTGATTTCTAGTTTTCTCATCCGTAAAATGAAAGGGGAAGTACCAGATTTCAGGAATGATTTCTTCTAGTTCTCGTGCAATTCTATAGCCCTCTTGGTATTTGACTGTGTGTGGCACCTGATTCAAGTTACAGGTTTAGCCTTCCTAATTTGAAACATGCATATTTATGAACTATAATGAAATCTTAACAAAATCTCCTATGTATTATGCTTATGCTACTTAGAACATCATCTAGGGAGTGTAAACTCTTTTGTCACCTTAAAAGGCCCAACTGATTTGCCAATAAAATTCTAAATGTGAAGTAGCTATATGCATTATTAATTACTCTGAATAGGTCATTTGTTGTTTTATTCCAGTTCTCTCTAGAACGAGCATGTATCACACATAGAAGGTACTATTGGAGTGGAAAAGTTTCACTTAAATGTGTTCTCTGCATATCAGACAGCTTATAGTTTCTTCGTAAAGCATTTTTTAAAGATCTGAACAGAAGATCCTGAAAAGCTTACCTCTTCTTGATCTCTGTCTCCCATAAGTGGAAGCAAATTCTTTTCAGATAACTAATTGTAGACACAATATATATCTAAATCATATTTAGATAGAGGGGTTTTTCTTCTTTACTCATATTCTGCATCACTTCCAATCAATTTTTGTTTATAGTGATGGTCAACTCATTAAATCTGGTCTACTTTGTTTAGTAGACCATTCTGATGCATGCTAAGGCTAGCTATAAAGAATAGAAGACTTGATTCCTATGTTTGTAGAACTTCTGTTTGAAAAGTTCTCTTCAATCTAATATCTTGTAACTGATGCTAGAGATGTCCTATTGGTGTCTTCTTATCACCAAAGAGATCACCATGGCTTCACACATATAATCACTGAAATACCATTCTTTTTATAGCTAACATTCAATAGCTAATTTATACATATTTCTTTCCAATATTTCAGACAATATTTTTAAATTCTTATGAATTTAACCACTTAGTAGACAACCCCATGGAACATCCTTATGTGTATGCTGGGTCACACAACTAAGAAGTTTAAGAGGCAGGATTTCCATCCACATCTTCATGATTCCAAGCTTCTCATTTTATTTATTATGCCATACTGCCTCTGGATTAACAAGAAATGATAATGCTTTCCCTAAAATTTGACATTGGCATTCAAAATCAGATCAAATTCATTAGTTTCTAAGTTCTGAAAAAAAAGTCACCAGCTGCCATTATAAATATCCAGAAAGGCAACTACCATGGAGGATAGCCTGATGACTACCCCTGTAGTTCTTCAGCCTACACCTCCTCAGTAGCCATTGCTACTGAAGCTCAGGAAAGAAATTCCTTTCAATAAAAGTAATTAAAAGCATTCACCATCAGAAGTCTATATAGCTTTATCAATCAAAATGACACTAAAGAAGATGTTTGTATGGGAACCTTAACTGTCCTCTACATACTAGCCAAAGTGCATTACTATTACCACACTGCATCATTATGCCACAAGGCCTTGCAATCTATCCTGCTGTTATATGTAAGGACTACCAGACAGTTTTATTCTCTTTGCATTTGAACCCTGCTAAATGTGTTGTCAATCTCTATTACAGTGTGGGTTCCTTTAGATTTGGAATTGTCCCACTTTTATATCTATACTCTCATAACTGACCAAAGTACTTGACAAATAATGAGCACTTAATAAATTATTTTTCATTCATTCTTTCATAGAAGGTAGAGATACATTAAGCATAAAGGCTACAGGTAGCTAGGTATGGGTTCTTTTGGAAAGGATTTGGAGTTTCTAATATAGAAGCAGTTTCTATTGGGTCAAGTTTTATTATGGCAGACAACAAGCTAATGAAATTTTAGGCTGAAGTGAGAAATTTCATATCTAGGTCTAGAGAGAGGTTAGTCCTGATACACTATGCCATAATCATTGCATAAACAGTGTTTCACAGTCCTACACAAGGAATTTAGGAATAATATTTATTAATTTATTTATTATAGCAACCAGAAAGGGAAGATTGTGTTGGTAAAGGACTTTAAGTTCATGCCATGTGAGCATCAAATAGAAGAAAATTAGGATGTTTAACTTGGAGAAGGTAAGACTTAGGATCAACATGATACCTGTCTTCAAATTATTGGAAGATCTTTCACATTGAAGAGTGAATGCATATGTTCTCAAGAATCTGGAGATGCCTAGGAAGGATTTTATGAATTTCCAACTGAAACAAATAGCATCAGAACAATTTACACAAGAACTAGAATAATGTAAATAGAAAGAACAACACCTACAATAACTGTAAAATAAAACTGAACACCACCAAAATGATTACCTGCCCTCCAGAAGAGATGAGAAGAAAAAATGGACTATATCCAAAAATAAAGCAAAATTAAAAATCTGCTCTTCTCAGCAGCAAGGAACCATAAACAATTATCATTATCTCAAAATGGTATGGGTTTCCTAAAAAAGGTAGTGAGTTGAACTTTATTGGAGGTTTTCTACAAAGGATGGTAGGTCACTTGTCAATCATCTTGTAGAAAGAATTTAGTCTTATGTGGGTTATATTGGATTAAATGAGAATTGGAATAGGATTATATTGGATAATTTTTGATGTTCCTTCCAGATCTTAAATTCTCTAATTCTTATTTTTAAAAATAATCTCATATAATTTATTTGTATTATTACTATGCTTTGATATATAAACACAGAGATATAGATGTGGTAAGACAGTGAAATTATATTCTGACCAAAATACACCACCAAAATCAGGGGTTTTGCTACTGACAGATACACATGGCAATACCTGGAGGCAGCATAGTATAGAAGAAAAGAATCAGAAGACCTGGTTTCAAATCCTGCCTCTGATGAATGCTATCTAATGATGTGTGCCATTGGAAAATAACATCCTGGATCTCAGTATCTTCATCAATAAAATGAAGGATTTGGACTAAAGGTCCTCTGAAGTCATTTCCAGCTATAAATATTGGATCCTATGATTTGCAAAGTTGACCAGGTAAAAGAAAAATAATGATTTTGCCTCTTTTATTTGCCTTTTATTCTGACTCCAAGTTATTTGTATGCCAAGTTAAAGAGAATCTTGAGAGTTTCAGACCCTCAGTCACATAATTGTCTGTGATCTGAGACCTAGATAAGACTTAACCTAGGGAAAGTGGCTAACTTCTTAAGCTGTGGTATATGAAGGTAATGGAATACTATTGTGCTATAAGAAATGGGGATGATAAGGACTTCATAACAACCTGGAAAAACCTACACGACATAATGCTGAGTGAGCGGAGCAGAACCAGGAGAACATTACACACAAACACAGATATATGGATTCTGTGAGGACCATCCCTGACAGACTTTGCTTGTCTCAGCAACACAAGGTACAAACACAATTCCAAAGGACTCACGATGGAGAATGCTATCTACACCCAGAGAAAGAACTATGAAGTATGAATGCAGATTGAGGCATACTTCATGCTAGCTTTTCCCCCACCTCTGCTTTTTTTTTCTTTTTCTCTCTTTTGTTTTTGTTTTTGGGTTGGTTTTCTTTTTGGTCCTGTTTCTTTCTCATGATTCATTTCATTGGTCATAATTCTTCTCCATAACTTGACTAGTGTGTAAATTAATT
>CM053627.1:125286033-125332418 GCA_028646595.1 Phalanger gymnotis | reverse complement strand
TATGTGTGTAAGTATATATGTATGTATGCATGTGCATATACACACATATAGATGCCCATCTACATATCTATACACATACATATACATAAATACACACATATGTGTATGTATGTATGTATGTAAGTATATAGAGAGTAGGAATGGAGAGTGATGTCTGTGTGACTGTGACTTATCTAATCCATCATACAGGTCCAATCATTTCACTCCTGCATTCCTGCTCAGGAATAGTCAATGGTTTCTCATTGCCTTTAGAATAAAATACCAAATCCTCTATTTGCAATGTAAAGTCCTTCACAGTCTTGTTCTGATCTATCTTTCCAGACTAATTCCCCTTACTCTCCCCCATATAATTGGTGCTCTGGTTAGACCTGCCCACTTCATGTGTTTGCCTTTCACATTCTGAACTCACTCCTTTGCAAAGACAGTGCCCCCCCCACCCCATTGAGAAAACTCTTCCTTCTCTCTTCTCTCTGGTGGAATCTTTTCGATGTTCAATATAAATACCAATTCTTGCAAGAGGCTTTTCTTGATTCTCCCTTCTTCTGTTGGTGCCTTTCCACCAAACCACCAAATTATTATATGCTGGTTTTACATTTATTTATTTGGGAGCATGTTTCCCCTCAGGGGAATATAAGCTCCTTGGATATAGGGGTTATGACTTTTTATTTGCATCCCCACTGTCCAGCAAGGTTTGTGGCACAACAAGGCACTTACTAAATGCCTATTGATTGATTGATCAATCTGGGGCCTTAACAAAATGAATTCTACCAGTTCCTTCAATGCTTTTCCAAGGAGGACTTGTCAGGTGTTCATTTGGTGGTCTTTGGACAAAAATCTTATATTTGAAGCATTAATGGCTAATTATTTAGAGAAGTCTAAAATCTGTGTTGGGTGATTCTCAGCATGCTCTACTCCCATTTCTCAGACTTCATCACTGCAAATACACAAGCTAAAGAGGTCACACAGAATTGGAGACTGTATTGTATTTTCCTTTATTTCACTAATTGTGTTGTCCAAAGAATCTCCTGGAACAATATTTGTGACACAAAGATGATTTCTATGTCAGAGATGAAATTGGAATAGTTGGAAGTACTGTATAATCTCCCAAATGCAATCCAGTCTACTCTTAGCATTTAATTTTTTGCTTGAGATGCTATCTGTAGGGTGGCCTTGTCCAAGCTCCATGCACTAATGTATCCAACTTCATTCCTGTCATAATTTGTAAAAAAGACATCGTTAACCATTTAGATCATTTTCCCCATCAATTTAGTTTCTCCTATGGATTGTTGAGCAAATATCTTTTAAGGCATTCTAGATCTCTTGAGGACTGAGTGTTCTGAGGTTTACGGAATTAGCTCAGTTTCATTGATAAGCAGAAGTATCCAGAGTATACCATAATCTATAGGGCTCTTTATAAGGCTCTACTTAGAACAATCTTCATGATAATTAGGAATACCTTTGATAATTACATGTCTCCCTGTTTTGTATCTTACCTGAAACTGAGGTGAGGGCTATTGAACAGTTATGTCTGTGATTGCAATTGTTAAAAAAAAAAACTTGCCTGATTTTAAACATAGAAGAAAGGTTCATTTTAAGGCTGCTGAGCAAAATTTGATAATAAAAACAAACATATTAGGAGGCAGCATGATATATAGATGACAGTGAAAAAAATTAGACTATGTTATATATACATTGTATGCATATATACATCATATATATGTATTTATATGAATAGCAGTTCTTACATAATCATTCGACTTTCTCCAAACTCATTTGATTAAGAGTTCCTCCAAAATATGGAAGAACATAATACATAAATGAATTGTTACACAACAATACCTTTCAGCCACTCCCACCTTCAGTCAGGTTTTTCCCTCTGAGTTCTTGCCTCAGTTCTCTCAGACTAGCACCTCTCTCTTCATGAATCTGATAAGCTGTCTTTCTCATTTAACTGAATTATCCATGTTTCACACATACAGAAACATACAGAGAGACACACATGCACACATCATTTTCCCATCACTATCTGTAATGTAAATGTCCATATCTAAGAATAGTACTTTATATCTTCATCAATTATATACCCAATATGTGTGTGGATAACTCTCATTAAGTCTTTATATATAAAAATAGTTCTTTTGGTAACTATAACATCTGTGAGTTTTTTTAAATCACTCAGACTAGGAAATTCATTCTCTTAAGTATCTTAAAATTAATCCCTTAGTGTTTTCAAAGTTATATCATCATGATTTTGGGAGGAAAACAATGTCTTCTATGGCCTAGGCAAGCTACTTTTCCTATTTTTGTTTTCATTAATGACATTTCCACTATTTTGTAATGAAAGTTGAAGTTTTAAAGACTAAAACTAGTACTTTTACTATCACCAGTGATAGAAATAATCTCTTATAGGAATGACACCTCCATTCAATTTTTTTCAATGGCATATTGTCCTCTTTTATGACAATTACCCCGATCAAAATATGCCTGGTGACTATCATTCACATAGCAATAAAGGTATAGCACAGTAGAAAAGGCACAGGCTCTGGAATCCAGAAAATCAACTTTTGTGTATGAAAATAATTATTTTTATTTTGTTTTAAATTCACTCTTTCCCTCCAGTGGGGAAGAAATACAATGTCTATCATATATATGAAGCCATGCAAACCATATTTCCACCTTAGCCATGAAGAAAAAAAAAAGGAAAAAAAATCACTGTACCCAGAGATCATTTGTTCTCTCACTGGATAGCAAAAAAAAAAAAACTTTGATTTTTATTGATTGTGCCATCATAGACATTACTTAGTAATTGCCTGTCTTAGTGCCATCATCTCCAAAATGGGGAAAATAATACTTGATCCACCTACCTCAAAAGACTGGTATAAGAATGGCATTTTCCAAACCTTAAAGTGCCAAATAAGTGTAAGTTATTATTATCTTAACTATGATGTTGAAAACAGGATTTCATTTTTGGAGTCTTATTGAAATGGAAAACCTTAAAATATTTAATAATTTAAGATGTCAAAAATCCATCCAGAAAGATAATATCTATGGTTTCATTTTTAATAGGGAATATATTATTTCATGAGTGCTATTACAGTAGTTATGTGAATTAACATAGCATGAATGATCAAATCTCATTTTTAGAGGGATAAAGCTTTCTTTAAAAAATAAATTTTGCCTTAAAGGTTGGAGGATAAACAAAAACTGCAAATCATCTGAAAACCTCTCCTTAACCAATACTTTTAGCTTATTTGACCAGTTCTCATGGTAGCTGCCATGTCAGCAGGAATGTGTAGGAGTCAACTCCTGAGATTCAATTGTTAGATTTCCATAGTGAGTGTACATACCTTGGAAATTGACAAATGTTACAAATCAGAGCTTGATTTATTTTTTTTATTGTCTAGACTTTAGAATTTGATGAAGAAAATATTAATAATGAAGATTAAAGTGTTTTCAGAGAGCTCATTTTTCAGCATTTTAGAGAGCATTTTCAAAGCCCATTGTTAACATTTACTGATAGACCACTGTATGTAAAATACATCAATATGTAAGTATTTCAAGATTAATGATTTAATTCATATGGGAATTTCCATCCAGCTCTGCACCTGACAAATTGTCTATAGCTTTGTTAATAAATATTAGGAAGTTACCTGATAGTCAGAAAAATTAAGTGACTTGCCTTTGGTCATAGAACAAAAAAATTTCAGAGACAGGATTTGAGTTCAGGTCTTCTTAATTCCAAGTTCAGCACTCTGTTTACTACATCAATCTGTTTCTCTGTCATATACAAGACAATGTAATTCGAGTTCACTTCTTTTCTGCCTCCTACTTACCTTCAGTTGATGGTAGGAAAGTGTCCAAAATTATAAATTCTAAGAGGGAAGAGACTAAAACAAGTGATTTGGTTACTTATCCCCAAGATGATAGAGAAATGGGGACAGACTATATCTACAACTAATCCAACATAAGGGAAGGGTGCTAATATTAATAACCATAGGATTCTCCACTCCACTGTGCCATTTTATTTAAGACTGATAATTCTGTTAGACAATTGAAGGCAGACATTATTCAATCCACATTTTCAGATATGGAAACAGAGAACCAGAGAAGCTAAATGATTTGCCTTGTAGATATATGCCCGAGTGAGTGTTTTCCCATTCCAGGAGATTCATACCTTTGTCTACCTCCTCCCTCATAAATCTCTTATGAATCCATTCAACACAGTGGAGCTTTCCTCTGCTTCTTCTAAAGGGTGTAACAGGGACCAACCATTTTTTAAATTTCTCATTCTCTTTATATGACAATCCCATTTATTTCATACCCAGATATATCCTCAGTGTTGTTTTTTAACCACAGAGTTTCATAAATTGTGGTCCAAGGGCCAGGTCTTGTCAGGGTCTCTTTTTGTATGGCCAGTTAGCTAAGAACGTTTTTTTTTAAAATTTATACACAATGAAATTTTATTTTTAACTACCAATCCTTTTGCACAATTAAGTGTCACACAAGTGATTCAAGGAGGTGGAAAAATTACTTCTGGTTGAGAGTAGCAGTCTTCCTAGAACTGACTTCAAAGAATGGGAAGAATTTCAACCTAACCAAAGCGCTCTCTCTCTCTCTCTCTCTCTCTCTCCCTTCCTCCCTCCCTCCATTCCTTCCTTCCTTCCTTCCTTCCTTCCTTCCTTTCTTTGTTCCTTCCTTCCTTCCTTCCTTCCTTCCTTCCTTCCTTCCTTCCTTCCTTCTTTCCTTCCTTCCTTCCTTCCTTCTTCCTTTCTTTCTTTCTTTCTTTCTTTCTTTCTTTCTTTCTTTCTTTCTTTCTTTCTTTCTTTCTTTCTTTCTCTTTCTTTCTTTCCTTCTTTCTTTCTTTGTCTTCTCTCCCTCGTTTCTCTTTTTCTTGATTCTTTCCCAGTTTCATTTTATCTATCCAGCCTGGAGCAGAAATGGGAAGTCTTGCATCTTCTAATGTAATGAAAATATAATAAAACAATATAACAAAAGTAGGTTGCTCATATCATCATTTTATCTTTAGGCAAAGCAAACTGGGGGATAGCTAAGCAAAACATATAATAAGATTGTGGAGCTAGGCCTGTAAGACTATCACTTAGAAAATTTTACAGAATAACTAATATGAAAAAGAAAAAAGTAAATTATGATAGTCACCCCAAAATATACCACATTATACAATTGGAAGAGAGGTTGAGTTTCTGAGTTGGATTCTATATCACATAAGTACAGTGATTTACTCTGGTTCTTTTGTCAGTCAGAGAGCTTCTTCACAAGCAATGTAGAAGAGCTAATTTTCATTTTGTTAAAGTGCTATTTTTAATTGGGAATCTTTTCTGTCCTTTACCAAAGTGCTATGTAATGTAACTCTTCTGCACTTAGATTGCTGGGACATGAAAAGAATTTTTACTCATGTCCTCCTGAACAGAATAGCAGTCAGTTTAGGCTCTCTCTTAAAGGAGGTTAACATTATTTTTTTTCAAATATTTACTGAGTCCCAGGAGCATTCTTTTTTAACTCTCTCCTTCTCCTGTTAAGAGTCATTCCCTGGAGGAAGTAGGCTGAGAAGAGATATTAGCTGTAGAAGGCAAAAAGAAAGGAACCAAACTTTCTCCAGAGAGATGGAAGAAGGACAAATTCACCTGAAGACAACTTGCCTTTCATCACTACCAGCCCCCCCCCACGAAATTATCTATCTGTTAGTGGAGGAATTTATAGATTATTTCTTGGTTATGATTTTTAAAATCCTACCTCTTCAGGAATCTAGGCTTTCTGATTGTTAAAGAAAATACTGTGAACTTTTTTGGTCCAGTTACATGGAAGTTCATTCAAATAAAAGCTTACTCAATCTAAATTCTATTGTTCAACTTTGTATGAAGGTGTAGAGGCTTCAGAGCAAGTCTGCCTTTGTTAAGAAAGAAAAGGAAAGAAATATAGTTTCTTCGTATCAAGATTTTTGCAGGTATAAGGAGCAACTACCTCTCTTTTTTGTTTCCAACATCCATCTGAAACAGGTCCTTGGATATTATTGATAGAGTCCTAGATTTTGTGTTTTGAAGACCTGGGTTAGAACCCTGCCTCAGACAGGTTCAATTTCCTTATCTGTAAAATGTAGCTAGGGCAGCACAGAGGATAGAATGCAGGGCCTGGAGTCAGGAAAACATCTTCTTAAGTTCAAGTCTGTCCTCAGATACATACTTTTGGCAAATCACTTAACCTTGGTCCCTCAGTTTCCTCAACTGTAAAATGAGTTAGAGGAGGAAATGGCAGACCACTCCAGTATCTTTGCCAAAGAAACCCCAAAATGGGTTGTGAAAAATCAAACACAACTGAATAACTATAACAACAACAAAGTTCAGCTAGTAACAGTAGCATCTACCTTTTAGACAAACTTATGGTGAGACTTAGGTGAGATAGAGATAGAGACAGGAACTGGCTCTATACTAATACAGATTGGTCACTTTCCTGCATTATATCATTTTAGAGAGGTGTTAAAGACACTGAGAACTTAGATCAGTTACTCAGGGTCACAGTGACAGTTTGTGTCTGAGGTGGGATATTGTCAAATGAGATACTCTATTAAAAGTACCGTTTACATCTTCAAGCACTATATAGTTGGAATCTATAATTTTCATTGTAATCATTATTATCACTGTCATCAATATATGGAAGGTGCAAAGCAGTGTGCAGAGAATCAGTGAATCAGTTCAGAGGAATCAGTAAAGAATTCATACTGAGTCGTAAGTCCTAGAATCCTGTGCAAAAATCTACTGCTAATCAGTCACGTTGTAGTCAGCAAATCACTTAATATTTCTTAGCCTGAGTTTCCTCATCCGTAAAATATACTGGTTGGACTAGATCAGGGGTTCTTAAGCTTTTTGTTTGTCCTTTGGAAGTCTGGTGAAGCCTCTGAACCCCTTCTGAGAATAATAGTTTTAAAAGCATAAAATACCTAGGATTGAAAAGAAAGCCATTTTGAAAGACAGCTATTTAAAAAACAAAGTCATGGACATCAAGTTATGATCCCTGGACTAGATGATGTCTCCAATCTGATCCATCTCTGATATTCTATGACTAATGATGGGCTCATAATTCAAAAGGCAAGTCTCAGAAGGAAGCTGTAGAATCTTTGTTCTCTTTGTAAACCATTTGGGGTTTTCTTTTCCAAAGAGACTGGAGTGATTTGCCATTTCCTTCTTTAGATGATTTTACAGATGAGAAAACTGAAGGAAACAGGGTTAAGTGACATTCCCATGGTCATACACCTGGTAAGTATCTGAGATCAGATTTTAACTCAGAAGATGAGTCTTTCTGACTCCAGTCCCAGCACTCTAGCTACTGTGTACCTAGCTGCCCTAAATAGTAGACGACTTCCTATTACTTTTCAAGGAAATACCCTGAAGGCCACATAACTATGGGAGAGTTACCCTAATGTGACAAACTGTTATAAAGCCTGTCTTTTTCTTACTTTTTTAAAGACAGGCTTAGAATCACTCTTGCGTGAGTGTTGGGAGGGTTATCTTGATTTTTATGTAAAATTAAGTTTAATTGTAGTAAGCTTGAGCCAGTAGATTCAAACCAAAATGCAGCAAATGTTGTTTAGGTAACAACTGATTGCAGGGCCCTGCCTAGGGCACTGCTAAGGTGTGAAGACATAGTCCTTGCTCTGATGAAGTTGACAATTTTCTATAAACAACATGAGGGGTCCTAGAAGCTGAAACATTGAAACATCACCAGACAGTGCTGACAATATTTGCTAACTGTGATGGATCCAGTCCTCCTGGCTGATGCCAGACAATTTCTGAGAACATGAGTGAGAGGGTCTTGCTTTTTCTCCCAGATTTTATACATTTCACCACTTTCTAAACCTTCATTGATCACTGAATTCCAACTTAAGATTTCCCAAGTTGCTACTTCTCTCTACCTAGAATCACAGATAGATAGCATGGCACAACAGGATGAGTACTGGATATGAAGCCAGAGATCTTTATTTCAAATCCTGGCTCTGCAACTTATTACCCATGTGACTTTAGGGCAAGTTGCCTTACCTCTCTGGGACTCAGTTTTCTCATCTGTGAAAGGGATTAATGACTTCAAAGAGCCCTTTGTGTTCTAAATCTGTAACATTATAATCTACCTTACCTGGTCACTAATCATCTGTACTAACACTACTCCCCCTCCAATTTTAGCCATTATCATCACAGAAGGATATCTAATTCTATTACCATCATGTTTCTCCCTTTTTCTTCTTCTCAATTTCCACACATTCTAGACAATTATTGTCCACATTGGTCATGTTGTAAAAGGAGAATAAGAATGAAAGGGAAAAACCAAGAGAAAGAAAAAAACAAAATAAAAGAGAAAACAATATGCTTCGATTTGCATTCAGACTCCATAGTTCTTTCTCTGGATGTGGATAGCATTTTCCATCATGAGGCCTTTGGAATTGGCTTAGATTCTTGCATTGCTGAGAAGAGCTAAGTCTATCAAAATTGCTCATCACACAATGTTGCTGTTACTGTGTACATTGTTCTCCTGGTTCTCACTTCACTCACCATCAGTTCATTTTAGTCTTTCTAGGTTTTTCTGAAGTCCATCTGCTCATTATTTCTTATGTAACAATAGTATTCTATTACATTCATATAGCATAACATGTTCAGACATTCCCCAATTGATGGGCATCCCCTCAATTTCCAATTCTAGGCCACCACAAAAAGAGCTGCTATAAATATTTTTGTACATGTGGGTCCTTTTCCCATTTTTATGATCTGTTTGGAATACAAACCCAGTAGTGGTATTGTGGGATCAAAGAATATATACAGTTATATTGCCCTTTGGGCATAGTTCATGGAATATATTTGAGAAAGATTTTCATCTAAAATAGTTAATATAGCAAAAAATTGATGATGACAGCAGCTTGCTTGCATAAGAGTCAGTGTGGTTATGAAATTGAATAGCTACTAGAATTCTGTGATCTCACATCCACAGAAGTGTAGAGGGGGGAAATATATTTTCTGAGATTTTTATACCCTAGTACATAGCCAATTTTTACAGGTGCTGAGAAAAAAGTGTATCGCTTTCTGTCCCCATTCAATTTCCTATGGAGGTTTATCATATTTAACTTTTCCCAAATTCTGTTCTCCTTACCTTATTTCTTCTTTATTTTCTGGTTATATTTAGCTAGTTCTTAGAGGGGGAGGTTGAGGTCCCCCATTAGAAGAGTTTTGCTGTCTATTTCTTCCTGTAACTCACTTAACTTCTCTAATAATATGGATACTATACCACTTGATGCATATAAGTTTAGTATTAATATTACTTCATTGACTATGGTAACTTTTAGCAAGATGTAGTTTCCATTCTTGTCTCTTTTAATTAGATCTATTTTTGCTTTTGCTTTGTCTGAGATCAGAATTGCTACCCCTGCTTTTTTTTTCCCTTCTGCTGAAGTACAATATATTCTGTTCTAGCCTTTTACATTTACTCTGTGTGTATCTCTCAGCTTCAGATGTATTTCTTGGCAACAACCTATTGTAGGGTTCTGGAATCCTACTTCTGGATTCTACTCCCATTTTATGGGAGAGTTCATCCCATTCACATTCACAATTATGATACTAACTGTGAATTTTTCCTCCATCCTATTTCCCCCCTTGTTTATACTTTTCTCTTTCCTTTTACCCTATCCCTCCTCATCAGTGTTTTGCTTCTGACCACCACCTCCTTCAATCTTCCCTCCCTTCTATCAGCTCACCTTTTCTTTCCCCTTCCCCCTCCTACTTCTGCCCTCCTTTCTATCAACTCCCCTTTTTCTTTCATTATCCCCTTTTCCTCCTACTTCCCTGTAGAGTAACATAAATTTCCATGCCCAATTGAGTGTGTATGTTGTTTCCTCTTTGAAACGAATCCTATGAGAATAAGGTTTAAACAATGCTTGCCCCCTCCCTTGTCCTCTACTGTAACCTCCTCATGTGATGTAAGTTACCCTTTCTGTGTCCCCCTTTCTTCTTTTTCCAGCACAATCTTGCTTTTTTCACTCCATAATTTTTTATATCATCACATCAAAATAAACTTAAACTCATACCCTTTGTCTATATCACACCCTTTTTAATATCATTGTAAAGATATAGTTCTCAAGAGTTACTAGTTACCCTCTTCCCATATAGGGATGTAAACAGTTTAACCTTATTGATTGTGTTTTTTTTTTCCTTTTCTTTTCTGTTTACCTTTTTATGCTCCTCTTGAGTCTTCTATTTGAAGATTAAAATTTCTGTTCAGCTCTGGATTTTTCATCAAGAAAATTTGAAAGTCCCCTATTTCATTGAATGTTGATCTCCTCCCTTGAAAGATTATGCTCAGTTTTGCTGGGTAGTTGATCCTTGGTTGTAATCCAAGCTCTTTTGCCTTATGGAATATCATATTCCAAGCCCTCTGATCTTTTAATGAAGAAGCTGCAAGGTTCTATGTAATTCTGACTGTGCTTCCATGATATTTAAATTGTTTCCTTCTGGCTACTTGCTGTATTTTCTCCTTGACCTCATAATTCTGGAATTTGGCTATAATATTCCTTAGTGTTTTCATTTAGGTATCTCTTTCAGGAAGTGATTGATGGATTCTTTTAATGACTTTTTTTTACCCTCTGGTTGTAGGACCTCAAGGCAGTTTTCTTTGTGTGAATCAAATGAAGTAAAATGAAAAACACTCAAAATGGATTATAACTAATATGCATAGAAGTTATCTAGCTTGTAGTATAGCATAACATAGGTATATAATTTGCTTCACATTTGTTTTTGAGCCAAATTTTTCCTAAAAGCAAATACTTTCTATATTGGCCCTCTGTAGTCAATTAATGTATATTCCTATTTTTGATGAGAGATATAGGTCTGTACATGTTTAAAAACTTGATATTATTTGCCAAAACAAGGGAATAGTTCCAAGATCCCTACATTTACAAGTCTACCTCTAGTGGAGAAGCTAGGGGGCAATTTTTGTAATGGTGCCTAAATGAGTAAGTTTAATATATGTGGAAAAAATCTCCAGTGTGGAACAAACACTTTGTTCCCCAATGATAATCACTGAATAGCAAAATGAGGTGTTACTTACTCAAACACCATTTTTCAAAATGCCTCATGTATTCCTGTAATTTTGCTTGTTTGGTTTTGTTTTTAAAATCCACCTTGGCCCCCAGGACCAGAAGCTGAATTATAAATCACCTAGATATAGAGAAAGCTTGCTAGGAGCAAGTAAAGATTTCAACATCTTAAATTATTTTGAAAATATGGATTATTACCTAAGTACTCCATCTCTGAAGACTTAATGTTCATATCAAATAGATATTCATTCATGTAGGTATGCTTAAGGGCAGGTAAAACCTGTGAACCGATTGCAATTTTGGCAGGACTAGATATTTCTGAGAAAGTGTGGGTCAGTAGGTAGAAAGCAAGCATCAGTATCAGGAAGACCTGAATTAGAGTTCCCCCACTGACACATGGTAGCTATGTGACCCTGGGCAAGTGAAGTAGCTTCTCAGGGTCCTAGACAGTTCGTTTTAAGATCGTAAGTTATGGAACACAGAGAGAGATCCACATGAGAAGATTGAGGTTTCTCATTAGGTACTCCCTATGACAATGAAATTGCAGGTCTAGATACCTCTCATTCCCATCTCCACTGGGAAAAAAAAATCTATGAATGAAACTGTTTCTTTGACTCAAACTGAGAAAGATACTTCCTGAAGCAATTTTGATAACTTAAGTATGAGTAGTCAACTTAAAAAAAAATCTCTTTTTCTTGGTACCTAAATGTTCCAATAAAAGTAATTGACAGGGACACTAAACCACTGTTGATTTTTTTCCTATTAAAAATAATGAAATAATGCTCTCAGGTTTGAATTTAAAGGAACTATAGAAACATAAACACATGGTGGCACCCCTTCATACAGGAGCACCAGAAAGATATCCTATTTGAGGTTCAAACAAGGGTCTTCACTCATTCCCAAGAAATCATCATTCTACTACAGCAGCAGAATTATAGGTGAAGATAAAAAAGGAAGTAGTTCTAAAGCTGAAGGTACTTTAGAGGTTTTTGTCTAACTGCCTAATTTTGTAGATGAAGAAATTGAGGCCCATTGAGTTTAATTCACATAGTAAATTTTGGTGCTAGAGTTTGAATTCTTTTTCACTGCTTTCCAGATACTCTCCTTTGAAGTCCAGAATTCAAATCCATTTGAATTGCATTCCAAGTCAGGGATTTATAGGTATGAGCTTGGCAGGACCTCATAGGATATTTAGTCCAGCCTTCTTATTTTAGATGTGAAGAAATTGAAGTCCTGTAAGGTTAAATGATTTACCTAGGATCCCATAGGTAAGTAAGGATCAGAGGACAGATTAGAATCTAGGTCCTCGAACCCTAGAACCAATGCTCTTTAAGTGCCTTCTCTGATTTGAAATCCAATACTATTTTGCCACTCCAAAGGATTATTACTGTGAATGAGAAATGTTACCAATAGATTTGCTGGCTGACCATAGCCAAAACAAATTAGACATATCTATACTCTTCCTCCTGCTTTCTATTTTCAGCAGTGCTGCTTTCCAACCTGGGCCCATTATGGAACCATTCAACCCTAAGGAAAAAGAGAATTTATGAAATTCTCAGTGTGCATGTGCACCTGCGACCCTGATCTATTTCATAAGATGCAACCGAACTCCTGTAGCTTGTGACCTCTGCTATCTCCGCCCCCCACAGTTGCTCCAGGCTTTGGTTCATTGATGCTGCAATATAGGAATCAAGGTGCTACAATATCACTTTGTCTATTATAATTCTTCAAACCTGTGCACAGAAAAGATCGTAGGAATTTCCATTGTGTAGTTCCCCTTCGCCCCTTTTATCTGTAGCTTAAGAATATCACCATTTTAGGTGATTTAAAGTGCAATTATTAGGAAGTATTCCTGGGTTACAAATAATATGGGTAGGAAAGTAAACAGATTTATAAGACTAATCTTTTTTTAAACTTACAATGTGTAGCCTTGACTACCCAGGCCCTCAATACCTGAATGTTGGAATGTTATGTTATACTTCTCCCCCACCCCTGCCAGGGTTCTCTACCCGTAAGATGATTTGGGGCTTTCAGGCTTTCTTCCTTTGGCTATAGTCTCCACAGATAATGTTGTCCCAATCATAAGAGTGTCCCTTGCACATCACATCTTTTTATCCAGTAGTTGTCGGATTAGCTTTTCAAAGGAATATTTACATCAAAGATATTATGAAAAATGTACACACTTTCCAACACATGAAGAATAATTTCACACTCTACCCCCAACACAGAGACCAACTACACCACCTCATACTTTCAGAAGGAGAAGGGCATTAGATTCATAGTTAAACTCAGTTACTATATAACACAGCCCCAGTGAAAAAGTCCAAAACCCCTATGAGCTTGAGTACCAGGCATCTTGGCTTCTCAAGGCTTCACTGATGGGTTTGCTGGCTACAACACCCAGCGTGGAATCCTGGCTCCAAGGTAACCATGGCTTAATGATTCTGTGTTCAGTGGATAATTCTGCCTCCTGTACCTGTAACTGAAGACAACTGAAATAGACCATCCAAAACTCCAGGCTTTCTTCCTGGAGTCATAAGGGCCTGAAAGGGAAGAAGGGGTGGAAGCAGCCCTTCTCTACTCACTGGCTGAGTTCATGGCACCTGTGTTGCGAGTATACCTTTACCCTCTTTGGAAGGGCAGCAAAGAAGAGAACACAGGAAAGATAGCATGACTGTCACAGTCTGGCAGGTTTACAGGCTTAGATTGTTCTAGATATGCAGTCACAATAGTAAAAAGCAACTCCCATTTATGTGGTAGGGAAACATAGAATGTCTTCTCTTGGAATCAGGGTGGCTCTATGTTAGCAATCCAGGCATGTTCCAGTACCATATTACAAATGTAATTAGATTAATAAAGGGTCTCCCACCACCACTAATATTGCATCCGCTTTGGCTGGGGCACTTATCGTGGAGTTAAGCATGTACCCTGGCTTTTTCCTTATCATGGTCCCATGATTAGACAGCTGGTGGTATAATGGATAGAGTACTGAGCTTGTGGTCAGGAAATCCTGAGTTCAATTCTGGCATCAGATAATTAGTAGCTTTGTGACCCTGGACAAGTTACTTTTCTTCTGTTTGCCTCTGGATCCTCAACTGCAAAATAGGGGAAATAATACCATCTACATAACAGTAGTATTGTATGGATCAAATGAGATAACATTTGTGAAAAAAAGTGCTTAGCAAAGCACCTGGCACATAGCAGGCATTATCTAAAAGCTTATTTCCATCCCTTCCCCACTTCTGATGACACACATGCTCTGGATGCTTGTTGAAATGTGTGTGCAAACAAAATCTCCTACTTAATTCCAAAACCCACTGTATCACAAAGACCAAGATAGAAGCAGTGAGTTCTGTCTATGCACATTCCTGATTACCTCCATTATGAAAAAATAGGAAGTTTGCCTTCTTCTCTCCTTAGTTCCCTTCATTTTAACTTTCCTCTTTATCTGGAACTCAAAAGTAAGTCAGTTCTAGTTCCATCACTCAGGGCATGCTTCGTCAGATATGCCTACTTTTTCTTGCCTTCCATTTTTAACTGTGATATCCTCCACAGTCCTGCAGAATCTGCATCTCCAAAAATCACTTTGGCACATTTGTTTTTGAGCCATGAGCAAAGATTGCCCTCTTGCATATGCCACTTCAGTTATCTTGGGATCAGATGCACTGGCCATGTACCCCATCTATGCCTCCATCTTCACGAGAAATGCTTCTTTTCTATGTTGTCTTCAAAGCTCTCTCCCCTTGACTTGTGGACTTCGACATTTTCTTTCATCCTATTTAGAAGTTTTTAGACTATGGCTCTATCAAAAGATGCTTTTGCTATCTTCTTGAATCTGAAAGAATGCTTGATTTAGAATCAAGGGCCCTACATTTGAGTCCCAGCACAGACTCTTACTATCAACGTAACTATGAGAAGTCACTTATTCTCTCAGAGATTCTCAATTTCATCACCTGTAAAATGACTGATATAATCTTGCTGGATTGGGCTCCCTTTTCCCCAGAGAGGAGAACTTACTAGACTTACTGATGTGGGAAAAGAGTAGAAATTTCAGATGCAGTTGTCTTGTCATCCTTTGGAAAGGATCAACAATAACATAAAGGATATTCAAATAGTGGCTAGGGTCTATTGTGGAATTTATAAAAGTTCCAATTCCACTTGCCCTTTGGAATTTAAAACATGACTGCTTCTCACTGTAGCCGCTGTTCAGACTTAGCTTGTAATTTTGGACAGGGCTGTGTCTTGCAGGAACCATTAGGAAGACTGCTAGATCTATCCTTGCATCTGTTGTACATGATACCAATGGTTGGTTTATTGTCAATAAACCCTGTTGATTTAAAGTAGTGTGGGGCTATATTTCTCTTCCTTTAGAATGGGTTTCATTGAATGGGTTTAATAATACATAGCTTCTCTTACAAGTTACTGAAAGCACAGTGCTTTGCAGACCTTAACATACTTCCCAAATGTGATTTGTTCTTGTTACAATTGTGTAAAACCTTTTGGCTAGTTCAGCCTTTGTGAAAAAAAATCATGTGGTCCCTGGAAGCTTGCTTGTCCTCACCTATACTCTATGCTTGCTTGCTTTCCAACAGCTTGCTTTCTAGTGCTCAACCTGTGCTCCCACACAGGATGAACTAACCATTTCCTTGGGATATGATCATTTTTCCTTTTTATTACTGGTTACTAGTTCTCAATATCCCCATCTATAAAATGCAGAGCTTGGTCAAGTTGCTATCAAAGGTCACTTCCAGATCTATATTTATAATCCTATGATTCTTTGAGGATCCTTCTTTCTTAGGAGAGTGGACAGTAGAAAGTATATCATTCCTTTCCTCTTTCTTCTTATTGTCTATAATTTTTTTTAAAAAAATATGATAAATTATGGTTTCTCTCAGCACCAAATCCTATGATAGGATATCACAATATTAACATTCTCATTTTCTACTCTCAAACTTATTCAAGGTTATTTCATCACAGTATGTTTATCTCTTTGTTTTCTGGGATATTCATGAAAGAATCTTAAAAGGTCATTCAGATAAATTCTGCATATTATAAATCAAGGCACAATAATCTTTCTTGAACTGAATGTGATTGGCTTTGAAAATGGCAACAGAAATAGTGGGATATGACATGCAGGTGAATTTTAAATAACTATAAGCTTGTATAACATAATTCATAGCATGATGGAGTTCCTGTGTCTCTTATATAAATCAGCTCTCATTAGTTTTACACGTTTCCAGCTCCTTGATGCATTTATTTAGTCTACTTCCATTGAAAATGACTACTTGTCTAATGAGCTATAAAAAAGCAGTGATTCTATGCTGAATCCATCCTTAGAAAAATGCTGGTGTTAATTTAATCTTCCTCCATGAGATCAAACGATTAAAGCTGGCCAAGGTGAACCAGCCCAGCATTGTCAGTGAGAAGAAAGCACAGCAGGTGTCATACTGTCTGGTGGAACAGTAAATGAAAAGGCTAATTTTAAAAATTAGAATCTGTTGATTTACCCTGCAGCTCTATTATTGTTCATCATAGGGAAGAAGCATGCATATGAGGTAAGATAGATTTAGGCTATTCTTTGGTTTAGTTTTGTCTTATTCTCTCCCTGATTAGTATGGGTTGAAATGATACGTCAGTGTCCTTCAAAGCTAGTTTGTCTTTATTTGAGTAGGTTTGAAAAGTATAAAGATAACTCGGAGAATTCACCATTTAATCCCTAAAGAAAACTACTATACTATTTGCTTGTTTGTGTGGTAGTAAAGAAAAAGACTTGGAAAAGCAGGCCAACCTTCTGAACAAGTTTATGCATAACCCCAGCATTCCTTTCACATAAGTAAATATTTATTCTTTTTCATTTTCTCTGAAAGAGGTAAAATATTTAGATAAGAGAACAGCACTGAGTTTGGACTCAGAGGATAGCTCTGCATTTTAGTTATTATATTCAACTATCTGTGTGACCTTGGGCAAGTCATCTTGCTAGCCTTCAGTTTTATCATCTGTAAAATGAGATGGCTTGGCTTAATTAGTTCTATGGTCCTGTTCAGCTCTAACCTATGACCCTGTGAAATCCCTTTAATAATGAAGCTTCTCATTTGATACAAGGACATAGACCATGCCCAAATAACTTCTGTACAATAATATACACTTTTATAATATATCTGTATGTATATACATATGTATGTATGTGTATATATATAATAGGTGGTACAAGCAAAGTATTATGTGAAGTCAAAGCAATGGAAATATAATTATTAATTTGTAGGGAGATCTGGGATGACTTTCTCATGGAGTTAATTTTTGAGTGGAGCTTTAACAGATGGATAAAAACTGAAGTGAGGCAGAATTTCAATCCTATTCTTGTGGACTACAAAGCCATCTCTCTAGCTAAAAGATATATATGCATGTTTATGTGTGTTTATATGTGTACATATGTATGTATGGACATATAAACATATGTGTGTATACATGCATAGATATACAAACACATATGTGTATATGTTTTAACTACATATGAGGTTGATTGATGATGATGATGATGACATAATTAGGGTGTGGAAACTCATTATCAGAATGCAATGCAATATTTATTGAGCGTTTTGAAACACATCAAAGAAAAACATTGTGAATAAATGGAAGGTGGTGACAATTCTTTCTCAGAGTCCCTCACATAACATTTACACAAGATGCAGAGGAGGATCAGAATAAAGGGTGGGATGCTCTTAGAAGCAGGCAGCATTTAAAGTTCCCATGCTTGATGATCCAGATTAGACAGATGTATAGATACATGCATAGATATAAATTAGATATAGAGATGGATAAAATATATCAATTAGATAGAGACAATGATAATTTTGAATCTCCATCCTCTTTACAATGTCACCTATTACCCAGTACCAGATAGAAAGGCTAAATCCACTACCTTCTGATCCTTTTTTTCATATTTACCTCTATTCCCTTCAATTTAACAACTGTTGTTGAATAAGCCCCTTATGATTATAAAGCACCAAGACACAATAAAAATATATCTGAGACCACAGGCCTTTCTCTTATCATGTTTAAAATCCAGCAGGAGAGGCCAGCCACAAGAATCAATTGTTTTCTCAAGGTTGGGGAGGAATACGGCTATTTAAAGCTGCCATTTAGTCCCTAGACATATTAAGGAAGCATTGAGGATGCTGGTATTAGAGTGTATTAAGAATTAAGATGGTCTCTTAGCACTTATTCAACCAAGTGCCCTTGAAGAGTTTGGTCTTTGTTTCCTTGATTAAATTAGGAGTCCTTGATGACCTCCTTGCCCTAAGGGAAAGCCTAGTTTACATGGGTTTGAATTATATGTTTGTGACATCAGAGGGTTTTAGACCATGTGGGCTTAAGTCGCATTTTTGTGGCGATTTTAGGTCACGTGGGTGAGTAGCGTGTGTGACTCACCTTTGACTCTGAACAAGACATATAAACGCAGAGGTTTGCTTTCTCTTTTGGAACTCTGAGCCGTAGCAGGAGTGGTGTGTGACTCTAGGCCAGCCATTGTTATTAACTCCCTGGCTTCGATGTTGATGCTTCTCTGGTAACTGTATATTGTGATTTTGCCAGACAGAAATCTATGTGTTGATTTGTATTTATTTGCTCTGTTTGTATTTGCTCTGAAGTTCAGGGTGCTGGCTTTTTCCTCTGAACTGAGTGAATGATGTCTGTATGCTGGATTAAAGTAATATTGTTAACCCCTTAACTTTGCTTTCCTTAGTAAAGCAGATCAAAAGAACCTGAGCTTGCAGCATTCTGTGTGCTGTTTTTTCTTGGTTTTACACAGCCACAGTAGCTGCTAGCTGAATTGTTGAAATTTAGAGGTGTGGTGGAATAAGCTAGTTACCACCTGACAATGCAGAAGGAATTAGGGGAAGCAGAATGCATTGGTAGAAAGTTTGATATAGAAGGCGAGGCTCTCTGAGAAAAACAGATAAAGGGAATATTGAGAAACTTGAAGCACTGCTGTGGGAGAGAATCAGTATTTGTGAAAGCCAAGGTCAGTATCCCATAGGCGCCTTCCAGAGGACAAAATTGATTGTATGATTGATGATATCCATATCATATGATATAATATGATGATGATTGCATGGCTCATAGACAGCTGGATATGAAGAAGCTCAGCAGCCCATGTCCTGAACCCAGAAAGCAGATCAAGTTAAGACAAAACCAAATTTTGAGTTGGTTAAGGTACAACATGTTAGAACATGTGTCAATGTGACTAGTATCTCTCAGTTTCTGATTTGGATCATAACTAAAAGGAGGGAATGCCGTGTAAGTATGGGCAATGTGGCATCAAGAAATGACAAAGAGAGTGTTTTATTGCCCCATTAATATATGCCTTGGGCCCTCTGTCAAGCATGAAAAGTTTTATGGCTCCCTGTTAAGCCCTTTCAAGCAAATTCACCAGTGAAGGTGCCCACATAAACATGAAGCTTATGTTACCACACAAACATTACGTGGAAAATAAATCTTTCCATCTGCTTGCCTCTGTTTCTGTAATACTCATTATTCAGAAGAGGTATTTCCTTAGCATGTTGGCTAAGAGGGTTAAACAGAACATTGAGTGACCCAGGCTACCTTCCTTTACCCTAGATTAAATGTACACTTAAGCTGTCCTTGACAAATATTCAATTCCCAAATTATTTTGGGAGGCAGATTCACCTTCTGCATTTCAGGTTCATCACAGACTCATTCCATTCCCATAGGGGAAGGGAATTGAGAAAAAGCTTCCCTAAGAATCCATACAGTTCTTGCATTGCTAACAAATTGTCAGTTCCTAGGATAGATGAATAGTCCTGGAGTAGTAGGAAAAAAAGATCTTTTGTTATTACTGTTGTCGTTTTTCCCAACCAAGTCTTTTAACTTGTAATACTAACTTTTATTGGAGTAATATAGCATAAGTGAATGAAAAAGCATTTCATTTTTTTTCTATATAAAATATTTTTACATATACCATCACTTCCCTGGAAGTGATCAAAATTAATGCATTTATTATAAAAGAAACAGACTTTTTAAAATTTTTAGATTTATTTTAATTTATTAGTTTTCAACATTCATTTCCATAAGATTTTGAGTTTTATATTTCCTCTCTATCTCCCCTCCCCATCTCCAAGATGGCATGCAATCTGATATGGGCTCTATATAAACATTCTTATTAAATGGATTTTTCACATTAGTCATGTTGTATAGAAGAATTAGAACACATGGGAGGAACCATGAGAAAGAAAAACAAAACAAACCCCCCCCCCAAAAAAAAACAAATAGTATGCTTTGATCAGCATTCAGACTCCATATTTCTTTGTCTGGATGTGGATGGTATTTTCCATCATGAGTTTTTTGGAGTTGTTTTAGGTCCTTGCATTTCTGAGAAGAGCTAAGTCTATCAAAGTCAGTCATTGCACAATGTGACTGTAATTGTACAATATTCTTCCGGTTCTGCTCACTTCATTCAGCATCAGTTCATATAAGTCTTTCCAGGTTTTTCTGAAGTCCTTCTGCTCATCATTTCTTATAGCACAATAATATTCCATTACATTCATATACCACATGTTCGACCATTCCCCAATTGATGGACATCCCCTCAATTTCTAGTTCTTAGTCACCACAAAAAGAACTGCTATAAATATTTTTGTACATGCACATTTTGAACATTTCCCTATTTTTATGATCTCTTTAGGACAAAGCCCTAGAAATGCTATTGCTGGGTGAAAGGATATGCACATTTTTATAGACTTTTGGGCACAGTTCCAAATTGCTCTCCAGAATGGTTGGATCAATTCACAATTCCACCAACAATGCATTAGTGTTCCAATTTTTCCCACATCTTCTCCAGCATTTAAAATTTTCCTGTCTTGTCATGTTAGTCAATCTGATAGGTATGATGTGGTACCTCCATAATGTTAATCAGGGCAGGGTTTTTTGCAGTCAAGTGCCTTTGATGAGTCTGGCCTTTGTTGAATGGGGCAGGTAAAGTAGGATCTTTTGTCTTGGAATGCTTCTCAGTACGGGGGCAGTGGAGAGTCATTGATTTGTTTATGATGTAGTGCTTTCTCACACCCTGGCTTCCCACAGGAATGCTAAATTGGTCCCAGCCTTCAGGGTCCTGAACAGGGTATATATACTGGAAGGTTACAGTCCTTTTTGGGGGGGTACAGTCATTGAAAGGGTGACAAGACTGTGGGCAAACCATTGAAGCAGCCACCCCTGGCTTTGTAATCCAGATGTTGGTGCTTCTATGGTAACTATGAATTGTGATTTGAATCAGACAAGGTCTGTCTGTTGATGTTTGTAATTTCTGTTTATATTTGCCCTGAAGTCCAGGGGGCTGATCTTTTCTCCCTGAACTAAGTGAATGATATATGTGTGTTTAATTAAACTGAGATTGTTAACCCCTTAAAGTTGCTTTCCTTAGAAAAGCAGATCAAAGAAGCTGTGTTGGCAGCCCTTCCCGTGTCCTATTGTTGTTGGTCTTACACAGCCACAGTAGCTGCTAGAAACATTGTTGACACAACCTCAGAGTTGTTTTGATTTTCATTTCTCTAATCAATAGGGATTTAGAGCATTTTTATGACTATAGATAGCTCTAATTTCTTCATCTGAAAACTTCCTGTTCGTATCCTCTGACCATTTATCAAGTGGAGAATGACTTGTATTCTTATAAATTTGACTCAATTCTCTATATGTTTTAGAAATTAGGCCTTTATCAGAGACAATGCCTGTGAAAATTCTTGCCCAATTTTCTGATTCCCTCCTAATCTTGGTTGAAATGGCTTTTTTTGTACAAAAACTTTTCAATTTAATGTAATCAAAATTATTCATTTTGTATTCCATAATGTGTTCTAACGTTTCTTTAGTCATAAATTCTGTTCTCCATAAATCTGACAAGCAAACTATTCCTTGCTCTCCTAATTTATTTATAGTATCAGTCTTTATATCTAAATCATCTACTCATTTTGACTTTACTTTGGTATATGGTATAAGATGTTGGTCTACACCCAGTTTCTGCCATACTGTTTTATAGTTTTCCCAGTAGTTTTTGTTAAATAGTGAGTTCTTATCTCAGAAGCAGGGGCATTGGGTTTATCAAACAGTTGATTACTATAGTCATTGACTACTGTGTCTTGTGTGCCTAACTTATTTCACTGATCTGCCCTCTTTTTCTTAGCCAGTACTAAGTAGTTTTGATGATTGCTGTTTTATAATACAATTTAAGATCTGGTATGTCTAGGCTACTTTCCGTAACATCACTTTTCATTAATTTCCTTGATATTCCAGATCTTTTGTTCTTCCAGATGAATTTTGATATCATTTTTTTTTCTATCTCTACAAAATATTTTTGGTAGTTTGATTGATATGGCATTGAATAAGTAAGTTAATTTAGGTGGAATTGTCATTTTTATTATATTTGCTCAGCCTACCCATGAGCAACTTATATTTTTTCCAATTATTTAGATCTGGATTTATTTGTATGAAAAGTGTTTGTGATTGTGTATATATATCATCATTTCTTATAGCACAGTAATATTCAAGTACATTCATATACTGCATATTGTTCAGCCATTCCCTGATTGATGGACATCCCCTCAATTTCTAATTCTTGACTACCACACAAAGAGCTGCTATAAATATTTTTGTACATGTGGGCCCTTTCTCCATTTTTATGATCTCTTTGGGATACAGACCTAGAAGCAGTATTACTAGGTCAAAGGGTATGCCCATTTTTTTAGCCCTGAAAAGGCATTTCTTAAGTACTTGCTATGTGGTAAGTATTTTGTTAGGTACTGGGATAGAAAGAGAAAATTAAGACTGTTTCTGTCCTTCAGGAACACACACTCTAATTGGAGACAGCAATATTTATAGGAGAGATCATCTTTAGGAGACATGGAAAGTTCCAGAAGTTCTAAGAATACAGAGATGGGGCATATGTCAAAGCTCCCAAGTCTAGAATGCATCTGACTCCCAGGAGTGGTCCACTCCCATTTGGAAGAAGTGAATTGAATGGCAAAGGAGTTTAATGTCCTGCCAAGAAGGGAGAAGGGGAAGTAGACACTGGCAGGAAGCCTGAGAGTAGCCTCTAGGGTAGGAGCAGGGCATAATGGTGTCTTGCTGTGTCATAGTTTTGGCTACTGTCATCCAGGTTCTCCTGATGGGGTCTGAGATGGCTTATCAGTGGGGTGGGGGAGGCAAAATATCATCTTAAGTGATTATTATTGGCTTTCTGTTCCCCACAGATCCAGCCTAGTATATTGATTTGTAGATAGTAGGTATTTTAAGAATATTTGTTGTGTTAGATTTGTTAGTTGCATCATCAACGAACAGACTTTATAATGTTCCTAAGTTCTCATAGCACTGTGTAAAGTAGCATTCTTCGATCATCTGTCATACTTAGTGGGTGTTTTTTATCCTATTAATATACTTACAATTAATTATTTCATATTGGTTATTTGATTTTAGAGTCTGCAATGAATGAACATAGGAAGCATGTCTTTTTTTTTGGTTTTTGGCATTCTCACTTGGAATGTGGTGCTCTATATGCAGAAAGTACCTATTGAACTGAACAGCATCTGTGGAACAGGTGACAAATGTAGCTGCCCATAGTAAAGGTTACATTTTCACAGAAATGTGGAATCACAAAATTTCAGAATTGGAAAGGCCTTCAGCAGACATCTAACTTACTGCTTGAAAAGAATTTAGTCATTCAAGTGCTAATAAAGAGTGCATCTTGGGGGAGGGCATGAGGGCGAGTAACAAACAGTCCTTGATAGGCACTACCTCTCTTCACACGCTTTTAGTCTATTTCTTTGCCCTCCTGGCTCAAGTCTTTATCATCCTTTCTATTTTCTGTATAATAATGTTTTTTTTTTCTTTAGACTACATGCCTTCACCTTGGAACTCTAATCAAAACCACAGGGGTATTGTGGTTACCTCTTTCAGCAGAGTGACTGGGATATAGAGTTTTAGGTGTGGAGTCATGAAGACCTGAGCTCAGATCCAACCTCATATACTGCCTAGCTGTGTTATACTGGGCAAATCACCTAACTTCTGCTTTTTAATCTGTGAAATAGGGATATTATTGTTTGTCCTTTGTGCTCGAGGACCAAAATGACATCATGATGTTGGGGTCAAGGTATAGTATGTTCCACTGTAGCTGCTCAGACCAATATGAGCTTGGAAGGAAGAATTGAGTCTGGCCACTAATAATCTGTTTGAACTTTTTGGATGGCGATATCTCTAGATTTGTGTTTCTTTTTAACTACTTCATGTTTCTTTTTAACTACTGCAAGGCAGCTTTGCTCATAGAGCACATTGCCTGCTTTGATGTAGGCATACTGTACTGGGTGGTCCTGTGCCAGCATCTCACATGTTTCACAATCAATAATAAAGTTCTTCAGAGAGACTTTGAGAGTGTTTTTGTATCACTTTTGACCTCTGTGTGAGAGATAATAATAGCATCTACCACTTGGTGTTGTGAAGCTCAAACGAGATAATAATTCTAAAGCAGTTGGCACATAATAAGCCCTGTGTAAATGTTAGTTTGTTCTTGTTATTGTTATTATATAGGATTTCTTCTCTTAATAGAGTATAGGGAACTCTAATTCCTCACTTCTATATTTGCATTCACCATCTTAAATATACTATACCATTCTCCTGAAATAGTCTTTATACATGCTCCCCCTACCCCACTCTCCATTTAATACTGTATCTACTTTTCACATAGTTTATCATTCTATTTATACAATAAAAGTGTATACACATTCAAAAATAAGTTTTCTCACAATAATATTTTTCAAAGCTATGTGATACACCTCTGCGTTTTCAGACACACTTCCTTAGATATCTACATTTTTAAAATACATAAGAACCCTGGTGCTTAATTCATTTATCTCTGAAAGGAAGGAGTTTGCTTCTGAGTCCCCTTTAATCTCTATATCTGCGATCCTATGTATCCACATCAATATTTGATCACCAAAATTCCAAATCCCCCAAACTATGTCTGAGAACAGTAGTCCTTCCAAAAAACTGAAGCTTGTAACAATGTGGCCTATCACCCAAACCACAAAAAGTGAGCTAAATTTTAACACAAAGTTAAAAGGCAAGAAATAGACTAGAAAAATGAGCAAACAACAACAAAAAATAAAAGCTGATAATAAAAAGTTACTATGGTGAGAAGGAAGATAAAAACACTAACTCAGAAGAACAAATAGAGGTCAAAACAGCTACAAGCAAAAAAAAAATGAATTGGGTAGAAATGCTACAAGATTTCCCAGAAAAGCAAAAAAAAAAAGTTTTAAAATCAAATGGGAGGGGGAAAATAGGCAAAGAAATAAGAATGACAGAAGATAGTTATGAAAAGACACTTAACAGCTTGGTAAAAGGGGCACCCAAAATAGCAAAAAAAAAAAAAAAAAAACCTACCTTTAAAACCTAATTGTCCAAATAGAAAAAAGAAATACAAAAAAATAGATGGGTGAGAAAGAAGGATGCACTGGAGAAGGGAGAAGAGAGAGGAAGAATGGGAAAATTTTCTCACATAAACATGGTGCTCAAGGGAGAGCTTTTAGAATTTTCATGGGTAGGCTGAACCAATATAATGATAATGCTACCTAAGTTAATTTACTTATTTTTTGTCATACCAATCTGATAGGGAAAATTTGAGGTCACTCACTAGCATAGTTTGAGTGTCTATTTCCTCCTGTAGGTCATTTAACTTTTCCTTTAATAATTTGGATGTTTTTCCTTTTGGTGAATATGTTTAATACATGTCTAGGCTGAGAGCTTCCAAAACTACTGCTATTACCATCATCTCCACCTGCAAGACTCACAGGTGGTATTACCACTGTGTGAGCTTTCGGCCAGTTCCCACCCCAGCATCACATACTTCTCATTCTGAGCTCCAAAGTTGTGTTGAGCTAGAAAATTACTCACTCTGACATTTTGTTAGCTCTGCTACTCCAGAATTTTATTTGAGCTATTATTTTAACATTGTTTTTAGGGGAAGTTTGGGAGAGCTCAACTGTAGTGCTTCCTCAACTTTGCAATACAACTTATTGCCTGGAATACCTGTATTCAAATCCTTCCCCAGACATTTAATAGCTGTTTGACACTGGGCAAGTCACTTAACTGCTCTGTGCCTCAGTTTCCTCACTGATAAAAATGGGGATAATAATTGCACCTACTTAATATTGTTGTTGTTAGGATTTAAGTCATTAACATATCTAAAGCATTTTGCAAACCATGAATTACTATAAAATGTTACTTATTATTATTTAAATTTAGAATCTTGCAAGAATAACTGTTACTAATAGACCAGAAAATGGACCAGAAAATCATTTCATAGCTTGTGTGAATTCAGTCCTGTTGGTGCCCTGATTGGCTTATGCCTCCATCTAGGGTTTCCCCTGGAGACCATAGATTGTACCACAAGCCTAGGTCTAGTATCAGTGAAGAACAAAGCCCTGGTTGTTTCCTCTGCTGGACTTTTTTTTTTTCCTTCCAGGACCAAACTAATTCCACATTGAAAACCTTCCCAATCCTTCCATGCACCACTGGATCAGGATAAAAACAGAAGAAAGTAGAACTCTTGCCTTCCTCATTTTTGTGATGATAGGATTAAATTTGTGGAAAACTGCTAGTCACAATATTCTCAGTTCTCTTCTAAGAATCTCCCTGACATTAATTGTAGTGTTTCTTTGTTATACTGCTACATTCATTTCATTCTGTCCTTATCATGTCTATGTTGGGAGTGTGGTGAGCTTTGTATATGTTCCGCTGAAAAGAATTTGCTGTACAGATTCAGGCAATATGAGCTGTACACATTGAGTTATGAATTCACTAACACATGGAAAATATGACATTTGCTTTGTAAACCCCTCAGGACTAGAAGCCAACATTTCTCTGGGATAAGCATTAATGCATAGACCTAAGGATCAACACCAAAGAGTTGCTATGTGAAAAGATTAGAAGATTGCTTCTTTGGAGAATGGAAAAAGAACAAAGGTTGACAAGGGAAAAAAAGAGCAAAATATTATCTTACCACTTCCCTCTTCTTTTGAACCAGATAACATTCTTTAACTAGAAAAGGACAATGCATTTGAAGGGATTTTTTTTTTCCATTTAACATAATTCAAAGTGTTAAATAAGACAAGAATGACAAAGATAACATTAAATAATCAAATCTTTTGCATTTCCTTGTCTGATATGTAAATGTATTATCTTAGGAATGTGCATATAAGTCATTAGGAATGAAATGCTCACTTTGAACTTCCCTTAACTCTTTTCATTAGAGTTCTGTATACTGGTATTTGTCTGTTCAGTGGGAAAAAGAAGGGCATGCCAGGGCTTGCTTCTGCGCATCTAGAAGGCAAAGATTAAACAGGGTGAAACATAAACAACTAGAAAAGAATATAGGAAGTTGGCACTGGCCTCTAATTTTTGCATGAAGCATTGCTTCTGGTTAGCTTCAGTAAAATGTTAATTTAGTCTTTGATAGAATGTATTAGCATTATAAGTCAGAACAGTTTGGATATGCTAATTCTGAAATAAAATGTGTTCTGATTAATGCATTAATCAATATGAAAACCACTGGATGTCTGAAATGACAAAACTGATCAAAGCTGCCAAAAACATGTGGCTATAGATTTAAAGGCATTATTTATGGATCCCCTCACAATGTAAACTGTGTTGAATTTAATTATAAATTAGGCCCACTTGACTTGTGACCGCTAAAAGCATTCACTTTATCTAAATTCCAAATTTGTTCCTCAACCTACACATCCATCAATCCATTGCCAGCCATAATTTTGCAATCATTCTTGCTAAAAATGTAAGCTTGATTTTTCAGAAGTCAGTGACTGAAGTCTCATATTAAAATTAAAGAGTCCCATCCTACCCCCAACTCCCTAGTGTTTGCTAGTCAAGTGCTGTGGAAAAGTACATTCAAGAAGGGGCTGGTATAATAAGAGAATGTCAGTCCTAGAGTGAAAGGCATCTCTCCTGCTGCTCACTAGACTAAGAATGGCTTGTTTGAGCTATTTGTGTTGGTATCAAAAGTGTTTGATGGAAAAGACAGATGTAGGAGGCACCCAATTGCCATTATGATATCTTTCAACTTGGCTCTCTCTCAGAATTACTATTCCTTCACTGCCTACTCCCACACCCATGCCACATTGTACATTTGGAATGGGTTCCAAATCCTGTTCATGCTTCTTTCTTTCTCATTCAGAAACTTTCTAAATACTCAGCTACTTCCTGTAATGATGGTATCCATGAGGATTTGCCAGGCTTCCTTATCTTAATTGAAAAATCAATAGTCATGCATGTATAACATATCTACTGTGTGCAGGACATTTTGCTGCATTCTGGGGGAAGTTCCAGAATTTAAATATGTCACAGTCTCTGTCCTCAAGGAACTTTTAGTCTAATTTGTGAACCTCTATTGTGAATATGCCTGAAGTCTGTGACTTCAAATAATAATGTTAATCACATCTAACAATTCTACAGAGCTTTGTGGTTTTCAAAGCACTTTATATGTGCATTTTATCCTCGCATTTTATCCTCGCAACAAATACATGAGGTAGAATTATCCTTATTTTACAGATAAGGAAATTGAGGCTCAAAGAGATTCAGTGACTTGTCTAGGGTCACACCATTAATGTGAGGAAGGATTTGAACTCAGAAATCTTTCTGATTCCAAGATTAGAAATCGATCTGCTATCCCACCTGCCTTTTCTTTAAAAGAAAAAGTTTTTTACATTTAATTTAATTCATATATCATTGCATAGAGTTTTACAATTTGTGTGTAAATAATACATTCACACAATTCATGCACGTACATTTATATATATATATATACACACACACATAATACCATGTACAGTATGCACATGTATGCATATATTCTCACCTAGATACATGTGTATATGCATGCAAATATATGTGTGTGTATATTTATATATTATATGAATATATGTGTGTATGTGTATTGGTGTTTGTGTATACATGTAAATGAATGACAACAATGTTACCAACAAAAATATTGGAATATTTAATATGTATTTGAAAAGTTCTTGGTATTTTTAAATGAAAGGAGTTGTAATCATATTTATTGGCATATACCTCCATCTTTTCCCTTTTCATCATTGACAAGATGTTTTGAGATAGACGGACCTGTGCCACTACTTTATTTATACCAGGTATATGTGTATGCCAGGTACACACATATATTCACACACATACACACATTTTGTAAATACACGTGCATGTGTGTGTGTATATATGTCAGGGCATATGGGTGTTTGGGGAAGACTAGTACCTCTGGTGTGAGGGCTGCCAAGTCCTTCTCAGGGCAGCTTATCTACCTTTGATATCTGCCTGCTACCCAACTCTCACCTGTGGCTCCAAGAAGCTGTAGCATGCAGAACGACCATAGCCTAGTAAACTGTTTTGGCAGATAGGGCTGAACCAGGTTGAAAGTAACCAATGGGTCTCAAACCCATTGATGAGTTAGAGAGGTGTTTACCCCAAGCATGTGAAGACTTTCACTGAACAATTTGTTCCAATGGGACATAAAAGCAGTGGAAGCAGGCTCTATGGAGTTCTTAGAGCTTGGCTAGACATCTAAGATGCCAAGGTCATCCACTGCATCCCAAGCCATTAGCAGGCACTTTGACTCTTGTCTTGCCACTGGATTCTGATAACTCTGGAAGAGAGAGTGAGTCTGACAACCTCACACAACTCTGCTTCACTTAAATCCAATTTATGCATGAGTCAATGTATACATGTTTGTGTATATATGTGTGTATAAACATATTTATATATATATAAATACATGCATGTACACATACATGTATGTGTATATACACAAAAACATTACTGACTTGCTAAGAATGAAATGATAAATTAGTCCTGAAAAGACAGAAAATTTGGCATGATATTTTAATGTGCATTAATATAGTGACTATAAAATAATGCATTTTGAATTTAATTAATTATTTTCTCATGATGAATCAAAATGGTTTCACATTTATTAGAGTACTGAACCTCATTTTTTCTCACTAGAGTGTCATACAACCACATAAACATACACACATCCTTTTGCATCCCTTCCCTTCTCTACATTCACCAGACTGCCATCACAGTTTAGGTTCTTGTCACCTTACACCTGGATTATTGTGAACGTCTAATTGGTCTCTCAAATTAATGTCTCTTCCCTCTTTAATTTATTCTCCACCCAACTGCTAAAATAATCTTTCTAAAACATAATTCTGAGCAAAGCCTTCATTGCTCAAGAACTTTCAATGTCTCCCTGTTATTATAGAAACAACTCACTTGATCAAATGAGATATATTTATGATGTACTTAACTCAGTTCTTGACACTGAATAGATGCTCTAAAATATTTATTTCCTTATCTCCTTCCCTCTTTACTATTTGTTGTTGCTGTTCATTTGTGTCTGACCCTTTGTGACCCCATTTGGGGTTTTCTTGGCAAAGCTACTGGAGTAGCTCACTGTTTCCTTCTCCAGTTCATTTTATAGATGAGAAACTGATGCAGACAGGGTTAAGCAACTTGCCCAGGGTCACACAGCTAGTAAATGTCTGGGGCCAGATCTGAATCTTTCTGACTCCAGGCTCAGCACTCTATACCACTGTACCATCTCCCTTCAAAACCTAGTTCTTACTGTTTCAGACTCATTACTAATTAGTGACCTTTACATACTCTCTTCTAGCCAAACTTGTATTTCCCTAAACTACTCTGTTAGTCCATCTCTCTCTTCTTTCCCATTGCTCAGGATGCTCTATACTCAGGACTGAATGAACTCCTTTCTAATCTTCACTTCTTAGAATCTTTAGACTATTTCAAGGTTCCACTTCTTCCTAAACTTTAATCAAACCTCTAGTTGTTAGTGTTTCCCCCTTCACAATCAAATTGTGCTTGTTTCTTTATCAAAATGTAGCTGGAAGTGATTATCAACCCCAAATAAAAAGAAAACAAAAAAAATGTATTACGTACCAGATGAATAATAGTAGCTAAATCCACAACAGAAAAAGAAAGAACCCCACATGTTTTTTTTTAAAGGAACTCATGAAATAACATTTAGTGCATTTAACTTTTAAGAGAATTTTAATGCTTAGAACTGTTATTCAGTATCCCTACCTCACATTGTCTCTATGTACCCATAATGATGAGCACGAGCAAGCTCCAAGGCTTGTGTCTCAAGGCCTAGTCATAGGCATTCCTCAAAGACATTAACTGTGCTCAAATGCATGACCACATTTCCTCAAAAGAAGCAATTGACACTTATATTGCCTAGCCACACATAGGAAATAAAGAAGGGGATCATAACATTCAGGCAGAAAAGACAGGCTGTGGGTAATACTTAAAGCCGTAGGTTAAAGAAAACTAGAATGTCAACCCCAAGGGAAAGGTGACTGGAAACCAAGCTAGAGGCAGACCTCTCCCCTGGAGGTTACTCAAAGTAGAGCCCTTGCCAAGCTTAGCTATGTATACCCTAATAGATGGTAAAGGCCTTTAAGTAGACCAGCTTCTGGGTCTATGCAGTAGCCAGAAGAGAAAAACTTAGAGTAAGGAGTATTTCCAAAGGCATATGAAAGGGAATATGAAAAAAAAAAAGCTGAAAGATGAGACTAAGAGAAATCTTGAGAGAAAAATGTTGCATTAATGCATTAGAAGCCAAGTTCTTTGAAAGCAGGGACTTTAAAAAGTATCTAGTCTTTATATCCTAATTTCTACATGCAATGTCTTGCATGTGGTACATATTTAATAAGTACTTGAATTAATTATTTAAAAGATTAAAATCCTATCTTTTATTCCTTTGTTACCTTCTAGGGCTGGACACAATTAAATTGATTAATTTTTAATATTTGTTTATAATATGAAACTAGAAATAAAATAACTTTGGCTATTTCCCTTGCCTGTGCTCTCTGACTTTCTGTTCCGTTGTTATTGTTTTATTTTTTTCCTTTTATTATTTATGTATTTGTTTTATTAATTAAATAATTTATCCATTTATTTATTTGTTTATTCATTTATATATTTGTTTGTTGACCTATTCATTCACCTATCAATTCATTCATTCACATAGCTGCCTATTTTTATTCGTCTATTTATCTATCTAACCATTCATTTGTTTCTTTATTTATTTTGCTCAAGTTGACCCAAGAGCAGGGGTAAAGTGGTAATAAATGCAGTATGACTAAGTATTTTCTACATAGACATTAAAAACAGTTCCACAAATTGGCCACATCCAAAACTATATAACTCATTTGCAATATCACCTTTCTTCAAAGAAGAAGAAATTCTACTTCACCTTCTACCCTTTGGAGGACTGGTTGATCATTGAATTTGTCCCGAGTTACTAAATCTTTCAAAGTTATTTACTTTTATAATATTGTTACAGTCTCAATTACTTTCCTGGTTCTCTTCACTTCACACCGCATCACTTCATAGAAATCTTTTAAGGATTCTCTGAAAATGTCTTTTATCATTTTTTATGCCACAGTAATATTTTACTACCTCCAAAAAGAATATTTTATTGAGCAAGTCTCTGATTAATGGGTACCTCCCCTTAGTTTCCAGTTCTTTGACACCATAAAAGTGCTTCTAATAATATTTCTGTATTTATGGTTTCTTTCTTTTATCTCTTTGAAGTATAAAGGGGTTGCATGCCCAGGTCACCTAACATAGAAATATTCTGCATCCTGTGTTTTTCTACCATATGCATGGGAACAATCTTCTGTAATTAGCTTTACGGGCAGAAAGGATTGCATCTTTTAAACTAGTTGGACGTGGTAGTCACTCTTTTCGCCTACACAATCTTTCTTGCTGTGTCCAGGGGATGAAAATTACAGTTCACTCACAGTGTAGGCACCATGAACTGAGCTGGATGAGGAAGCATCTTTCCCCTCTCTTTTGTCACTGCTCTAAGAAATGGACCAAGAGTGTTTGTTTTTCTCTGAGGCTGTCTCCATGTGCGTTATGATTGATTTGTTCTTCTTAGGTTCAGGTGCTAGCAATGATCCCTACCAGACCTAGCAGTTTCAGCCATGGTGACCTTGGAGCCAGGAGGGCAGACAGGATGTTTTAGACAGTCAGTCTATCAAAAAACCCCTGAGATGTCAGGGTGCCTGGGACTTGGGTATAAGATGGATATTAGACTTGGAATTGGGACTGTACTCTACAGAAAGGGAGCTAAGCTATTAGCATATTTGTTATTATAGTATCTTTGAAGTAAATATTTCTTTGTAAAAAGCTAATCTGACTGTTAGTAGATACATAGAACTGGCATGCAGAAGACTAATTCACTGCACTTGAGGGAACACCATTGGAGAGGGCTGAAACCATTGACAAAAAGGCTAGAAACCCACAAATCCCTCTTAAAGGTACAGGAGAGCCTTAATGGAAGGGTGAAATATAATCCACATAGCCTTCAGGCAGCAGGGAGCAAGGTAGGCCATGTTACAGAGTATATGCCTAACAGTGGCAATAGAAGGTCAAAAGCCATGTATAGTTTAGTGGCTTTTGGGGTATAGCTCCACAATACCTTTCTGGAGTGTAGTACCAATTTAAAGCTCCAATAGCCATAGATGTATCAGTTCGTCTATCTTCCTACATCCTCACCTAACAATTGTCTTGTTCCTTTTTTGTCATCTTTGCCAATCTGATGGGTGCAAGATGGTACCTGAGAGTTGTTTTAATTAGCATTTTTTGTTATTAGTGATTTGAAGAATTTTATATGGCTGTTGCTAGCTTGTTTTTCTTCATTTAAGAACTGCCTATTTATATACGTTAACCCATTTTATGTATTGTGAGATGACTCTTATTCTTATACAGTTGAATCAATTCCCTCTTTATCTCGCATATCCAAAGTTTTTATAAGAAACTTTCTGCAGAACGTGTTTGTTTCTTTCTTATATATATTTTTTAAATCAAGTAGGTCCTTGATATGTAAATAGGCCATTCTCATTAAAAACAGAGAGCTGACAAAGGAGGTATATGAGTTGGAAGTCACAGATGCCTCTTCATTATGCCTTTACTTTATTTTTGTGGAAGTATTATCCATGACTTTCTTCTAACCACACTAATGTAGTTCTCAAGTGGATTCTTTTACTATTTGAAACATCTTGAAGATTTATTCTTCAAAATGATCACAATAGCTAAAATTTCTGGTTACTTAGGTTTGTAACCTAAAAACAACCTTTCACTTTTCACTGACCATTATGTCCTATTTCTTATCAGTTTCCAAGTCTGTCAAAAACATCTTTCATGTCTATTGCATTTTTGCCCTAATATGGCCATCACCCATTAATTCAGATCCTCATCATTGCTTACCTTTACTAAAATAAAAAAACTCAATAGTATTCTTCCTGACTTCAGTCTCTCTTCTCTCCAATCCATCTTCTGTACAGTCAACAAAGTGACATTTCCAAAGGCATATGTCTAACCATGTCAGCTTTGTACTCAAAAACCTCTTTATCTTCTTATTGACTCTAGTATAAAAGACAAATATCAAGTCTTTCACATTGTTTCCAACCTTCCCTTCCTTATAACATGTTATTTCACTTCATACATTCTATAATGCAGCCAAACTGGCATATTTTCTGTCCTTTTCATGTGGCATTCTATCTTCCATCACTGTGCCTTTGTAGAGGCTTTCCCCTGTCCATGGAATGCACATGTTGTTGTTCATGGTGTCCTACTCTTTGTGACCTCACTTGGGGTTTTCATGGAAGAGGTACTAGAGTGGTTTGACATTTCCTTCTATGGCTCATTTTATATATGTAACTTGCCCAGGGTCATATAGCTAGTAAATGTCTGAGGCCAGATTTGAACTCAGAAAGATCAGTCTTCCTGACTCTATCACCGCACTACCTAGCTGTCTGAATGCACATTTGCTTCAACTATATTTAACTGCTAGTTATTCTTATTCATCTGTATATTATTATTATTAGTACTAGCATTAGTATTATTTCCCTGGCCTGGGACAGGTCTGCCTCACTTAATAACAGAATGAGCTAAGCAATGGTAGAGAGAAAATACTAGACATATCCACTCAGAGGGTGGTCCAAATTGACTGGAAAGAAGAATTCACATAGGGAAGTAGAATGTGAAATAAGGCCGGGAATTTTCAGGGTCTTGAATGTTTGACAAAATAAAACAAGCTTGTCTATTGGTCACCAATGGTTTCATATTGTTCACAAAAAACATTGAGCCAATGATGATTTTTGAGTTGAACAGCATCAAGACCAACTCATACAAAAGGTAGATTGGTTTGGTTGTGTAAATGAGAGCTATATAGTAAAAAATATAAGTGCTAATGAGGGCCTGTACTAGAGTGGCAACAGTGGAATAACATGAGGCCACTGATGCTAGAAATAGTGTAGACATAGAATAAAAATTACCAGAACTTTGGTAATTGAAAGTATGTAAGAGGTTTGGAAGAAGGAAGAATTAGTGTTAATGGTGTTAATACTAGAGGAAGTATGGATGGTTGATAGTAATTCATATATGTGCATGCATGAATGTACATACATAAACATGCATATGCATATATACATACATGTGAATATATGCATATGTGTGCATACATATCTACATGCATGTGTGTGTATGTTAAAAGGAAGAATACATTTTGGGTAAAGATAATGTTGCCAGATCAAGACATATTTACTTTGAAGTACCAATGGACAATCAAATAAAATGATGAAACACTCCTGGCTCATACCCTCTGGTTCCAGTGTATCCTTACATTCTTTTTTCATAGTACTTCCCTCTCATACACTCTACATTATAGACACATAAAGTATCCTTCTTTCTATTTTCCCTATGTGATGTTCCACATCCTACTTCCATAACTATGTCTGTAAGCTATACCCCATGATTATAATGTTCTCCCTTATTACCTCCATAGCTTGAGATTAAAGCTCACTTCAAGAAATGGCTCAGCTCAAGTCCCACCACTTAAACAAGGTCTTTCTGATCTCCCCTTTCTCACAGTTATTAGTACAACCTGTCTTGCCCAAGTTTCTGGTATACTTACTCTACAGCCTTGCCAAACCACTTTGCATTTACGTTGTATATCTTTTGTTTGTAATTCCCTATAGAGAGATCATTTACCTTCCAATAGAATGCAAGAGCAGGAACTCTTTCATTTTTTGATGTATTCTCATTGCCTAGTGCAGTGCCTGGAACATAGTAGGCAATAAATGCTATTTTATTCAATTGAATCAAACTTAAAGGGAGCTGATCTCTCCCCTGATGCATTTCATGTGGTTTTCACTTGCTTGGACTGATTGATCCAAAAATTAAACCAGTAAATGCTTAATAGGTTTATGTCCTTTTAGCATTTGAAGGACAAATCCTTCCCTTTTCCCAAAATGGTTGAATGAAACCCAGAGGAATATAACCAAGGTTCCCCCATCTTTATGTTAGTGACAATACCAAATTTTCAGATCAAACAGAAACTATTTATTACATACTTACTATATGCCAGGGGGCAGATAGATTGCTCTGTGGGTAGAATGCTGGGCTGAGAGTCAGGAAGAACTGAATTCAAATCTGGCCTCAGACACTTATTAGCTGTGTGACCTTCACTTAGCCTTGTTTGCCCCAGTTTCCTCATCTGCAAAATGATCTGGAGAAGGAAATGGCAAAATACTACAGTATCTTTGCCAAGAAAAACCTCCCAAAAAGGAATGATGAAGAGTCACATATGACTGAAATTACTGAACAGCAACAATAACAACAATATGTCAAACATTGTTCTAAGCTCTGTCGGTTCAAAAAAGAGCAAAGAACACAAAAATAATACAGACCTGCAAGAAGTTTACATATTACACTGATATTCATTTACAATATGTAAGCAAATAAAAATATGCATTCATCCAAGATACATAAAGAGTAGAAAGAAGTCTCAAATGACTGGACAGACTTAGGGGGGTAGCAAGGAGACCTTCTGCAAAACATACATGCACACAAACATACATATACAAATATATGCATTATATATGTATATATGTATACACATATATGCATGTGCATGTGTGTATATGTATATGTATGCATATATACATACATACACAAATATATTATATATGTATATGTAATATTTGAGCAGTGACTTCAAAGGGATGGCAATAAACAAATTAGAATAGCAAGGAATAGTCTACCTGTCATGGCTATTGGGAGGGGCATAATTCATGATCAAATAAGAGATAGAGAACATTACAAAATGTAATTGTTGATTGTATTAAATAAAAAAGATTTTGTATAAACAAAACTAATGCAACCAAGATTAGAAGGAAAGCAGAATGCCAGGAAACAATCTTTATAGTATCTCTGATAAAGACCTCATTTCTAAAATGTATAAAGAACTGAGTCATATTTGCAAGAATATAAGCCATTTCCCAATTGATAAATGGTCAAAAGACATAAAAAGACAGTTTTCAGATAAAGAAATTAAAGCTATCTATAGTCATATGAAGCAGTGCTCTAAGTCAGGACTGTCCAATCTTAAGTTTTTATTGAAACAGCAGACAATATATTTTGATTTGCCATTTTAGTGAGAGCTCTGCCGTAGCTCCACTTCCTTTGTTAAAGCATTTATGTAAATTTCTGTGCTCATAGGCGGGACACATGAATCACACCCTGGGCCTCATGTAGCCCGTGGGCCACGTTTTGAACAGCCCTGCTCTAAGCCACTTTTGATTAGAGAATTGCAAATTAAAATAACTCTGAGTTATCACCTCACACCTATCAGATTGGCTAATATGACAGAAAAGGAAAATGATAAGTGCTGGAGAAGATGTGGAAAAATTGTGACACTAAATATACTGTTGGTGGAGTTGTGAACTGATCCAACCACTCTGGAGGGCAATTTGGAACTATGCCCAAAGGGCTATAAAATTGTGCATACTCTTTAATCCAGCATTATCACTACCAGGTCTGTATCTCAAAGTGATTAGGAAAAGGGGGGAAATGACCTACATATGCTCTCTTTGTTGTGGCAAAGTACTGGTAATTGAGGGGATGCCCATTGGGGAACGGCTGAACAAGCTGTGGCATGTGAATGCAAGAGAATACTACTGTTCTATAAGAAATGATGAACAGGCAGATTTAAGAAAAACCTCGAAAGACTTGTATGATCTGATGCAAAGGGAAATGAACAGAACCAGAGAAACATTGTACACAGTATCAGCAACATTGTGTGATGATCAACTGTGAATGACTGAGCTCTTTTCAACAACACAATGATCCAGGACAAGAATAAAAGACTCATGAAGGAATACGCTATCCATATCTAAAGAGCTAATCAATTCTGAATGCAGATTGAAGCATATTTTTTTCTTCCACTTACTTTATTGTTTCTCATGTTTTTTTGTTTGATTTATTTCTTCTTTCACAACTATGACAAATATTTTTACATGATGGCACATATATAAGCTATGTCAAACTGTCTACCACATGAGTGAGGAACCTGGGGATTTGTTATATGAAGTTTGGATTGAGTCAAAGCACTGCACTTGAGGATCTAGAGGGCCACATGTGGCCTTGATGCAGGTTCCCTACCCTGGCCGACCATTTTCAGAAGAAGGAAGGAGAAAAATTTGGAACTCAAAATCTTCTAAAAACAAATGCTAAATTTTTTCTTGATGTAACTGGGGAAAAAATAAAATACTATTTTAAAAAATAGATATCCAGCACCTAGCTAAAAAAACTTTCTATTTGACAATATCTGGCAACTTATTGACTATGTGGAGTGAGAAAGATAGAAAGAAGACAAATCAGAAAGATATTTAAATGACTAGTAGAGGACTTTATATATTTTATTCCTAAAGTAGTAGAGAGCCATTGGAGTTTATTGAGACAGGTGAGGGAGGGGAGGAGTATAGAGTGAATCATTATCAGACTTTAGCTTTTTAGGAAAATCTCTTTGATGGCTATGTGGAGGACAGAACACAGTGATTTGAGTGATTTGAGACAGGTTGACCAATTAAAAGGATATTGAAATAGTCTAGGTGAGAAATGATGAGGGTCTACAGCAGGGTGGTGACTTGTGAGAGGAAGAAAGGGGCATATGTGAAAGATATTGAAAAAGGTAAATGAAAAGATTTGGCAACTGATTAGATATTTGGGGTGAGTGAGAGTGAGAAGTTGAAAAAGCTCTCTATAGTCCCAGGGTCTCAGGATTGGGATCACAATGAGGATAGCAATAAGCTTAATCATAGCATCAATGCCATTATGAAGTTTATTGGTTATATACACTACTTGAGTTGATTGGCAGCAGTTTGTTTCCTAGGAGGCTTATTGCAAGTCTTGACCCAAACTTGGCTCCAGGAAACTACTCCAGTCCTGGCACTGCTAGACAGCGCACGTCTCTGAGTTTCAATAGTTAAATACAGGGACCTTATTCATTCCTGGCACAGACACTTTCCATAAGTAAGGCTGCCTCCCTTCCTCTCTTTCCCTTAATTTTCAATTTGTTAAGCAGGAGTACAAGCACACAGGAACATTGTGTCTGGGGAGTAATCTGTTAGGGCTTGGACTACAATAGGGTAGAAGCATGAACATACTTTAGTTCTGTCTTGGAGGAGGAATACATATGCAGCCTAGAATTGAAAAAGAGGAGGAGATTAGGCTGTATTGAATTTGGGAAATTGTATAGCACTTTCAATGTCTCTAAGTTATACTCTGCCTCAAAATCCCACATTTTTTAAGACCAAAATTTTCTCTGCAATGTTTTATGACTGAATAATAAATACCATGTTTTCAGAAAAAAAAGAACAAATATAGGCAATCTAAGAGAGAAACAGCATAGTGCAGTGGGAAGGGCATTGACTTTGGAATCAGAGATTGTTAATTTACATCCTACTTCAGTCATTTACCTGTCTGACCTTAGCCAAGTCATTTCAACTCTTTGAGCCTTAGTTTCCTCATCTGCAAAAAGAGGGCAGTAGACTAGATAGCCTTTAAGGTCCCTTCTAGTTATTTACAGACCTGAGAAGAAAAGACAGACAGACAGACAGACAGACAGACAGACACACACACACACACACACACACACACACACACACACAGACGCAGAAAAAAGAGAGAGGGAGAGAGATGTATATTTTTTTCCAGAAAAATGTAATGTTCTCAATGATTTGTATGTGGACTTGGTATCAAATCATCAAATACATATCTGTTTTGAGATAATCTAGTCATGTAATGAGTGTAACTATATATACATATATATATATATATATATATTTCCAAAATAGTTTAAAAGAAGCTATACATAGATAGCTCTCACGATAGAATTTCTAACCTTGCATCCATAGACAACCCCCTCCACCTCAGTATATTTCAGGTAGCCTGTGATTAATTTTTAATAATTATATTTCAATATGATGTATTTCCTTCATAATCCAGTGCAAATTATTTTATGCATTTAAAAACTTTTTTCCATGTATGACAATGGCTCTACTCTAAAAAATGGTGCTGACGAGGCTCATTTTCTTTATGAAGAAAATAATTATTTGAAGCACAGTTACTTCAATCTCCATGCTGTTCTCCTAACATTGATTTTTTGTGTAACCCCTGAACCCCAGTCTTGTTTTAGGACCTATTGTTTCTTAACTCTTACTGTATTTTCCAGTCTAGACCTCTGGATCATACAGTTTCATGTGTTTCATCTTTCAACAATGATAGACATCATTAATTCATTCCCTAGAATAGGCACTGTGCTTGGGTCATACCTACTACACATGTTTAGGACCTGAATCTCCTCTGTTAATCACCCAAGAATCCCTGTTGCATAACAGACTAAGCTTTATATATGGCCTTTTCTGGGGAGCACAATAGAAAGTAATCAGCAATTGAAAGACCTGTTCCAAAACCTTTTCTTCCAACACTTTGCAACAGAATGATTGATGTAACTATAAATCTTGTGATCATATCTGGGACACATTTTAATCTTGCCTAATATATTTTGGCCCATGTCAGCCTGGCTCCATCTAGGTGGAATATGATAAAATTTATAAGTAGCTGATATATACTACACAGTTATATGTTATACAAGAAGCATACTTTTCAAAAACTCAATTGAAGCATCCATTTATTTATTTTGGAAGCAATTGCCATATTTTATTTTTTAGTTTACAAAATGCATTTTTAAAAGATTTTTTAGTCCAGATGTTTTATCCATGCCGATCTCTTTTCCTCCCTCCCAAAGACAGCAAGCAATACGATATAGGTCATACATGTACAATAATATTAAACATATTTTCATATTAGTCATGTTGTGAAAGAATCAGAACAAAAGGGAAAAACCAAGAGAAATTGAGAAAAAACAAAAAGAATGTGAAAATAATATGCCTTAACATGGATTCAGACTACATAGTTCCTTCTCTGGATGTGGATAGCATTTTCCATCATGAGTCCTTTGGAACTGTCTTGGATTATAGTATTGATGAGAAGAGCTAACTCTATCATAGTTGATTATCATACAATGTTGTTGTTACTATGTACAATGTTCTGCTTCTGCTCACTTCACTCAGCATCACTTAATGTAATTTTTCCAGGTCTTCTAAAATCCACATGCTCATCATTTCTTATAGCACAATAGTATTCCATTACATTCACATACCACAACTTGTTCAGCCATTCCCAATTGATGGGTAATCCCTCAATTTCCAATTCTTGCCCCTTACAAAAGAGCTACTATAAATATTTTGTACATGTGGGTCCTTTCCACTTTTTATAATCTCTTTGGGATATAGAGCTAGTAGTGATATTTCTGGATCAAAGGGTATGCAGTTTTAAAGTTCTTTGGGGATAGGTCCAAAATGCTCTCCAGCATAGTTGGATCAGTCCGCAACTCTACCAACAATGCATCAGTGTTCCAATTTTCTTACCTCTTCTCCAACATTTCTCATTTTCCCTTTTTGTCATTTTAGCCAGTCTTATAGGTGTGAGATGGTAACTCAGACTTGTTTTAATTTGTGATTCTCTAATCAATTGTGATTTAGAGTATTTTTTCGTATGAGTATAGATAACTGTAATTTCTTCATCTGAAAACTTCTGTTCATATCCTTTGACCATTTCTCAATTGGGGAATGGCTTGTATTCTTCTAAAGTTGACTCCATTCCTTATATATATATGTGTGTATATATGTATATATATATATACACACATATATATACACATACACACACACACATATATATGTATATATATGTGTGTAATGTATGTATATATGTGTATATATGTATATGTATATATGCACACACACATATGTGTGTGTGTGTGTGTGTGTGTGTGTGTATGTTTGAGAAATGAGGCCTTTATCAGAAACACTGCCTGTAAAACTGTTTCCTGGATTTCTGCTTTCCTTCTAATCTTGGTTGAATTGACTTCGTGCAAAACTTTTAAAATTTAATGCAATATGAATATCCATTTGGCATCTCATAATATTCTCTGTCTCTTGTTTGGTCATGAATTCTTCCTTTCTCCATAGGTACGACAGGTAAGCTACTCCTTTCTCTCCTAATTTGCTTATGTTATCACCTTTTATGTCTAATTCATGTAACCATTTTGTCTTATCTTGGAATACAGTGTGAGATGGTAGTCTATGCCAAATTTCTGCCATACTATTTTCCAGTTTTGCCAGAAGGTTTTGTCCAATAGTGATTTCTTATCTCAGAAGCTAGAGTCTTAGGGTTTATCAAATAGTAATTGCTATGGTCATTGACTAATGTGTTTCCTGTATCTAACCTATTCCTTTGATCCACCACTCTATTTCCTAGCAAGTACCAAATAGTTTTGTTGGTTGCTGCTTTATAATATAATTTGAGATCTGTAACAGCTAGGCTACATTCCTTTGGATTTTTTTTTCATTCATACCCTTAGTATTCTTGACATTTGTTCTTCCAGATACACCCAACCTTTCTTGCTGATTTTCTAAGTTGTCTTGGACTGGGAAATTATTTCACCACAGTGTGTTGTGGATTCTACTATTCCAGAAATTGTTTTCTGGCATTATTTAAAGATGTTTAGAGGAGTTTTCAGAAAAGCTCAGGTGAGTTGCTGTCTTTTCTCCACCATCTTGGCTCCCTTTCCCCATTTGTTAGAATCAACACTTTTGAACTGTGATGCTTGAGAAGACTTTCGTGAGTCCCTTCAACAGCAGGGAGGTCAATTCAGTTAACACTTAAAGAAATTGATTCAAGGTATTCACTGCAAGGTCCAATACTGAAGATGAAACATAAATACTTTGGCCATATAATTAGAAGAGAAGACTCTTTAGCAAAGATCCTGATGCTGGGAAAGATTGAAGGCAAAAGGGGAAGAGGATGACAGAGGATGAAATGGATAGGGTTAAGGAAACATGAACATGAACTTGGACTGACATTGAGAGGTAGTGGAGGATAGAAGTGCCTTGTCTGCTGTGATCTGGGGCGGGGGCGGGAGGGGTCAAAAAAAGTTGGACCCAATTAAAGGAATGAACACTAACTTACACATTTTTGTATAGACACTCATTAAATATACACATACATTGAGGTAAGAAATGTATGTAGAGGATGTATATGTACACATAGATATAAATGTGTGTGCATACGTATGTATTTGTTGTATTAGTAACTTTCCATTAAGTTCTTTGAGTTACTCATCAGAATTAACTAGATTCCTTATTTATTCTCCCAGTACTCATAATATTCTATGAATCTTCTTTTTTTGTTCAAAATATTATATTTTAATAGTGCTTTATAATGCTTATGGACAATCCGTCAAACTTTGTGAGATTACCACTCTAATGATAAATGATGGTATTTTGTGAATCCTTTAAAATTCACTTGAATGTAAACTTCATCCCAAGTTGGATAAAAAAGTATGATTGTTGGAAATGGGACGTTTAATTTGGGCTGTGTAGATTCTGACTCTCACAGTAATTAATTCTGTGCAATAACCTTTGTTACTCTACTTTGAAAATAAAATTCCAGAGTTTCAAGGTCATTAGCTGCACCTTTGCAAGAGTAACATATGTTGCAATGTCTATTGTGCAACATTGTACAGAACAAGAAGGAGGAGAGGGAGGAAGAAGAGGAGGGAGAGGAGGAAAAGGAGGAAGAGAGGAGAAAGAGGAAGAGGAGGAAGGGAGGAGGAGAAGGAGGGAGAAGTAAAGAAAAAGAAGAAATATCTTTTCCCTTTTATAATTCTTGACTGTTTTTAATCGAGACCTCTATCCCTTAAAAAGGAAACAATTTTCTCATAAAGAAGAACTGGCTATCAACAGCCCCCTTCTTGTAGAAAATAATGAAGGAGACCTCATTTTAAGGGGAGGGACTAAATTTGCCAAGGAGGGAAGAATGAAAAATAATGACCACCAAATTTATTGGTCGATATTTTATTCTACCCTTTACCAAGCATTATCAACTTCTCAATTTGTCACTCAAGATTTCACTCAGTGTTCTCTCTAGAGTGTCAGATAGTGAAGAGAGGTTAAGGGCATAATATTTATTGCTTTTATCTTCTGCATTCTTAGTCACAAGTAGAAAAATTTTTAAAATCCTTGTGAACTTCTCACTAGATTACTGCCCTTAGGAACCAGGGGGTTATGGAAACTTGCTGTCCTTAGAGTCAATGCCTAGTTCCAGATGGAGATGGAACTCAGCTTGCTGAATCAGTTATAGACATCTGTATTGGCCAACATATGTTTTATGTTGAAGCCCTAACTTAGTGATTTACAAGTATAAGTAAATTACCCAGAGGAATGAACTGCTTCACTCTGTCAAAAACAGAAATACAACTTATACCTTATGCCTATTCCTGAATCTTACCTGATCATTCCAGTATGTGTCAGCCCACATTTAATTTTTTTTAATATTTCACTTTTTCAAATTACATGTAAAATAATTTTTACATTAAAAATTGAGTTCCAAATTGTCTTCCTTCCCGCATCCCTTTCACCCTTATTGATACCATAAGCAACTTAGGAGAGCACTTTTCATATGACTATAGATTCCTTTAATTTCTTCATCTGAAAACTACCAGTTAATATCTTTTGGCCATTTGTCATTTGGGGAATGGCTTATATTTTTATAAATTTGACTCAGTTCTCTATACATTTGAAAAAGAAACTTTCTATAAAGTCCTCCTTCCCCATTTTCTGTTTTTCTATTAATCTTGACTACGTTTGTTTTGTTTATGCAATATAGCATTTTTTTTTAAAAATTATGTAATCAAAATTATTCATTTTATATTTTATAATGCTCGCTATTTCTTGTGTAATGAAAAAATTCTTCCCTTACCCATAGATCTGACAGTCAAACTATTTCATGCTCTCCTAAGTTGCTTATGGAATCACCCTTACATCTAAATCATGTAATCCACTTTATTATCTACTTTTCTTTTATGGGTGAGTTCATTCCATTCACATTCACAGTTATGATTAATGACTGTATATTTCCCTCCATCCTACCTTTGCCTCCTGTTTATCCTTCTCTCTTTCTCTTTTTAGCCTGATCCTACTCAACGGTGTTTTACTTCTTACCACTGCCTCTCCCAAAGTGACCTTTTTTCTATCATCTCCCTCTTTCCCCTTCTCTTATGTCCTTCTCCTCCTACTTTCCTGTAGGGTTAGATAAAATTTTTATACCCAACTGAGCATATACGTTATGCCCAATTTGGGCTAATTCTGGTGAAAGTAAACTTCAAGCATTGCCCTTCATCCCACCCACCCCAATTTCTTTTCTACTGTAAATGCTTTTTTGCACCTCTTTTATGTGAGATAATTCACCCCATTCTACTTCTTTCTTCCCTCTTCTCCTAGTGTATCCCTCTTTCTCAGCTTTTAATTTTATTTTTTTTTTTTTGGATATCTATGTTGTTAAGCAAAATTGTCTCATTAGCATGGCTTTTGTTTCTTTTGAGTGGAAGTACTTTCAGCTGTTAAGTGCTAAGCCCCAGGCCCAGGGCCCTGTCAGGTGTGAAACCTGTGTGGGTGTGGATTGGTGACTTAGGAGGGGCCAGCTCGGGGACCAATGGTCTCTGGTCATTGAGGCGGGGCTTGAGAAAGCCGGAAGCTCGGCTGCGAGGAGGGGGAGCCAGGAGACAACTTCAGGGGAAATGGAAGCTGCTGCGGAAGCTGGAAGCTGCGGAAGCAGGAAGCTGCAGAAGCCAGAAGCTGCGGAGGCAGGAAGCTGGGGAAGCAGGGCTTACCTGAGTGCGAGCAGGAACGTGAGGCCAGTAAAAATGATTTGGCTAAATGCTATCTTG
>CM053627.1:125269837-125285533 GCA_028646595.1 Phalanger gymnotis | reverse complement strand
TTTTTCCTCTACTTCTCTAACTTTCTCTTCCAACTCCTTTTTGAGCTCTTCCATGGCCTGAGACCAGTTCATGTTTTTTTGGAGGCTTTTGATGCAGGTTCTTTGACTTTGTTGACATCTTCTGGCTGTATGTTTTGGTATTCTTTGTCACCAAAGAAAGATTCCAAAGTCTGAGACTGAATCTGAGTGTGTTTTCACTGCCTGGCCATGCTCCTAGATAACTTACTTGACCCTTGAATTTTTCATTATGGTATGACTGCTTGTTGAGCAAAGGGTACTTTGTTCCAAGCTTGAGGGGATGCGCCATTGATTTCAGATCTATTTCTATACAGCCAGCTCTGCCACACCAGCACTCCTCCTTCCTCAAGGACTACCAGCCTGGAACTGATGCAAATCTTAAGCAGGCTCTCCACTCCTGCTCTGATCCACCACTTAATTTTTATCAACAGGTGAGCCTATGGTTGGAAGTAACTGCAGCTGTAGTTCTGTAGCTGCACCTCCCCCGCTGCCCCTGGGTGGTGGCCGAACCATGACCTCTGTCCCCCGCAGCTTTTCCCACTAACATTCTCTGTTGTCTTTGGTGTTTGTGGGTTAAGAAGTCTGGTAACTGCCGCAGCTCACTGATTTTGGGCTCTAGGGCCTGTTTCTCCCGGCTCCTGGTCTGGTTGGTTGTGCCACCGCCCACGCTGGGCTCTGCTCTGCTCCGCTGCCAGCTCTGTGTGTGATAGACCTCATCCAGTGACCATCCAGGCTGTCCTGAGCTGGATCCCTGCTTCCCTCTGTTGTTTTGTGGGTTTTGCAGTTCTAGAATTTGTTCAGAGCCATTTTTTATAGGTTTTTGGAGGGACCTGGAGGGGAGCTCATGCAAGTCCATACTTTCCAGCCACCATCTTGGCTCAACCCCTACCCCTGCCTTTTTTACTTTAGCTGAAGCACAACATATTCTGCTCCAGCCTTTTACCTTTACACTGTGTGTATCTCCCTGGTTCAAAGGTGTTTCTTGTAAGCAGCATATTGTAGGATTATGGTTTTAATCCATTCTGCTATCCACTTCTGTTTTATGGGAGAGTTCATCCCATTCACATTCATAGTTATGATTACTATCTGTGTCTTTTTCTCCATCCTATTTCCCCCTGTTTATGCTTTTGTTTCTCCCTTTCCCCTTCCATTCCTCAACAGACTTTTGCTTTTGATCACTGCCTTCCTCAAGTTACCTTCCCTCTTCATTCTCCTCCCTTATCTTACCATTTTCCCCTTGCTACTTCTTCCCTCCCTTCTAACCACACCCCTCCCCTTTTTCCCCTTTATCCTCCTACTACCTGTAGGACAAGTTAGATTTCTGTACTTATCAGGGTATGTTATTCCCTTCTTGAACCAAATCCAATGAGAGTAAAGCTCTAATACTTCTCTTCTCCCTCCCATCTTTCTGTCCACTACAATATATTTTTGTGCCTATTCATGCGATATAATTTACCCTTTTCTACTACCTCCTTACCTCTTCTCCCAGAACCATACCTTTATATCTCTTAATTATATTTTTTATCATTGTATCAGTTATTTTATACTGATACCCACAGTCTATAAAAATCCCTTTCAATTGTTATAATAAGTATACAGTTCTTAAGATTTACATATATATTATATGTAACATATGTAAAACAAAATAATCCTGTATCAGGATGTAACTAATTAGCCTTATTGATTAACTAGGGTTTTTCCCCCTGTTTCCCTTTTTATGTCTCTCGAGTTTTGTATTTGGAGATCAAATTTTCCATTGAGCTCTGATCTTTTCATCACAAAGGTCTGGAATTCCCTTATTTCCTTGGATGTCCATCTCCTTGCCTGGAAAATTATGCTCAGTTTTGCTGGGTAGTTGATCCTTGGTTGTAGTCTAAGCTCCTTTGCCTTTTGGCATATCATATCCCAATTTCTCCTGTCATTTAAGGTAGAAGCTGAAAGATCCTGCATGATCCTGACTGTAATTCTGTGATATTTCAATTGTTTCTTCCTAGCTGCTTGCAGTATTTTCTCCTTGACCTGGTAGTTCTGGAATTTGGCTATAATATTTCCTGGAGTTTTCAGATTGGGATCTTTTTCAGGGGGTGATCAATGGATTCTTTTGATGATAATTTTACCCTCTGGTTCTAGGACCTCCAGGCAATTTTCCTTAATAATTTCATGGAAGACACTGTTCAGGCTCTTTTTTTTTTCGTCATAGTTTTCAGGTAGACCAATAATTCTTAGATTGTCTCTGCTGGATCTATTTTCCAGGTCAGTTGTTTTTCCAATCAGATATTTCATGTTTTCTTCTATTTTTTTCCTTCTTTAGATGTTGTTTCTCTGATTCTCGATATCTTGTAGAGTCATTAGCTTCTACTTGCCCAATTCTAATTTTTAATATTTTGCTTTCTTCCTTTATCTTCTCTATCTCCTTTTCCATTTGGTTGATTTCACTTTTCAATGAGACATTTTCTCCATTTATATTCTAATTTTCCTTAACCAATTCCCTGATTTTAACTCTTAAAGATTTGTTTTCCTCATTGAATTTTTTTTTCCATTTTTTCCATTTTTTTTTTACCTCCCCAAATTTATTTTTACAATCTTCTTTGAGTTCTTCCAGGAATGCTTTTTGGTCTGGAGACCAGTTCTCTTTCCTTTTTGAGGTTTCAAATGTGGGTGTAGTTTCCATGCTGTGCTCTTCTGAACTGGTATTTTGGTCTTCCCTGTCTCCATAATACGAATCAATCGTCTTTGGCTTCTTAGCATGTTTTTTTCATGTTGTTTTTTTTCCTCCTGGCTTCCAAGGTTGATCTCTATTTCTGAGGCTCAGGGGGCTCAGTCCCAAGTTTCTTGTGTTGGAATCTGTGGGTCTACTCACTGGCTTTATGTTCTATGGCCTCTGGGTTCATAAGGTGTGGGAGAGGGGTGATCTGGCTGTTGGGGGATCTCCTCTTCCCCAGGACTGTTCTAGAGAATGGGTGGTCTCAGCTCTTGTCTATATTGGTGTTTGTCACTTCCCCTGGCTGTGCAAAGTCCAGTCTGGTTTCCTGGCATTGACATTTGTTAGCTCCACCCCCTGAGGCTCAGTTACTCTCATTGTTCTGCTGAGGTGAGGGCTGCTGGGACACCTCTCTTCCTGCACTAGTCTCTTTCCACCACCACAGGAAGGGCCCTCTCCCCCACTTCTCTCACTACTGAAGTCCCCCTTCTGGCTCCTCTTTTTCTCCTGAGGTATTATTCTCTTGGTTTATCCAAGGGAGGAATAAAAGCCATTTTACCTGCACATCATGGCTCCCAGAAGTTCAAGAAGGCGAGTTTCAAACCTTTAGACTGTGGGTTAGAGTCCTCTGGGTTAGCTGCTCCCACAGCTGCAGGCTCTGTGCTCCAACAGACTCCTGTCCTGGGCTCCATCATCATCATCATTATCATCATGCACTTATTAAGTACTAGAGGCACATAACAATGGGGGACACAAAGAAAGACAGTTTGTATATTCTCACGCATTATTAAAGATAAAATTAAATATAAATTCCTTTAGGGCAAACATTGTTTAAATTTGTCTTTACATCTCCTTTATGTAGCACAGTTACTGGTACACAGAAGGCTTTTAATAAATGTTTATCAAATAATTGATGTATATCACCACAGAGTATTACTGTTCTTTGGGATTGTTTAATAGACACGTGTAATTTACAAGAAAGCCCAAATTCCTTCTTTTCAGATCTTTGCATGTGATATTTTTAATGCTTCTTATAGTTTAAGTAGTATTCATTTTTTAAGACTTTCAGTCACAAAGCCTGAGTTTTTACGAAAACACAAGATTTCTTTGAACTTCAGACACCAGTGTGAATCACAGTAAATTTACACTAGGAAATAAATATCTCTTCAAAAACCTTGGTTGACATGTTTGGTCATCTCTTTGTCTGCCTTGATCCACATCTCTAAGAGAAGCTCTGTCTTACAAGAAAATTCAACCTTTTCATATTATTGAAACTTTAGCCCTCCAGTCTCAGATACAAAGTCATAGGGCTTAATATGACAAAAATGAACAAAGAAGACAAGGCTGTATTTATACAGTAACAGGAAAAATACTGTGAAGAAATTCTGAAGGGAAAATATGGTTTTCTCATTGTTCTCTGCTCAACTGGGAAATTATTTCTTTGAGATTTTGTTGACTCCCCATTTTATGGTTTTCCCTCATCTTGTTCTTTCTTGTGGGTCACAATCATGTCTGCAATATGAGTTTTTTTATCTTACTATCCTTACTTTTTGGGTAATGGAATTATTATTAAGCAAATCTCTGGATTCATCAGCTGTTCTGTTTTGGACCAAGAGCTGCACAAAATAATCAGATATTTGAAGTGTCTCACCATTAATGCCTGCCTTCCAGGTTTATGATTAGTTTCCTAAACTTCTCAATCATTTCTTTCTTCTAAGATATCTGTATTATATGCCCAAATATATTAACTTCGATAATGCTTTAAGGTTTGTAATGGGGAAATGTCATATCACAGTGGATGGTGAACCATTCTTGGAGTGAGGAAAACTTGAGTTCAAATCCTGGTTGTGACATAACGTGACCACCATGAAAATTGTTATGGGAAAATATAATGAATATGTAAAAAATAGTATGTTAACAAGACAAACTAGATAACATATATAACCACAATAGGAATAATTGACAGCACTGATTGGGGCTCCATGACTAAATTACCTGATAATTCTTACAAAACATCTTTTTTCTTAGATATTTCAGTTATTTAAACATTTGAGAAGACTGGTTGTTAAAGTACATTGAGCTTTAGGAGAATTGGCTCCAAATTCTGCCTATGATATATAGCAATTTTGTGATCATGAACAAGGTAATTTCACTGTAGGTAATTTCCTCATCTGGAAATTAGGGACAATAATATTTGTATTATCTATCCCACAGAGTTTTTCGCAGGTTTTTTTTTTTTGGTAGGAACCTATGACTTCACCAGAGTGGTCATTCTTACTGACTATTGGAATGTCTTCCAAGATAAAAATTAAAAAAAGTGTTGTGTAATTCACAGTCTTCAAGAGATGTTTGGGCCATGGGGAGGGAGATTAAGTGATTTATTCATTGTCACATAGGCAGTGTGTCAGAGAAGGACATAAATCCAGTTCTTCCTGATTTTAAGGTTAACCTTCTCTCTTTTATGCTATACTGCCTCTCTGATATAAGCTGTAAAGCATTATATAAGTGAAATCATATAGAAATATATCATACCATTAGAACATGAAAATAAATTAGGAATATGGGAAATAAATCACAAAACTGACATGGAAGCACAGTTAGAGTCTGGAGGCATTGGATCCCATTGGTTTGAGAGCTCACTGGTGGCAGAAGAAGCTTCTGTATAAAAAAGGTTCAATAACAACCAGAGGACCAGCCCTAGGTTGGCCATTTTACCAACAGAATTATAAGGTCAGAACTGAAATTTAAAATGCCTAATGAGTAGACCTATTCTATGTTCTAATAATCTTCATGTATCATCCTCCTAGTATATTATAACAGTAACTAAAAGTGAAGTTGCTAGAATCTGTTCTAATGAATCTGCTAATGTTTGCTAATTCTTTTATGCTTAGAATTTCTTTCTGTGTAGGAATATAACACATATCTCATGCCCTTATTTATTTTGTAATTTGAGCAACTCTTTTATTCTGCGCCTTAGGGAAACCTATACACCAGCCATAGAGGAGGCCTGCTAGCACAGGCTCTTTGATCTGCTTTTCTAAGGAAAGCAGCTTTAAAGGATTTACAATACCACTGTAATTAAACATACATATATCATTCCCTTAGTTGAGGGAAAAGCTCAGCACCCTGAACTTCAGAGAAAACACAAACAGAAATTATAAGCAGAATTTATATAAACAGAGCAAAATAACACAAATCGGCAGACAAGGCTTATGACCATCTGTCCATAGCAATACATACATAGTTACCAGAGAGAGAAGCACCAACATCTGGATTTTCAAATCTGGGGGGCTCCTTAATGGCTGCCCAGAGTCTCCACATGAACACTCTTCCAATGAGTGAGCCCCTAAGCAAAAGCTCACCTCTATGAATATATACTCTTTCCAATCAAGGACTCTTGATTCAAAGACTCCTGATTCAAACAAAGGCACCTGATTGCCTTACTGCTGAGAAGCACTCCCCACCAAAAAATAGCAAAAAGTCCCACTTTGCTTGCCATGATGAGTATGCCTCAAAATAAATCTCTATCACCCCCAACAAAGGTAGAAGAACTTGTTGAACGGAAGAGTATGAGAAAGGAGAGCCTAAACTCCCTAATCAGTGGCAAGCTGTCCAAGGATTGAAACTAGTCCAAACCTCATTCCTAGGTAAAGAGCAGGCATATTACCCCCCAGACCCTACAAGACCAGCTACATTTCCTCAATGCTAGACTAGAATTTGTGATAGAAGAAAGGAAAGCCAGGCATGGTATTATATGAATCTTAATTTTTGATAAAGCTCATTTCAAAAGGTTCAGAAAGTAGGAAGGGTTTTACAGAAAAAAGTTAGTCCAAAAGGGATGAAGAGTTCCCAAGTATGAAATTCTTAATAGCCAAAGTAGAACTATTTCACTAAAGTAGAAGACAATGCATATTCACAGAGAACAATCAAACATTGCTATTTTTCCTCACATTTCTTTATCTCTCTGTCTCCTAGTCTGTCTTTATCTCTCTATCTATGTCTCTGTGTCTTTGTCTCTCTCTGTCTCAGTCTCTTTCTCAATTATTGTTATAAGAGAAGGTTCTCTGGCTAGAGAACTGTGTAGGGATATATTCTGAAAAGAAAGGAGTATTAATATAAATTTATTAAAACTAAAATGAGAGAAATGTGAAGATCTAATGCTCAGGATTAGCAAAAGTCAACATGGGGAAAATGTTCTGTTTTATTTTTTAGGAATATTAGGATAAAAAAAAGGATCAAAGAAAGAATAAAACTAATTCTTGGGTCAGATGAAGACAACAGATGGCAGAAAGAAGTCAGAACTGTTCAATCCTCAGTCTGAAAAAAAATGTTGAGGTGATTGATAAGCAAGGTAAGTATGGAGAAAGTAAGTAAAACTTTAGTTGCCCTTGATAAATTCAAGACACCTGGCCCAGATGAATAACATCCTGGGGCAGTGAAAAAACTGGTAGAAGTGATTGCTATTACTATCAGTAATGTTTGAAAAACTGAGAAACAAGAGATACCCCAGAACTGAAGAAGGGCAAATGTCCCAACTTTCAAAAACAAGTGTAGAAGTATTTCTCAGAACTTGGCTTTGATTCCTAGGAAAATTCTAGAATGGGTCTCTAAAGATAGTTTTGGTGAATGTAATCAATGTTTACCATATCTAGCATGATTTCGTCAAGAATGTCATGCTAGACAAAACTTATTCCCTTTTCTGACCAGGTTACTAAATTAGTAGTAGATCAGGAGAATGCTATAAATATAGTTTATCTAGACTTTCAGAAGCATTTTGTAAAATACTCTGTGCAAAAGATGAAGAGATGTGGGCTAGATGATAATACAATTTTATTCATCGGAAACTGGTTTAGTGGACAGACTCAAAATCATTGTCATTGATGTTTCATTGTCAACCTGGCAGGGGATTCACTGGGGTATCCCTTCTATCTATTTTTTTCTCTGTGATGTTTAACATTATTCTCAATGTCGAATAAAGACACAGATGGCATAGTCAAAAGGTGTACAAATGGCACAAAGGTGGGAGGGATAGCTAAGACACTGGAATAAAGAATCAAGTTCCGACAAGTTCTGAACAGGCTAGGCCTTTGGACTGAATATAACATAATGAAATTTAATGTGACATCTTATATTGGGGTTTTAGGAAAATCAACTTCATGAGATCAGAATGGAGAAAGGCATAGGTAGGCTACAGCTTGTCTAATAAAAATTTATGAGTTTTAGTGGGCCGCAAGCTCTACTTGAGTCAAGAGAGTGGTGTAGCAACCAAAAAGGTAATGCAATCTTTCACTGAACTAAAAGGCATAATTTCTAAGGTTATGGAAGCCTTAATGCTTCTGTACTCTGCCCTCATGAGAATATATCTCAAATATTACATGTGATCCTCAGTGTTAGTTTATGCACAACATTGATAATGTGTTAAGTTTCTGCCATTTTAAGATCAGTTAACAGAAATAGAGAGGCTTAATCTGAAGAAGAGAGATTTAAGATGGAATGAAAGATTGTTTAAATGAAAAAGAAATAAGGCAAGCACTGTGCTAAATATTAGGGATAGAAATACAAAAATGAAGATAATTCTTGCCTTCAAGGACATGACTTTCTAAGACAAGGAGCAAATAAAAAAGATGGAGTGGTGACCACGGATGAATATTTTGATTTGGAAAGTTACAGAATTTGTTAGAGAAGTCATAGAGAGATAGACTGATACATCTTTTCTAGAAGTAATGGCAGTATAGGGACAGAGCTGAGGGGTTGTCCATGGTGGAAGTCTGCTGGGAAGAAGATGGCCAGGGGATAAAGTGAAGCATTGGCAGAGCCAACAACTACCTATACTGGGTCATATGAAATACTCACTAATCAGACAATGGAACTCTGAGGTGTAAATAAGAAGCTGAAAATTTTGAGCTCTACAAGACATGCAGGTTTACCATACAGAAGAAGCATTATAATTCTTTTATTTGGCTCTTGAGTATAGAGCCAGAAGCAGTAGATAGAAGTTGGAGGGGCTAATTTAGACTTTGATTGTGGGAAAGATTTTCTAGCAATTAGAGCTGTTTAAAAGTAGAATGAACTGCCTTGACAAGTGTGAGCTCCTAATCACAGCTATTCTTTAAACAAAAATTAGGTGACTTACTAGTTATTAGTCATATTATAATGTTGATTCTTTTTTTGTTATGACTACATGGATATTAAGGTCCCTTCCAACTCTACATTTCTGTGCCTGTGATTCTGAAAATGAATAGACAAAGAATCCTTATGAACACTTAGAGGGAGAGCCTGAAAAGTTGTTATAAAATGTTATAGGTTAAAATTAATTATTTAAATGCAAATATTTTCAAAGCATCTTTAATTATTTTTACTCTTATTTAATATAATTTTATAATTAAACATTTAAAAATAGACCAGCCTATGTAAGTCTAACTTCATTTCCTTTGGACTCTCTTCTTACTGCTTGAATAACTTCTATGTGTTATCTTCACTGCCCATCCACCTCCTTTCACTTATTGGAGGAAAATTGGATTTAGTCCATGGAATATTAATTCAGTTCCTCCTCTCCCTTCTCCTGGTTCTTTACAATCCCTTAAATATTTAGATCCCTTTAGTCCCTTGACAATCCCTCTTTATTTTGTTTTACCTCTCAATACATTTCCCTTTCGCTTTATTTCAAACAATAGCCTAGCAGAAGGCGAGAATTGATTTCATTGCTTATGCTTTTCTTGATAATTGCTTTTATTGTGTTTCTTTTTTATGGAGTGTTTTCAAGTTGAATATTTTGCTCTCTCTTCTTATTCTCTTTGAGTTTTTCCTCTCTTCTTCCCCCACAATCCTATATGACTCAAATATCTATTTTAGTGAAGTTTCATATTTTTTCTTTGGTTATTTGGTTTAGTTTTTTTTTTTTTAGGGTATATTATTTCATGGTATTTCTTCAGGGTCTTTGCTTTTTGGAATATTCCATATATTATTTTCTCTGATATTCCATGGTTGCGGAATAATCTCAAATTATTTGAATTAAAGTTCCTGTAGAGCCGGAGTGCCTTGGTAAATAGGAACTGTTTAAAATGCTTATTGACTGATGTAACTGCAGAATTTGTTATTGAACATGGAAGTTCTGTTATTGAACATGAAGCCACTGCATGTCTTAGAATATAGTGTGGGATTTTCTTCTGGTCATAATCTGTATATTTGAACAATCATTACTTTTTTGTTTGTATTCATGATTTATAGGTAGGTTTCTTTTATTTTTTTCTGGTGTGACTTAAAAAAAAGTTCCAAGAGACCAATAATCTCTGTAGTTCACTCCTGCAGTCTGTCATTTTGGCTCATAGTAAATTCATGTGTTCTTTTAAAGTTGCTATTTTTTTCTTTTCCTTTGCTAAATATTTTCCCACTTTTGCTTTTTCAAAATTTGAATCTGACATTATCTTTTACAGAGTTTCTACTATTTTGGAGACATTCTAGCGGTGCAGGGGTGGAGAACCTACAGCCTTGAGGGTGACCTTGAGGCTGCAGATTCCTCACCCCTGAATTTAGCATGTGTTCTACTTTGATATTTCTGGTTTCTGATTTTATTCCCATCTTAACATAAAAAAGCATAACAATGAAAGTTCTTAACCTTTTCCTGTAGCATGGACCCCTTTGGCAGTCTGATGAAGCAAATGGACCCAGTTTCAGAATAATGGTTTTAGTTGCATAAAATCAAATACATAAGCTTACTAAGGAAACCAATCATATTGAAATACAATTATCAAAACAAGACTACCCTAGGCTAAAGTCCCATTTTCAAAAATTTATTCCTATTCTAAACCATTTTATAATTTCTTGCTTGTGTGTGTGTATGTGTGTGTATGTATGTGTGTGTGTGTGTGTGTGTGTGTGTGTTTAATTTCTAGGGAATCTACAGAATTCTCTTATAACTGAGGTTTTTGCTTCTATACTATAAAGCTTATTAAATGTTACACACTCTTAAAATTGTATTCATTTTTTATTCTGTCTTTATATGCCTCATTCTTGAATTTTATTTACTTCTCAGCCTGTCTTGTACCAACCCTCTCTCCGAGACTTTTTGCCTTTGGCCTTCTGCTCTTCACTGCTGTAGTGCTCATTCATTTCTCCTTTATTTACAACTTAAACTGGTTAATCTCAGCCCCCTGTATTCAAGGGGATGTGGAGCACTGATTAATTACCTGTCCATTCTTCTTGTTTCATCATTTTCAGTGGTGTCTGTCTCTTAATGACACCATTTGGAGTTTTCTTAGCAAATATGTTGGAATGGTTTACTGTTTCCTTCTCCAGCTCATTTTACAGATAAGGAAACTAAGGCAAACAGGATCAAATGACTTGCACAGGGTAAAGCAACTAGTAAGTGTCTGAGGCAAGATTTAAACTCTGAAAGATGAATCTTACTGACTCCATGCCCAGCCCTCTTACTTGTATACTTGGCTACCTACAATCCATTCTAAACTCTTTGCATATTGAACTCAGGTAGGTTTTCAGTCCACTTTCCTTTAATCATAGAGCAATCAGCTCCAACCTGTCATGTCTTCTCTTACTCCACAGTTATACTCTCTTTCCTTCCCATGACTTGACTAATTCAACATTTTCTGCATATTGTGGATTGAGCATCAAAGGAATGTAAGATAATAGTTTTCAGGCTGAAAAGAATATTAGAGACTATTGACTCCAACTCCCTCAGTTTATAAATAGAGACACTGAAACACAGAGAGTCTGTTCAGGAACATAGAGCTAATAAGTATATAAGGGCAGGGCCAAAATTGAGCTCTTCTGACCACAAATCCAGTGGCCTTTACAAAACTCCACCAAGTCACTGAGGCAAGAAAATTCACATCTGAATCTTGGGACACAAAACTTAGTCTGTGACAGAGAAAAGTGGTGTGGCCAACTGAAGGATAAGAAGCAAGATCTCCACTACTTGTCTAGTCAGCAAAGGGGAATTTTTCAAAGTTAAGTAGGTGAAAACTAAAGTTTCGAAGAAGGCCTCACCACTAAAAAGCAAGCTAGAAATCCATTTCTCTCTAGTTTACTCACCTCTGAATGGATACTGAGTGGTACATTTTTTACAATTTCACTACATGCCAGTCAACTGCCATTACATCCTTTGTGTACTCTCTATGTGAAGAGCATGCATTCTATATGCTTCCTATTGTCTATTAGCTCCTTAGCCTCGGCTCAACAATAGAGCTACTGAAAAGTCTGTTGCTTCACTTTCTCTGGACCATCATGGTTTCCCAAAGGAATTTGCTGCTAGACTGCCCTGGGCAAAACTACGAAATAAGCTGAATTTTGTCATTAGTACCTTTTCCAGCTCCCCTTTCTTACAACTCTTTCCATCTCTGTTTCCAGCCCTCTTCCACTCCCAAGTCTATCTCTTCATGTTATTTCCCCATTAGTCATCCACAATCAAGTACTATACTTCTATAATGTGTCTCATTCCCTTAAATCCTTCACAATTTACTGCAAACCAGAGAAAACAAATTTCGACAAGATATTAATGACAATTAAAGGATTGACATATTACTTTCCAAAATGAGATATTTGACTTCGAATAAGAGGTTTCTAGAAATAAAGACTTTAGACCATAAGAATGAAAGAATCATCAATAAATAATATTTAAGCACATGTTATATGAAGCACTGTGTTAGGCACTGGGGATACAAAGACAAAAATTAAAAAAATTCTCTAAAATGAAAGAGTCTCTGCCCCCAAAAGCTTCCTTTACATCAATTCAACAACATATACATATATAAGTAAATATAAATATATGCAAAACAAATGCAAGATAGTTTTGATGGATTTCCTTGGGAGGATCAGGAAAGATCTAATCATAGAATTTCAGCTACCGTACTGCACAGGTAGGGGAGATATTTTATACATAAGGGCTGCATTCCCTCATGTTATCATAACAGCAACTAAAAAATACCTAAGTTTTAAGGATGACAAAGGATTTTCTCCTCAATGATTTTGTTAAGTGTAGGAGTATATCATCCTCATTTTTCAGATGAGGAAATAGAGGCTATTTATGTAAATGTGTGTGTGTGTGTGTGTGTGTGTGTGCTCATGTCTGTGTCTGTGTATTTTTTCACACATCCTTGAAATGTTCAAGGTTACATTTTATTTTATTTTTGGCTGTCATATTGAAGAATGGATGATTTATATCAAGCTTGTAGTTGAGGAAACAAAATCTTTTCCATGAAATGTCAGGTCTTCTCCATCCTCAATTTCTGCAGTTGATTTTTTGAACCCCCAAAGCAGGACTTCATATTTATTTGCACAAAATTGTGCCTTGCTTCGAAAACCTGCATTTCTTTGTTAATAATAATAAATAACATTTATATCATATTACAAATACATGTGCAATTTTAGGCATATAATATTTTTCTGCAAAAATAGAGGCTGTTTGAAAATATATTATAAATATTGTATGTTATAATTATATGAGAAATGAATTATGTTCACATAAATAACCTCCATTTTCTCATCTAAAATATATATGTATGTATATACATGCATATATATGTCTGAATGTACATATACATATTATACTTTATAAATGTTGTTTATTATTATTAACAGAGAAATGTGGGCTTTCTGAGCAAGACAAATTTTGATACAGATAAATGTGTTTTGCAGTTGTCTGCCTTTTCTATAATCTGAATCCATGAATACAAATCACAATCCCTCTGTGACATGATAGTCTTTTAGAGCTTTTATAACCAAACTCTTGATGAGTCTTTCTCAGTCCTAGTGGTGGATGTCCTCAATTTCACTAGACTGGTACTTATGTGACAGGCATATACAAGTCTATACTTGAAGGCTTTCTAAAAGCACAGAATATAACAGAGCTTTTACTTTACTGGAATAACCCTTAAGAATAAAGTTAATTCCATGATACAATGACACTTTGAAGTATGACTTTATATTATTTTTTGTATCTTTAGAAACTGGATCTCACTATCTTTCCATAGCTACAGGAACAATAGCCACTCATGGCCTGATCCTATTACAAATTAATGCAGAAGTTTTGGTCTTTTGTCCAGAATCTGGCCAGTTTTCTCCTAATTGGACAGACTGGTAGCACCCCTGGATACTGACCCTGTTGATAATGGACTTAGTGATGGCATCTAGTCATGGATTTACTGCTGCTGCATCCCAGAACTCCTGAGCTTAAGAGATCCACCAACATCAGTCTCTGCAGTATCAAGGATTATAGATATGATCTATAAATCCTACTTTAACGAACTTTAAGGAAAGAATTCAATTTTAGGTTGTGTTAATAGAAATAATTATAATAATAATATAATAACATATTTAAAGAGCATTTTCTAATTTGCAAAGGGTTTCTCTCACAGCATTGTAAAGCAGCTAGTACAAAGGTTATTGTCTTCACTTAATTAATTAAGTGGGAAAACTAAGAATCATGAAGTTAAGTGGTCTACACACAGTTACTCACTCAACTAATGACAGAGCTGAGAACTGAGTCAAAGTCCATTTGATTACCAATAATCTTTGCAATAAAGCCCAATACAAGGGAAATAGCAGTCACACTCTGATCATATGTAGAATATTGTGTGAATGGAAGATCCAGGGAGGTAGATTTCTACTGAGTATAAGGAATTCATTTTCTAAAATTTACAGCTTATCATAAATGGAATAGTTGATCTTGTGAAATATAAAAAGTCCAAAATCACAAGATCTTTTTTTCCAAACAGTAATCCTATTTTTACATAATGAGAATATGTAAATAAGGATAGAAGTATCAGGATGCGAAGGGAAGAGTTATGGATTTGGAGTCAGGGAACTTGAGTTCCAGTCTCAGCTCTGCCACTTACTTACAGACATCTATGATAAATCCTGTAATCTCTCTTGGCCTCATTTTCTCATCTCTTAAATGATGAAATTGGATCAGATCATGTCTAAGTTATCCTAGAATTCATACATTGCCTTGTAGATTGGATTGCATGGCAACTCCAAAATTGAAAAATCTATAATTGTATGAATAAGCCAATGGATCCAACTAGAAAGAAATATTTTTTAACCTTATTATGGTAGTACATGCCCCTCCTTTAAGGAATCGCTTCCTAATTGTCCTTGGGCTATCAAGTCATGCCATTTCTTTCATAGTTTCTTTTCATTATACACCCCAAGCACATAGGGAAATTGTATTTGCTGATCAATGATATATGTCTACAGAGGCCCCAAGGTTCATTCTACATATGTGAGTTATCATATTCTCAATAACGTAAGTCCAATAGGTCATTCCTCTCACCTCTCTAGGTAACATTTATAGAGTCAAAGATAAAGGAGAGAACCTTAGAGGTCAAACTGAACAGTCTCATTTATGAGGCACAGAGTATTTAAGTGACCTGTTTAAGATTGTTCAACTAGGTAGAGTCAGAGTCTGGAATTGAGCTCAAATTTGATCATTCCCATTTAGGTAGAGTTTCTACTACACCACAATTTAGAAAGGTCCTGCCTTACCTTGCTTATGCATCCACTAGATAAGGTAAAACAAATTAAGCCCCTATTTTCCTTATCCAAAGTGTTGTGTGAAGAGCAATTCACTAAAAGGAAGGGAAGTTAAGGACATTGCTACATTGCATCACCTATACTCATTCACCTTGTTTTATCCTTTAAAGGCATAAATAAAGCTACCGCAGTCTGTCATCTTTTATACATAACAGGTCTGTTTCTGAGGGGGAAAACTGCTGTAAAGCATTAATAGAAAAAGAGGTAAAGAAGAAATTTCTCTACTTAAGGCAAGTACGAACCTCACATGATCACATTTGAAAAAGTCTTTGCTGACTGCAAGTTAATTTTTTTTTTCTTTTGAAAGTAATGAATTTCAACTAGGTCCTTGGCATTGATGTATATATAAGGAATCTGAGGACAAAATTAGACAGTGCTATTCTGTGCTCAGATCTCAAAAAATGGAATAGAATGGCATTTTTTAAAAAAAA
>CM053627.1:125248481-125269337 GCA_028646595.1 Phalanger gymnotis | reverse complement strand
ACTTTCTATGTGTAGTCTCTGAAAATAGATCAAAGGAGAATCCATAAAGCCCTCTTCATCTTTCATTGTCTGTTATCCTTTATGCCATTCAGTACTAAAACAGGCTGAGGATAAAGTAGGGAACAATCAGGAGTTTTTCTTTACCTCCCTCACTGGCCCCCTCCAGGAGTTGTGATTTAGTGGAAAAATCACTGGTTTTGGAAGCGGACAACATGGCTGTGAATACCAGCTTTGCTATTTACTAGCTATGTGGCACTTTCACTCTCAGAGGCTCCGTTTCCTCACCTATAAACAAGCAATAATAGTATTTTCATTACTTATTATACAGATTGGCCATGAGGGAAGTGTTTTATAAACCTTAAAGCTCTAAATAAATGTCAGCTATTAATCTTACCTTTAAGATTCCCTAACAGCCTAGAATTGAATGATTTTATTTGAATGTGAAGAGAAAAGGGGTATGATTCTATTTCTCAAATTCATAACAGAAGTTTCATAAAGCTCCAGGGGTAGCATCTTGCATGGTTGCCTCTGTCCCCTAACTCAGTGTCAGAGGAGCCCCAGCTCATAGAGGGGTTTCTTAAGTTCTCTTTCTGGAAATAAAATGCCATCAGGTTGCATTGTTCCAGGGTTATTTGAAAGTTGAATACCTTCCTGAGGAATTGTTTCTACAGTGATTGCCAATTTTCTGCTTGAGAGGTTTATGATCAAATAGTCTCTGGCAGGAGTTTTTAGTTGGGATTTTTGCTACTGCTGATGTTGGAGGGCATTTGCTAGCAAATGTTGAAAATTCTTCTGCAGCTTCTGTTAACATTTACAGAACAAATTTCAGCACCTGCCAGAAGCTGCCAGAGAGACACCCAGAGCATAGGGCTGTGGTGCTGGCAGAATCTGTTTGGGAAGAAAAAACACACAGTGAGGAGTATGCCCTATAGACTTACCACCAAGACTACAAGTGAGGCCTCTAATTGGGAGAGACTGAAGAAGTTATTCAGGAATAAGGGCGTATGGGAGAAAATCATGACAACCAGAAGAGGAGGACTTTGGATTTTGTTTTTATTATTATTTGTTTGTTTTGTTTTATTTTATTTTGTTTTTCTCTTATTTTGACCTGGTGATATGCCATTAAAACAGTACTGAATAAGAGGCAGACCAGAAATTAGATGACTGAGTTGTTGTAGAAAAAATTCATGATGAATGTCAGGGAGGAGGGAGGGAAAGAAAGCCCTGCTTTTGGGGCAATAGGTAACAGCCAGAGAGCAGAAATGCCAAGACAGCACTTCTAGTAATGGACCTTCACAAAGTGACCTTTGTATTCAGAATAAATTAATCTTGGAACAATTTTGGGAACATTGTCTGCTTTTTCTAAGATTTCTTCTTTGTTTTACTTTGAAGAACAATTTGCCACATAATTTTGTGACTATTGTGTTTACAAATAGGAAGCTGACCTCATCATACAAGGGGTTACCCTGCTCCTATTTCCTCAGGTTTTTTTTTTTGGGGGGGGGGGAGGTTAAGGATTGTGATGTAGGAGAGTGGAGATATTCCCTAAAGTATATTGGTCTCTGTATTGTGAGAGAATCTCTGAAAGAAAGGAAAAAGAATAGGAGAAAGGAGAAGAGGAAAGGATAAATAGTTAAAAAAGAAAAAAATATCTCATATAGGGAAAATCAGAACTGGTGAGGATAAAATTCAGGCCTGCTGATACAAGTTTGATCAAATCAGGTTTCTTAGAAATCGTATGGTCATTCCCAACACTTTAACCCTACAACACACAAACTCACCTATGCAACATGAAATGTTATGAGTTGCAATTAAAAAAATAAAGTGTGCTATAATTTTGTGTTCTCCTATTCATCTCCTCTGTTATACCACTAACCCTGGTAAAATAGTGGATGTGGGATATTATGGTTAATTTAGGAATACGTCATGACCACACTGAAATGGTGTTATATCTCTAGAGAGATACAAGGGGTTAATTGGAGCAGCACTATATTGCCCTGGGGATATGAGTAGCATCTTAGGCTCATTTTGGGAAAGCAGAGAACCATGTATAGACTATTGATGGAGGCTTCAAGATCTTCTACTTTTCTAGTGGCTGCCAGTAGAGGAGAAGGGGAGTTTAGGTCTATCAGACACTCCTAGTGAGTAGAACAAAAACAAGGAGTTGCAGAGCTGATCTGTACCTTGGGAATAATTTTGTGAATACTTCTTTCAGTGAACTAAATGAAGCCTTTTTTCCCCTACCCTGGAAAAGTTAATGTATTTTTGCAACATAGCCTACTCACACTTAAGAAGTAATAAATAGTTTATTCACCCATAAGACCTGACCTATGATGAAATGAACAGAAGAACTTTGTGAGAAATGTGAGGAAGAGAGAGGAAATGGAATGATTTGATTATATTTGGAGAAATGGGTGTTCATGAAACAGATTTATTTTAGGCACAGAAACAGAGGTTGGCTTCAGGCTTTACTGAAGCAAAAAGAGTGGAAGCATAACTAGTGGAAAACACACGTTGAGCCGGGTTCCAAGATTTGCCTCTGATACTTGCTATGTGACCATGGAAATGTGCTCACTATGTCTTTGAACCTCATGTTCATTCTCTGTAAAATGGTTATCATAACACTTATAATACACACCTCCCAGGGTTGTCTTGAGGTTCAAATGAAATAATATATGTGAAGCACTTCACAAACTCTAAAATGTTATGTGAATTTCAATTATTATCAGAAAAAGTGAAGTGGCTGTTTCATTGGTCCATTTGCAGCACCTACAGTTCAGAAGATGAGAATGACAGCCAAGGAGAAAAGATCACAAATCAAAGTGAGAACCAAAGTTACTATTCAATGAAAAGAGTTAAGGTTGAGGTGAGAAGGTCTAAGAAAAGAAGAGATAGATGCATGTTTAGATTCAGTAACCTTCTTAATTTAGCTATCAAGGCTAATGGTAGCATTAATAAGAGAATGCAAATCAAAGGACTCCCTGGAGCAATTTACATCTAGTCAATGTTGGGAAATGTAAGCAGCACTCAGAAAATTAACACTGTCAGATGGTAATCAAGGGCACAGAGAATCCAGCTTAGAACCCAAACTTTCTGCAAATGAAATACCATCTTCGCCTTTTAAAAAGATCAACTACAAGTTATAAGTTTTGTTTATGAAAGATCAGGCCACCTACCATTCACTCCTCCACTAGGTGAAACTTCTAAGTATTTTTAGCCATTTGTTTCTCCTCCCTTCATGTCTCAGGGGAAGAAATGTCCCTGCTGCTCAATAAAACTAATCCCCCCTATACTCTTGATCCCCTCCTGATTCTTTTGAACTACAACTAGGCGGCTAAGCTGTGCAGGGTCCAGAGTGCTAGAACTGAAGTCAGGAAGGGTGCTTCAGACACTTATCGGCTGTTCGACCCTAGATAAATCATTCGACCTCTCTGACTCAGTTTTCTCATCCATACAGTGGAGATAATAATAGCATCTACCTGGCTGAGAAATGTAATTTGTAAGATGCCTTGTAAACCTTAAAGCCCTATATAATGCTACCAAATATTATTACTACCACATTCGATAACCCCTTTCCATTTCTCATCTTTCTTGAACTCTACAGGTTCTGACTCGGTAATCCACTCCTCTATAAATAAACACACATATTTACACACACACACACACACACACACACACACACACACACACACACACTTTCAACATTATAGTTTCTCCTCCTTAGACTTCATAGCTCCTGTATTCATTAGTATTTAAACTGTCTAGTATTTCTTCTAACTTTGATGGCTCACCATTTATTTACGAAAGATTGTCATTGGTGTTACTTAAAGATCAGTGCTTTATCCTCTTCTCTTCTCTCTACACACACCTTTTTAGCAACTTTATTCACTTTTATGTTTTTGGTTTTCATATCTATGAAAATAATTCATATTTCCATGGTACTTTAAAATTTGCAAAACATATTTCTCACCCTATGAAATAGGGGGCATAAGATCATTATCCTAATTTTACAAATGAGGAAGCTGAGGCTCAAAAACTTTAAGTGATTGGGGGTAGACTCAAAATGGTGGAGTAAAATCAGGGACTCACCTGAGCTCTCCCCTAAACCCCTCAAATACCTTTAAAAACGTCTCTAAACAAATTCTAGAGCACTGGGAACCACAAAAAGATGGAGTGAAACAAATTTCCATTCCCAAGACAACTTGGAAGGTTGGCAGGAAAGGTCTGTTGCAGCAGGTTGAGAGAGCAGTGTAAGCCCCAGCAAAACTGGAGGAGGTCTTGGGAGTGACTGAATCAGCAGTGGCAGTGACAGCTGCTGCTTCCAGAGCTCTTAACCCACAGACAGTAATGAAGGTCAAACAACTGGTAACAAGGAAATTACAGAGGTCATTTTGGTAGCATTGGGGCGAGACTGTGTTGCTCTGCCCATACCTGGATCTGGATCTGGTTTGCAGTCCTGGATGGCAGTCCAAAGATGAGGAGTACTAGCACAGCAAAGCTTGTGGACACAGTAGAAAGGGGGACCCTCCTCACAGTTCCAGGGCAGAAGAGAGTGCTTTTGGTCACTTACAAATCACAGCACAGGCCAAGACAGTAGCAAACACCTGGCCTTAAATCATACCACCTTGGATGAACTGGAAACTTACAGATACCTAGAAGTGTCTCTGAAAACAACTGCATAAAATCATTGCAGTTTGTGACAGTTTGCCCTCCACCTTGGAAACAGATTTTTAGATACCTTAAAAGTTCAAGCAAAAAGTTTTACCTTAACAAAGAGTTAAAAAGTCAAGTAATAGGCTCAGAAAATAAACAGAAAAACACTCAGACTATAGAAACTTACTATGGTGAGAAGGAAGATCAAAACGCACACTCAGACAAAGACAACAAAATCAAAGGTCCTACATCCAAAGCCTCCAAGAAAAAATGAATTTGTCTCAGGCCATGGAAGAGCTCAAAAAGGATTTTGAAAATCAAGTAAGAGAGGCTCCCAAAAAGATGGGAAGAGAAATAAGAATGATGTAATAAAAACATGAAAAACAAGGCAACATCTTGGTAAAGGAGACTCCAAAAATATTGAAGAAAATAATACCTTAAAAACCAGACTAGGTCAAGTGGGAAAGGAAGTCCAAAAGCTCATTGAAGAAAATAAATCCTTAAAAATTACAATGGAGCAAATGGACACTAATAGCTTTATGAAAATCAGGAAACAATAAAACAAAACCGAAATAATGAAAAAATAAAGACCATGTCAAATATCTCATTGGATAAGCAACCTGACCTAGAAAATAGATCCAGGAGACATAATTTTAAAATTATTGGACTACCTGACAGTCATTATTTAAAAAAAAGAGCCTAGATATCATTTTTAAGAAATTATTATTAAGAAATTATTTAAGAAATTATTATTATTATGATTAAGGAAAACTGCCCTTATATTCAAGAAACAGAGGGTAAAATAGAAATTGAAAGAATACACCAATCGCCTCTTGAAAAAAGATCCCAAAAAGGAAAACTCCTAGGAATATTGGAGCCAAATTCCATAGTTCCAGGTCAATGAGAAAATATCCCAAGCAGACAGAAAGGAACAATTCTAGTATTATGGAGCCACAATCAGGATAACACAAGATTTAGCAGCTTCTATATTAAAGGGTCAGAGGCAATGGTGGGATTCAGCCAGTTCACACCTGTTCAGCAGAACTGGTAGCTAATTTTAGGTTGAATTCAGCAAACTGGTTGTTAGAGGAGGCAGGGCCTGCACCTACCATCAGTGGTTCAGTAGAGAATCATTTGTTACTTCATCTGAATCCCACCACTGGTGAGAGGACTTGGGATAAGATATTCTGGAGGTCAAAGGAGCTAGGGCTACAACTAAGAATCACTTACCCAGTAAAACTGAGTATAATCCACAAGGAGAAAAAAAAATGGATATTCAACGAGATAGAGGAATTTCAAGTATTCTTGAGAAAAGACAAGAGCTGAATAGAAAATTTGACTTTCAAATATAAAACTCAAGAGAAGCAAAAAAGGTAAACAGGAAAGAGAAATCATAAGTGACTTATTAACGTTAAATTCTTTACATTCTTACATGGGAAGATGATATTTGTAACTCATGAGACATTTCTCATTATTAGGGAAGATATACATACATGCATACAAACATGCATGTATATACACACACACAGGACATAGGTGTTAATGGAATATGAAGGTATAATACTGAAAAAATAAAATTAAGGGGTGAGAGGAATGTACTGGGATAAAGAGAAAGGGAGAGGTAGGATGAGGTAAATTATCTCACATAAAAGAGGTGAGAAAAAGCTTTTACTGTGGAGGGGAAGAGGGAGAAGGTGAGTGGGAATGAGAGAACCTTACACTTGTTGGAATTGGCTCAAAGAGGGAATAACATACACACTCAATTGGGTACAGAAATCTATCTTACCATACAGGAAAGTGGGATGAAGGGCATAAGAGAACAAGGGGGCAGGGTGATAGAAGGAATGGCAAATGGGGGGGGGGTAGTTAGAAGCAAAACATTCTTGAGGAGGGACAGGGTGAAAGAAAAGAGAGAATAGAATAAATGGGGTAGGGGGAATAGGATGGAGGGAAATACAGTTAAAAGTAGTAACTGTGAAAAAATTTTGAAGCACGTTTCTCTGATAAAGGCCTCATTTCTCTAACATGTAGACAACTGAATAAATTTTGTACAATTGAGAGCCATTCCCCAATTGATAAATGATCAAATGATATAATCAGTTTTCTGATTAAGTAGTCAAAGCTATCTATAGCCACATAAAAGAAAAATACTCCAACTCACTATTGGTTTGAGAGATGCAAATTAAAACAATTCTGAGATACTACCCCATACCTATTAGATTGGTTAATAGGACAGCAAAGGTAAATGACAAATGTTGGAGGGGATGTGGGAAAAATGAGATATTAATGCATTGTTGATGGAGTTGTGAACTAATTCAAACATTCTGTTAAACAATTTTGAACTATGTGGAAAGGGCTATAAAAACATGCATACCTTTTGACCTAGAAATACCACTACTAGGTCTTTATCTCATTTAAATGAGATAAAAAAAATAAAGGAAAAGGACCTATATGTACAAAAATATTTATAGCTGTTCTTTTCTGGGGGCAAAGATTTAGAAATTGAGGGGATGCCCATCAATTGTGGAATGGCAGAACAAATTGTGTTGTGTGATTATGATGGAATGCTATTGTACTATAGGAAATGATGAGCAGGATGCTCTAAGAGAAACCTGGAAAGATTTATATGAACTGATGCAAAGTAAAATGTACTTTGTACAAAGTAACAGCAGTATCATAAGTGATAAGCTGTGAATGACTTAGCTGCAATACAACCATCCAAGGCAACTCTGAAGGACTTAGGATGAAATATGCTATCCATTCCCAGACAAAGAACTGATGTTATCTGAATGCAGACTGAAGCGTATTTTTTTTTACTTTCTTCATTTTTCTTTAGTTTTTTGGTTTATGTTTTCTTTCACATGACTATTATTGAAGTGTTTTTCATGACTACACATGTCTACATTGCATTGAATTGTTTGCCTTCTCAATGAGGGGTTTTGGAAGGAAGGAAGGAAGAGAATTTAGAACTTAAAGTTTAAAAATAAATGCTAAAATTGTTTTTACATGTAACTAGGGAAAAAAATAAAATACCTAATAAAAACAATTTTTTAAAAAGTTGTGATTTATCCAAAAATTAAATTATTTCCTAGTTAGATGCCTATTAAGTTTTTGAGGCAGAATTCAAATCTAGATCTCTTGACTCTAGGTCTAATATTGCTTTCCATTATGCTAATGCTTCTATTCTAATGTTTCCCAAATGTAGCTCTCCATTTATTGACCTTTCTTCTGAGGTCTAGATTTCCAGCTTCTCACAGACCATATTCTTCTGAATCTCTGACCACCTCCTAAAGTTGGGCATGACCCAAACAGTCCCCATTGTATTAATGTTTTTAAAATTAACTTTTGCTCGAGTTGAAAGTACATATATAAATATAGATATCCATATGTGGGTATATATTTATCCTATATATCTGTATATACAGATATTCATACCTACATGTATATGTAATATCACCAAAAGTATGAGATAGAAGTAAACATTACATTACAATAGACTAGAGTTTATATGTAAATTCCAGGATCACTCTTGCAAATGACCTCCAAGAATATATTACTTGGTAACCAAAAAATACTAATTGACATATTTTCTAAAACTTTTCTCTATGAAATTTAATATGGGCTGGGTCTTAGAGCTTTAAATACACAAAGCACTTTAAAATGATGCATAAGAATCTCAGTTGATCCATTTTAAAATCCTCTGCATTAGAATATTACTGCTTAATAGGTTTCATTTTTATCCATTTTAATTATACAATCTTTTTTTTTTTTACCTTTACGTGTAGCGTTTACATTTCATGGCTTTGAGTTTTAAGTGAGACAATATTGTGAGCTGAGAATATTAAGTGAGGAAAGTACTAAATTTGTCTTTGTGATTGGCAATGGTGCAATCACTCAATAATAACAATAGCTAACATTTAGATAACACAGTGGGCCAAGCAATGTGCTAAGTACTTTGCAGTAATTATATCATATGATCCTCACAATGGCCCTATGAGATAAATGCTATAATTATCCCCATTTTACAGATGAGGCAATTGAGGCAAACAGGTTTAAGTGACATGTCCAGGGTCACATGTATATATAGTAAGTGTCTTAAGCTGGAATTAAAAATGAGCCTTTATGACTCTAGGCTTAGCCCTCTATCCACTGAGCCATCTAGCATTCCATATAGTTTTGGAGAAATGTAGGTTTTCCATGAAGTTTTTTTTTAATTTATCCAAAATAAACTATCATTCTAAGAAATAGAACAGAAAATGTGTTCTACATGTTCCAGTTAAATGCTTGGCTCATAACCTAGTACTTTCTCGGCATGGTTATGTGCCTTAATGTATATTAAGGTAATTGACAATGGTTTGTAGGATACATTTAAGGGAATAAAGAATGACATTAGGAAGGAGGCTAATGTGACAATGTAGGTGAAAGCTGATATAAGAACCTAAACCAGAGTAGTGGCACTGGAAATGAAGAAGGAACAGAAAATAGATGCTTTATTGACTAATGAAATTGTGGACATTTGAGGTACTACCTAGTAAAGCAGGCTTTTCCTCCTCACTACTACCTCACCTCTGCCACAGTTCATAGGGTCTTAATCTCAGGAATTTGTTTTTACTCTGTCTATATTTTGTATCTACTTTCTGTGTACGTGTTATTTTTCCCCAATAGGATTGAAGCCCCTGGAGGGCAAGGGTCATTTTTGTTTTATTTTTCCTTTTTGCAGTTCCTGGTAATCAAGGAGTTCACAATCAATATTTGCTGAATTATACTAATCTGATTGTTGTAGATAAATGACAGAGAAGCATGATTCTAATATTAGGTTCTGAGCGCACATGACTAGGAAAATGCAGGTCTCATCGACAGAAATCATAGGAATGGGTCATCAGAAAGGAGTTTTTCCTCAGCTGGTCATGTGTTCTGTGACAGTGTAGATGCAGAGAAAGTTTTTCATTCGAAATAAGAGAGCTGACTAAGCAAAAGTACAAAGTTGGGAAAAAGGAAGGATATGTATCTGTGTATGAGTGTGTATCTGTGTGCGTATAAATGCCATTGAGGATAGAAGGGTTGAGGAAGATAAGAGGGGAGTAGGGATATCTACTTAACCCAAGTGGAAGTTTTCTTCTCAGTGAATATCAATCAAATACACCCCTAACTCTTATCACCCACCACTGGAATTGGAGCTGATTCATGGGAAGCTCTATTCCTTACCAAGGCAAATCATTCTACCAGTACAAGTTATCCAATTCCATCTTGTCTCCTTCAAAAAATTGCCCCCTCTGTCATTCCTGCTCTGTAATTTGCCTCCTACTTTTCCCTGTCTATTGTCTGCTTCCCTATTGCCTACAAACCTTTCTGTGTCTCCCTAAACCTCAGAAACACTCTCTTGACCTTTCCACCTCCAATGTCATCCTATAGCTCCTCTGCCCTTTTTGGTTAAATTGCTTGAGAAAGTCATATGCAATCAATGCCTTCCCTTCTTTTCCTTTCACTCTCTTTTTAACCTCCTACAATCTGACTTTTGTCCTTATTATTTGTTCTTTCCAAAGTAACCAACCATCTCCTAAATGCCACATCCATTGGCCTTTTCTCAGTCCTCATTTTTCTCGACCTCTCTACAGCTTTTGATACTGTTGATTACCCTCTTCTCCTTGATACTCTTTTTTCTCTAGATTTTCTGAACACTTCTCTCCTGGTTCTCCCTCTAACTATCAAACTGTTTCTTCATAGTCTCTTTGTCAGATACTTAACCGAGTTAAACTGTTATTCTTCTCTTCTCCCACTATACTACTTCACTTGGCCATCTAACCAGTTCCCATAAATGTAATTATCATCTCTATGCTGATAATTCTCAAATCTACGTGTCTTGTCTTAACCTTTCTTTTTATGTCCATTCTCACAGCTCCGAATAACTTGTCAGATATCTTGAACTGGATATCTAATAGACATCTAAAAAAAACCATCTTATAATTTACCTTAAACTCAACATGTCAAAAACTGAGCTCATTATCTTTCCTGTAAACCCTCCCCTTTTTCGCGGTTCATAACCTAGCTGCCATCTAATTTCTCACTATCTTTTACCCATCCATATCCCATTCTGTTGCCCCTTATTACCACATGTTTGGACTATTGGAATAGTTTGCTGGTGGCTCTACCTGCCACAAGTGTTTCCCTACTTTAGTGTGTCACACATCTGGCCAGGAAAGTGATTTTCTTAAAGTGTATCAATGTCAGGCCATATCACTCCCCTACTCAAAAAATCATCTGGCTCTAATGTCACCTCCAGGATCAAATACAAAAATCTTCTGTTTGTAGTGTAAAGCCCTAAATCTACGTCCCCATTACATTCTAGTCTTATTCTTTACATAGCCTTTCCTCCATTCTTCTATCCAATGATTGAGATCCAAAGATCTTCTTATTCCACAAACAAGACGTTCCATCTTTGGGCTCTGGGCATTTTCTCTGAATGGTCCCCTTTCCTGGCATGCTATCTCTCCTTCAATGGATTTCTTCAAGTCTCAACAAACATTCCACTTTCTGCAGGGAGCCTTTCTCAATCTCTCTTAATTCTAGTTTTTTTTTTTTTCTGTCTGTCAGTTACTTCTCATTTATCCTACGTATACCTCGTTTGTACACATTTTGTTTACTTGTTGTCTCCTTCAATTAGAATATAAGATCTTTGATGGCAAGGACTATTTTTGCCTCCAAAGCATTTAGCAGCATGCCAAGCACATAGAAGAAGCTTAATAAATGCTTATTGATTAACTGTATGTGTAACGTAGGGGCAGCTAAGTTGCATAGTAGATAGAGCTGTTGGCCTAGAGTTGTCTTTCTGAGTTCAAATCTGACCTCAGACACTTACTAGTCGTGTGATCCTAAGTGAGTTACTTAACCCTGTTAGCCTGAGAATCATCCATATTGCTTTTTTTGTGTGCAACATCAGGTTTAATACCCATATAGACAAAGTAGCTTTTGTTTTAGCTATAGACTGAACTGAGTCAGCCTGTCCAGCACCAGTTTGGGGCATTGATCTCTGTGACTTCTAGCAAAAGAATTCAGGTGGATGTCCAATTTATATCCTTTACTATTATTAGAAAATTGTAAGAAGTGTTTCTTATTCACCAGAGCCCTTTATCTTCAGTATCACACATCCAGGTCATAGCAGAGCTGAGTGTAGTACTAAGGTTTTCTGAATCCCGCTACAAGGTTTCAAGTATCCCTTGTGGAAAAAAAAACAACATAATTCAAGACCTTTACAACAAGGAAGAGGGAAAAGATTAGTCGTAGGCCTCAGAAAACTAGTTACAGTTTAATAGCCGGAGGTAAGACTCCCATCCTCCCTCTTTCCATCATTGGATACAATGGTTTCTACTCGTGAATTAAGACATAAATCTAGACATTGCATACCACATTTAGGTGGTTGGAGCTAAAAAGAGAATCGAGAAAAGTATGAAAGAAAAAAATATGGTTTTATGAGTTTATAGCAACTGACATTGGGGAAACAATTGGTAAGCGAAGAGAGAAAAAATGTACATGAGCAAAATAATTGAAAAAATCACGAGGGAGAAAATCATGACAACTTTACCAGAAAAAGTCCATTAAAATCACAATCCATCAGATAGGCATCTTCAGGACACTAGCTGTTGCTTTAATTTATTTTGAAACATGAGGATGTTATAGCTGAAAGCATATGAATTAACTAGACTAGTCAAAAGATAAGGGTGTTTTGTCTCCAAAGTCATATGAACTTATTAAAGCCATCTTCATGCCACAGGCACCAACAAGTTGAAGGGAGGCTACACACACACACACACACACACACACACACACACACACACACACACACACACACACGCATATGCTGAAGAAAGCTATTTCTTCAAGTTTGGAGTTTTCATTTATTTTGTTTTCTGCTTTCAAATCTTTTCGCCTCTCCTGATGACCCTTGTCCTCCTTCTGCAAGGTGCAAGATATAGATGCATGTACATATCTTCTGAGATGTGGTGAAAGGAAGGAGAAAAATGAAAGAAACATTGTTCTATAATTGATCATATCTTGTTTATCCAGTAATCTTGACACACAGAAAAAATTCAACAACACCATCACAAAGGCTGATAGTTAATGGCACAGAACTCACAGAAAATATAGCGAAGAAAGTTTTGGTCAAGATAAGAAAATCTCCTCACCTTTGTCCTTCTAAGTTTTTCAATTATTCGTTTTTCACTTCTACTCTACACCTTTCTCCAACTCATGTTTGTAAAAGTGAGACCATACAGAAAACACGGTAGTTGCTGCTGTTCTGAACATCTGTACCACTCACATCTTTTCTCTGCTGATAGACAATGCTCATTGGCAGAGCTTTTCTTCACTTGCAACCGTAATAGAAAACTCCTCTCAGTAAAATAGGCAAGCATCAACACTGCAATCTCTAGTCTTTATTCATAAAATGAAAGAAGCAACTGCAACCACTGTGACCAATGACAATTATAAAGATTTCAGTACAGTTTAAGGGAAATTGAAGAGTCAGGAAGACCAATATCTTACATTCAGCCCTGCCATTAATTTGGCAATATGGCCTTGTGTAATCCACTTAACAATTCTGAGTCTGAGTTTCTTCATCTGTACAAAGAAGGGGATGAACAATGTGTATTCTAAAATTCATTCCAGCTCTAGCAATTGATTGGCTGATAATGATAAAAGTCTAGGGTGATTTACCCAGCCTTTGCTATAATGTTTGGGAGATCAGTCTTAAAAAGTGTAGTAGAAAGGCACTCTGATCCTATTGCCTCCCATAAATGCATAATGATGGTCCACTTATGCAATATGATTGGAGCTTTGATCACTACCCCTAAGTGTACGATGTTTATATTGTGACATGGTTAAATGAATAACAATGGCTTACATTTGAACAGTATAATAATTGTTTTTTATAATAAACTTGACCAAATAATTGCTTAATTGAACACTATCCAAACTCAATATAGAGTTGAAGAGGCAAAAACGATGAGGATGATGATGAATGATTACCATATAATGAGCCGCCTTTCATTTTCTTTTCTTTGACTCTTCATTGTGCAGAATTTTCCCTGGCTTTGGAACTGTTGTTCATAAATGAATCTATTCCTAATTCATTTCCTGAATCTCTTACTTGATGAATTTCTGATTTTGATTTGTTATTCTCTTTGCTCCCTAGAACAGGACACCAGTTCTTACCATTGAGTCTACACCCTAGTATTAGCTATTTCCTCATCAGGAAAGAGGAAAACAGAGTCATAAAATCATAGAATTACAGATTCTGAGCTATAAGAGAGCTTAAAAGTTTCCTTTCTCAAATCTTTCATTTTGCAGATGAGGAAACCAAGTCCAGAGAAATTACATGATTTGTTCAAGGTCACAAAGAGCATAAGTCACAGAGTCAAGATTTGAATTCGTGTCTTCTTATTCCAAATCTAATATTCTTTCCACCACAACAAGATGACTTGCTTTACACACATACAAAAACATACATCTTTTCTCCCAACAAGGATGCAACTACTTACTACTTTTTGCAAGAAGCCATGGCTCTGGGTTCAAGGAAAAAGAAAAAGAAAGCACGATTACTACAGACATTACAGTCTAGTCTTAGGGATTGATCAGAGCTACATCCTGAACAAATTGATGAGGTAACGTTTGTTTCGGACTTGCCTTTTCTCTATGGCATCTTGGAATCAGGGAATTTTACATTGTCCATCTAGCCCAACCTATATTCGAAAGTATGAATATATCCATTTGTTCCTCTTTGAGAAAATTAAAGACATATACAATGTCGAGAGACCTTGTTGACCCTGTTAACATTCCAGGAAGGATGAATCAATGACTCTTAGTGACATATTGATTGGCTTATGCTAAAACTATAAATTAGAATTGTAATTGCAAAAGCAATCCTTCTTCTTTGAAATTCAGAGTGAGAGTGACCCAAACACTGATGAGGCACCAAGAGCAGACCTTGGGGGAGTGAGAAGTTTGGGCAACATGCACACATCTGGCAGGGAACGATTGGAAACATTATGGCAGAGGCATAATGTAATTACACATGTTCCCTCTTTCACGTCAGAGGCAACTACATGGTACAGTGGATAGACTAGTCTTGGTCCTGGAGTAAGGAAGATTCAACTTTCTCAATTCAAATCTGACCTTAAATACTTACTAGCTGTGTGACCCTGGGCAAGTCACTAAACCCTGTTTACATCAGTTTCCTCATCTGTAAAATGAGATGGAGAAAGAAATGACAAACTGCTGCAATATTTTTGCCAAGAAAATATCAAATGGTGTCATGAAGAGTCAGACATCACTGTAAAACTACTGAATAACCTCTTTCACGTCACTACAAGCTATTAGAGTTACTGGACCTAGTCATGGAAAGGCAATGTTATTGGTATGTTGCAGCTTTACATGCTTTAAAACTATGGCCCAAGGAGAGGGACCTATGTGTCCACATCCTTCTGGAGCAGTGTGGAGACTTCAGAGATTTAGTCTTATAAAGAGACTGATAATAGCAATATCTTGGAGGAAAGAAATACTGAATAAAGTTCCAGAGGTAGAAGAACAAAAGATCTGCACCATGATATGAAGAAGCAAAAAACACAGATTTTACTCTCCTCTACAAAGAGAAGGGTAAGAGTTCGGGTAAGAGGAGGGGAAAGAGTCAATCAGAAAATATAGGGCAAGTGAGGAGGTTATTGCCCTTCTAAAACCTAAGTTCATTTCCCTTGCAATGAAATTCCAGATCTGGACATATTCCTGTAAGTATAGATATCTATATATGTCTCTGGAGGTAAATACGCTCACAAAGCGAGCAAATCACATTTCTTTCAGCTCACTTTGGCAGCAGTGGCAGTGGCAGTGGCTGTGGCAACAGTATATCTCACTGGAAGTTCTTACTCCTAGGCATGGGTCTCTGGACTTCCTACCTTGAAAGCAAAGCAGCAGGCACTGAATAAAGGTGAAGTTTCTTCCAACTTTACCTTACCAATTCCAACTACCTGACAGTCTTTCTGTGTTATAAGGCATTCATGACCCACATTGTTTGAGAAGTAGGCAGGCCTGGCTCAAAGGTAAACAAAAAGGAAGTAGTCAAGGCTTTCGCCATTGTGGAAATCCCACCTATGATCATCGTAGGCATCATGGGCTATGTGTGAACTTCCTGAGGTCTCCAGACTTTCAAAACTATCTTTGCTGAGCACATCAGTTATGAGTGTAAGAGGTGATTCTACAAGAACTGGCAGAAGTTTAAAAGGAAGCCCTTCACCAAGTTCTTCAAGAAGTGGCCAGAATGATAACTACAAGAAGCAGTTGGAGAAAGGCTTCAACAGCATGAAGAAATACTGCCAGGTGACTCGATCGTTGTCCACAGCCAGATGAGATTAGTCCCTCTGAAGCAAAAGAAGTTTCATCTGATGGAGATCCAAGTAAATGGTGGCAGCATGTCTGTGAAACTGGGATAGGTCTACAAGAAGCTGGAGCAGCAAGTGTCTATGTTCACTGTGTTTGAGAAGGACGAGATAATTGACATCATTGAAGTGACAAAGGGCAAGAGTTACAAAGGTATCAAAACCTGCTAGTACACAAAGGAACTCCCCCCCCAAAAAAAACCAACAAGGCCTGAATAAGGTGGCATATATTAGAGCTTGGCAGCCTGCTAACATGGCCTTCTCTGAGACTTGGGTAGGTCTGATTGGCTACCACCATCACAGAAATCAATGAAAAAATCTACAAGATGCCCAAGGCTACAAGATCAAGAATAGGAAACAGATCAAAAACAACACATCAACCAGTTGTGACCTGTCTGATAAGAGCATTAAACCTCTGGGTGTCTTTGTGTACTATGGTGAAGTGACCGTGTGTTGTTGTCCGTGTTGTTGGAATCAAGAAGTGTGTCTTCACCCTGTTGAAATCTCTGCTGGAAGACTAAACATCATCTCATGGAGGAAATTGACTTGAAGTTTGACACCATCTCTAAATTTGACCGTGGCCAGTTCCAGACAGTAGAGGAAAAGAAAACTTTCATGGGACCACTTAAAAAAAGATCACATTGCTAAAGAAGCTGCCTAATGTTTCCAGACCAAGGTTGATATGATGGATTTTCAATAAACTGAAGGTATTTTCAAAGCAAGAGACAGAGAAAGAGAAAAAGACAGACAGACAGACAGACAGACAGAGAGAGAGAGAGAGACAGAGACAGAGAGAGAGAGAGAGAAAGACAGAGAGAGAGAGAGAAAGAGAGAGACAGAGAGAGAGACAGAGACAGAGAGAGAGAGACAGAGAGAGACAGACACAGAGAGAGGCAGAGAGAGACAGAGACAGAGAGGCAGAGAGAGACAGAGAGAAACAGAGAGAGAGGGAGGGAGGGAGAGTCACAGAATCAAAATTTGAACTTGCCTTCTGATTCCAACTATAGCATTCTTTCTACTATAACAAGATAACTTGTTTTATTTCAATACAAACAAACATCCTTCTTTCCAACAATGGTGTATATTATATTTACTAGAAAAGTATGTGGATTATTATCAGCTATATAAACTCCTTTGAATTCTCTGCATGGGTACATATATCCCTGTGTGTTGGTGTTTTGCATTTTCTGTGAAGCAGAATATAAGGTGTTTTCTATTCTTTATACATTGTTACCTCAACTTTTCATGAAATTTTGGCACCCTTTTATTTATATCAGAAATCCTAGAAGTATTAGAATGCAGTGGGGGAAATAAAGTTCCCATTCTGGAGTTAGAGAACCTGGGTTCAGATTTTGGCTTTTCAAATCCTATAACCTTGTGAAAATCATTCAAACTTTTGGGTGTCAGTTTCCCTATCTATAACATGACAGAGCTGGCCTGTCATCCTGAGATGCCTAAGATCTTGGAAATATCTTTTCTGGTCCACATCTATGAGTCAGTGTTCTGGGTATACGAGATTGAACTCTGGGTATGAGGGAAAAAGTATAAAGAGGGAATCCAATGTTATTTTCTGAAAATTTCCCCGTAAGTTAAAAATCCATCTAAACAAGTCTGAACCTTGTGGGCCACATATTACACTTGCAAAGAAAAAAAGGGTGAAAATTCAGGGGAGTTTTACCATTAAATAGGAATATATCAAGCTCTTAAAAGGAATGAAGGAATGGTTTTAGAAGATGACCTACCCATCAGCAGAAAACTCCAACTCCCATATCAGTTAATGGGATAGATAAAGAGCTTCCAAGAGTTTCTTGAAAAAAAAAAAACTTATTTATACATATACACCAATAGGAACTTTCAACAGCCCAGGATCAAGTAGCCTTTGTAGTATCATATCTGATGGAATAAGTTCACTGATGATCCAAGGCCTACTTCCCTGGCAAGAGCTCCCTAATGCATACTACTGAAAGATTCCTTTATGAGATCAAGCAGAATCCAGCTCAATCCACAGGAATTGGAACACATAATTACACAGTCTGTGGCCTCAGGAAGGAACATGGCAGAGAATTTTGGGTCCATCAGAACCATAAGGCAGAATTTATTTTTTCATGAACCTGTTTAGAGTGTGTGTGTGTGGGGGGTGCATGCGTGTACATATGTATGTATGTTTTAAGTCTTCTTTACTCCTTTTGGAGATATTAGCTCAAGTAGAAGTAGTTACAGATCTCCTAGAATTTTCTTAGCAATGTGTTCATACAGAGAAATGCTACTAGTTATAGCAGAGACACTTCAATTCTTCTAGCATTCTTTAAGCCAACTTCCATTAACTTATACTCAGCATGGGAGATACCATGAAATTTGGAAAAGACCAGGTTTGAACCATTTCCAACACACAGGTCCAAAGCATGAGCCAAAGTGATGCTGAATCTGAACGGTTTGGTGATTACTATCTAAATCAAATGTACTTGAATTTTGACTTTTTTGTCATGGACTCCTTTGTTAGTCTGGTGAGGCCTCTGGACCCCTTTTCATAATAATGATTTTAAATGCATAAAATGAATGTGATGAGGCCCCATTGTACATAGTGAGGGCCAACATCTGTGTGTAGCATGGGGGCATTGGAGCTCAAAAGAATGCAGAATAGACATCTATAGCTTCTTTCCCCCAATCATTCTCCAAGGGAAACTTTAATTCCTGCCAGGATGGGTAGTGGGACATCTAGGGAAGAGGCTGGTCATTGTGCTCTTCTCAGAGTGAGAATGTATCACATTAGAGTTTATCTATTTGCTCTCTTCAATACTGTTAGTCTAGGGGATATGATCAGGTTCAATAAAACTTTTGATTGCTGGAGTTTTTTGTTTATGCAGAGGGAAGAGGAAATCAAGTATTATATACAAGGCTTGACCCCTTTTCCACCAAATACCAGTTGCACAATGAACACATGTAGAACTTAGTCCAGAAAACACTTTAATCCAAATCAGTAGGAAAACAGACATCAGTGAAGAAATCTATAGAAGAATACATGCCATACAATACAGAGGAAAGGAGTTCTATTGGGAGTGAGGTAACACAGCTGAACTTAGAGATAGTCCTGGATCTCACCCAAGGGGAAGTTCCTCAAAGCCTTTGTTATAGCAAACTGAGTGTAGGGAGATAAAACAGAGTACTGGCTCCTGTCATTTCCAGAATCTTTTCCTTCAGGAAACTGAAATTGGGGGTTCTCCTCCATCTTCCTTCCTCATGGTAGAAGCCAGAAGTGCCAGAAGCCCCAGAAGTGACTCAAAATTTGAGGAAAACTTGAAGAGATCAAGGTAAGGAATTCATCTCCACTAATGAGGAGAGAGTTCCAATGGCTTTGGGACTGGGGTTATTGGAAATATGTAGGATTCTAAGGAAGCCAAAGATTAGTGAAAAGAGATTCATTTTTTTTCCCTCATTGAAGTTAACACATCCCATGAAATCTATCCACAGACTCATTGGGGCTTTATAGACCTCAAATTAGTAATTTCTTCTTTAAAATGATAGGGCTCACAGATCAACTCACTTAGATCCTCAAGAAAGAGATAGACTATTGGAATCTGGCCCTGCCACTAATTCTTCTCCCCCACCCCCTTGCAACATCGACTACATCCAGTTGTTCCTCATCTTTGAATTGGGACTTCCCAAATACCACAGGGGTATTTTAGGTTTCAGCTTTATTGGGCTTTGGTGCCTCATGGAAATTCATGGACTTAGTTTTCACTCAGCAAGTGCAAGTGAGAAACAATGTGATATGCTTTTCATCTTTAGTTCCAGTAGTTTTGCTGACTCTCTTTTGTTGGCTACTTAGTAAGCCATTTAACAAGTATTTATTGAGCACCTACTATGTGTGAGGCACTGGAAAAGGGAGGGGGCAGAAATGCTGGCAAAGAGATAAAAATTTAAAAGTGAAACATCCCCTGTCTCCAAGAAGCTTACATTCTACTATCACCTAATCAACTTTTCAAACCCATAGGGGTAAGTTTGTTGTTCATCTTTCCTTTTTGAAGATGAAAAATGACATCATGATGTGATGGGTGATAATTTGTAGGTGAATTATATTTAAGTGAGGTGGAGTGTATAAAGTGGGGTACAAAGCAGAATTGTACAGTTGTATAAAGGAGGCCGTTGATAAAAAGAAATTCCCTGTATGTAGTAATATGTTTATAGCAGCATTTTTTTGAGATGGCAAATAATTTTTAATCATTATTATTTGATTGGGAAATGGCTACATTACCTTCTTGATGCATGAATGTAACAGAATATTACTGTGCTATAAAAATAATGAATAATAAATACCAGAAAACCGTGGAAAGACTTACATGAACTGTTGAAGGGTGATGTAAACAGGACCAAGAAAACAATATGCACGATGATCTCAACAATATATATTTAAAAAAGCAAGACAAAACATATAAAGTGAATGCCACAAAATTTCAAAGAACAGACAAATATGGCCCCAAGGAAGAAATATGAGAAAGTATTTCCCCTTTCTCATTTGCAAAGCTGTAAAGTCCATGGATGTGGGACATTAAATATAATTTCAGATTTATTTAATCTGTTGATAGGTTTTGCTATTTTTTCCATCATCTTTTCCTTTAAAACATTTTTAATTGTATTGAATGGCTCCATAGGAAGAGGGAGTGATACAGGAAAAAATATAGACAATAAAAAATCAAAATATTTATTTTATAGAACTATAAGGGACCTTAGTGATATTATAATTCAATGGGAGTAAAACTCAAATAAAAACAGAGTCCTCAAC
>CM053627.1:125228547-125247981 GCA_028646595.1 Phalanger gymnotis | reverse complement strand
AGGAAGGAAGGAAGGAAGGAAGGAAGGAAGGAAGGAAGGAAGGAAGGAAAGAAAATGTGGAATAGAATTCAGGAAAAAATATGCAAGAAATTCTATATTCTCTTAATGAAAAATTGAAAGCAAAGGTAAAAAAAGTTTTAGTTATTTACACAATCAAAGTACCAGAAAACACATAAATATGCAACTTAACATCAATTAAAAATTCATTTCATTAGCGGGTTTGAGAAACAACAAAATTCGAGGAGAAAAAGTTAAAAGAAAGAATGTGGATAATTTCTGCTTATCTATATGATTAAATGAAGTCTAATATAATAAAAATGCAGGTTGAAATTAAAAGAAAAATAGAAATCGTGTGTGTCATGAATATAATAATGACAGAATGATTTATGCACAGTGATGTAACATTACCTTTCCTTTTCTGAAAAACTGGAATGTGGCAGGGCTGAGTAAGAGCAATGCTTTTTGGCTCATATATATCCCAATGGCAACATGAATTATTGGTAAAAACAACTCACCAACTTTTTTTTATATGCAAAGCCAATCCCGCATTTCTTAACAAAGAGCATCATGTATCCAAGACCAAAAAGAAAAAGAAAATGCCAATGATTCTCCCAAATATAAGCCAATTATATATTTATGCACTTTATAGTGTACAAAGCTTTCATAGTTTGTGTCGCTAAATCATGGAATCTCTTACAAGACAATAATATATTTCCAAAGGAGCACATAAAGGGCTCCAAAAAGTCCCAGGGGTGTAGAGAACAACTCATAGATTCAGTGATTATTGAACACTGAGAAAGTTCTGTAACATTTATACTGCTTTTATTGATCAATGAGAAGTCTTTGCTTTAATTCTGCACTGCTGTCTGAACTATGCACTACAAATATGTAAAACAGATGTAAAATGAAAAAGAAAACTTTCTTGTAACTAAAATGTACTGGGAACACAATAATTTCAAGATTTTAGAAATTAATTTGGCAATATTCAGAAGGATTATTTAAATCCCTCATGTTTCTACCCAGCCTTAGAACCATTCTGATATCTCCTCTGTTGCACTGAAAATGATTTACATGTTAAAAAAAATATAGTACCAAAATATTTTATTAAACATTTGATGGTAAATGGCTGACATTATGCTACATGGCTTCCATGAAAAACAAATTGAATTGCCTCTCAATCTATGAGATCTTTCTCCAATGATATCACAATATAATTTTAACTCAACAAGTGTAAATTTCACTATGAAATGTGTGTCAAGAGTATCAAGGAAAGATAGGAATTGAAGGTTCTGAGCTTAAATCCAGAAGCCAAATAGAACAAATCGACAAAAGTGACACACATTGTCTGATCCTTTCCAGAAAAAATATATCACTCATCAGGATAAAGTTGATGCTGTTTATATCAGAAGATTATTGGGATATTGAAATCAAAGCTCAATAAAAAGAACACATTTAAAGAAATTAACACTTAATACCGTCTTAACATTCATTGATAGTACTATAAAATAGATCACAACCCAAATGGAAAGTATTCTAACAAATATTCATACAATAGTAATGAGACATGTGACCCATTACAATACTGCAGCTATGAAAAAATTAATGCTTCCTCATCAAAAATAAGAAAGAAGATTGATAAATGTTCTCCTAACACATGAAAAATTGGTTTAACACATTACAGAAATACATTTAAAACAAGTATATATCACCTAGTAGAACAATACCATGGTAAACATTGAAAATAGTTAGCTACATTTGGATTCATCAAACATTACTGAAATTGGTTTACTGCTGGATGGAACCTAGGAAACTGAAAATTCAAGTATCAAGGCACAAGGCTCTCTCTGCGCAACATCCATTGGAACCCAGCCAATAATATGTTAACAAAGATGCATTGAACAAATATCTGAGTCATATGGAATCATTTGTAAAAGTGGAGGGCTTTATGATTGCAATTCAAGAAAGGTCATTTTGACTACGAATTATAGAAAGTTTATTTTAAGAATCTGAACTTATTTTTTAATTAATTATTATTATTTTAGTTTACAATACTCAGTTCCAGAAGTTTTTGAGGTCCAAATTTTCTCTCCCACACTCTCTCCCTTCCCCCCCCAAGACAGCATATAATCTGATATAGGTTCTACATTTGAACTTATTTTCCCAATAATCAAGTTGTAAAGAAGAATTATAGCCAATGAAATGAACCATGAGAAAGGTGTAATAAAAACAAAAATAAAATTAAATTAAAAAAAAGAATCTGGACTTCACAATCACTGAAGATTATGTAAAGAAATGTCAGAAAATATGAAACACTTCACCACAACCTTCAAAACTTTAGCACTTACTGAATACCTAGCAAACAATGACTTAGTGTCTAGAATTACATACTAATATCCCACTATCTTTCCTGGACTATCAGGAGATAAATCCTCTCACAACATATTGATGCCACAAAATATCCTGAAAAAATCAAGCAAGAAACTCTATTAAAGCTTAATCATTATCACAAACTGTACTATTGTACCAATCACCTGGGTATACCATTAGTCCATAAAAACATAATATTAAAAATGTCATTGATGTATTTGTTTTAATAATACATGTTTATAGACTACTCCCACTTTATAAGAAGTCTCTTATAATATAGTATAACATATAAGTAAAACTAATATTACAGTGGCCTCAGGTGAAAGTATAAATTTTTACATCTATAATACTCCACCTCTCTGTTTTTAAAAATTGAAAGACATATATTTTCCTTCAATTGCCACCCCATTGAAAAAAAAGGAAAAAAATATTGTAAGAACTATGCATAAAAAACAAAAAAAAATTTCTTTAATAGACAGAGTTAGATGTTCCCTTTTTCACTGTGGTAAGGCTTGAAAAAAATAGATTTCTATTTTTTTTATATATAGAGAGGAAGCGTACTATAGATCAATACATATAAATCTATAGATACACGTATCTATAGATATAGATATATTTTTCTATATCCATATCTATTTATGTGGATTTATATTTCAATCTCTATGGATATAGCTACCTAGCTATATCCATTTGTGTGTATGTCTATATCTATCTACATCATCTCTATATCTACTTCTGTCACTCAAAACCTATCACATCTCTGAACGATAGCATGTTTCATCATTGGTCCTCTGGAATAATGAGTAGTCATTATTTTGATTATTCTTATAACATTTAAAGTTTGCTTGAATGTGTTATTATATAAATTATTCTTCTATTTCTGATCAATTCATTCTTTATCAATTTGTAAAAGTCTTCATTTTTATATTATTGCTGTTAAAATTATTTGTCTGCTTTAATACACATTGCCATACCAAATATTCATAATCACAAGCTATGTGGAACAAAATGTCTCTAGAAATATAAAAACTTGGCAGGAGGAATAAAAATCACATTGGAACAGGGTGAGATATATATGATCCTTGTTCTCCTGTCTGCTACTGGAATTATTCTGACAGTGTTTTCATTGAGTATGAGGTTATAAATTATTCAACTTCAAAAAAGAAAATTTACCTACTTGCACCCTGGTCTGCAGAACATTAACTTTTATAAGAATAATAGCAAGATAGTGACTTATCCCACAACCATTTCAATCTGGACATCACCAAAAAAGATGAGATGAATGAGTTAATAATAACATTTCAGAAAGGGCATTCTTCTAACACCTTCCCCTTGCTACTAGGATGGAGATTTCTCCAACAAAAATCATCCTCCCTTGAATGAGAGTTGTGAATGAGAACAGGAACCTTCTAATGGGGAAATGGAATGAGAGAAAATGGGGAGAGACTTAAAGGAAAGGCACTATCCAGGAGAATTAGAATTGAGTAAGGGCATAGAACGTAGGGAGGACAAAATGATGGTGCTGAGCACTAAGAGAAAGAAAGTAAAATGTCATGAAGAGTGAAAGGTCATAGAAATAGGAAAAAGAACCTTAAAGCAAATAAACTAATTTGCAGATTTTCCTAGAGAGTCCTGACTAAGAGCAGGATCAAGACGTAGAACTGGAGGAGACATTGGAAATCACGGAAATCAATCCCTCATCTTTTAAATATAGAAACCGAGGCCCAGATATGTTAAGTGGACTGTCTATGGCCAGAAAACTGGTAAGTGTCCAATGTAGCATTTGAACTAATGCTTTCCTAAATACAAGTCTAAGTTTCTCTTTATTGTACCACAAAAGACCACACAGTGTAATGAAAAGAGCACTAGTCTTTACACATAGTACTCTCAGTAACTAGAGCTTAAGAAATGCTTGTCAAATTAAGTAAAATTGATCTTAAAGATTTACCTTAGGAAATCAGTTTTTTTACTTCTGTCCTTAACACCTTATAGTTGTGTGACTTTTTTTGAAGGCCACCTTACTTTTTTGAACTGCAGTTTTTCCCTCTGTAAAATGGAAATACTCATACTTGTATTCCCAACTTCACAGATTTGTTGTGAGGAAAGCACTTTATAAACCTGTAGTCAATATATAAATCTAAGTTTTGATTGGGAGATTTAGGTTTCCCTTCAATGAGAAATAAAACTATCTTGGGTGCTCATGAAGGGTTCATAAAATGTTCAATGAATAGTTTTGTAGGTAGGCATGAGCTAACTTTTGTATCCAAGAGTCGATAATGATGTTCTCTTGAAGTGTGTGCAAATAGACCTGGCCCACACCATTCACAACTATGGTAATAACCAATGCAAAATAAGGTCTCCTCTTACTCTCTCAATTAAACTCAAAGTATTTCAGTTAGCTGAGTGTCTCTTTCCTATCTTGATACTCATGTTTCTCGCCAAAGCAAAGATAGTGTTTTCCACTTTAATTTTTAAAAATCTATGCACATCTTCCAGGAGCCAAGGTGACAGAATAAGCGGTAAGTTGCTCTCACTCTCCCTTGATGACCTTGAAAAACCCAGAAAGTACTGCCCCAGAAAGAATCCTGGAATAGTGGAGATGAGGTACAGCAGTTTTTTAGCTAGTTGAGGCTAGTGGAATTAACAGGAAATGTCCTTCTTGCTGTGGCTGAAGGGAACCAGTACAGGACTGGAAGCATCCAGGCAAGCCAGCAGCAAGCCCCACTTCAGAAAATCGACAGGATATTTTGAGCTCCAGGCTGGTGGAGTGGGCCAGCACCAACATCAAGACCCCCAAGTGTCTTTGCACAGCCAAGAGAATTGGCAGACAACAGCACAGGGAACCACCACTTGCAAAGCAAATAGGAATCCATCAGCAGCTGAGCCTATAAGTGCTCTAGCACAGCCCTGAGAGAAGAGGAGACCTCCAGTGGCCAGACCACCCCTCCCTCATTCCTCACCCCTTGAGCTTCAGTGTAACTCCAGTGAAATGTAGAAAGACCTTACCTGGCTTCTGCACATACCAGCCACCACTAAAAAAAAAAAAAAGCTCAGCACCAGGTAAGCTTCAACATTATACAGCTTCCACCTTCCAGAACCTGAGACCCCAGCACATAAAGCCAGTAACCAGGCCCCTAACCCCTAGCACAAGAAGCATGGGACAGAACCCCCTCTGCCTCAGAAGCATAGATCAAATTTAAAAGCCAGGAAAAAGGCAAATACAATGATCAAAAAATAAACTTAGAAAAGACCATAGATTCTTAGTATAGGGGCAGGGAAGATCAAAATAGAAATTCAGAAGAGAATAGTATTGTCACTATACTCACATCTGAAACTTCAAAGGTTACACACATATATATATATATATATATATATATATGTATAGATATATACATATATACACATATGTATATATACACATATATAAATATTGAAAATTCTATCTTTATTATAACATTTAAAAGATATGTATCTATACACACAAGGTATGAGTATAAATATATATACTATATGTAGAAGGTGTGGATACACACACACAGACAGAAGGTGTGGGTAAAAAATTAACTGATCTGATGACAAAAACTTAATTATTGGGTGAAAAAGGATTGTAATGGGAAAAGAGGAAAGGAGGAAGCAGAAAAGGGTAAATAATATCCCACGAAGAGACACAAAAGCATATTACAGTAGAGAGAAAGATGGGAGGGGGATGAGCACTATTTGAACTTTATTCTCATCAGATTGGCTCAAGGAGGAAATAACATACTCAGTTAGGTATAGAAATATAACTTTCTATACAGGCAGTATGAGGTTAAAGGGAAAAGAAAAGGGAGAGGGTGGTTATAAGGGTGGGAAAAAGTAGTAAGGGAAAAGAGAAAGAAAAGGAAGGGGGGCTGATAGAAAGGAGAGAAGATTGAGAGAGGTGGTGGTCAAAAGCAAAACTGTTTTGAGGAGGGGAAAGGGAGAAGGGAGAAATAAAAGCATAAACACGTGGGGGGGGATAGGACAGAGAGAAAGACAGAGATAGTAATCATAACTGTGAATATAAATGGGGTGAACTCTTCCATAAAATGGAAGCAGATAGCAGAATGAATTAAAAACCATAATTCTAAAATATGTTGTTTACAAGACACACATTTGAAACATAGGGATACACACAGGGTAAAAGGCTGGAGGAGAATACATTATGCTTCAGCTGAAGTTAAAAAAAAAAGTAGTAATCCTAATCTCAGACAAAGCAAAAGCAAAAAAAAAAAATAGATCTAATAAGACAGATAAGGAAGGAAACTATATCTTGCTAAAAGGCACTATGGACAATGAAGTAATATCATTAATATAGGAACCAAGTGGTATAGCATCCAAATTCTTGGAGGAGAAGTTAAGTGAGTTATGGGAAGAAATAAGATAACAAAACTATACTATTAGGGGACCTAAACCTCTCCCTCTCTGAACTTGATAATTCCAAACCCAAAATAAAAAAGAAAGAAGTTAAGGAGGTGAATAGAATCATAGAAAAAGTAGATATGGTAGACCACTGGAGAAATTTTAATGGAGATCAAAAGGAATATACCTTTTTCTCAGTGTTATATGGCACATACACAAAAATTGACCAAATACAGGGCATAAAAACCTCACTACCCAGTGCAAAAAGGCAGAAATAGTCAATGCATCCTTATCAGATCATGATGCAGTAAAAATTATATGTAATAAAGGGCTATGCCAAGATAAACTAAAAATTAATTGGAAATGAAATCATTTAATCCTAAAGAATGAGTGGGTCAAAAAAGAAATCATAGAAACAATCAGTAACTTCATTCAAGAGAATGACAATAATGTGACAACATACCAAAACTTATGTGATGCAGTGAAAGAGGTTCTTAGAGGATGTTTTATATCTCTGAATGTTTACATGAATAAAATAGAGAACAAGGAGATCAATGAACTGGGCATGTAACTGAAAAAGCTAGAAAAAGAACAAATTAAAAACACTCAAATACCAAATTAGAAATACTGAAAACCAAAGGAGAGATTGATAAAATTGAAATTAAGAAAACTATTGAAGTAATAAATAAAGCTAAGAGCTAGTTTTATGAAAAAAAATAATAATATAGGCAAGCCTTTGGTTAATTTGGTTTAAAAAAAAAACACGAAATTACCAGTATCAAAAATCAAAAAGGTAAATTCTCCACCAATGAAGAGGAAATTAAGACAATACTTGTAAACTATTTTGCCCAACTGTATGCCAATAAATTTGACAATCTTAGTGACATGGATGCATATTTACAAAAATATTAATTGCCCAAATTAATATGAGGAAATAATTACTTAAATAACCCCATCTCAGAAAAAAGAAATTGAGCAAGCCATCAACGAACTTCCTAGGAAAAATTCTCCAGGGCCAGACAGATTTATAAGTGAATTATATAAAACATTTAATGAACAATTAATTCCCATAATATATAGATTTTTGGGAAAATAGGTGAAGAAGGAGTCTTACCAAATTCTTTTTATGATATAAATATGGTAGTAATACCTAAACGGGGAAGAGTCAAAACAGAGAAAGAAAATTATTGACAATTTCCCTAAAGAATATAGATGCAAAAGTTTAAATAAAATATTAGCAAAATATTACCAAAAAAGGGCAAACAAGGAAAACATCATGAGAATAAAACACTTTGATCAGGTAGGATTTTAACTAGGAATGGCGGGCTAGTTCAATATTATGAAAACTATCAGTGTAATTGATTATATAAAAAAAAAACAGAAAACATGATATTCTCGATTGATGCAGAAAAAGCTTTTGATAAAATACAACATTGATTCCTATTAAAAACACTAGAAAGCACAGGAATAAATGGAGTCTTCCTTAAAATTGTAAGTAGCATCCCTAAAACCATCAGCAAGCATTATATATAATGGGGAGAAGCTAGATCCATTCCCAATAAGATGTTGGGTGAAATAAGGATGTCCATTATCACCACTGTTATCCAATTTGGTACTAGAAATGTTAGCTTTAGCAATAAGAGAAGAAAAAGAAGTTGAAGAAATTAGAATAGGCAAAGAAGAAACTAATTTATCACTCTTTGCAGATTATATGATGATACATTTAGAGAATCCTACAGAATCAAATAAAAAAACTATTTGAAATAATGTAAAGAATAATGATAATATATCATACTATATATGATATATATAATAACTAATTTGAAATAATAAACTTAAGCAAAGTTGCAAGATATAGAATAAACCCACCTAAATCATCAACATTTCTATATATTAGTGACAAAGCCCAACAGCAAGAGATAGAAAGAGAAATTCTATTTAAAATTACTGTAGATATTATAAAATATTTGGGAGTCTACCTGCCAAAACAAACCCAGGAATTATATGAACACAATTACACAACACTTTTCACACAAATAAAGTCAGAGCTAAATAATTGGAAAAAAAAAAACATGAGTTTCTCATGAGTAGGCCAAGCCAATACAATAAAAATGACAATTTTACCTAAATTAACTTACTTATTCAGTGCAATGCCAATCAAAGTACCAAAAATACTTTATAGAGCTAGAAAAACTAACATCAAAATTAATCTGGAAGAACAAAAGTTCTGGAATATCAAGGGAATTAATGAAAAGAAATGCTAGGGAAGGTGGCCTAGCCATACCAGATCTTAAATTGTATTACAAAGTAGCAATCATCAAAACTGCTTCCTACTGGATAAGAAATAGCTGGGTATATCAGTGGATTAGGGTAGGTACCTAAGACACAGTTGTCAATGATTATAGCAATCTACTGTTTGATAAACCCAAAGACACCAGCTTCTGGGATAAGAACTCACTATTTCACAAAAACTCTGGGAAAACTGGAAAATAGTATGGCAGAAATTGGGCACAGACCAACATCTGATACCATATACGAAAATAAAATACAAATGGGTAGACAATTTAGGTATAAAGGCTAATACTATAAACAGATTAGGGGAGCAAGGCATAGTTTATCTGCCCGATTTATGGAGAATGGAGAATTTTATGACCAAGCAGGAAACAGAGAACATTATGAAATCCAAAATGGATAACTTTGATTATATTAAATTAAAAAGTTTCTGCACAAAAAAAGCCAATGCAACCAAGATTAGGAGGGAAATAGAAAACTGGGAAATAATTTTTACAACTAGTGTCTCTGATAAAGGCCTCATTTCTAAAATCTATAGAGAACTGATTCAAAATTACAAGAATACAGATCATTCCCTAATTGGTAAATGGTCAAAGGATATAAACAGGAAGTTTTCAGAAGAAGAAATTAAAGCTATCTATAGTAATATGAAAAAATGCTCTAAACCATTACTAATTAGAGAGATGCAAATCAAAACAATTCTGAGATACCACATCACACCAACAGATTGACTACCATCACAAAACAAGAAAACGATAAATGATGGAGAAGATGTGGGAAAGTTTGTTGAAGGAGCTGTGAACTGATCCAACCATTCTGGAGAACAATTTGGAACTATGCCCAAAGGGCTATAAAACTGTGCATACCCTTTGACCCAGCAATACCACTTCTAGGGCTGTATATCAAAGAGATCATAAAAATGGGGAAAGGACCAACATCTACAAAAACATTTATAGTAGTTCTTTTTGTGGTGGCCCAAAACTGGAAATTGAAGGGATGCCCATCAACCGGGGAATGGCTAAACAAGTTGTGGTATACGACAGTAATGGAATACCATTGTGCTATAAGAATTGTTGCACAGGCAGACTTCAGAAAAACCTGGAAAGACTTAAGTTAATGCTGCTGAATGAAATGCACAGAACCAGGAGATCATTGTACACAGTAACAGCCACATTGTGTAATGACTGACTTTGATAGACTGAGCTCTTCTCAGCAACACAAGGACCTAAAACAATTCCAAAAGACTCATGATGGAAAATGCTATCCACATCCAGAGAAAGAACTATGGAGCCTGAATTGAGATCAAAGCATACTATTTGCTCTCTTTTTTCCCCTTTGTTTTGTTTTTTTTTTCTTTCTCATGGTATCTCCAATTCATTCTAATTCTTCTACACAACATGACTAATGTGAAAATACGTTTAATAAGAATGTATGTGTAGAGCCTATACTCAGAATGCATTCTAACTTGGGGAAGGGGGAGAGGAGGGAGGCAGAGAAAATTTAAAACTTATGGAAGCAAATGTTGAAAATCAAAAATGAATACTTTTTAAAAAATGCATATAACTTTAAGAAATATTTTGATTATGTGACAAAGGAAGAAAAATTTCCTTCCATGTGACTTCACATATTACTCTATAAAAGAAAAAAAAATTAGGAGACTTTTTATTGGGCTATGGTAGTTAATGAAAATTTGACCAAAAGTGAAGACTACTCAAAAAGAAAACTAAAAAGGAAGCAAACTAGTAATCATTATCTCAAGAAAAGAAAAGAATGTCATTACTCTAGGATCTTTAAAAACAGAAGAAATCTCATATCCACATTCCATGTGACATATGTGATAAATGATAACAGCATCTGTGATTGCAGAAATCAAAAAGAAGGGCAAGAAGAATGGAAAGTTCAAGTAGGCTCCTTGAGGTATTATAAAGACATCAGATACTGAGTAGTAACAATTGACACTAATAAAGCAATTTCCCATATAAAAAGAGCTTTCCTCACAGCAGCCTTGTGAGGAAAGTAGTATAGGTATAAGTATTGATATTTGAAACCGCTGCTTAGGGGCTGATTGGGAGCGGGGTGCCTATAATTCTTGCTATTAGGGGATATTCAAGTTGATAGATTGCTAGAGTTCAGGAATTCTAGGTTTCAGCAAGCATAAGGCCAATGATCAAACGTCAACATATATTAATCCAGTTCTATAATGCATATGTTCAGCCATCCAGTGATGTCCAACCCTTTGTGACCCCATGGACCATACTGTCTGTGGGGTCTTGCTTGGTGAAAGTACAAAACCATATGTGTCTTTACATCTACCCAAAAGCACTAGCCTTGATGCCTGGAGTTCTAGACTCAAGTCCAGCACTAAGCAGTAAATTAAAACGTTATCTAAACCACAATGACATATGTAATGATGCTCTATAACTCATCTTCCCTTTGTTTGATTTCTATAATTATCACAGGGCTTTTGGGGTGTCTTTTCAGGGATCCACTGAATCATCTGGCCAGCATCCCAGACTGAAGATTGTTAAAGTCTTGGCAGGGATCCATTATTCTGCCACTATGTAAGTAATCCATTATGATCATTAAACTTCTCCTATAATCATACTGGACTTGCCAGCCTCTTTCTTTGGTATCATACTTACCCCAGTATTTGGGGGCATGGGGAGAGACCATGAACATTGCTGTTCAGGTGAATTCTGGACCCTACTATTGGCATAGTCAGGAAAATACCAAAGAAAAGCTAAGGGGAGCTGGGGCTCAGCAGGGGGTAATCCCCAGATGGCCTATTACCTCCATTCTTACAGCACTGAGAGAAGCCACCACCTGGTGCCTTGACCCGGAAAGGAAAAAAATGGAGAATAAAGGAGAGGCACATAGAAACACTAGATTTTTGGTTAGCCTGGTAGAAGGAAGTTAAGCATGTAGGCAAGAAGGCGATAGGGCAGGGGACCTCGGGGAAGATAGAAATACAGGGGAAGATTCAGAGGATGGTGTAGACTCATAGTAATTTTCAAAGTTTTTCCATTCATGACCCTTTCAGTACTTCTTATGTGGATCACAACCCTATGTGCAGTCACTACTCATAGTTTGAGAAGAATTGGGAGAATAGAGAGAGTTTCTTTCTCTCCTTCTCTCCATCCCAGACTGCAGCAGCTTTAGAAGGGGGGTGGATGAGAGGAAAAGGGAGGAGAGGGAAGAGGAGAGAGAGGGAGAGAGAGAGAGAGAGAGAGAGAGAGAGAGAGAGAGAGAGAGAGAGAGAGAGAGAGAGAGAGAAACTCAGTGAAGCGAAGATTATTTGAGATATGATTGGTAAAAGCAAGAAAAAGAAAATAAAAGAAATATGAGATCAGAATAGGAAAGAAACAAGAGAAGTGCAGTTTTAAAAGGGCTTTAATCAAATTCCTCCATAGAGATAAGTATAAAAAATGAAAAGTAAGAAAGTTTACCCATGTAGAAATTAGAGGAAAATGGGCAGATAGAAAGTTGTAATGTGTTTGCACAGACGATATGAACAGAGAATTTGAGAGTAGATAGTCTGAAAAACTTTGAAAGAAAAGGTTTACTGTCACTTTAAAGACCCAGTCTACATTTACATGATTTTGAAGAGTCAGGTTTGGGGGCTATGTCAGTAAAAGTTTCAAAGCTTACACTTTGGAATTAGACTTCCATTTAACCCTTTTCTGGCTCATGGAAAGGGGAAAGTTTTTATGTACTGGGGACATAATCAAAGGCATAATTGCTTTATACTTCTTAACTTTGTATGGAATTTTAGGTGTGATCATTACATAATTTGATTATGGTGATGAAGTGCCTGATTTTCTGTATATAGGGTACTTTGGAAATGCATTCAACAAGACTAAAGTCACCTGATCAGTAATGGGTTTGTTTCTAGTTTCAAATACCTAATATCATACCTATTGGTAAACTTTTGTATCAGATATGTTGAGCAACATTTTCTAGCTTGGATGTTATTAGAGATGAACTGAAAGAAACTAAAAGACAGTAGAAAATTTGTGTAAAACCAATTATGTTATTTTGTAAGCCCTGCTAACCCTGTTATATAATGTTTTGTAAATGCAGTTTAGGAAACTGGATATTTCCACCTTTGCCTGTAGTTAAGAGGAAATTACAGCCACAACTATTTGGCTATCACTTATGAAAACATGAGTATTAACTAAGTTATTAAGGGTTATTGTCGTAATTTTGAAATCTAAAATTGTAATTGATTATTGTGTGTGGAAAGGAAGGGTATGAGGATGTGAAGAAAGGTTAGTCTATTCCACTTTGCACACAGTGGTAGTGTATATGTCAAAGGGCACAGTCCACAGTAGCCTTAAGGGTAGATGGGGTAGGCAGACAAGGGTATCAGGCTCAGACCTTCTCTGGGGTCCCTGTAGATTCCCTGTATTTTGTAAACTTGCCATGTTCTTGGAAATCATCTGAGTGGGCAAGGTCATCAGCTCTGGGAAAGGAATTTGTTTGAGTTACAAAGTTCCTAAACAATGAAGCTGGTTTACTGAGAGTTTGCCAGTGTGTATATAATATAGAAATGATTTTTAATGATTTGATTTATACCAGGACAAATTTAAACTTGAGAAAAGAAAAAAGTGAAGAACATCAAGTAAAATCTCTTATATATGTATGAGATCTGATGAACTATTATTACTCATTGTAACTCCATGAGAGAAAAGAATAACTATATCCAACCCTACACTGTTATTGCTGAAACTTGCCATTTGAGACAAAAGCTCTTGGGAGATGACTGATTTTGTTTTGAAGTTTCAATTCAGGTTTAGTTGACTGATGAATCATTAAGTCAGTAATCCACCAATCTAGAAAAAGGCCACAAGCTACTTAGAGGGAATGTGATCCTGAACTGTTACAGGCAGAAGTTTTAATTTGGGAGAAAGCTGAGAGGATGACTTTTGTCTTAGCTTATGGTAAGATCCTTTTGGCTCAGTTTCCCCATTGTGTTCCTTTTGAACAGCAAATGTTCCCACATGATTAGTCCTGAGTTTGGCTATAAGGTAGAATTGTTACTGCATGGTTGGTTGTCTATTGTGACTCTTACCTGAAATCAAAAAGAGCTAAGGATGATTTATCTAGCCATGTATGTGTTGAGTCATTAAGGACCAGTTTGAGGCTGTTATAATTACATCCCTGATTTTTCCTTTTATAGCAAATTTCTATAATCTGAGCAAGTGGTCAATGGACACAACGCAAGTATGCAATATTTTGCTATTTTCATTTTATTTGTAAATTTGTAAATTTTGAGAGTCTGTGACAGCTTGTATTGAGATCTGTTTTGTAAGAGATTTTAGCAGGAAATCTTGAGGAGTCTCAACAAGTAACTTGGAACCAGAAAAACAATTCTACTGAAGAGTTGCTCCTGAGGAACAACTTTTCCATATGTTCCAGAGATCAGACAACTACATGAGATGCCTGATACCCAAGATGAAATTTGCTGATTAAATGGATATTGGGAGTGGGTTGAAGGTTATTATTGTAGTATTTTTTTTGTTGTTGTTTTCATTTGTTTCACTATATCTGGATATTGAATTCACTCAGCTATCTTGATGTCGTGTAAACTTCCACTCTAAAATTAGTTCATAAATTTGGATATTCTTGACATGGCTTGTGCTATGATTGGTCAAGTTTGTTGTCCTTACATTAACTTGTCAGGAAAAATTATGACAAGTCTCCCATTGAAAAGGGAAATTAAGACTCATTTTGTACTTGATTCTATTCTCTATCACCCCCAACATATTGTAAAATTTCCCAAGCCATGTTTATTTGTCTCTGAACCTAGTTCAGAAACTCATCTGGCCTGTACTGAGTTAAATTCAGGAATTGAGCTCACCAAATGCCATTGATTCTACCTTCACCACCACAAATTGTAAAAATCATGGTAATTGGTAATGCTGTTTTCCTACCTAAGCTTGTGCTGCTTTTGCAGTTTTTGCCCATAAATTGGAACATCCCTTTTGGCTATACCCATATAGGCCCTAAAAGCCCCATTGTAGAGATGACCCAAGGATCTTATGGAAGTTATTCAGAAAGTATGTATGAGTGACTTTCAGGGATGGGATGTGAGGTCCTACTTGGTGAAAGCCGTAACAAGGCCACAGTGACCAATAAATAACCTTATGTGTCTGGACATGTACCCAGCAGAACTGGCCTTGATGCCCAGAGTCATGGACTCAAGCCCAGTACTAGGCATTAAATCAAATTATTAGCTAAACTGCAATGATATGTGTAATATTGCTCTATTGCTACTCCTCCCTTTGTTTGATTTATGTAATTACCAGAAGGCTTTTGGGGGATTCATTGCAGGGATCCACTGAATCATCTGGCTACCATTCAAGAGTGAAGATTGTTTAACTCTTGGCAGGGATCCATTATTCTGCTTCTCTGCAAGTAACCCAATATGATCATTAAACTTCTCAAAATCATGCTGGAGTTCCTGGCCTCTTTCTTTGATATTGAACTTGGCCCAAATTTTTGGTGGGGTGGATATCCCTGTTCAGAGGAATTCTGGACCCTACACTGTTGCAATGGCAAGCAAAGTGGAACTTTTTGTTTTGCTCTTTTTTATTTTGGATTTCTAATTCTTACCACTAAGGTAATGGAGTGCCTTTGATTGAGACTTGCCTTTGTTTGAATCAAGAGTTTTTGATTAATCAAGAGTCTTTGATGACCTGCTTAAGTCACAAGAAAACCTAAGTCACATGAGTTTGAGTCACATGGTTGTGATACCCTCTGTGGGATGACCTTAAAGAATTGTATATATTCTCTGAGATTAGCATTTTGATTTAGGGGCTCACTCATTGGAAAAGCATCGCTGTGATTTCATCAGATGAGACTCTGGGTAGCTGTTGAGGAGCCCCCCCAGCTTTGGAAACCCAGATGTTGGTGCTTCTCTCTCTGGTAACTATGTATGTATTGCTATGGACAGACAGAAATTCTATCTGCTGATTTGTGTTATTGGCTCTGTTTATATAATTTCTGCTTGTAATTTCTGTTTATGTTTTCTATGAAATTTAAGGTTCTGGCTTTTCCTCCTGAATGATATGCGGATGTTTAATTAAAGGGAGATTGTAAACCCTTTAAAGTTGCTTTCCTTAGAAAAGCAGATTAAAGAATCTGTGCTAGCAGCCCTCCTGTGTGCTGGTGTTGTTGGCCTTATACCTCCACAGCAGCTGCTAGCAGCATTGTTGTTACGCTGTCCATCAGTTTTCTCTCTCTTTTTAAAAACAGAATTACTAGAGTGGTTTGCCATTTCTTTTTCCAGTGGATTAAGGGAAACAGAGGTTCAATGACTTGTTCAGGGTCATGCAGCTAATTAGTGTCTGAAGCTAAATTTTAATCCAAGTCTTCCTGACTCTAGGCCCAACACTCTATTCACCGATCCACCTACCTGCCTTCAGAATGCATATTTGATGCCAATACGAAACACAACAGGTGTTCCCTAAATGTCTATTGACTGACTGGTGCACCTGAATTGTTCATTTGCCCTGGATTATAGAGAAAAAAAGGAAAGCTAGGGCCAAAATGTTGGTCTGAAATCAAAAGAGAGAAGGAAAGATTGGCGATCACAGTGAAGATATGAAAGAGGTAGTGGAAGAGTGATCCTTTCAAGTATCAGGATCATTCTCATTTATGGAAAAGATGGCAGAAAATATAGAATCAAATAATCTAGCTTTCTTTCTGGTTAATCAGTATTATGAATTATGAATCTATTATGAATAGACTTTGTCCTTTCTTGATCTTTATCTTCTTATCATTCCATTGAGAAAAAATATTAAAGATAGAAATGAGTGTGTGGGAGAAAAACACATACATTTCATGACAATGGATGAGTAGCTGATTGAAATATTATCATGATTTGCACATAATCACTTACAATAAATATGAACTTTTTCTAAACTATTTCGGATGCAAGTAAATTATGGCTATTAGCTTGAAAAGGAAGCATCTGCTATGAAAAGATGATTTCTATAAATACATTTAATGAAAACTCTAACGGAAAATTGCTTTTTATTCCATTAAGTATTTTCAAATTTTAAGTATTCATACCTTATTCTGAGCTTTCTGGACACTATCCTAAATAGTATGTAGCAATCTTTTTTTAATTATTGTTTTTCCATGGTACTGTGCCCCCTCCTTACATTTTAAGTGGCTCCTTTAGCTCTACCTTACTCAAAATTCCCTGTATAATTAAATTGTTTTCTTTACGTGCCTATACCATTTTCCTCAGCAGAATCACTCAAAATTTTGTCAAAATCTCATTTTTGAGAGCACTCTATTCTTCCCATTCTTTCTCATTTATGGCCCCAGGTCTTAAGCTTATGATTAATTCCCTTTAAAATTGCTATAACTGTCTTTCTTAAAGTTTAGGATACTTATCTGACAGTATCAGTATTCTTCCTTTGGCTGTAATGAACACTTAATGTGACATGACTGAATCTCTAGAAACTACAAGATCCCCTATGCTATTATAGAATGTACACTTTAAAACAGCAACATCTTCACAAAATTGTGTAACATTTAGTTTTGTATATTTTAGAATTTAGCACATTAACTTATATATAATAGGAAAAAATAATTGAATTGAAGATATCAATACAAGTTAAGTGACAAGATGTGGATGTTCTCAAAATGAATTTGACTCCTAGCCTAGATGACTTTTATCCTAGGCTACTGAGAGAAATTGTAGTCACTCTCTGCATGACAACTGCTACCCCTTGCAAGGGCCAATGATAATGTGCCATACCCTTTAATACCAGTGTCTGTCCTCTGCTGATTATCCCTAATTTATCATCTATATTCATGTATACATAATATATATACATACATATATATATATATATATATATATATAAAACGTGTCTAGATAGATACATAGATGTAGCTATATAGATATGTGTGCATACATATAAATGTTGAACACAGTTATTTACATGTTGTCTCCTCTATTATATTGTGAGCTCCTTGAGAACATCAGCTATTTTTCACTTTATATCTTTGGAGCTTAGTACAGTTCCTGTTACATAGTAGATGTTTAATAAATGCTTTTTGATTGACTGACATACATAGCAAAGTCTCCCTATTTGTGGATGACATTTTGGAATATTGAAAAGTCTTCTACAGTAGTATCATAATTATTTAAGGGAGTGTCTAGAAATAGAAGAAGCTGAATTGTCTTTAGAAAATTACAAAATTCTATTAATGACAGAATCTAGTATTTTTAAATGAAAGGGACCTTAATATTTATCTATTCCAATCTCCTTAATTTACAGATGAAGAAACTAAGGCTCAAACAATATTTTGAATAAAGTTGTAATTGCATTGAGGGAACATTTGAACCCAGGTCATCTTGAATGCAAGGGTGATGCTCTAGCCACTATATCTTGGATTCTTGCTGAGTACCCTGTCACCATGCCTAAGCAGAGGCTAGATGACTAGTTGTCAGGGATATCCAAGAAACAATTTCTATATTAGGTAGGAGATGGCCCATGACATTTAGCCTACTTTTCCCTCTGTAATCTTGTGATCCTTTAAGAAATTCCATTCTATGTCAAGTATAAGGTATTTCCAACCCATTATTCAGTTTCTGATAGGGTCATCAAAGGAATTTTTGTAGGTGCCATTGACCTTACTAAGTGCCCAAATGATTCTGCCTATTATGCATCTGACATTGGAGAATTTATCTCTAACTTCTCAGAGGTATTTATACTTTCAGCCTTTATCCTACTTTACTTCTCACTCTCTGGACTTAACTTTAATACTACCCCTCGGTTGCCTTCTCATTCTATAGCTTCTCTGTGAGACTGGAGCCTTCTCAAACTGGAATATCCTTCCACTATGCTGGAACCCTTTCTCCTATTGGTGAGACTCAGAGTCTTGTTTTTTTTGGGGGGTGGGGGGAGGAAAAGTTTGGCTATACTTCATTCTCCTCTCAGCTCTGCTTATGACACCAGATTTTGCCAACATTATTCCCTTTCGGGATCCATCTCCTGCTTTTCAGCTCCTTTGTGTATGTCATCTTATCCCATTAGAATGTAAGTTCATTATTAATTATGGGATATCCTTTTTACTTGTATTTGTTTCCCCAGCTCTTAACACAATAAACAGAATGAGCATTTAATAAATGCTTGTTGCCTGCTTTTATATTCTCTTAGTTTAATAATCTTATAATTATCAACTGTGTATATTTTACTGTGTGTATTCTAAAACCATCATATCTAAGTTTAAATGTTTCTTGTCTAATTCTATAGTTCAGGATTTTGATCAGGAAGTCTATATTCATCATACCCTTGTCTTTCTTTCTTTCTTTCTTTCTTTCTTTCTTTCTTTCTTTCTTTCTTTCTTTCTTTCTTTCTTTCTTTCTTTCTT
>CM053627.1:125206726-125228047 GCA_028646595.1 Phalanger gymnotis | reverse complement strand
CCTCCTCCTCCTCCTCTTCCTTCTCCTCCTTCTTTTTCTTCTTCTTCCTCTTCTTCTTCAGTCTAGTCTATTTTTTATGGTGTGATTTTTTTTTAGTATTTTCTGTATCTCATTTAGTAAGCTGTTGACATGTTTTTCATGATTTTCTGGCATCACTCTCATTTCTCATCATTTCTTCTTCTTCCTCTTTTTCTTCTTCCTCTTCTTCTCATTCTTCCTCCTCTTCTTCTTTCTTCTTTTCTTGTCTCTCCTATCTCTTCTGTTTTGCTCAATGATGGAGAAAACTTGGCTGCAGTGTCATAAACTTATTCAGAACTGATTGAATATGTGTACTCAAAGAGTCATTTTTGGTGATTCCATGGAAACTTGGAAGGATGCCTTCAATGGAATGCTCTAGGGACCTTTGGCCCTGTGCACTAACATTATTTTATTTAATCAATTACTTAAATGAAGGTATAAGAAAATATCGTTATTAGTTTTTAGATGATGCAAGAGTACATGGAATAGCAGTTGTGATCCAAATGTATCCTGACAAGCTATAATATTGGACTGAATATTATAAGATCAAATATAATAAGAATAAATTGAGTCACATTTAAGTTCAAGAAATAAATTTTACAAGCACAAGATGGTGTGGGATATTGCTTTAAAGCAGTTTCTCTTTTAAAAAAGTGAAGGTTTTAGTGAATGAATTGGAATTCACTATGAACCAACAGTATGATACAGCTGTCCAAAAAAGCTAATGTGATCTTGGACTGAATTAGGAGAGGCATAGCTTCTGTGAACAAAGACATTGTAATCCCACAGTACTTTGATTTAGTCAGACCATGTCTGCAGAATTTTGTGCAGTTCTGGCTGCCTCATTTTTGAAAGACTCTGATAAACTGGAGTTAATCCAGAGAAAAACATCTTAAATGTTGAAGAACTTTGAATATGTACTGTATTAGTAGAGGATGAAGGGACTGAATATGTATCGTTTATAGAAAAGGAAGACTTGGGGGTCAAGATGACTATCTGAAAGGATATCTTGTAGTAGACAAATTGGACTTATGCAATCCCCTTCCCCAGAGAGTAGATGTAGAAACAGAGGGTGAAAATTTTAAATAGGTAAATTTAGGTTTTGGTGTAAAGAAAAAAAAAACCCGTGATATTTAGTGCAATGCAGTAGTGGGACTGATTACTTTGGGAGAGTTCCTCTCAGAAGTCTTTGGACAAAGACTGGATGACCCCTTTTCAGCAAATTTCAGTGCAGATTTTTTTACCTACTATGGATTAGATTAGAAGGCTGCTGAGATTCCCTCCATCTCTGAAAATGTGTGACTCCATGGTCCTATGGTATAATATATTCACATGGGTTTCCCTTATTTCTATCTATGTGGTCAACCCTGATCTCCTGAATTCAATTCCCACATTGCCCACAGGGTTGTTGTATCAAATGAGATGATATTTATGAAGGAATTTGCCAACCTTAAGGCATGATATAAACATTCCCTATTATTATCTTCTCTCCATCAGCTTCTCTCCATTCAGAATGTCATTCACGCAATTTAGGTCCCATTTAGTTCTCACCTTGAGATACTACAAATTTAAAATTTGTATTTATTTTATTTTAATTTATGGAATAAAAAAGGCATTTCAATAACATGGTATAGTTTTTTTTAAAAAAAAAGATCACACATGAAACTGCAAATCTATTATTTACAACTTGCTATTCCTTTTAAATATACATATTAAATATGTAATAGTTATGTAAATTCTTTTTCTTTTTTTCTTTATAAACTTTTAATTAATCTTCCAATGGCACCTTCCATTCAGCTGGCAAAGTGATCTTGCTAATGGATAGGCCCATACCCTCCCTCTAGTCAATAAATTCCAGTGGCTCCCTATCATCTCCAGGATCAAATGTAAATTCCCCTGTTTAGCTTTGAAAGTCTTTTATAAACAGCTCATGTGCCTGTCTTTTCAGTCCGTTTATTTATACACATACCCAGCAATACACTGACACTAGCCTCTTTGGTGTTCCTCTAAAATGATCTTCCACCTCCCAACACTGGACATTTTCATTGAATGTCCCCCACATCTGGAATGCTCTGCTGACTTCCTTCAAGCCCCAACTTAAAAATCCCATCTTTTAAAGGAAGGCTTTTCCCATGCCCTTAGTTCTTGTCCTTTTCTTCTGCTATTTTTTCCAATTTATCCTGTAAATAGCTTGTGTATATATAATTAGACCATGAGCTCCATGAAAATGAATGATCTGTCTTTGTACTTTATCAACATTGAATACAGTATCTGGTACAGAGTAGATGCTTAATGTATATTGACTGACTGATTCATGTTACCTTTAGTGTTCCTCCAGGAACCTATGGTGGGCCTATAATGAAACTTCAGGTCTCCAAAGTGATAAAGATCTTTCATGAATGAGATATGGAGTTAGAATACATAATGACCCTACCTTCTGAGACTTTATAGTCCCAGAGATTTACTTTTTGGAAGTATCATCTGCTTCTATATTTCTTCATATCTGAGACTCTAAAGAAAATGATTGACTCAGTCAGGGGCAGCCAGACTTAATATTGGAATACTTGGCTCCTACTGCTCAAAGGCCTTGTATTGAGGTCTGGAAAATATGTCATCTATATCTACCCAGATTATAAGGTATACCTCTTCCTGGTCAGTTGATTGTTTTCTTTAGAGATATAATTATTGGAAATTAGAAAATTAGATTATATATAGAAACCTCTCCATACAGATAGTTATCATCTACATAGTTGTGAAAGAAATGGAGACATACTAATGAATCTACATTGACCTAGCTAGACCTATGTTAAGAATGTGAGATTTAACATTGACTATCCCAATATAACCAGCAGATGATGCTGTGGACATCAAAGTTAGCTGGATGATACTCACTTCTGTCTCTCTTCCTTTCCAGAAATGGGTGGATATCAGTCTTTCAAGACCATGCCTCTCTCAGACTGTGGGGTCATGGCTTTGGATGTTACCTTTCCTCTGTTCACAACCTTATTCCCCATTTCTTTGTTGGAGAAAACCTAAGTCACTCTTGTTCGAACTAACAAATATATTGTTTCCTGTATTATTGTCTTGACTTAGAGCAGTGGTCTGGCAGGTTCATGTGATCATCCTTTTATTCTTCATTATTTTGAGGAGCTTAGTAAGAACAATTATGAATAAAAATAATAACATCCTGAACCCCTAGACCATATCCTCTCTTTAGTTACCAGAACTGGATTGAATTTCCTCACTTACTTTAATCAATGTATGAATTTGTTAGTCACTGCTGCCCCTCATTAACACCTCCCCCAAGCCCTTATCAAAGTGCAAAATGCAATATATAACTTACATGGTTGACCATAAATTTTCTGGGAGGAAAAATCAAAATTATGATTAAAAAACATAAGAAACAGAGATAAATCAAGCATGAAAGAATGACATATAAAAACAGGATATGCGGTAGTTCTATACAGAAAACCTTTGATATATTCATCAGTATTTATAAAGGGAAAGCTATCTCCCACATATATATATATATATGTGTGTGTGTGTGTGTACATATATATGTATGTGCATATATACACATATACATGTGTTTATGCATTCACATATATACACATATACACACATGCACACATATACACGCATGTGCATATGCATATGTACACTCACACATATATACATACAGATATTTACATATGCATGCACATACATACATACATATATGTGTGTATATACAAACACACACACACACACACACACTCTGAGTTGTTTGTCCACACAGTTGCATTTTTGAGGCTGAGCTGATAATGCCAACCTCTTTCTCTCTCTCTCTCTCTCTCTCTCTCTCTCTCTCTCTCTCTCTCTCTCTCTCTCTCTCTTTCTCTTTCTCTTTCTCTCTCTCCCTCTCCTCTCCCTCCCTTCCTCCCTGAAAAGCTTTCATGATTCAGAGTAACTCTACCCAGTCTAGTATAATCCATGTAATTTTTCATCTTTTCCTGGGCTAGAAAAAAGAAAACCCCAAGGTCCTTAGCAAGGCTTTAAACCACTTTCTCTGACTTCAGATGGATTGATCTGAACCTGTCCAAACATTCAGAATGAAGACAGTTATAGAATAGGGAGGGGAATAAAATACTTTACTTGAGAAATTGACACACAATGTACAAAAGATACTAAAAAGAAGCATTCCCCCTTATCTTACTTCAAGACCTTTAAAAAATTCCTTTACCTCCCTAGACCTCAGTTTCCTCATGGTTAAAATGAGAGACTTGGAATTGATGGCCTTGAAGGTCCCTTCCTGAACTGGAATAGAATAAAAAACCATTTACTAAGTGCTATGTTGAAAGAGTCATTGGAAGAGCTAGAAATACAAACACAATCCCTGATTTCTTGGAACTTACATTCTAATAGAAAAGAAACCACAGATAGGGGACTGGTGGTCAGGGATGAGTGATTCAGAGCATTCATTTTATTACTTTTATTGTGGGTAGAGTTGGCAAAGTGAAAAGGGAACTCTTAGTTTATTATCTTGTGAGCCTAGCAGAAAAAATGGCAAGAGAAAGGTGCGTAAGCAGGCAGCAATGTCAAAACAAAAGATATAAAGGCCAGAATGGGAAGCCAGGATAAAGTACTGAAAGTTATATAAGCTTTCAGGCAGGGCAATCACTTGTGTGGTTACTTTTGCTCAACTCTTTTTCCTTACTAAAAAGAACAGTTCTATTTGCCTGTGGTGGTAATTGAGAACTGATTCTCTCTTTTTCTCTCTTTCACATATACAAATATGTATGTATATGTATGTGTGTATGTGTGCGTGCGCATGTGTGTTCATGTCTCCATTCCCATGTTTATATGCACATATGTGTGTATATTCTTGTTTATGTATATTGTAGAGATATGTACACACATATATTTTATTTGTAAAGTTATATCCACATATCACTTATCTTGTGTCACATATCACATATATACATATGTATATATACTTGTTTATGTGTGTATATATATTATCTATAAACTATTAAGAAAAAGAGATAACAAATTTCAGATAGACTAAGAATGAAACAAGGTAATAATCTAAACTTATCATAGTTACTCAAGAAAATATCGCCCGAATTTGGAATAGGAATATGCAAGATTATGAACATTGTAGTAAAAAACTCCTGAATAGGCAAAGTGATGTTGATGTTTGAGTGATATCTGGAGAGGACCAAGGAAGAAGGGATATTTACAAATATCAATGGATTGAGAGAAGATAGGTACATGATTTGAGGTATATAAGGTTACATATCCTGGAGGGAAGGGGACTTGAGTTACCCAAGTATAGGAAATTCATTCCTCATAGCTTCAGCTATACAGCATACACACACACACACATACACACACGCACACATGGATATATGTATGCATGTATGTGTATGTATGTACATCTGTACATACAATATATATGTACATATACAAACACATATACTTATGTATGTATATGTACATTCAAAGGATTCAGGTTTTATTCCTGATTTTCCAAGAATACTTTTTGTGATACCGGATCCACTGATGGAATGTTGACTTTGGGAGCAAAACAGACAAGCATAGCTGACAAATAATCAAGACAAGCTTAAAGACAAGCAGGACTTCATTAAAAAAAAAAACTGGATAAGCAAAGAAGATAATGTGCTCTGTTCCTTTCTTGTTTGGTTTCTGTAGGGAGGCTATTTAATGCAGAGCTGTCAAAGTATGACATTACTTTAGCAAGGAGCAACAGTGAGATTTGCTGAGTCCAGTGAAAATTGATCCAGATGATTACAATTTGGGCAATATGTATAAGGATAGTCTAAAGAATAAATTCCTTTAATAATGAATTGGACCATCATCATTGTTGTTGTCATCATTATCATTATTGTCATCACAACTCATATTTTTTCTAGCACTTCAAAGTTCTCAATGAGTTTTCTGTGCAATAAACCTGTAAGATACATAGTATAAGTATCATTTATCTACACTTTGTAGATGCAAATTGTAGAACAGAATTCACAGCTGTTAGTTCAAATAGATCTGTGTCAAACATGAGCATGAATCCTCATCCATGATTTTCTCTGGAATAAGCAAAATTTTGCTTATATTTTTCTCTGACAAAAGGTTTTTCATTTGAGTGCCCCAGCCCCCCTTCCAAGAGTATTATTTACCTTGGTAGAAAATTCAAATTATTAATACTAAATCCCTTTATCAGTGAAGATAACTTCTGTTTTCCACCCAAAGAGTCTTCACCTTTTACAGAGAATTATACAATCTTACAGATTTATAATGCTACCCTTGGTAGTGGGCCTTCCAGGAACAAGGACTCAAGCATCATTGTTTTGTGATAAAACAGCTTTCCTTAGGGACCTTCATAATTCACATTACTCAAAGTACTAATGAAGACCTAGAATTAATGATTTTTTTCATGTTATGGCTCTCTCTTGTGCCTATCTATGCGTAGGTCTCCACCTAATTCAGTAATCTTCTTTCCTTTCACTTTTTAAAAATTGTATGGCTCCTGCTCCCCCTATTACCCCCAACAGGAAGCCCTCTTCATTGTTTCTGGTATCTACTCCTTCAGGAGTTCTCTCCTTTCTTTTGCTTTGTCTGTGTTTTCCACTGGTATGAATTTTTAAGATCACAGGCACATAGATTTAGAAATTGAAGTGATTGAGGATGTAGCTAGCCCAATATTCTCATTTTGTATATAAGGAAAGTAAGGCTAATAGAGATTTAGAGATGTGTCCAAGTCATACAGGGAGCAAAGAACAGACGTAGGATTTAAACCCACGTATTCTAACTCCAAATCTACTTCTCTTTGCACTCAACCATATTTCAAAATACTATTTTTTCTGGAATTGAAGCATGAACCCATTGGAAATTTAATGGGGTACAACCAAAAAGGAGACAAAAGTGCCAGTGCATATCTCCCATTGAATAAGAATAGGGAGTGATTGAATCATTCAATCACCTCACCCCAAACTAAGAAAATCTATGGCTCTAATACCTTAACCAGATGATAAACTTTTTAATCAGTAAATTGCTCAAGCAGTATGAGCTACTTGTGAACCAGAGCCACTCTGTGAGACTTCTAAAAACAATAAGCCATTTTTTCAGTCTAGAATTCTAGTGTCTAACAATTTAGAGGAGAAAGTAATTCCAGCTAAGATGTAAGGGAAGAGACGAAGAGAAGATTCTTGATCTCCTATGTCTTTCCTCCTTGACTGGATGATCTCGTGACTTTCCAAAGATTAAAAGTTTTTACTTCTTGTTAGCATCCTACCAGCATCCCTAGAATGGCAGCTACTGGTGGTAATATCTGCATCAGAAGCCCAAGACAAACTAGAAACACTAAGAAAAGGCAGCATTTGGTCTACAAGGAGACCAGAAAAAAAAAAAGCTAGACCTTACGTAAGGGGAATATTATGTGGACTTCGTAAAAGGGGAAAAAGATTTCTAGCAACCAGCAGCTGACAGTTGCTCTTTTGCTACAGGTGGTCTCTAATCCTAAAACAAAACAAAACAAAATAAAACAAAAACACTTTCCCCTAGACTCTTAATGCACTGGGAGAAAGTTATGTCAAAGACTTTTTTTTTCCTTTTTTGGGGGAGGATGTATATTGTACTATTTTTACTCTCCCACCTTAGTAAATACCAATTTCTAAAATCAAGCTGAGTAATTGAAATTAATTGATAATCAGTATGTGAAATGCAATGGTGGTGCCTCATGTAATATAAAATTAGAAATATTAACCCTCAGTGTTACTTCCAAGACCAAGAGGAGAAATCTAATCCATTGTTCTCTAGAGACACAACTTGCCAGTCCAAATGGCAGTAGGCAATATTAGCCCCAAAGCCTGTACTACCAGGATGTGGGAGTCCTCCAGGTTAATGACTGAATCTATAGCATTTTGTGGAACCTCTGGAAGTATTCTCTACACTACAATTTTGTTATTGGACATGCTAGTGGTGAAATCCACTAGGAAAGAAATTGTCTTTTTTGTTTTAATGTGTAATTAATCAATCTATTTTCTGATAATTAAGGTTTTTTGTGACTGCTCTATGGCTATTGCAAGCCTAAAAAATGAATGCCTACCAGTCATGAATGCCTACACTATGGTAACTCAGAAATATTTTTTTACATTTAATTGGATATAGAAAATTGCATTATTTATGCCACAACTCGAGATAATTTGTCCAAAATCCTTATGGGATAAGGAGCCATAAGACAGACTTTGCCTTCTGGCCTAAAAATGCCATTATCAATTCTAAATGCTTAAGCATGTTTGAGGTGACCTTTGTCTCTTTCAAGACTTTTCTCTGTTTTATTTTGCCTGCTTTAATTTTAAGTAGTTAATAGAAACTCCCTTTGGATTATCTTTTCAGTAGTAGTGCTGTAAATTTTGGATACCTTTTAATATAGTAACCCAGAGGAAAATTTCCTGAACCTTGAAGAGGATCACCTATGGTATAAGTATTCCTGGATAATTTTTTGCTTGTCATTTATAAAACCTGTAAAAATTTTGTGCAGACCTCATTTGGATGGGCTTCTCCATGTGCTTCTCTCACTCTATGACCATGGCTCTCATTTGCAGCATTTTACCTGTATCTCCATGCTCTATAATGCATATTAATGTTGAGGAAATTCAGTCTCAAAGCATTCATGCACTAAATAGATGCCTTCAGGAAAAACATATGTTCATTCATGTATTTACTCCTAAAACTCACAGTCTGTGTTCTGAGCACTAATGTGTTAGATGGTTAATTCTGTTAGGCTCCACAAAGGCAGATGCCTTCCCTCAGGCTAGCTCATATAACTCCTAAAAGAGTAGAATTTGGGGTTATATTTCTCACCCACGTGGTACCTAAATGCATGGCCCTAATAGGTTATGGCTCTGTGCCATTACTGCTATGCAGATATGCTTGTAGATGCTCCAGTAATGCTTTTGGTGATGGCTTATTCATTTCACAGTCATAATAGCAAGGTTATCAGTAAGTATTACTGTACTCTATTGCCAACGTAGCAACTGGATCCAAAAAAAATGAAGTATCCCTGAGAGACTATGAAATAGTCATAAAGAAGTTACAAATTCAACCAGACCAAAGTCTTCCAAACACAGCCTTTTACTTCTGCCGTCCTCATACACAGATTAACATGACATGAATAACATTCAACATCTGAATGTGTAATTTCATTCCTTCATTGTTATCAATATGGTCATTATTCTTTTCAGGGTTTTCAAGTTTTTCATAGGAAAAAATGACAAATAAATCAGAGTAACAGGCCCTAAATCAATAATGATGATCAAGGTGCTCTTATAGTAAGAGCAATTCCAGACACTTAAACTCTGTGTGGTTATAAAAATCTCTCAAGTATCACCTAGAATTCAGGGGGCAGCTAGATGGCACAGAGGATAGAGTGTCGAGCCTAGAGTTAAGAAGACTCATCTTACTAAGTTCAAATCTGGCCTCCTACACTTACAAGCTATATGACTCTGGGCAAGTCACCTAACCCTGTTTGCTTCAGTTTACTGATCCATAAAATGAGAAGGAAATAGCAAACCACTATAATATCTTTGCCATGAAAACCTCAAATGGTGTCACAAAGTGTCGAACACTACTAAAACAAATGAACAACACTAATCGCATGGACTTCAAGTCAAACAAAATCTTTAAAAAATGAAAAATCTGAATAGACATTAACTCTGGTGTAATTCTCTCTCTCTCTCTTTCTCTCTCTCTCTCTCTCTCTCTCTCTCTCTCTCTCTCACACACACACACACACACACACACACACACACACACACTCACTCTCTCTCTCTCTCCCTCCGTTACCTAGGAGTACATACAGATATATATGTATTGCAAATATGTGTATGTATATATATGTGTGTGTGTGTGTGTATACTTACATATGAAGATATTGTTTTTGCAATATGCTGTATGCTTCTTGAAGTCATGAACTGTTTTATTTTTGCTTTTGTTCCTACATTGTAGGTGCTTAATAAACTCTTCCTGCTTGATTGATTGACATGAAAAATATTTTGCTATTCTGTTATAACTAATAGCCTATGTGACCTTTAGATTCCTTGAAAAATATGCAGAAAACAAAAGCAAAAAGAAAACAAAAATCATCAGGTACCAATGGATATTCCAAAGAAAAAGCCCAATCAAGCATTGTATGATAGCTGTATACTCAATGGAAAGCAAAGACAGGAAAAAAGATCCTACACAGATTAAAATATTTATAGCAGTACTTTTTAATGTTTTATAATAGCAGAAACCTGGAAACAAAATAGATGACCACCTATTGGGGAATTACTAAACAAGTTGTGTTGTATTAATGTAGTAGGATATTATTGCATCATAAGAAGCAATGCATATATGGAATGCGAAGAAATAGCAAGGATGTGTGAGCTGGTACAAAGTGAAGAAAGTAGCATTAGGAAAACAATATACATAATTACTTCAACAATATAAATGGTTGGGCAACAACAGTAATAACAATAATAATAAATGGTGTTGGGTAATAAAAAAAACTAAACTTCCCTCTCCCTCCAAAAAGCCCTTACTTTTTGTATAAGTGGGGTGGTTTGGAAAAATCAAATTTTCCAAACCATGGTTGTGGGTTATTATTGCATATCCTGCTAGTCATTTGATATTTTGGTTAGTTTTAATGTACTTTTTTCTCTCTATCTCTCTGTCTCTCTTGCACATGAACTATCTAAACCTCCTAAGGATTTTGTGAAGAAAAGATCTTTGTAAAGTTCCAACTAAATATAAGTTATATTTTTAATTAACTAGGACATATTAATGCAGAGAAAATGAATCAGTTTTCACATATGATAAGCTTTCATTTCATATCAAAAATGGACATACAAATGATAATCTTTTTAAGTAAAATGTTAGAAATATACTAAAGAGAAACTTTCCAATTTGCCTTGCCCCAAGGCCTAGAAAATACCATACATGAATAGAGGGAAAACAATGTAGATATCTTTAATAAGCCATACATAAGAATTTAATGAAAAAAAAATCTGACTACCATTTCTTAACTATCCTATTTTTCCATCATGGCTTCCATGTGACTCCATTGATGATGGAAGAATAAAGAGAAAATTAACCCATCTTGTTGAACCTCTCCTTTACTTATCAGAAAAAAATGTAAACATGGAAAGAAATTTTTAAAAAGTCTAAATCAAGAGAAGGTATAAATAAATATATTTTTAAAAGTTTCTTCACACTCACCAACACCCATATGGATTTCTAGTGATTATATTTTTAATTAATGAGAAACAAAGCACATTTTGTTAGACTCAGTAGAGGCAAATTAAATAGTTTCAGATAATACTCATCATCTTTCCTAACAGATAAACTTTCTCATTAAGCATTAAATTCCCTGAGTTTTAAAAGATAGATTACAAAAGGCTGACTTAACAGGACTAATAGTGAAAGGCATACAAATATTTGACTTCCAATCCTCAGTTATCTTGTCCAAAAATCCCAAAAGAACTGACAAGCAACAAATATTTTATTCATTCTTAATTTTAGCCAAAGGAACCATGTCAAAAGTATCATCTATCTACCTATCTCTAAATGTATAAAAGTGTTTGATGGATATTTACATGTCAAAGCATATTCAGCACATTTTTGTTAGAGAAGGAGAGCAGGTTGAGCAACAACAATCACAAACAGCAGCAGCAGCAGCAGCAGCAGAGGAAGAAGAAGAAGAAGAAGAAGAAGAAGAAGAAGAAGAAGAAGAAGAAGAAGAAGAAGAAGTGATGATGAGATGATGAAGATGAAGAAGGAGAAAGAGAAGGAGGAGGAGCAGAAAAAAGGGGAAAAGGAAGAAGTGAAAAAAAGAAGCAGGAAGAGAAGGAAGAGGATGAGGATGAGAAGTTACAAACCCATAAGGCATAGGCAATGTTTCATTTCTTCATAAAGTAAGGTTGCTTATTTTAGAATAATGCTGGTACTTCCAATATTTTTCCTTATACTAATAATGTAAGTATCACTTTGCTAGTAATTCCATATTGAAGAATGACTTACAGCGGATAAAAAGACTGGAAGCAAAATGAAAAAAAATCAAAAGAATCTGAGATAAAAGTGAGAAATGTGTTGACTGCATGGAAGGGACAGTGGAAGGAAGAGATAGTAAATTATTATAAAAATAAATGAGTAATTTAAAAAGAAAAATGGAAGGGTAATGGATTTGCTTGCTTGTAGTGGAGGAAATGTTCTAAAGAAAGCAAGAATTCTGGGTCTAAATAAAAAACTATAAGGCAAAAGGGAATTGGTGATCATCATCTTATTACGAAAAATATCTGAACTATTAATTTTAATTGCATGCTAAATGTATGCATAAAGGGGACTGATACGTGATTCTCTCTTCTACATAATGAGTTGTTCATACAGTGAGACTAGTTTATCCATAGTTTTGGAGGCATCTAAAAAGCAGCTCCCCACATATTTCTTATCAAGGAAGGCCAGACATGATTGGTTTCCAGTGAACAGAACTATCTACAAGATGATCGTCCTGCTATAATACAGGAGGACGGATTCTTGTTTCAATAGTCACCCTCTCTGTAGTGTATAAAAGTCAACTGACAGAACAGTTCACTCATCTTTAGATTCATTTTACACTTTCCCTGGTTCAAAAGAGATGCCAGAATATAGCAAAATGGCCCATTCTGACATGAGGAAAGCCTGTGTACACATAGTGTCTTCTCCATAGGAAATTATAAGAACTGCATTAGATCTGGAGCAAGTAGTAGTTATCTTTGCTTGACCACAGAATTCTGAGTGTATTAGAAGTCACAGTCTAGAGATTCTGAGAGTGGACTTTGCCAGCTTAAGAAATGACAAGGGGTAATAGATTTTTCCTGACCATAGGGATGAGCGAAGATTTCACAGAGGAGACAAGTTTTAAATTTGGGTTTAAATATTGCATTGGAGTTGAAAATATAAAAGAAGGACGGAGATTATTTCAGGTATAGGGAATATCAACTGAATGAAGGCAAAGAAGTGGAAGAGTACATCATATATACAGAGGGCAGGAAATAGTCCAGTTTGGCTAGAATGTAGGATATATATTAGGAGACAGTAATATGAAATAAGGCTGAAGAGTTTAAATTATAGTAACTTTAGAAAGGCCTTAAATATCAAACCCAGAAGCCTGGATTTCAATTAGATGCAACAGGGAGTCAATGAAAAAAAAATTAACAAAATAGTACTGTTACTAATTTAAATATAAAAATATCTCCTTTGTGATCTTATCCTAATCAAAAACAATTTAAAAAGAGTAACATTTAAAACTGATGTAAGATAACAACAACAACAACAAAAAAACCCAAACCAACAATGTGAGGATAAAGGGAAGAAAAATGAGCTTCCCCTCTCAAAGGGAAAGGCAAATACTAAATCACCTTGCAAAGCAGGTGGGCATATCCCAAAAGTGATTTTTTTTTAAAATTAACTTATCTTTTGTGTCATTTCACAAGCTTAGGAAGCCAGACAGATAAACACATGCTCATAAACTCAGGACCTGATTGAAAATTAATAAGGACCCTCTTTTCTTTCTCAGTTCAGGCTTTTTATGATGTTTTTTTTAAAAAATTTGACTTTAAAAATACCAAAGTGAGCATTTCTATATACATTGTTGAACAGGAGAGGATTGTACATGAAATTGAGAATATGTGTGTTTGTATATAGAATTTACTTTCCTGTAAAGCACATAACAATTTAACAGTGTGACTTTCAAAGCTATTTTGTTCATCTGTGATACTTTCTGGACTTGTGGTTTTTTTTTATCTTTTCATTTAAAAAAAATTTTTTTTATTAAATTCACATACCTACCTCTCTTCTCCCTCCCACCACTATCACCATTGAAAAGAAAAACAATTGTGACGAATATACGTAGTCAAAAGAAACAAATCTTCACATTGGTCTTATTAAAAAAAGTATTTCATTTCACATATTAATTCCATCATATCACTGTGAAGAGGTGGGTAATGTTCTATTATTAGTACTCTGGAATCATGAATAGTGATTTCACTGATCAGGGTTTTTAAGTTTTTCCAAGTTGTTCTTATTATAAACTTGTCAGATATGAATTTTATCTGTGTATTTTCCACCATTATATTCTCTAATTTTTTTTCTTTGTCTCCTGTTCTTTTTACCAAAAAAAAAAAAAAAGAAGAAGATAGTAAGAGGAGAGTGCTCAGTACCAAAGCTCTAGGTTTAGCTAAATATTTCTGCTCCCCTGTTTTCTCCTTTTGCCCTAGCCCAATGTCCAATCATAAGTTCTTTGTCATTTCTTTCCTTTTAAACTCTCCTTCACAGTTCATTCTCCTTAGTTAGAGTTTGTTTTGCGTATGACATCCCTCCTTCAGTGTACTCTCAATCTTATTCCCTACACCTTCATAGGCTCCTCTGATTTCCCAGTTGAATTTAATATACATCAAACTCTTCTCTTTGTGGTGCATGTGTGTGCATGTGTGTGTGTGTGTGTGTGTTTGTGTATGTTTTCTATCTTCATTTGGACAGTTCAGATAAAATTGAGGTTTAAGTGAAGTCCAATTCATCTACTCCATCCTTCTCATTTGTACAATCTACTTTATATCAAGCTTGTGGGATGCAGTTAAGTTCTTTTTTTTCCTCCCCTTTCTTCTTTAATGTATTTCCTTCCCCCACTTTTCTTCTATTAAAAAAAATCATCAAAACATAAGACAACCACTCCCAGGTCTTTTGTCTTACTTTAGCTCCCTCTAGAACCCTTGATAATTTTGGAATTCTAAAGGGACACAATTTGCCAATGAATATTTGGGTCATAGAGTTGACTGAATCCTTCTAACCCCTTGTGAAAAACTAGCATCCAGGGGTAAAAACAAACAAATAGTACCCAACTGGTCATTTCAGTGCAAAGAACAAACCAAATAATTCGTTAAAATAACCATGGCAATTCATAGGATATTCAAAATGAAAGTCAAGACAATCCCTCCAGGGGAAAGCCTTGAAAAATCATGTGATATTCCAAAAGGAGGTCAAAATTTACCTAACTAAAAGAAAAGAAGGCTAGTTCAACAAAGAAATCAAGAAACTCTTTTGAATACATGTGGGGCTTTCAAAAAGGGTAAAGCATTTCTGGTTGAATGGAATACATTCCTCATATCCTGGATGAAGGATGGTTTGGACCACAGAGAGTAAGTTATGAGGCAGACTGTCCCAAAGCTGTGTCTATGGTCCAAACAATTGGTAAAGAGGGCTGGCTTTAGGAAAATAACAATGAGAATTTCTCTTTTTGTCCAGTCATTTTCCAGTCGTGTTTGACCATTTGTGAGCCCCTTTGGGGTTTTCTTGGCAAGGGTACTGGATGAAGACCCATTTTAGGGAGGAAGAGATAATAGGCTCACTTAAGGACAATGTGGTACAAAGTATGGATGTAACATCTGAGTGAAGAGGTTTGGTAATCAGAAGGTCTAGAGATCAGAAATGGAAATAGAAATTTGGTATCATTTCTAGAGGTTATAAGTGGTGTTGACTGGGTCATACCAACAGTCAATACCCTGGAGTGGGTAGCTTTCAACCATTTAGCACTGTTTTCTTTCTTTTAAAAAAATTATTTATTTTTAGTTTACAACATTCAGTTCTACAAGCTTTTGAGTTCCAAATTTTCTCCCCCTTCCCCTCCCCCCTTTCCCAGACAGCATGCAATCTGATATAGACTGTACATATATATTCACATTAAACATATTTTCACATTAGTCATGTAGCAAAGAAGAATTATAACCAATAGACTGAACCATGAGAAAGAAGAGGTAAAACAAAACAAAAGAGAGAGAAAATAGTATGCTTCTATCTGCTTTCAGACTCCATAATTCTTTCTCTGGATATACATAGCATTTTCCATCATGAGTCTTGGAGTTGTCTTAGAACCTTAACATTGCTGAGAAGTACCAAGTCTATAAAAGTTAGTCATCTTACAATGTGGCTCTAACTGTGTACAATGTTCTCCTGGTTCTGTTCCCCTCACTCAGCATCAGTTCATATAAGTCTTTCCAAGTTTTTCTGAAGTCTTCCTGCTCATCATTTCTTATAGCACAATAGTATTCCATTACATTCATACACCATAATTTGTTCAGCCATTCTGTAATTGATGAACATCCCCTCAATTCCCAGTTCTTTTCCACCACAAAAAGAGCTGCTATAAATATTTTCATATATGTGTGTTCTTTTCCCATTTTTATGATCTCTTTGGGATACAGCCCTAGAAGTGGTATTGCAGGGTCAAACGGTATGCGTGTTTTTATAGCCCTTTGGGCATAGTTCCAAATTGCTCTTCAGAATGGTTGGATCAGTTCACAACTCCACCACAATGCATTAGTGTTCCAATTTTCTCACATCTCCAGCATTTATCATTCTCCTGTTTTGTTACCTTAGCCAATCTAATAGGTATGATGTGGTGCCTCAGAGTTGTTTTGATTTGCATTTCTTTAATCGATAGTGATTCAGAGCATTTTTTCATATGACTATAGATATCTTTAATTTCTTCCTCTGAAAACTGCCAGTTCATATCCTTTGACCATATATCAATTTGGAAATGACTTGTATTTCTATAAATTTGACTCAGTTCTCTATATACTTTAGAAATGAAGCCTTTCTCAGAGATACTGGTTGTAAAAATTTGTTCCCGGTTTTCTGCTTCCCTCCTAATCTTTCTTGTATTGGCTTTGTTCATACAAAAACTTTTCAATTTAATGTAATCAAAATTATCCATTTTACATTTCTACATTTTATATTTTACATCTCTAACTCTTGTTTGTTCATAAATTCCTCCATTTTACATAAATCTGACAGGCAAAATATTCCTTGCTCTCTGAATTTGCTTATAGTATCAGCTTTCATATCTAAATTGTGTACCCATTTGGACTTTATTTTGGTATACAGTGTAAGATGTTGGTCTATGCCTATTTTTCCCAGAAGTTTTTGTGATATAGTGAGTTTCTTATCCCAGAAGCTAGCATCTTTGGGTTTATCAAATAGTAGATTACTATAGTCATTACTACATATAGACACTACTGTGTCTTCTGTACCTAACCTAATCCACTCATCCACCACTCTATTTCTTAGCCTGTACCAAGTAGTTTTGATGATTGCTGCTTTATAATGCAATTTAATATATGGTATGGCAAGGCCACCTTCCCTAGCATTTCTTTTCATTAATTTCCTTGATATTCTGGACCTTTTGTTTTTCTAGATGAATTTTGTTATTATTTTTTCTACCTCTATAAAATGTTTTTTGGTAATTTGATTGGTATCGCACTGAGTAAGTAAATTAATCGAGGGAGAATTGTCATTTTATTACATTAGTTTGGCCTACTCACGAGCAACTTTATTTGTATGAAAAGTGTTTTGTAATTGTGTTCATAAAGTTCCTGGGTTTGTTTTGGCAGGTAGACTCCCAAGTGTTTTATAAGGTCTATAGTAATTTTAAATGGAATTTCTCTTTCTATCTCTTGCTGTTCAGCTTTGTTCATAATGCATAAAAATGTCGAAGATTTATGAGGGTTTATTTTATATCCTGCCAATTTGCTAAAGTTATTTATTATTTCATTTTTTTTTACTTGATCCTCTAGGATTCTCTAAACATATTGTCATATCATCTGCAAAGAGTGATAGCTTAGTTTCTTCTTTGCCTATTTTAATTTCTTCCATTTCTTTTTCTTCTCTTATTGCTAAAGCTACTGTTTCTAATGCCATATTGAATAATAGTGGTGATGACAGCCTTGTTTCACCCTCTAATCTTATTGCAAATGCTTCTAGATTATCTTTGTTATATATAATAGTTGTGAGGATACTACTCATCATTTTAAGGAAGACTCCACTTATTCCTATGCTCTCTAGTGTTTTTAATAGGAATGAGTATTGTATTTTGTGAAAAGCTTTTTCTGAATCTGTTGAGATAATCATATGGTTGCTGTTAGTTTTGTTGTTGATATGATCAATTATAATGGTAGTTTCCCTAATATTGAACCAGTGTTGCATCCTGGTATAAATTCTATCTGATCATAGTGTATTATTCTCATGATAAGTTGCTGTAATCTTTCTGCTAATATTTTATTTAAAATTTTTGCATCTATATTTATTAGGAAAATTGGCCTATAATGTTTTTTCTCTGTTTTGACTCTTCCCAGTTTAGGTATAAATACCATATTTGTGTCATAAAAAGAGTTTGGTAGCACTCCATCTTTGCCCATTTTCCCAAATAGTCTATAAAGTATGGGAATTAGTTGTTTTTCAAATGTTTGATAGAATTCATTTGTAAATCCATCTGGCCCTGGAGATTTTTTCCTAGGGAGTTCATTGATGCCTTCTTCAATTTCTTTTTCTGACATGGAGTTATTTAAGTATTTTACTTATACTTCTGTTAATCTGGACAATTTATGTATTTGTAAATATTCATCTATTTCCCTAAGATTGTCAAATTTATGGGCATATAACTGAGCAAAATACTTTCTAATTATTGTTTTAATTTTCTCTTCATTATTGGTGAATTCACCCTTTTTATTTTTGATACTGGTAATTTGATTTTCTTTTTTTTAATCAAATTAACCAAAGGTTTATCTATTTTATTGTTTTTTTTCCATAAAACCAGCCCTTAGTTTTATTTATCAGTTCAATAGTTTTCTCCTTTGGTTGTCAGCATTTCTAATTTGGTATTTAATTGAGGATTTTTAATTTGTTCTTTTTCTAGCTTTTTCAGTTGCATGCCCAATTCATTGATCTCCTCTTTTTCTATTTTATTCATGTACGAATTTAGAGATATAAAACTTCCCCTAAGAATCACTTTCACTGCATCCAATAAGTTTTGGTATGCTGTCTCATTATTATCATTCTCTTGGATGAAGTTATTGATTGTTTCTGTGACTTGTTGTTTGACCCACTCATTCTTTAGGATTAGATTATTTAATTTCCAATTTATTTTTAGTCTATTTGTCCATGACCCTTTATTACATATAATTTTATTGCATCATGATCTGAAAAGGATGCATTGACTATTTCTATATTTCTGCATTGGGTTGTGAGGTTTTTATGCCCTAGTACCTGGTCAGTTTTTGTGTAGGTGTCATGTACCACTGAGAAAAAGGTATATTTCTTTCTAGCCCAATGCAATTTTCTTCAGAAGTCTACCATATCTAACTTTTCTAAAATTCTATTCACTTAATTAACTTTTATTATTTATTTTGTGGTTAGATTTATCTAATTTACAGGGGGGAGGTTGAGGTCTCCCACTAATACAGTTTTGCTGTCAATTTCTTTCTGTAACTCCCTTAACTTCTCTTCTAAGAATTTGGATGTTATACCACTTGGTGCATATATGTTTAGAAATGATATTGCTTCATTTTCTATGGTGCCTCTTAGTAGGATATAGTTTCTTTCTTTATCTCTTTTAATTAGATCTATTTTTGCTTTGATTTGTCTGAGATCAGTATTGCTAACCCTGCTTTTTTTTTACTTCAGCTGAAACATAATATATTTTACTCCAGCCTTTTGCTTTTATCCCATGTGTATCCCTCTATTTCAAATGTGTTTCTTATAAACAACATATTGTAGGTTTGTGATTTTTAATCCGTTCTGTTATCCACTTCATTTTATGGGAGAGTTTATCCCATTCACATTCACAGTGATGATTATTTTCTGTGTCTTTCTCTCCATCCTATCCCTCCACCCATTTATTCTTTTCATTATCCTTTCTCCCTTTCTCTCCTCACTAGAGTTTTGCTTTTGACCAGCATTGTTTTCTAAAGTGTAGTATCCAAGATTCTTTATTAAATGATATGTGTCAATCATGACTTTTCCATCATACAACAACCTGCACATACTGGCTGTGGGGCTGAGACCTTTCCTGTTTGAACCTATGTTGCTGCTCCTTCTGTAATTCCAAGTAACAGAAGAGCAAGCAGTTTAATTAGATTGAATAAATACGGTAAATTTAAAAGTAATACTCTCTAGTATCTATTAGTGCATTGTCCCATTATTTGCCAGTTCTAGACCATCAAAACAAAACAAACAAAAAAAACCCCTGAAGCCCAGATCCTCTCTCTTTATCTCTATCTGAAAGTTATATAAAACAGGAGAGGGAAACTAGGAACTTCAGGGTCTTACAAAAGGCCTCACATATCTAAATAGTATGATAATGTGATACAGGAAATTAATTCAAAACATATTGTCTACACAAACGTTGGAAATATACAGAGCACCTTTTGGTGATTTTTTATGATCTCTGTGAAATGGGTGAGTAGAACAACAGGAATTTTGCATCAAATTCTTTGGCTACACTAAGTTATGTATGTCATTAGCTGATTCTAGCTTCTTTCCCATTAGCTGCACAGAACAATATGGACTATCCTAAAATCATTTGGCTATAAGTCATATAACATTATTTGAAATCTTGTGCTCACCACTCTGTTTACCCTCCTTTGGACCTTTTTTTTTTTAGCTTTTTAGGACCTAGTACCATGCACGACATAATCACAGGAAATTAGTATGTGCTTATTGAAATGAGTTGGATTAGAGGGCATAGTATAGTATCATAGAAAGAGTATTGGTTTTGGAATTTGGAACCTGAGTTCAAGTCCATCTCTGATGTTTTTTACCTGTGTAATCTTGGGCAAATCACTTAATGTCTTTAAGTAAGGAGAAGTGGATATAATTGTCAAGTCCTTTTTAGTACCAAATCAAAGATTTTCTGAATACCCTTCTAAAATGTGACATAAGGAACTGTATATAATGTTCCAGATTTGGTTTAATGAATGTAAGATACAGAAATATTATCACCTCCCTCATTCTAAACACTGTCTTTCCAATTGATACAGCCTAATATAGCATTGGCTTTCCCTTCCAGGTCCCATTAATGCCATATTGATCTTGCTGTCTATTAAAACCTCTAGATCATTTTCATAAAGACTGTTGTATATCCATGTTCCCTGAAGAATGTACTTGGGTTTTTTAAAAATAATTGATCTTGATCTTGGGAGCGGTGGCAGCGGCGGTGGAGCCGGACACTCGCACGGATTGACTGGCCGAGTGACCGACTGACGGACTGGCCGCGGAGGCACCTGGTCTGTTCTCAGAGCCATGGGCGGAGGAGACTGGTCGCCACCATGATTGGAGGGCTTTTCATCTACAACCACAAGGGGGAGGTGCTCATCTCCCGGGTCTACCGAGATGACATCGGGCGGAATTCTGTGGACGCCTTCCGCGCCAACGTGATTCACGCCCCGCAGCAGGTGCGCTCCC